>OZ017741.1:87634642-88237142 GCA_963969285.1 Odontomyia ornata | reverse complement strand
TTGTAAAATTAAGAGTACCTTTGACGATGCCAGATTTCCATATGTTACAGCTTTTTCTTTTGCTACTGAAGCTACTTTCGATGCGCCAATTGACAACATACTCCATCCCTGTAAATAATGTTCAGTTAACAACTCGTGACTCCTCCTTAAGCAATCCTTCTTGGTAACTTACACTTGCCAAAGAGGATAGCGTAGTATCAAAAATTTCTTGTGATTGACTTTTTGGTGGTGGTTCCCTAGTGTATCCAAAACCGGAATATTTTCCTCCTTGACTTGGTGGCAAATTGCTGAAAGTATATTGTTGTATCCAACTCTTCATTCACCATTATGCTCTTACCTTGGCCTAGTCGCATTTTCTTCCTGTCGTCGAGAGAAGAAATTATCCCTTTGGTCTTTGAAACCTTGGGTGTCAAAATTTTGATATCCGCCATTGCTACTATCTCCGTATCCCGAGCCAGCGTTCTGATATCCTCCTCCAGAGCTTGAGTAATTTGGCATTGCTCCAGTACTTTTTGAATGATGCATATTTGAAGCACTGCTACCACCTCCAGTATTGCTGGATGAATAAGAAGATGATGTCGATGATGAAGATCTTTTTTCTGCTTCTTTAAGATCCCATGACTTGCCTTGTGCTAGACATGAAATTTTATCCCTATATAATGCTGCGGCTTTGCTGTTGTATCTCTGCTGGATAGGCAATCTATCATTCCAGTCCGGTCGATCTTCTAGGAATTCTCGAGCATTTTTATTACCGCCAACTTTCATTTTCTCTAGTTCAATATCTTTCCACTTGTCCATCGTTACTGATCGGACAAAGGATAAGTGTACACCAAGACTGCGGTGTTGTCCTGAACATTCCAAACATATCCAAATTCCATATGTTACCGAAACCCATTGAGGATTATGAGCGCCACACTCGAAACATTTCTAGAATAAAATAAAAACACAAGAGTATCAGAATTAGTTCCAGATTAATTTAATGAAACAATTCCAATTTAATGCTTGATATCTATATAATATATTGGCAAATCATGAGCTGATTTCATTTAAAATAAGAGACAGAGTATATCAAGGTCTTCAACCAGGCTTTGCAAGTAAGAAGTAATGTTTGAATCCATATTTTCACGGTTGTATGGACCCGGCATTGCAGAAGTGTAGGGCAAGTTTAGAATATACTAAAGCAAGTTGACAGAACTCCGCTCAACTTACGATATACAGAGTGGATAGAGTCTATAAAAATTTTAACGATATTTACAATAAATACATACTCGCTTTAAAAGAAAAACCATTGTTACAATACTTCATTTTAACTAGCCGCCATTTTGTTGTAATATTACTAACAACCATTGACTGAATGAAATCTTAAAGATGTCTTTGTTTTTAATTTTATCTCAAAATTTTGTGATGATCTAATCAAAAGTGTAGTGTCTGGTTCGATGGAAAGCCCGAATGCTAGGAAAATTCTAGATTGTTTCAATCAAAGAAAATTCAAATGGCTATAGCTTCCTTAAAATTGATTTGATTTTATTGAAACTTACTTTTTAAAAGGTTATTTTATAGCACTACTTAAATATAGAGTTTTAGTGAATTTACTGGGAAAAATTTTATATTTACAAATCTTATCGTTGAGCCTATAACCATAATTTTGTCACCTAAAAAATGTATGCTTTCATCAAGAGTTAATGACCTTCAATGTTCTCTTGCAACTCACTCATGTAGCTACAAAAAATTCCATAAGTAATTTAAAAAGCTATCGGAGCCATCCGAAAGAGTGATCGATATCCGCGCGATGTACGATAAGCTTCAAATGTAGAGCAAATTTGTCGTATAGATTTACATTAAGTTGATGTGAAAAGGGTGAAATGATCCAATTAAAAAAAAGTTTAGCTAATACAAGTACTTACAAGAGAAATTTACCTTGAATATAACTTGCAGATACAAAAACATATTGAGTTTGCATAAGTAGAAAAATTAAAAATTAACTCCCTCACCTCTGAGCATGGTGGTCGCCATCACCGGTGTGTATCTAAGAGTGATGGCCTGAGGAGAATTAGTGCACACGTCGAAACCACCTTCTTCTAACATTTTTCTTCTCTAATAATTTTTCAGAAAAATTATTATTCAAAATATGCAACTCATTTATATATGTAGCTGCAAACAATTCCATAAAAAGTAACTTATCGTTGAGCCTATAACCATAATTTTGTCACCTAAAAAATGTATGCTTTCATCAAGAGTTAATGACCTTCAATGTTCTCTTTGGGTAGTCGATTTTCTTCCATTCTTTTTACATGGCCCGCCCGTTGCAATTTACGTAACTTTATGCAAGAGGAAACAGGTGGATCGTCAAATAGTTCATACGACTCATCGTTGTAACGTAGTCTCCAATCTGTTCTTTGTTTCACTGGGCCGTAGATTTTCTGGAGCACTTTGCGTCACTGAATTTTCGGATTCGCTCGTCAGGGCTCATGTTGCACTTCCATATAACAGCAAAAATTTGATTAGTGCTTTTTAAATAACGAGCTTATTTTGCCTATGCACAACTCTGGACCTTAGAATGGGAAGTACGGAGCAATAGGCTTTATTTGCGGCGTCCAATTTCGTCTTTTTCGGTGCCTCTTCTATTCAGCTTGGCTCCAAGATAAACGATACTATCCACACTTTCATGGTTGTAGTCGCCTACGGTCAGGTTTTCTCGAACTGAAGTTTTCTTAGGGATGGGAAAAACCGCACCGATTTAACCGAAAATCGGTTGTTTTGGTTCGAAAAACCGGTTTTGTCCGGAGGTTTTTGCGCCCGGTGTAAACCAGTTTTTTCTTTCAAATATCAAGAACCGGATAAAAAACTGGCTACAAAGGAATAGAAAAATACCAAAGACAAACAATCCGCGAAATAGTTTTTCAGCCATCCCTACCTAGGCAGCATTAATGACCACAGTCAACGGAGCAAAGTAAATTTCTATATTTGATTGGTTCACGGTATTAGTTGTTTATATTTAGTTTTAATGTGGAAACTCTACGTACGGTGCGAAGTGAGGTTAGTATAAAATACAAAATAAGTTATCATATGCAAACAACAAGTATCAATAAACTCAAGAAACGCTTGAGATTAAATACTTGGTTTAAAGGAAAAACAATTTTTACTTCATTTCAAGCCGCCGCCAATTTGTCGTTATAAAGGGTGATTCATTATGAGGTTTGTTTTTCAATAGGCTTTTTTGACAGATCGCGCGTGACTCTTGTCAAACTATAATGTAATTTTTATTCAGTATTGTTTGATAAATCATCATGGAAAGGCTTACACCGCAACAACGTATTCAAATTGCTCAGCTGTATTACAAAAATCAGCGTTCTGTGAGAAATATTTTTTCGCATACAGTGAGAGAAACAACGGACTTGTTGAGAAATCATTTTGATGAGAACCTGATTACACGTTTTGGACCAGAAAATTGGTCGCCTAGATCGTGTTATATCACACCTTTGGATTATTTTCTTTGGGCTTACACGAAGTCTCTCTTCAGGGATAAGCCAGCTTTAATTAACGCTTTGGAAGCCAACATTAGTCGTGTCATTTGCGAGATACCGGTCGCTATACTGGAACGCGTCGTTCAAAATTAGACCCTCAGGATGGACCATTTACGGCGTAGTCGTGGCCAACTTTTAAACGAGATAATCTTTAAAAAGTAAATGTCATCGATTGTTCTTTCGACTCACAACAAAATTTTTACTATAGAATTCAACTTTATGCCTTTTGTTTGAGATTAAAAACCAAACCGCATAATGAATCACTTATGTGATTGGCTGAATCAGATCTTAAAGATACGCATATTGTTCATATTTTATGAACATTTTGAGAAGATCTCACTTTAAATGTAGTGTCTGATTTAATGGAAAGTACAGAAAGTGGAAAAACCGCATGATGTTGTTTTGATAAGGCAAAAATTGAATGGGGATCAGTTCAGTATGAAACGATTATAAGGGCCTTATGGCGACCAAATGGTAATAAATGATCTTGGGGTCGCACATTGGATTAACTAGCTCCTCAATGATGGGACTGCAAATACACCCAGAGCTCTGCTACCAAATCCTACTTACACCTCTTTTGTGTTGATCGACGGTAACTTTTACTTTTTGTAAAAGGCTGGCGTAGGAGGGTGAAGGCGAGTCTTCCGCGCTTGATAAGGGAATCGAAAGTAATAACGATACCGCCGGAATGGAGGTTGGGTGACTGGCTAACTCCCCATCACTGGAACACCCTAAATTGTTTCGAAATCTGCAACAAAATGGATTGGACTCGTGGCAACGACCTTGCAACCGAAAAAAGGACTATGGCATTGGTTCCTGGAATGTCAGATCACTGAACAACCCTGGCGCTGTTAAGATCCTTTTACAAAAGGCCAGTCATATAAATTAAACATTCTGGCAATCCAGGAAACGAACTGGATTGAAATTAATATTCAAGATATCACATCGCACACAATATTCAAAAGTGAAAAGCGATAATTCGGAGTGGTCTTTATTGTGGATAGGGAGTCCAAACCGCACGTTATTGATTTTAAGGCAGTCAATAATAAACGTACACGTCCCGACCGAAAAAAATGACGAAGAAACAAAGGAAACGTTCTACAATCACCTGGAAAGACTATTCGACTCATTGCCTACAAACGACACAAAAATAATTCTGGGTGATTTCAACGCTGAGGTTGGCGATGACCTATCTCATCGGAGAACAACTGGAGAATATAACCTCCACGATAAAGCAAACGACAACAGCCATCGCCTGATTGACTTTGCATTTCGCATAAATCTAGTCATACGTTCGACTTGCTTCCCACATCGACACATACATAAAATATCCTGGGTATCACCTATGATCTAGCAAAGATCGGCCTTGAGCATACTTGACGTTCGTACATACGGAGGAGCCAATTGTAAATCGGAACATCATTTGAACAATTCAAGTTATCGATGTCGAAAGGTTCCGAACGTAAGCTGTGGCAACAAAATTCACGGGGACCCTTGACAACCAGCTGGCTCCCATCATATAATTTTTATTATTTTGCCTTTTTTTTGTTTTATTCCTACAGCTCCTTCGGGCTTTTGCTTGAGATCCAGCGAACACGGAATACTCAGAAACGAGATAGCTGATACACTTGCCGAAAAATTAACCAACAGTAAATTTATACTTTCACGACCCGTGGTAGGTGTCAACAAACCTACAAGGACGTGAATCGTAAGCCAGTGGGGAAAAATGTAATTCGATCCTCGTTGGAAAACGTCTGATGGATAGAGGAACAAAAAATGCATCCTAAAATTACAGGTTTATTTAAACTGATATCCGTATTGAGAATCAACAAAGATAAGCTCAGAACTATAATGGCCACTACCAGTTACACAAATACCTGGGAGTCTTGAGCAAGGACCTATTATTCAGACTGTGTAACGAAGGGGAGGAAAGAGCCTCCCATCTTTTTAGGGCTTTGTAAAAAATGTTTTACAAAGTCCTAATAGTTTCGCGTAGTCTCTGTCCGGCTGTCAGTGTGTCACAGCAAGTTTTCTCAGAAGCTATAGAAGCTATTAGAAAGCTCAAACATTGTGGGAAGGTCAGAAGTGATGGTCTTTCGAATGTTTAGGTCTTACCAAACATTTCAAAATTTTTTAAGGGGGTCCCCCTTTATTTTGGAGTGACCCTTAACATTTTTTTTAATCAAATGTGGTCGAGCGGAGTATCAAATGAAGGGTCTTGATTAGAACTTACAGAATATGAAATTGAAAAGTCATTTTATGCATCAGTGGGTCCAGGGAGAGGCAAGATGTACGCAAAATTTCTGTCCTAGCCTTTGAGCGAGGAACAACGAACGTCTGCCTCTGCAAGTTTCGTGAAACGGGATTTTTACTGCCTGTGTATACATTTTTGTTGAGTGGTTTGTGCGCTAACGATTTGCCAATTGTTATAAGTGCTTACATTACAAGAGAAACATAAAACTGCTAGCTACACAAAGAAAAAGAGAACTTCTCTCGGATCCAAGTGCATTTTTCATATGTACCCTAAAAAAGAAAAGCCTAAACCATTGTGATGTAAAGGGTGGGCCAACCAAATCGCACGATGTTAATTGTAAATAAAACAGAATATCGCCCAACTGCTCGCCACGGCTATGATGGCATACTTCTATCTGATGGTCCATATTTTCAATGAATCTGAGACATAATTGAGGTTCTGCTGAATTATCTCGTCCTTTAGCTCTTGAATTGTTCTTGGCTTATTGACGTACACTTTTTCTTTTAAATATCCCCAGAGAAAGAAGTCCAACGGTGTCACATCACATGATCGTGGCGGCCAATTAACATCGCCAAAACTTGAGATAACACGGCCATTGAAGTTCTCGCGCAAAGGAGCCATTATTTCGTTGGCTGTGTGGCAAGTGGCACCATCCTGTTGCAACCACATATCGTCCAGGTCCATAATCTCAATTTCTGGCCACAAGAAGTCCATTATCATCTCGCAATAGCGAACACCATTTACGGTAACTGCTTGGCCATCCTCATCTTCGTAGATGTAACCGCACCAAACAGTCACTCTTTGTGGATGCATCGGCTTTTCAACAATCACTCGTGGATTCTCATTTGCTCAAATGCGGCAATTCTGATTGTAAACGAATCCACTGAGGTGAAAGTGTGCCTCGTCGCTGAAGATGATTTTCTTTGTAAAGTCACCATTCCCTTCTGTTTGTTCAACCAACCATTCGGCGTATTGCCCACGCTTGAAATGGTCAGTATGGTTTAGCTTTTGAGTCAACTGAACCTTCTAAGCGTGTAAATTCAACAACCTTAACGCGCTGCTCAATTGTGTACCTATCCATGGTTGAATTTGTCAAATACAGAAACAAAGAAATGTCAAATTAAGTTAGCCGAAAAACTTGACGTTAAGGTGTGACTCACAATTAACATCGTGCATTATGGTTGGACTGCTCTTTATTTGCCAAGCGACACCATTACTTCACCAAGCGACACCATTTTGGAACCAAAAAAACATAAGCCCAAATACTAATAACTCAAACGCCTTGTCAGCAACGGCTGCGGGGTTTGAAAAGTTCCTTGGCCAGACAAGTACACACGTTTAAGATTCATAACCCTAGCCCATTCGCTTTCACGCAATTGATAACAACCGCTAACTCTTCAAACAGTACACAAAACCTTGTACAGTCTACAAAGTCACGGAAACTGCGCTTCCTCTGGCAGCCAGACTCCAGTCTTTAACAAATTAAGAAATAGATATGATTTTTGCGAAAAAAGGAAAATCTTTTTCGTTATCTGCGAAAGAGGATCCATAGAAAATAAACCGCTAGAACTATCATCATTCTACCATCTAAATAAAAAATAGGGATTCTAAATATTCAACAAGTCATTGTTATTGGATTCAATAAAATAAAAATAGTCTTTAATTCCGCAACCCATGCAATCAGTGCGGTTGTAAACCCAACCGCCAAGTCATATGGACTAAACTTTTCATTCCAAATAACTTTATTCTCAGAGACACAATCATTAGAAATATCCCCCTGGAAATCATTGATGAAGAGATTGAACTTGACATATTTGCTTGCAATGACCTACAATAGATGGAATTAAAACAGTAACGATCTCTCTGTAATACTCTGCCCAACGTAATTTTCATTGACTACTCCAAGACAAAAGTGGCGTACTATAATAAACTGATACAATGTGCCAATTGTCTAAGACGGCCGCAGCACCAAGTTCTGGAGAGACAAAAACACTAAACGTCATATATGCGCAAGCGCTGACTGCAACGGAAAACGTGAAACTACTAGATGTCAACTTTGCTATCTGACAAACCATATCGCCTCAAGTAGATAATGTCCCAAATGGCTGAAATATATCGAGGAAGTAAAAGTTAGCTTGATTGAAAATATTACCGTCAAAGAAGCAAGGCTCTGCTCAACATTAACAACTTCCATCTGTTACAAGTTGAAAATGACATGGACGTGGTACGTCCTTGCGTGAATTCTTCAACCAACATAAAACGAACCGTATCAAACAACTTGGGAAGTTTCTCAAAGAGACAGGCGTGGAACTATGATCCCTTTAAGCATGACAACTTATAACAACGATTCCTTCCTACAAAATTTCGCTTTCTTCCTAATAACACCTCGAAAATTTACCAACCAACTAACATATTAAATCTTTCTTCTTCGTAGTATCACAACTCCTCTCCAAATTTTCCATCCAAATTTCGAAATCCGAGCAGCGATGAATTGTCTTCATCGACCGAGTCTGTAGTAATCGAGCAGCCCGCCTAGGCAAACTGCTCGAGGGGACTTTACGAAAAAAGACCATTTCATAATAATTTTTTTTTTTTTGTGGTAGGGAGGTGAAGGCATTTACGCCCACCGAGTCTGGCAGTGTGGGACTCCCATGGAGGATACCCTTGGACTACCCACTAAACACCTCCCCTGTCAATCTGAGAACCTAGCCTGGAACCGTTTGACACATTACTTCGGGCCAGGTCTCGTTTTGTTACGCCGTGGGGCGCCTTCAAGCTGGGGAGTCCCTTTCCTAGCGGGAGGGGAGAGGGGAAGAGGAAATGCCAGAAGAGCGATCCCCCAGCCCCAGCACCTCCGGCTGCTGTGAGTCCCTTTTATCTTTTAGGACTGCCCGAGCATAATGTGCCACCTGGTTCTATTTGTCAACCGATTCGAGCATCACCGCAACTATATTATCCGGGGTGAGCTCTCCCGTCTCCCTGTAGAGTTCCCTTCGCAGCCTGGCCCATTTGGAGACGCAAAAAATGTGTGACAGGCATTGTCCTCCTCTCCTGGGCAAAACCGACAATCGGGAGACCGTGACTTACCGATCTTGTGCAGGTAAGACTGAAAACACCCGTGCCCGCTCAAAAGCTGGGTCAGATAGAAGTCAGTCTCACCATGCCTTCGATTTAGCCACGGTCTCACATCCGGGATGAGGCGCGCAGTCCACCTTCCCTTCGTGCAATTCCTCCAAGACTGCTGCCAATCGTTGAGCGAGCGTTGTCTCTCCTCGCGGACAACCATCTCCCTCGCATCCTCGTTTCGGCGCAGCTAAATAGCGCGGCGCTCTCTAGCAAGGAGGGCGACAGGTATCACGCCTGCAATCACTCTCACCGCCGAGTCGGAGACTGTTGGATACGAAGATGCAATTCTCAGTGCTCCTCTTCTCTGTACCTGTGCCAATCGTTTTCGGTATACCTCCTTGCTGAGAGCGTCGCCCCATACCTCTGCTCCGTACAGTAGCACTGACCCTACAGCACTCATCAAGAGGCGTCTTCTTGATGGGCTGGGTCCCCCTACGTTGGCCATAAGTCGACTCAGGGCCGATATTCCCGAAGCAGCCTTCTCAGCCGTTGCCCTGATTTGCTCAGAGAAGCTCATCTTCGAGTCGATCAGTAGCCCCAGGTACTTCATCGCTGGCTTCGATTCGATTTGTATATCTCCAATACTGATCATCCTTACTCTAGGGATTCTCTTTTTTGTCAAGATGACCACTTCGGTTTTCTCCAGTGCTAAACTGAGCCCGCGAGCAGTCATCCAGTCCCTCACTCGGCGCATTAGCATACCTAGCCTAAGTTGCGCTTGTTCAACGGTGCGTCCGGCGACCAGAGCCGCAACATCATCCGCATAGCCGACCAAGCGCGACTCATCTGGCATCTCAAGTCTCAGTAGCCCGTCGTAAGACACGTTCCACAGGTCCGGACCAAGGATAGATCCCTGGGCAACACCCGATGTAATTTCCATCCTTCGTTGGCCCTGTGTCGTGTCGTAGAGCAGGCTTCGGTCCTTTAGGTAGTTCCTCAAAAGCCGCATTAGATATTCTGGAACTTGAAAAGAGTTTTCCAGCGTGTCCAGAATATCCACCCATCTAGCGGAGTTGAAGGCATTCCTGACGTCGAGTGTCACCAACAGGACGATCCGTCGCTTGGTGCGACTATATGCCTCTGCCTTTTGGACCGCGTTCACCACCTCTGCAATCGCATCAATGGTAGAACGTCCTGCTCTAAAGCCGTAGTGCCGAGGAGATAGGTCCCCAGCAGCACGAATCGCGTCAGTGAGTCTTCCCTTGATGAGTTTCTCTAGCACTTTCCCAGCCGTGTCTAGCATGCATAACGGGCGGTATGCAGACGGCGATTCGGGATTTCCCTTCCCCTTGCTGACCAGCACGAGCCTCGCCACCTTCCATCTTACCGGGAAAACCCCGTCCCGTAGGTATGCGTTGAATGTCCTGAGCAGCAAGTCAGGACAATGGTGATAGACGAGCTGCAACACCTCAGCTGGAACACCATCTGGACCTGGAGCCTTCCTCGCTTTCAGGGAGAGGACTGCCTCCTCCAGTTCCAGCTGTGTGAAGAGTGGGCACTCGACTGCTGTTTCACCATGGACTGCGTCAACACGGACGGGATGGGCGGGGAAGAGTCCCCGCACTATCGCGTCCATCTTTTCCGCGTCATGTATACAAGGCTTCCGTAGGGCACCAAGTTTCCCCATGACCAGCTTGTAGCCAAGGCCCCACGGATCCCTATTTACATCGTCCACGAGGTCTTGCCAGCATCGGGCCTTGCTCTTGTTAATAAGCCTGCCAAGATATTTCCTGCCGGACCTGTATGCTGCTAGCCTAGTGTCTGCCTCCTCCCGTGTTCGCGCCCGCTGGGCCTCTCGCCGAAGTTTGTGACACTCGCTTCTTTGTTTCATAATAATAATAACGCAATAAGTGCCGAACAATTTGATACCCAACTTATTAACATTATTATTACAAACTCGAAATAAACCCCGCCACTATTACCGCTACCATTATCGAAAAAAAGTTTTTCCGAAGAAGAAATTAAAAAATAACAAATAAAATCAATAATGGCAACACCATTGCGACACAATTTAGCGAAGCAATTGCTAAATTGTTGCAACCAGAAGTGTCTTATCGAGGTAGGCGGTAAAGAGGACAGATAATTAACGAGACGGCGGGTTGACGACGGCAACGGGTTGGTCGCGCTACGTTTGGTATGTGTGTCGAGTGGAAGTTAATCGTGCGGTTGTGCCAAAAGGGCATTTAGTCGTTTTATCGTAATTTATGCGATCTCAAGTGCTGTGAGTGTGCACCGTGGAATGAAATCAGTTCATATTTCCTTAACGAAATGCCCCGGAAAAACGAACGGATTTTTATGTACTCGACACGATTCTGTAGTGCGGAAAACAATTTGCAACTATTTCACTGCAAGCATTTATTACAGTTTTATTGTATTCCCAATTGTGCAGTCAATAATTGTCTGTCGATAAATCGCGGATAGTGGAAATAATAAAACATAAAAAATCTTAACAACTTAACGGCCATTTTACGGCGGCAAAAAAGAAAAGGATAAGTGCCTCGAATATTTGATTTGAATAAACAAATAGCAAAAAATTGTAAAGTGACATGATTGTCACATTTCCAGTGATTGTTGCTGGGCATAAACATTACAATTTAGATGCTGTTTTGTGTTTGTGTGAATGTTTTAAGACGAGTTTTTAAAAGCTATATATTTTTTATTTATCATTTCTGTCGGGAAACCAAAGTGTGAACTAAACAATAATTTCATATGAAATTTTTCAAGTGTCGCAAACGTTCAAAGTAACATTATGCACTATTTTATAATTTATTTGAATTTCGATCATTTTTAATTCGCGCAATGTTGCGAAATGTAAACAACACTCATTTGACTATATTTTAATTTGTTGTCGAGTTTTGTTTATCTGAAACTTGTTGTCAGTATATTGACAACAACAAAACAACAATCATCGAGCTTTGGGGGTATATTTTCAAGAAACACGTACACTCACGGAATTTTTTGTAGCTACATGAATGAGTTGCATATTTTTTGTTTTTTAATAAATTTTTTCTGACAAATTATTAGAGAATAAAAATGTTAGAAGAAGGTGGTTTCGACGTGTGTACTAATTCTCATCAGGCCATCACTCTTAGATACACACCGGTGATGGCGACCGCCATGCTTAGAGGTGAGAGAGTTAATTTTAATTTTCCTACTTGTGCGAACTCAATATGTTTTTGTAACTACGAATTATATTCAAGTTAAATTTCCTCTTGTAAGTACTTGTCTCAGCTAAACTTTAAATGGATTATTTCACCCTTTTCACATCAATTTAATGTAAATCTATACGATCAGTTTTGCTGTACATTTGAAGCTTTCATTACGTGGTGCGGATATTCGATCTCGTTTTTCGGATGGCTCCGATAGCTTTTTAAAGGAAATTTAACTTGAATATAATTCGTAGTTATAAAACATATTGAGTTCGAATAAGTAGGAAAATTAAAATTAACTCTCTCACCTCTAAGCATGGTGGTCGCCATCACCGGTGTGTATCTAAGAGTGATGGCCTGATGAGAATTAGTACAAATGTCGAAACCACCTTCTTTCTAACATTTATCTTCTCTAATAATTTTTCTGAAAAAATTTATTAAAAAAAAATATGAAACTCATTCATGTAGCTACAAAAAATTCCATAAGTAATTTAAAAAGCTATCGGAGCCATCCGAAAACCGAGATCGAATATCCGCACGACGTAATGAAAGCTTCAAATGTAGAGCAAAAATGATCGTATAGATTTACATTAAATTGATGTGAAAAGGGTGAAATGATCCATTTAAAGTTTAGCTAAGACACGTACACTCATTTATTTTTTGGGACAGTTTGTTTCATATTTATTATAAGACTGAGCATCTTTCAACTTAATTTCTACAAGTCGATCGGTTAAACATTTTGAAGTCAGCAAGGCAACAACAATTTTCTTTAAAATCTACCGAAGGCCTTCAACTTTACATTCAATAAAGGAAAATAAAATTTAAATTTGAAAAAGACTCTCTCGCTCTTGTACCACTTGACCAGATTGCGATAAATCGTTATTTCTTTTAACATTATTAAATTAAAATGTTAATTTGCTCAAATTTATGCTGACAGCGAGGTAGAAGTTTTTCCAACTATGTGTTTATTTAATGCTGTATTGTGAGAGGACACAAACAATAATAAATGCCAAATATTATGATATGCACACAATAATCGTAACAATAAATACCGAATAAATACTTATTGTTAGAAATGAATTTCAACAAATGATTTAAAACGAAAATAATGAATTTTTAAAACCTGAAAACCTCGGTCTTTTCATTTCTATGGAGCCCTGAACAGGTATGGTACTCGCCAGTTTTATATGATTCAGTCATATAAGACTTAAACATAAATCGGAAACGTCTTTATTTTTCATTTAAGGGCAAAGTTCATGTGAATTATGTTTGTATGCTGTTTTAATTTAAATGGAAAATATACGGTCACGTCTACAATGCATCTGGATCCGGATGAGGGAGGCTTCAACCTGGATGTCCCACTCTTATTTGGGGGTCGTAAATATCGAATGGCAACGACGAAATCCTCTAGCGTCCCGCGTGCGTTAATCAGGCACGGTCTGTTGTTTTTTAGTAGTCCATCCCTTCGGTTGGTTACGTCGGCCTCGACACCGTCGAATCGAGTCGTTGAATCTTTTAACTCGTGAATGCGGAATTTTTTTGTAGTGGGCCCTTGTGCTGGGGAAAAACCCGCCCCACAACACCGCGATGCTAGCCTGCCAGCGCACTCACGCGTCATCAGACAAGGCCAATTCCGGCGAGCACTAATATCTTCGCTCGCCGAGGCAGCAGACCATCGCTGCAGTCCAATTCTTGTTATTTTGGGGCCTATATACACAAATTCGCCCACATTTTCGATACTGTATTCGACACGTGTAATATTTTGGGAATCTGATATATTTTTCCTCGACTTTATCATGAGTTTTGTTATATTCTCATTGATTGTAGCCGTACTTGTTTTGCTTCGTTGTCGAGTCTCAGGAAAAGTTTTTTTGGCGGTTGTTAACGACCGTGACAAAATGTTGATGTTGTTCACATAGACTACCACTTGTATAGTAATGTACGTCTGGTATCGACATGTAGCTTTCTTATTTGATATTACAGAGCCAAATTGAATAGCAATGGGGCTAGCCCATCCGACATTTGTGTCAAAGGCATCGGTGAGTTGGTTATTGATGCGGACTTGGGAGGTTGGCGATGTATTTTGGTAAGACGGACTTATTTGGCTACTCACAACATAAAACAATAACCTCATAACGACTACAAAGTAGAATATCAATCAATAAGGTCATATTAATGGAAGCATCAACCCACAAAAAGCAAACCTGAATGCCAAAATAAATTTGTGAATAACAACAACGAGCAAACGCTAAGTGTCAAATACAGCTCATAAAGCCTAAGCCAAAGATTCACTATCAATGCACAGAATACACAACTACCGTCCTTGACAGAACTGGATTGAAAACGGTGGTCTATACCCTAGTGGAGCCCGTTCATTTTCGTCTTAGTGGAGACTTCTGCTTCTTCTTCGTAGCCCTACAGCCCCTTTCGGGCCTTCGCTTAGAGATAGTTACGAGTATCTCATTGTCATGATTAGTATCGGCACTCCACAAGGTGATATGATCATTATCACGCTTTGGCGGTGTGTGCGTCCATCCAGCTGCGATACGTTCTGATTTTAAACCAGCACGTATCATAACTGAACAGGCTTATAGTCCGTCCGAAGAACCACTCGAACTAAATCTCGTTGACGCCAAGGAAACTTGAACCAGAGACCTTCGGCTTACGGGCTTAGTGCTCTAACAATTAAGCCACGCATGGACATTAAAGGAAAAAAGTATATACATATATCTATTCGGCTGTTTTATCACAAAAATTAGCGGACATTTTATTTTTGGAAGAGGTAATCACTTTTGACTTGTACGTGGAAGTTAATGTTTGTGATTTTAGTTACCGAGTAAACTTATAGTGGTGCACGGACTGGTTGACTAATCGACAGACAGGCCCCTCTTAAAAAAGGACACAAAAAGGATAAATTATGATATCCACCAAGAGGGATTATGTGATTGATTAGATTATAAGATGAACATTTTTTTTATTATTGCGTGCGCAGCTTTCTAACGATTTCGTCAAAACGTAACAACAATCGGTGTTTTACTTAACAAATTCACTCGGTTTATTTACCTCTTGCTAGTTTTATCTTAAGAAGCAATTTATTAGTATAGACTCTACACTAATCTATTTCCTTAACTATCATGATTTTATCTTCAGCATAAGTTAGAAATATTTAATTGTTAATTTTCTTGATCCATGTTTGACAACAAATCGACCGAATAGCAAAATTATGCAGCTTACGAACATTTTTAAAAATATGAACAAATTTCCAACTTGTGCATTTTATGTTTCAATCATTTCCATACTACAGTTGTTCCCACTAAGCATGTGAATGAATATCACGCTGCTATAAAGCGATAACAACATTTAACGCAAATGTGAATTGACGATATTACTGAAATTTTTTATACTTTTGCTTCTAAACTAAACTAAATTATCTTTCTGGTTTGCGAGTTTTAATTGCCTTTCAACAACAGAGACAATCCAAAAAAACGTTTTTGTAGCTCTTTTAAAGCAATTATAAAAAAATGTGTTTTTAGGTCATCTCAAGAAGAATAGTTAAAAGAACACTAAAACTTTGCATTTAGTTACATTAAGCTTTCTGATAGTGCAGTTGGATCTGTGAAAATTACAGTTTGACAAGCCTCACAAAGTTGGTATTTCTTCATTCATGCTTTTGCACTTAAATCCAAATTCAGTGGGGTTGAAAGTAGTTCATTACCACAGCCGTCATCCATTCTATAGTAGGATTTTGCATCTTTTTTTGCGGGAGCCATTTACTAACCATGCGTGAGAGGTATCTGTTGCGCGAAGATACCCACTTATCTCACGTGCAAATCTCTCCGTTGTTGCAACACATCCGGGGGCCGACGATTAGTGAAAGTTTATTGCTCATCAACAAGGTCTATAGTTTTTTATGGAGTTTTCTCACGATGTGACGTACGTTAAGTTCAATTTGCAAAACAAAACAATTTCAATAATCTAGAAGTTAGTTTCAACTTAGACCGTTCACAGCTGTGAAAAAGAAATCTGCATACGTATCAAAAGCAGAAAATACTCACATTGTTGTCATCAATCGGTTTTAATTCTTGAAGGACACGTCTTGTTCTTGGACTCGCCATCGTTGTTAACCCGATTTTCGTGATAATGCTTCGGTTTCAATATGTTTCTTGCGCACTTTTATCAATAAGGAATTACAGAAGCGAATAGTGATCGCCCACCAACTATATTCATCACCAAAACCCCCAATGGCTTTGCAAAAATCTGGGACAAACTAAGCCATCCCGACCGACCGAAGTGATTTTGTTGGACGTTGCGATGACACTTTTCCAGCACTCGTTACTTGTTTTGTCAAATGGACTTTTGCGGACGTGTAAAGGGGTTGCACGTATCCAGTGTCCACACATAGGTGGTGCTGTGAAATGAGTATATGGCAGCACTAACTTAATTAGTTGAAGATTTGACAACAATGATGAAAGCGCTAGCATCGACAAGAAAAAGACGAATATCCCTTCTTGATCAATTTGTCCAAGATTGACTGCAGCGATCGTAGCGAATTTACGTGTTTTGTTCTAAAGTCGTCTTTTTCAATTTTTTAACTTAATAATTCAACATTTCTGTTTAATAATTGTTTAGTTTTTGTTCCAATTTTTCAACGATTTTTAAAAACAGAAATTTAAGACGGCAAGGGAGCTTCCAAGAAGAGAGGCTTTTCCTTAGGAAAGTCCATTATGAATAGAGATGGGTAACGCAGTGCTGCGCTACGCAATTGCGTTGAAGCACTATCAATGGTACAACTGCGTTGATACCGATCCTCGGTATCAGCAGCGCAGTAGCGCATTTTGGTATCAACCTCTTTGTCGAGAGATTTAACGCTTGGTATCAACACAGTTGCTTTGTGTTGATAATAATATTGGATTCAAGAGATGTATCGGTTTTTCCAATAAGAGGTGTTATTTTGAATAGATGTAGTGAAATAATATGTTCAAAAGTCCGTAAAGGACTGCAGCGATGTTCTGCTGCCTCGGCAGAGGAAGGTGTCGGTTTCTGCCGAGAATGCCCTCGTCCGGAGACGCGTGAATGCACTGGCAGGCTAGCATTGCGGTGTCATGGGGCGGGTTCGTTTCCCCGGCACGAGGACCCACTACAAAAAATTTCGCATTCACGAATTGCTTTCAGGTCAAAAAAGGCGACCAAAGTATTCTACGTCTAGCACTCGTTGCGTGTAGACGTGTTTTTAATTCGTTCCTGTCAAGAATTTTTAAATTAAAATAATTTTTAAAAACGTCAATTACAAAGTAATTTTATAAAGAAACTTATTACATCGTCGAACTATTCGAACAATTTATCGAGTATCTTGACTTTACCTACGAGAAAGTTTCAAGAAAGGAAAAAAGTTTTTTTCACCGGGGGGATGGAGGAGCCCGACGGCTTCCCACCGCTGGGGGACCCAGAGCCAGGCATTTTGAAAATTACAAATGATAAAATAAACAAGCGGAAAAATGAACAAGACAATTGTGAGCATGGAAAGCGAATTACGATTTCAAGCGAAGATTATGAAAAAGTAACCATGGAGAATTCAAGGGTTACGAAACAAAATGACGAATTAAAACTCCGGATACAGAGTTTAGAAGATATGGTCCGGACGTTGTCTAATGGGAACAAACAAAAAGCGAAGCCACAGAATACGTCCGGCCAAGAAGAGCCGATACTAACTAAGAAGAATGAAAAACAGGAAACAACAAGCAAGACCAACGGGAAAGGAGTACCAACATATAAAACGAAATCGCAAGATATGAGCAAGATAATCCGTGATGCGGAAAATATCCTGAGCGCAGGAGGAGCGAACGACAGCGCCAATTATTATGCGGTGCTGTCTGCAATGCACGAAGAAATGGACGTCGAGATAGAGAGCAACGATAAGATAGGTAATATTGATAGCGATAATAATTTCATTAAATATTTAAAATTAAAAAATAAGCAAAAGGAGAAGAAGCCAACCGGTGTGTCTGCTGGTCCTCCTGATAAAATTAATGTGGTAAATGAAAAAGTTCCTCCAATAAATGTTTTTAGGCAGCGTGGAGGAGAAATGGTTCGGTTATTGGCAGCCGAACATAAAATCAAAAACTTTGAAATTAAGAGAGTGACCGGTGATAAGCTCTCGATCAAGACAAAGACACTGGCTGACTTCAAACAGGCGAAAGATGCTCTTAATAGTGTCCAAGCTCCCCACTTTACATATACGCCAAAGGCGGAAAAAATCAGACCTTCCTGTTGAAGGGCCTGGACTGTGGGGAGAATACAGTTGATCTCCTTGAGATGTTGCAGGAAGCAGCACCAGCTGTTAAGTTCCTGTGTGTGAAAAATTTTGCTACAAGGAGATCAACTGTAGAAGGTAAAATATTACCATTTTATTTGGTACAAATTTCCAACGACAGCAGTCCGAGTGCCCTCCAACAGGTAAGGTACTTAAACTTTAGAGTTGTGAGGTGGGAACGCCTCCAAAAAACTGAGGTCAACCAGTGTTACAGGTGTCAACGATTCGGTCATTCGGCTGCCAATTGTGCAATGCACTATCGCTGCGTTAAGTGCAAAGATATCCACGCCCCCGGTGAATGCAAATTGGCTCAGGTGGAGCCAAAAGAAAAATTGTATTGTGTTAATTGCGGTACATTTGGTCATCCAGCATCATACCGAGGATGCCCTCGGTATCAAGATGCAAGAGCTAAATTTTCCCCAAAGCAAACCAAAGTAAATCACAATCTGTTACCTCCCAACTTCATCAAACCCGGGGTATCATTTGCACTTGCTGCCAGAGGACCAGCAGACAACAATATAAATAAAATAAATAATGTAAGTGGCAATAATGAGCTGCTTCTTAAAATCTACCAGCAACTTGAATCGCTTTCAGATAGAATAAATAAGCAAGACCAAAAAATCAATTTCGTTTTTCAAAGTTTAGGTCAACATGCTCCAAAATAGTTTGTCATCCAGTCACATTCCCATGGATAGGATTCGTCTCATCTCGATCAACGTCAACTCCATTGTTACTATACATCGGCGTGATTATCTCCTTGAATTCATTGTTAAGCAAAAGCCTGACATCATGCTTCTCACCGAAACCCACCTCAATTCATGGCACTCCATGACATTCAAGGATTTTGAATTCGTAAGAAACGATAGGGTAATAGGTGATGGGGGAGGTGGCACCGGGATATTGGTTCGAAGACCCTATCGTTTCCAAAATATTGAAAAAGTCGAATTCAAAAGCTTTGAATCTCTTGAAGTGTCCGTTATCAAAATTTCACTGCCAGGTGGGGATAACCTCTTCGTTATCTCTGCCTATGCAACTGGTGAAACTGTTCTCAGGCTCAAGGAGGAACTCAATTCCTTGTTTGAAATACTCGAATTGAACAGGCTTCATAATTATTATATTCTTGCTGGTGACCTAAACGCCAAGCATACATCATGGCTGAACGCCACCAATAATCCAAGAGGTGTATTCCTGAAATCGTGGATAACAGAGAACCAGATTGAATACAGGTGCAATCTATATGGGTCGGAGTTCCCAACATACCCTAGGACAAATTCATATTTGGACCTTTGCATTGCTGACGCAAGACTCGAATTCAACTTTAATAGTCCTCAACGGAAACTGCAGGTGCTTCCTTATGATAGCGACCATAACGCAATCGTAATGGAAATCAATCATCAAAGGGATGATTTCTTCCTCATTCCAGTTCAACACGAAAATCATCGGTTGAACTTCAAAAAAACAGACTGGGGAAAGTTTCAAAAGAAGTTTAATCGGGAGTACCAGAAGCAATGTCCCCCTTCTGATGGTGGCAACTCTTGCTCAATGGTTCCTAATGACAGGAATCTAACTAACGATGAAATAGATGCCTATTTGTCGAAGTTAGAGAAGCTGACGTTGGAAACGATTGAGAAAGTAGTTCCCAAGATTAAACATCGAAACAATATGGAAGGATATGAAACACCAACCATCGCAAGGTTGAAAAGATTGAAAAGCCTCCTTCTCACACGCGTCAACAATATTTATCGATGATTTTTGGATTACAACCATCCCTCGTTGGCTTTGTTGAAATTACATCTGAAGAATGTCCGGAACTTAATCCGGTCATACTTCAGGAGTGAGGTCAGCAATCAATGGGCGGAAAAATTGAGGGGTATTAGCCCACAGGACCCAGACGGCGTGTTCACGAAAGTGAATAGCATATTCCGCAAGAAGTCTCGAGTGAAGGTATCGAATCTTGAAGTCACTAGTGATGAGATAAATCTTCTCGATAGGGCTGGTATCGAAATTGATAGTATGACTCCGGATAGAAATGGAAACAGGATCATTTGTGAAGGATTAGATAAACTTGCCCTGATTGGAACACATTTTGAATTGGTTCATCTACCAAACCCTGAGAGAGGGAATGAAATAGTTTCAGAGATCGTTGAAGCAAAAGTTTCCGACTTCAAGTCAAGCCTGAACGGCCAATCAATTATTCATTTCAATGAAACATTAACATCTGACCTCATACCGAACTTGAATCTTATTGATTATTTTGTCAGCTATGAAGACTTGTGTTTCATATTTCGCAGGATAAACAACAAGAAATCATGTGGTACTGATGGTATTCCAAATGTAGTTCTCCGACATTTGCCGGAGGTTGCTATTAGGAATTATTGCATATTGTTCAACAACATGTTGAGCAATTCATATTTCCCAAATGAGTGGAAAAAGGCTAAGGTATTTCCGATCTTGAAGAAAGGAAAAGAATCTTCATGCCCCAAAAGCTATCGCCCAATCAGCTTGCTGCCTAACATCAGCAAGGTGTTTGAAGTGATACTCAACAGAGCATTAAACGCCCACATTGAGGAAAATGAGTTGATGCCGAATTGCCAATTTGGTTTTCGTGCCAGGCATTCGACCACACATGCAATAACGAAAGTAACCTCAGACATCTGTTGGAAACTAAATGATAGACAATGTGTTGGAGCATGTCTCATTGATATGGAGAAAGCCTTCGATACGGCGTGGTTAGATGGACTAATTTTTAAACTCCTTCAGGACAGCTTCCCCAGACACCTTATCGCCATGATGTGTTATATGTTATACGGGAAATCGTTTGTCGTAACTGATGGAAATCTGACAACAATGCGCGAGTTCAAGGTCTTGAATGGTCTACAGCAGGGAACAGTTACTGCGCCTCTGCTCTTTTCAATTTTTATTCGCAAGCTATTGAACGGCTTTGATTTTAACGTCTCGCCAACGCGATCATTGGTAGCGTTTGCTGATGATCTGATCATCTATATGGCAGACCGAAAAGCTACAATAGTTCAGAGCAACCTCCAAAAAATGTTCAATGATGTACAGCTGTACACTGACAATTGGCAAATGAAAATCAATGTGCAGAAGTGTGAAACAATCTTATTTCGGACAACGCTGCGGGGGGTCAGTCAAGACTTGAAACGCAATTGGAAAGATTTCCACATCATGGCTGGTGAGGGTAGTCTTGAACGGGTTCCACATAAATCCTGTGTTCGATACCTCGGTGTTTATCTCGATCAGTATCTGTACTATACTGAACATGTGAAAATCATGCTCAGTAAGGCACTTAAAGTAGTCGAGTGCCCACTCTTCACACAGCTGGAACTGGAGGAGGCAGTCCTCTCCCTGAAAGCGAGGAAGGCTCCAGGTCCAGATGGTGTTCCAGCTGAGGTTTTGCAGCTCGTCTATCACCATTGTCCTGACTTGCTGCTCAGCACATTCAACGCTTGCCTACGGGACGGGGTTTTCCCGGTACGATGGAAGGTGGCGAGGCTCGTGCTGGTCAGCAAGGGGAAGGGAAATCCCGAATCGCCGTCTGCATACCGCCCGTTATGCATGCTAGACACGGCTGGGAAAGTGCTAGAGAAACTCATCAAGGGAAGACTCACTGACGCGATTCGTGCTGCTGGGGACCTATCTCCTCGGCAGTACGGCTTTAGAGCAGGACTTTCTACCATTGATGCGATTGCAGAGGTGGTGAACGCGGTCCAAAAGGCAGAGGCATATAGTCGCACCAAGCGACGGATCGTCCTGTTGGTGACACTCGACGTCAGGAATGCCTTCAACTCCGCTAGATGGGTGGATATTCTGAACACGCTGGAAAACTCTTTTCAAGTTCCAGAATATCTAATGCGGCTTTTGAGGAACTACCTAAAGGACCGAAGCCTGCTCTACGACACGACACAGGGCCAACGAAGGATGGAAATTACATCGGGTGTTGCCCAGGGATCTATCCTTGGTCCGGACCTGTGGAACGTGTCTTACGACGGGCTACTGAGACTTGAGATGCCAGATGAGTCGCGCTTGGTCGGCTATGCGGATGATGTTGCGGCTCTGGTCGCCGGACGCACCGTTGAACAAGCGCAACTTAGGCTAGATATGCTAATGCGCCGAGTGAGGGACTGGATGACTGCTCGCGGGCTCAGTTTAGCACTGGAGAAAACCGAAGTGGTCATCTTGACAAAAAAGAGAATCCCTAGAGTAAGGATGATCAGTATTGGAGATATACAGATCGAATCGAAGCCAGCGGCTACTGATCGACTCGAAGATGAGTTTCTCTGAGCAAATCAGGGCAACGGCTGAGAAGGCTGCTTCGGGAATATCGGCCCTGAGTCGACTTATGGCCAACGTAGGGGGACCCAGCCCATCAAGAAGACGCCTCTTGATGAGTGCTGTAGGGTCAGTGCTACTGTACGGAGCAGAGGTATGGGGCGACGCTCTCAGCAAGGAGGTATACCGAAAACGATTGGCACAGGTACAGAGAAGAGGAGCACTGAGAATTGCATCTTCGTATCCAACAGTCTCCGACTCGTCGGTGAGAGTGATTGCAGGCGTGATACCTGTCGCCCTCCTTGCTAGAGAGCGCCGCGCTATTTACCTGCGCCGAAACGAGGATGCGAGGGAGATCGTTGTTCGCGAGGAGAGACAACGCTCGCTCAACGATTGGCAGCAGTCTTGGAGGAATTGCACGAAGGGAAGGTGGACTGCGCGCCTCATCCCGGATGTGAGACCGTGGCTAAATCGAAGGCATGGTGAGACTGACTTCTATCTGACCCAGCTTTTGACCGGGCATGGGTGTTTTCAGTCTTACCTGCACAAGATCGGCAAGTCACGGTCTCCCGATTGTCGGTTTTGCCCAGGAGAGGAGGACAATGCCTGTCACACATTTTTTGCGTGTACCAAATGGGCCAGGCTGCGAAGGGAACTCTACAGGGAGACGGGAGAGCTCACCCCGGATAATATAGTTGCGGTGATGCTCGAGTCGGTTGACAAATGGAACCAGGTGGCACATTATGCTCGGGCAATCCTAAAATATAAAAGGGACTCACAGCAGCCAGAGGCAGTGGGGCTGGGGGATCGCTCTTCTGGCAATTCCTCTTCCCCCCTCCCCTCCCGCTAGGAAAGGGACTCCCCAGCTTGAAGGCGCCCCACGGCGTAACAAAATGAGACCTGGCCCGAAGTAATGTGTCAAACGGTTCCAGGCTAGATTCTCAGATTGACAGGGGAGGTGTTTAGTGGGTAGTCCAAAGGTATCCTCCATGGGAGTCCCACACTGCCAGACTCGGCGGGCATAAATGCCTTCACCTCCCTACCACAACAAAAAAAAAAAAAAGTAGTCATGGCCCTTCGAAAACTCTTTCATTCCAGATACATTGATCAAAAGGTCAAAGTTATCTGTTACAAGACACTGGTTAGACCAGTTTTGACATATGGATGTCAGATCTGGTACAACCAGAGCGCTAGTACTATGGAAAAATTAAGAGTTTTCGAAAGGAAACGTCTTCGTGCATGTACTGGTTTGTACAGAAAGCCTGAGACGGATTGGAAACATTATATATCGAATAGAAGAATTTATCAAACTGCTGAAGTGACTAGAGTCGATATTTTCATATTGAAACTTCTTCGGAATCATATCGCAAGATCTGTGACTGTGAGTGAAAACCCTTGGATTTCACAGCCGTTCCACCCTACAGACGGGTATATAGCGACTTGCCTCGCTACTGGCTTCATTCCTCCAGAAGCATTCGTGTATTTGGACATGAATCGATATGTTTTTGATTCTGGCGGCGTCCCAGTCATATATCACATATATCGACGGGCCACCGATAAGAAGATAAAATATCCTCCGAACTTGAGTTCACGAGACCAACAATTCCAATGGAGATACTCATTTGCTAGATTCGTTGAGGCTGATCGAGTTGAGACGGGGCAATCTAGGTATTGGTGGCTGAATGACAATGTCTAAATTATTCGTGTTTATTTTCAGTTTTGGTGTTTTTCGTTATTTAGTTTTTGAGTTTCAGCTCATTATTGCTACATTTAGTGTTATTGTTTATTTTTGTTAAAAATTAGGTATAGGTTAGGTTTATATTATGTTTATTATATTCGGTTAGAGATAAGGTAAAACGCTTAGGTTAGGAACATAGTTATAGGTTTTTTTTAGTATAAGATAATGTTTTTGATTGCATTTATTAGAATTAAGTTAAAACATATCAGGTGTAGGATCAAAGTTCACTGTAGTGTTAAGACGATAGATAATTTTAGAATAGTGTTGGTTGGTTTTTTCTCCTTTTTCCAATTGAATTTTAAAAATATGTAACAATCTTCATTGATTTGAATTTGCTATAGTTTTTTTTTTTTTTAAATGTGTTTAATGATAACGTATAAATTTAGAGAGCCATTTGGGCCATTAAGTTTTTTGATTGTTATTGTTTGGATTTTGCTTTATATTCTTTTAAAATTTATATCGATTAGTATGAAATAAAGCGCTTTTGACTTTGACTTTGACTTTGAAGGCGACCAAAGTCGCAAAGTTGTAGATAACCTCACCGAAGGAGATGTACTTGTTACAAGAACAAGTGAAACCTGAGAAGAAAGGCGAACTTGGGGTGACCTCATCGTTACCCAACGAAGTTCATGGCCCACAAATGAAAGAGGGGCAACCGGGTGGTGGTGGAGCCCCTTCATACCCACCCAACCGGAATAAATCCATTGATAACTTGTTGAAGTGGCCAGGTATTCCTCTTCTGAGTGGAAAACTCATACAACTTGAATTGTATAAACCTTCCCATCAGAAGGGGAGTACCCCGGTGACCAATTTATGTCATAGAATTATACAATTGGATTGCATAAATCTATGCCATAAAAAGGCACTTTGTTTGGGCCACTCAACCCATAACGGTCACCTGAAACAAAAAGGATTAATTTGTACCCGGTGGCTGGCTCATGTTTTGAGGTGGAAGCCTGCCACCGTACCGGGTCCTATACCCGGTTAGATAAAACGGAAGGGAAAGACCGACGGTTAAGGTTTAATAATTCATTTTTTATTTTTACTTTTTCCTTCAATTAATATAATACACCGTTCATTATTTTTTTTTTTAAATTAACTAAATAAGGATAATTTAGTAGTGTTTCCATGGATTCACTATGGAAGGTTGAAAAGGATTACTCATGGTAATGATAGGGATAAGGAATGTATTATTGTCTTTTGATTTTATATAAAGCGCCAAATTTTTGATTCAAAGGGATATCAGCATGAATTTCTCATAAATTCCAAATAATTGAACGGTTTTTAATGCTAATACGTGAATAAAGTAACGTCCTTTAATGAACAAAATATAAACAATCATATAATTCGTTATACAAAATGAAACCAAAATTGAAGACGAACATTATAATCGTTACTTATTGTATGAAGAATGGAATAGATTGCATTGACATTTGCTGTTATTTTAACAAGAGATGGTTGTGAAGAGACGTTGAATTACTCGATATGTTGTCTGCTGCTTGTATTTCTCAAAATAAGTTCGTAAAGATTTATTTGTGATCGTTGCAATTCTCTCTCCTTCAGATTTCTTGTAATTTCCGTTTTGTGGTTTTTGATCTTCAATCAAATATAGTAAATTTGTGTAATAATGCATAAATGTTTGGCTGCTGAGCGTGTGTACATTATCATTTTTTGTCTCATTTGTGTGTTTCCATTTGATCTTTTTATCCTTTTAAATTTTGCTTTAGCTTATTCATAATCTTTCTCATTACGATCTCCACCAGTATTCCATCGCTCTTAACCGCTCTTAATAACGTATCATTTCGAAATACTCACAATTAATATCCATTTGTCATTAGCTTGACGCCCAGAGACATGCGGCGTAACAACAGGTGACAATAGCTGTGACTATCCGTTTCCACCAGCATACACAACACCATCACTGTTAAACAAAGCACCGTGGAATGTCCGAAACCATGGAAATCATTTCGTTCACAGCAAATTAGCCACCATAACTGTCATCCGCACGCACACTGACTTGCAAATATGGTATTAACCTTTCGCGCAACAACGGACGGGATTTCGTCGTTGGACAGAGTCACACCACACCACTTATGGAATTTTCGACTCTTCTTATAATAAATCCAATATCAATGATCGATCCACACAAGTCTGATTGCCCTGGCACACTCCACTTAACTCCCCGCAATCTTTCTTTTTCAGTCGCGACGGAATAGTCAATGGCTTCCGCACGCCATGGATAGTTCGAATCCAACTTTCTTCTGTCCCTTCGTCTTACGTCCCGTACACTGCCTAGAACACTTCACTCCTCGCATCGGCACCATACCAGCAGACGTGTGTCCGTGACTATTTTGCTTTCGCCTAGTGTGTACCGTACGTACGGGACGGTTGAGGTATTCTAATGTCGGACCATACGAAGAACAGGAACATTATTTTTCATGGCTTGAAATAGAATTTACGTAGATCGATACGCGAAAGTGTGGAAATTGCAAAAACATTATATTATTCACTCGGACTCCGCGGAGTGTGTCGATAGCTCCCGACAGCAGAACTCCCGTCACTCTCGTCGGTATACTGAGAATCAACACACTAATCAAAACTATTAGCGAAAGCCCTTTAATGATAAATGTGAATAAACTTTCGAAACAAACTAGAACGGAAAGTCTTCTAAACCGCAGTAAAAACAAAACGCGACAATAGAATTAAAATCCCGCAGACACCACGCTCAAAAGCAGTGGCTGTTTGTCTCGTACTCCTTGCCGGCCGGTGCACTTTTCGTCGCCGCGTCTGTAATAGATCCGACCCGCTCGACCTCTCAAACTCGACTCCCCCGATCTTTAGCTGCTTGTTGAAGACGAAGTAATTCTTGCTGTTGCTCTTTAATACTCTGAATATTTCGATTTGATGCTTCTAATTTGGCTTGAAGCTCTTCGTATGTTGGAGTGTTTGGTATGCTTGCCGAATGAATACTTGTAACTCAATGCGCTCGTGTATCATTAGCCTTGTTAAGGTTTTTTGAAGTAAGTGAAAGAAAATATTGAATGAAATTCAATTGTTGCTCCCACGTGAGCTCACTATCGAGATTGGCTAAAGTCTGATTGGTATCAGACTGATGATGATGATGATGCTGATCGTGTAGTTGATTATGGCTAGCTATTGAGTTAAAATTTGCCGCGTTTAGTTGATAATGTTGGGATCGTGGATTTATTGGCGCATAATTGTCTTCGTGCAGGGTTGAATTAGGCGTTGTAGGAATCACAACACCGATAGCTTGGGAACTTAAACCTGATGCACTATTACTTGAATAGTTTATAGGATGTATGTTGCTTATGTTGGAGGATGTAATGGTTGTTTGAATATCGCCGTTGTAATCTCTGTTTGGAGAGCTGCGCCGCGGTAATGGTCTCACAGGCCAACAGTATCTTTGATTCTCGTGTAAGTTTAAATTATCTAATTCATAGCTCTTGGTATCCAGCTGTTCTGTATGCGGCTGCTCGTTGCTGTTAGATCGCTTTGATGTAGTCGCATTTGTCGTAGATGATTCAGCCACCGATAATAAATAGTCATTGAATTCGTTTAACTCTCTTCTTGTTGGAGCGACAATTTCAGTGTTTTTTCCGATGAGCCTGATATGGAATGTGGATTTTTGTTTGAGCTCGATGACTTATTTTTCATGCAAAAACAGAGCGAGTGTTGCGATGGGGAAGGTGACTGAATGGCGACCCTTGTTAAATTGAGTTTGTGCTGTGTGCCTGTGGCAGCGCTGGCTTTTAGAGCCATAGCTCCTCGATTATTACAGGGCAGCTAATTTTCTCGCGATCCCAAGGCAATGCGGATTGCGAAAAAGGAGCTGAAGGATCTTTCTGTGTATCATGGGTTGGCCTCGGTGTCGGGACTAGAGATGACGGACACTAAAAGAAAAACAAAATTGACAGACGGACAGACTGACTTATGTTTTGTTTGGCCTGAAGTATACAACCTTGCGCGTTTTTTGAAAATATATACGGACGGACAAACAGACGTGCCTAATTATCTATCGGCGCAGGTCTTTTGCGTGGTATATCCCCACTTCTTTTCCCGATGGATCCGTTATCAGGTAACGGTTAGGTCCCATTACCTTCTTTATGCGGCTTTTCAAGAATCGCCTGTCCAGCTTGGCGTTGTAATGCCCCGTGGCGTCACTTTGGCGGAAATTTCGCCGGAAAACTTCATCTCCTTCCTTGAAATTAGCAGATCGTGACCGGAGATTGTACTGCGCTTCATTTGCACTTCCTGCGGCTTTAATCTTCCGTCCGATTTGTTGGTGGAGGTCTCCTAAACGTTCGTGGGGCTCCAGTGCAACGACGGGGTCTCCCAAACACTTTAATTGCCGTAATAGCCGGTATGATTTACCGTGGCAAATCATGTGCTGTCCAAAGGCGGCAAAGTAAGGGGCGACACCGGTGACGGAATGATACGAGGATCGCAGGGCGCATGTGATGGCAGACAATCGCTGATCCCAATCCTTTTGAGATGGGTGGACGTAGGAACGGATCGCGGCCAATAGGGTACGGTTCAACCGTTCTGATGCGTTGGACTGAGGAGAGTATATGGGCGTCAGTTGGTGTTCAACGCCATACTGCTCAAGTAGGCTCTTAAACTGCCGAGACCGGAACTGTACTCCATTGTCTGAGTACACACTCTCTGGAACCCCGAACACATGGAATACCCGGTTCTCTAAGAATTTTACGATCGATGGAGTTGTGAATTTACGGATAGGTTCCACCATTGGGAACTTTGAGAGCTGATCTAGAACGACTATAGCTCCGATGTGTCCCATGGAAGACCGAGGATATGGACCGAGTAGAACATGTATAGACGCTGGAATACGCGTTCTGGGACGTTGAGTTGACCCATAGGAGGTCGAAGAGGCTGGTTTGGCGCTTTGGTGCCTTTACAGGTCTCACAGGCGCTCACGTAGTCTTTGACCTGGGATGCCATTTTAGGCCAAAAGAAGTATTTCTTGAGTCGCCGTAATGTTCGACCGTAACCTCCATGTGCACTTAAAGGATGGTCATGTGCGCGGAGGATCAGATGTTGTGTCATTTCCTCCGGCACCCAGAGTTTCCAAGACTCTTCTTCCTGCCATGGATCACCAGTGGCGTATTCATTTTGTCTATACACGTAGCCGTCTATTACCTTCAAATCAGGCAGCTGTGACTGTTGGGTCGCTATGGTTTGCCTCAACTCTTTGTAGCTGTCTGATTCGAAATGTGGGCTGTCCAAATCTATTTCGATGAGGTCCTCGTCATTTATTGTCAATTCGGCTCCCTCTGGGGAAAACATCCGTGAGAGAGTGTCGGGTACGATGTTCTGGGTCCCTTTCCGATGTTTGATGGAGAACTTGAACCCTTGCAGTTTAAGAGCCCATCTGGCTAGGCGTCCATTTAGATCTGCCTGGTTTATCAACCATTGTAGTGACGCGTGGTCCGTGATGATCTCGAATTGGTGGCCCTCGATATAAGCTCGGAATTTCTTCACAGCCATTACCGCTGCCAAACATTCTTGCTCGGAAACAGTATAGTTTCTTTGGGCCGAATTCAGCTTATTAGACATGAAGGCGATGGGAGCTTCCTCTCCTTCGTCGGTCAATTGCACCAGCACGGCTCCTACTCCATGTTGACTTGCGTCACAATGAATGGAGAAGGGCTGCGTGAAGTCGGGGCTGTGCAAGACAGGAGCTGATGTGAGGGCTTGTTTAAGCTCTTCAAATGCCTTTCGGCTGAGTTCGGTCCAAACGAACTTCCCCTTCCGCAACATGTCTGACAGGGGCGCTGAAACTGTTGCATAATTCCGAACAAACCTTCGGTACCAACCGCAAACACCAAGGAAGCGTCGTAGCTGCTTCACAGTTTTTGGTAAGGGGAACTCATCAATCGCACGAGTTTTGTCTGGATCCGTTTTGATAGTGCCATGTCCTATGACATGTCCTAGGTATCGGACTTCTTTCATGACAAACTTACTTTTCTGTACGTTGATGGTGAGTCCCGCCTTACTGATGTGCAGGGCTACTTCTTGTAGAAGTAGGAGGTGTTGATCGAACGTTTCCGTGATGAGTAACAGATCATCAAGGTACACGAACACTTGGTGTTTCAGGTGAGGTGGGATGACCTTGTCCATCAACCGAGTCATCGTTTGCGGCGCGTTACACAGGCCAAAGGGCATTGTGACGAACTGATATAATGGTCGTCCAGGCACTGTGAAGGCGGTCTTGTCCCTCGACCCCTCATCGAGTGGAATTTGCCAGAAGGCGTCTTTTAGGTCGAGACTGGTGATATAATTGGCTTTCGGCAGTCTCCCTAGTATTCCATCGATGAGTGGAAGAGGGTACGCGTCCTTGATGGTAACCGCGTTTACCTTACGAGCATCAAGACAGAGGCGGACTTTACCTGGCTTCACCACCAAGGTTACTGGTGATGACCAGGCACTTTGAGACTCTTCTATGACCCCCAACTCGAGCATCCTATCTAGCTCCGCATACACCAATTTCTCCATGGCCGGCGAGATGGCGTAGTGTCTCTGTTTAATCGGTTTACTATCGCCAACGTCGATGGCGTGTGAGACTAGGGTGGTGCGGCCAAGACCTTGGGTAGCGTAAGATGGGAAAGCAGCGATGGATGCTTCCAGGCGTTGCCGTTGGTTAGGCGTCAGGTCATGCCTATCGGGAGTAGAAGTGGTTTCGTTGACATTTCTGGTTTTTAAAGACAAATCTGTGAATAAATCTGAGGCCAGTCCAAAGCGAAGGACGAAATCGACGCCAAGGTACACATTCTGAGTCAAAGACGGAATAATGTAAAAAGTAATTTCTTTCGTCTGACCCCTGAACGTCACGGGTGTGGTTAGTTTACCTCGGATAGGGTGTTTGGTACCATCAGCTGTACTGATTTCAGTGCGCCAGGATTTAATCAAGTTCGGATAGTCTTGGAGCACCTTCGAGCCAAAGCTCGAGGCAAGACAACTGATACTGGCACCCGTGTCGATCAATGCAAACACGGTCTCGCCCAACACTTTAATTGGATGATAAGGTCTGATCTCATTCTCAGCAACCTCCGAGATGTTACAAGAGTTTAGGGTTTGACGGCAGATGCGCACTCTCTTGCGGAAATTCCGCCAACGACGAGTTGACCATTTTGTCGTGCGCGGGCGAGAAGTGACTACTTCGGAAGCAAATATTCGCTCTCGAGCCACCCGATATTCCTGCAGTCGAACATGATAAGGTTTTAGAGTGCGTATTTGAGGCTGCCGAGGTTCTTCCGGCAGTGACTGCGGTGGTCGCTTTAATATTGTCGTTGGTGGGGTCTCCGGAAGAGAGTGAACATCCGCAGTCGTAGTGGTCATGGCTGGTGGGTTAACGTCAGGTTTGTTGGGGTGAGCAGCTGGCTGAGGAGCTACTGCTGGGGCTTCGAGTACCGCTGAGGTGGTCGGGTACTCTTTTGGCCGTTTTTTCGCGCGGCACATTCAGAACAGTCCGGGAAGTAAGTGTCCGGCTTGCCGCAACCGTAGCAGAAAACCTTTCGCTCTGCTCGGCATGAGATGAACCGGTGTCTGGTTTGATGGCAATTCCAGCATGTCGTAAGACTTCCCACTGCGGCTACAGCAAGCTGGTCTGGGTCCAAATCTTCCTCCAGATCCATGGTGGTATAATCTGGGGCCAATTCCGCGATTCCTCGTCGAGGACCCGTCCTGGTTAGTAAGTATGGCCGGTCCCGTAGGTCTTCCTCAAACCCTTCTATACGACGCACATTTCTCAGCAGGGCCTCCATACTCTGTGGATCGAAGTTCACGATATGGCGACGAATCTCCGGCCTTAGATTGCGCTTTAGCAGGCGCAGTATTTGGGTAGAAGACAACGGCTCTGACAACTGGTCATTCAGCCGAAGGATATCGGCTCGATATTGATGGAAGGACTCGTCCGGACGCTGCCATCTAGCATTCATCTTGTCCAGTACTAATTCGTCCATGTCGACCGTAGGATACTCCATGCGGAGTACCTCCTTCAACCGTAACCAGCGTATGGATGGTGGGGCTGAATGTATTCGCCAATATGTCTCAAGTGCTGCTCCCCTAAGCAGCATTGGCAAGTATCCTGCGAGCGCTGTGCGGTCTCCTGCTAGCATCTGCTCAATCAGCGACTCCACCCGACTTATGAAGACTTCCACCGTTATAGTATTGGGTTCCCCACTGAAATGCAGATTCCATCCCTGGATGATGCTGGGGATCTGTGTCGGCTTCAGCCGATACATATCGTGTGGATGGAAGCGTTGGTCCGGCGGAATCATTGGAGCCTGATTTGGTGGCGGTGCTTGGCTCAATTGGGGCCGGTACACTGGAGCCAACGGATTCATTGCTGCACCTGGCCGGATTCGTTCGTGATCGCGCCGCGAGTCTACTGGGAAATCCCACGGATTTGGGTCCGAATCCCACATAGGAGGCGTTCTTGGCCGAGGTGGTGCTGGATTCTCTTTCTGGCTTTCCAGCGAGGCTACCCGGGTGGACAGGTCCTGCATGAGTGCCATTAGGTCTTGTAAAACTGTCGCTTCCACAGCCACAGTGGGTCTCGCCTCTTCTGCAGGCGGAACTGCTTCAGCTCGGCCCATTAAGTCAGGCTCATCAGCCGCTGTTGGAACCTGCTCCCGCCGGTCCTTTGGTTTGGGCACCGCCCCTTGAGCAGCTGGAAGCTCTAGGTGGCTCGAAGGTCTATCCGCCGAGGTGGCTGGTTGTCGGCATAAAGGGCAAGTACGGCTAACCAATAAATGCTGGGTCACACAGGCTTCATGAAATTCATGTCCGTACGCCAACGTTTGTACGGACGTTCCATCATTTCGCGCCTGCTGGCAGATGACGCATAATGCCGTGGGCCCCGCTTCCGAACGCAAACTGCGCTTGTCTGGCGTGCGTTTGGTCGACATCCTAAAGGAAATTTAATTGTCTAAATAAATACCTAAATTGCTAAAAGAGGTAACCAATGGCAAAAATAACGCTTTAAAGGAAATAATTAAATATTAATAAGGAAAAACATAAAAGTGGCCGAAAGTGGCAAACTATTTTCAATCCTCACAAAAAAAACCAAAGTGTATGAAAAGTTTTGATCGTTATCAAAAAATTTTACTTTATCAAAAAATATAATAGGTCTTTCCTTTCCGTCCTTCCTCCCAAGTATGGACACCAATGGCACAATCCTTTTAAAACGTTTCAGGGACACTCTCTTGTGGCACCATGAAAATCAGGGTTCAGAAGTGATCCCTCATTAGCTAAATTCTCAAGTTACAACTTGTTAGCCCAGGGTTGGATTCTAATCCACAAGCAGCGCGTGTCTTGTCATGGATAGTCATGGATTAGCTAATCAGCCAATCACATGAAATCAAGATCCATGTAGTTTAAGACACCTAGGCACTGCTGGTTTGGGGAGCGGATCAGAATCCTCCGCAAAAAGTTGTTGGGATAATAACCTCCGAACACAAAAAGGGACTCTAATATCATTTGGCCTTACTAGTTATACAATGGTGGTAAATCACCAAAGTATAATTCAAAAGCAGGACCAAACGATATTGATGTCCGAAGACAACACAAGTTCGAAAGTTACTATTTGCTGGGGCACGATCAGTGCAATTACCCTCGGGAGTTATCTACCCGCCAATAATTCTAACACCTAGTGGGGACACCTAGAGACGATGGACTGTTTCGTGCTCACGACTGATGATACAGCCGGGCATTTCGGGCCCCACGTTGGGCGCCATTTGTAGTGGATAGAGATGTTCAAATATGTCCGTAAAGGACTGCAGCGATGTTCTGCTGCCTCGGCAGAGGAAGGTGTCGGTTTCTGCCGAGAATGCCCTCGTCCGGAGACGCGTGAATGCGCTGGCAGGCTAGCATTGCGGTGTCGTGGGGCGGGTTCGTTTCCCCGGCACGAGGACCCACTACAAAAAATTTCGCATTCACGAATTGCTTTCAGGTCAAAAAAGGCGACCAAAGTCGCAAAGTTGTAGATAACCTCGCCGAAGGAGATGTACTTGTTACAAGAACAAGTGAAACCTGAGAAGAAAGGCGAACTTGGGGTGACCTCGTCGTTACCCAACGAAGTTCATGGCCCACAAATGAAAGAGGGGCAACCGGGTGGTGGTGGAGCCCCTTCATACCCACCCAACCGGAATAAATCCATTGATAACTTGTTGAAGTGGCCAGGTATTCCGCTTCTGAGTGGAAAACTCATACAACTTGAATTGTATGAACCTTCCCATCAGAAGGGGAGTACCCCGGTGACCAATTTATGTCATAGAATTATACAATTGGATTGCATAAATCTATGCCATAAAAAGGCACTCTGTTTGGGCCACTCAACCCATAACGGGCACCTGAAACAAAAAGGATTAATTTGTACCCGGTGGCTGGCTCATGTTTTGAGGTGGAAGCCTGCCACCGTACCGGGTCCTATACCCGGTTAGATAAAACGGAAGGGAAAGACCGACGGTTAAGGTTTAATAATTCATTTTTTATTTTTACTTTTTCCTTCAATTAATATAATACACCGTTCATTATTTTTTTTTTTAAATTAACTAAATAAGGATAATTTAGTAGTGTTTCCATGGATTCACTATGGAAGGTTGAAAAGGATTACTCATGGCAATGATAGGGATAAGGAATGTATTATTGTCTTTTGATTTTATATAAAGCGCCAAATTTTTGATTCAAAGGGATATCAGCATGAATTTCTCATAAATTCCAAATAATTGAACGGTTTTTAATGCTAATACGTGAATAAAGTAACGTCCTTTAATGAACAAAATATAAACAATCATATAATTCGTTATACAAAATGAAACCAAAATTGAAGACGAACATTATAATCGTTACTTATTGTATGAAGAATGGAATAGATTGCATTGACATTTGCTGTTATTTTAACAAGAGATGGTTGTGAAGAGACGTTGAATTACTCGATATGTTGTCTGCTGCTTGTATTTCTCAATATAAGTTCGTAAAGATTTATTTGTGATCGTTGCAATTCTCTCTCCTTCAGATTTCTTGTAATTTCCGTTTTGTGGTTTTTGATCTTCAATCAAATATAGTAAATTTGTGTAATAATGCATAAATGTTTGGCTGCTGAGCGTGTGTACATTATCATTTTTTGTCTCATTTGTGTGTTTCCATTTGATCTTTTTATCCTTTTAAATTTTGCTTTAGCTTATTCATAATCTTTCTCATTACGATCTCCACCAGTATTCCATTGCTCTTAACCGCTCTTAATAACGTATCATTTCGAAATACTCACAATTAATATCCATTTGTCATTAGCTTGACGCCCAGAGACATGCGGCGTAACAACAGGTGACAATAGCTGTGACTATCCGTTTCCACCAGCATACACAACACCATCACTGTTAAACAAAGCACCGTGGAATGTCCGAAACCATGGAAATCATTTCGTTCACAGCAAATTAGCCACCATAACTGTCATCCGCACGCACACTGACTTGCAAATATGGTATTAACCTTTCGCGCAACAACGGACGGGATTTCGTCGTTGGACAGAGTCACACCACACCACTTATGGAATTTTCGACTCTTCTTATAATAAATCCAATATCAATGATCGATCCACACAAGTCTGATTGCCCCGGCACACTCCACTTAACTCCCCGCAATCTTTCTTTTTCAGTCGCGACGGAATAGTCAATGGCTTCCGCACGCCATGGATAGTTCGAATCCAACTTTCTTCTGTCCCTTCGTCTTACGTCCCGTACACTGCCTAGAACACTTCACTCCTCGCATCGGCACCATACCAGCAGACGTGTGTCCGTGACTATTTTGCTTTCGCCTAGTGTGTACCGTACGTACGGGACGGTTGAGGTATTCTAATGTCGGACCATACGAAGAACAGGAACATTATTTTTCATGGCTTGAAATAGAATTTACGTAGATCGATACGCGAAAGTGTGGAAATTGCAAAAACATTATATTATTCACTCAGACTCCGCGGAGTGTGTCGATAGCTCCCGACAGCAGAACTCCCGTCACTCTCGTCGGTATACTGAGAATCAACACACTAATCAAAACTATTAGCGAAAGCCCTTTAATGATAAATGTGAATAAACTTTCGAAACAAACTAGAACGGAAAGTCTTCTAAACCGCAGTAAAAACAAAACGCGACAATAGAATTAAAATCCCGCAGACACCACGCTCAAAAGCAGTGGCTGTTTGTCTCGTACTCCTTGCCGGCCGGTGCACTTTTCGTCGCCGCGTCTGTAATAGATCCGACCCGCTCGACCTCTCAAACTCGACTCCCCCGATCTTTAGCTGCTTGTTGAAGACGAAGTAATTCTTGCTGTTGCTCTTTAATACTCTGAATATTTCGATTTGATGCTTCTAATTTGGCTTGAAGCTCTTCGTATGTTGGAGTGTTTGGTATGCTTGCCGAATGAATACTTGTAACTCAATGCGCTCGTGTATCATTAGCCTTGTTAAGGTTTTTTGAAGTAAGTGAAAGAAAATATTGAATGAAATTCAATTGTTGCTCCCACGTGAGCTCACTATCGAGATTGGCTAAAGTCTGATTGGTATCAGACTGATGATGATGATGATGATGCTGATCGTGTAGTTGATTATGGCTAGCTATTGAGTTAAAATTTGCCGCGTTTAGTTGATAATGTTGGGATCGTGGATTTATTGGCGCATAATTGTCTTCGTGCAGGGTTGAATTAGGCGTTGTAGGAATCACAACACCGATAGCTTGGGAACTTAAACCTGATGCACTATTACTTGAATAGTTTATAGGATGTATGTTGCTTATGTTGGAGGATGTAATGGTTGTTTGAATATCGCCGTTGTAATCTCTGTTTGGAGAGCTGCGCCGCGGTAATGGTCTCACAGGCCAACAGTATCTTTGATTCTCGTGTAAGTTTAAATTATCTAATTCATAGCTCTTGGTATCCAGCTGTTCTGTATGCGGCTGCTCGTTGCTGTTAGATCGCTTTGATGTAGTCGCATTTGTCGTAGATGATTCAGCCACCGATAATAAATAGTCATTGAATTCGTTTAACTCTCTTCTTGTTGGAGCGACAATTTCAGTGTTTTTTTCCGATGAGCCTGATTGGAATGTGGATTTTTGTTTGAGCTCGATGACTTATTTTTCATGCAAAAACAGAGCGAGTGTTGCGATGGGGAAGGTGACTGAATGGCGACCCTTGTTAAATTGAGTTTGTGCTGTGTGCCTGTGGCAGCGCTGGCTTTTAGAGCCATAGCTCCTCGATTATTGCATAGATCTTGTGATTTAACACCTTGCGACTTCTTCCTTTGGGGCCACGTGAAAAAGGAGGTCTACGTCAACAACCCAGCGTCGATTCAAGACCTCAAAGATGGAATTCGTGAGGCTATCAAGGACATAGGGCAGCCACTTTGCGATTTGGTTATGTAAAATTTCATGAAAGGATATGGTCCTGTAAGCGTTGGTCGTGGTAGTCATTTGCCTGATGCTATTTTGCACTTTTAACCGCATACCTTCTTCTTTATAATGAAATAAAAATCTGATGATTTATATTAAAAAATGGCATTTTTCTATTAATATCAAAATAACACCTCTTATTGGAAAACCCTATATCGATTGCACTGGCATTGGCAATGCAAAGCCATTTGGCTTAGCGCTGCGTTACCGCGCGGCGCCCAGTGGATCAAGCATAGAAGCATGCGATCATGGTATCGTAGCAGAATGGTATCAATGCAGACAAAAGCGCAAAATATATCAAGCATATGTTAGTCGTATGAAACCAAAGTACCATAGCGCAATGGTATCAGCGCAGTGTGTTGATACCACTGCTGGCGCTGGTATCAGTGTATCGGCGCATCAAAATTTGATGCGTTACATACGGCTAATTATGAACATTGAAGAAGGGTGGCCTAGAACTTTTCTAGAAGAGAGACCTTCCTATTGTAACGAGAAATTTTGCGTCGAATTTTAAGAAGAGAGAAGGGAAATTCAAAATAAATTGAAGACACAAGAAGGAACTCCAAAATTCGGGAAGAAGAACGAAGGAAAGTTAAAATTAAAAGAAGGAACTCAAAAAAAAAGATAAACAAGAGAGGAGAAATAGCTATTTTACTTATATTCCATCAGGTGTCAGATAGATTAAGTTAAGGACCACATTCGAATTTAGAAGTTCTTAACTTTTCATTTTTGAAGGAGTTTGTAGATAACTAGCCGAAGTCCGTGAAAATGGTTTTTAGCTAACAATATGTATTGATTTATCACGTCTCGTATGTTTGAGACTTCCCGAGAGAAATCTAAATCGACCTCTCATCGGTTCTAGACGTGAAGTCTCGGAACGTGACAATGGACTGACCCATCAGGTCAACAAGTCCGGATACTCTTAATCTACTCCGAGGTGGTTGCTGGCTAGCTAACTAGTTCGTAGAGGAGTTAAAAATAATGTCAAGCTTAGTGAACCTAATGTCATTTCGATAAGTTCTCTTATTATTTAATTCAACTCTTTATGTGACCTTTTACAAAAAGATATGAATTTCTTAAGAGTGTTATTATTTTTATATGAATGAATAGATATGTAGAGACAGTATAAAGATATCTTAAAGTAAATTATATGATTTAATAATATTTTTGCTAGTTTCGATTTTGCTTTCGTCACTATTACGAGAAAACTAAAACTTTTTTTCTCGTGCTCCATAGGTGTCAGTATATTCTCAAATACACGAGTACATCAAAATTATTTGATAAAACGTTTCCATATCCCAAGCCCACTGTATTTATTGTCACATATAAAAGCCGAGTGCTTAAACAAGTATGTAGAAACAAATTATCTGCACGTTTACTTATCATAATTAAAATACGCTAGCCGATTTCGGGGTTTTTACACTGCACATGCATGCATGCAATTTAAACCATATAACAATATGTAGCCACCCAATAACAATAACCAAAGAACAACATGAAAATGTTTTCTGCTCTACTGCTTCTACAATAGTTGCCAAAATGTATACATTTATCGCTTTGATTCCGGACACTCGACTTAGAAAAATATTTTTTTCTAATCGTTATTTGAATATGGTATTTTTGTTATTGGTTTGCCATTTTCTTCTTTCTCTCTTCTTTTCTCTTTTTTTTCGATATATTAATGAAAACAGAGTAATATTAATTTATGATCATCCTTTTCAATGTCGAAAAGCTTAAAAATTGATTCAATTTAAATTTATTTCATTAGCAATATCTTAGAAATTAATTATATACATTTTTGAGCCTTAATTGAAAAATTTTTATATGCAAGGATTTTTTATATCATAAACATAAATAATATTGCACTTGGGAAAAATCATCGTGTTAATTAAAACTTTAAAAGTAAGTAGGCAAGATTATTCAATAATTCATGCATATAAAATAAAAAAATAAAATAATTCTTACTGAATATAGTTTGACCAGGAAATTAAGAAAATCACTACTGCTCTTAATACATGATACTTTGTTTTTGTCGTTAATCGCACCACCATTTTTTCGTTATTGTAACTTGATTGTGTTTTGTTGAATGGTAATTGTATGATATTAAATGTAATTTGACGGTTATAAAAGTTTTTATTTAAAAATTGCTGTACTACTATTGTAAAATGGATGTCCTAGATTACGAAATTGAAACTGTTCTCATTGTGTCTTACACCGGTTTTATGTTCTATTGAATATATCACTTCTATACACGCTATGAATATAATAGTAAATATTGTTTTTCTTTCAATCAAGATGTTTCATGTACACAGTCTATGTTGATCATATTTTCATACATGAAATGTATACACCAAGTATAATGGAGACGCTCAATTTCTGTTGAGAACGCAACAATAAATTCATGTTTTTCACGATATCACTAAAGAAACTTTTCCGCGGGATTTCCGAAATGTTATCATTATCTAGGTTATTATCAATTATACTTCATAAGACTTTTCACATTCGGACAATTATATAATTTTATAAACATTATCTTTAATGTTCATTTTTTGCAAACAATTAAATTTATATTAAATTTAACTATTACGAAAGACCACCTTCACCATAGACAGAGATCAGATGTGAACCTCATTTATTTAAGAATTTGCTCAGTCGTGTGTGTTGATTGCCAAACACACTGACTACATACCCAATGCAAGGCCCTAATGCGGAAAACAACAGACATTACTTGCAATCTCAACAACTAAACCGCAAAAGTTTTTATTTCCGTATCTAATTTAAGAACGCGATTGAAGTCCCGACTGACTTTGATGTATTTATAACTACAGATCGACTGTTTTCCATGTTACTTTCGTGATTTTTCATCAATCCCAAATGGTACGGAATCATCACTTTATTATTTGATTTAGTAAAAACGACGAATTTAACTACCGCATCAAAAACAATTAAGACCGAACTAACCTGCAAGCGATTGTGGGTTTGGCGCAAATTCCAGATCAATATCTGCTACTGAGCACTGATATGGCTACCGAAATAAAAAGGCTGCATAGCCTGAAGGACAATAAGAAGATTTTGCTCATAGCCGTTGCATCCGAGTTCTAATCCGACTCCTAACTGTTAGTTGTGTTCAGGTTGATCCCGCTTAGCAACAAAATTTGCGCAGGGATTCTCCCTTGCCAGTCCACTTGAACGAAGAAATAATATTAAGGTTAGATATACGCAGAACCTCGGGACACAATAAATAAACTATACCTGACAAGAAGCGTTGTACGATCGAACTCGAAAACAGTTAATTTCGATGATTTAGTTTATACACTTTTCACTGAACGCTTTATATTGTTTTGTAGAGCAATAATACAATAATAGTTCCACTTGAAATTCATACTTTGATGCCCACATTGAGAATCTTCACAGTATGGCGCGTCCCTCTTGCTTTACCACAAGTTTTTCCCGACAAACATCATTCAGTGGCAGCGACTAAGATTTAAAGTCGCTTTCCACCTATCGACATCAGTGGCGTAGGGTATATAAATCGGCTGGTTGGCGTCAGCGGCGTAGAGTGTAGGAATCTGCTGGTCGTGTCAGTGGCGTAGGGCACCAAGAGCGAGATTATCACAGTTTTTCACATCAAACTAGCGTTGTTATTTGGGTGTGCTATTATTGTAGTATTCACAATCATTGATTTACTTCCTTCAAATGCTTTTGAGATTGTATCATTCGAAAGAATTGATTTTCTGTCGTTTTGTTTCCCTTTGCTAAATACGAATTTAGGGATGTGAGAACGTGAGCTGCTTTCCGTAAGAATTGCCTATAGAAATTGATGATCCCCAAATATCTGCAAAGGACCAAAAAATTTCAGTTTTTTTAATAGCTTCAATTCTTCCTGGTAAGGGTTTGGTTCCTTCACTGGAAATCAAATAACCCTAAAATTTTACTTCTTTTCCTCCAAAGATGCACTTGGGAGTATTTATTTTGACGCCATATACCTTTAAGCGTTTGAAAACTTCTTGCAAGTATTTGTGGTACTCCTTTAAGTTCCTCGATGCTACAAGTATATCGTCGAGATAAGTATAGCAAAAATTTAAACCACTTAAAACGATATCGACGAATTTTTGAAACGTCTGCAAAGCGTTTTGCAAGCCGAAAGTCATCCGACAAAACTCAAACGAGCCAAATAGAGTTAAGATTGCGATCTTTGGTATATCATCAGGATGAATAAGTACCTGATGGTAAGCGCACTCCAGATCTACAGTTCATAATATTGTTTTTCCATGCAGATGATTTACAAAGTCCTTGATGTGGGGAATAGGGTAACCATCGGGAATTGTTATGGAATTTAATCGGCGATAGTTACCATACAGCCTCCGCTACCCAGATTTCTTCTAGTCAAACACGCAATTTAAAAAAAAATGGTTACCTGGTATAGTGATGGCAGGTTTCATTCTACATCACTTTTTACACTCTATATCTCATGTCTGTCTAGGTTTGTCTAGGTTTTAAACATAGTACCTGCACTAGGAAAAAATTCCGAGTATAAATGATATTTCCCTGTATCAAACAAGTTAAATTGGTTTTTGACAAATTTATCGATTCTGCGTGGCACTGGAACCATTTTACGTGTAAATATTTGAAAAATATAGCTAGAAATTAGATAGATTGACAATTTGTGTCATTTCATTATGGCATCTGACTTCATTTGACAGTTTATACCATGTTTATTCTACATTTATTTGTGTATCATGGTTACCTGGTATACTGATACAAGCTTACGTTCAATTTCACATGTCTGCTTAGGGTTTTAAGTGCGTAATTGTCTTTAACAAAGACTATGAAATGACAATGGGCTAACAACAATTCCCTGAAGACGCTAAACCAGATACCCTGAAATCTCCTCTGCTGTGACCTGGTAAGAGAGTTTGATTTCATTCGCAAAGTTAAATTGCCACCATTTTCGGAATTACAGGTTGAGCGGTGGTTTTCACAAATAGAATTGACATTTGACCATTACAAAGTGTACTTCAATACTGCAAAATAAGAAAAAAAAAAACGATTCGAAATGCCCTAAAAAGGGTGAAATAAATTTCATGGAATTGGTTCATTAGTTTTACCCTATTTATTTATTTTGATGAATATATATGGGAAAATCAATTTGGCACCGATTCCATAAAATTTATTTCGCCATCTGTAGGACATTTTGATGTCAGTTTTTATTTTTTTCTTCAAAAGTTTTTTTCATGCTTTTTAGAGATTAATTTCATATCTATTAGAAAGTTTTCAAGTCCAAATCATCACTATCTACTCAAGAAAGATTTGGATAAAGATATGGATTCCAAGCATCCATATAAACTATGAAAATAATTAACCCATACTTTTTCCTAAAGATCGGATAATAATAGTAATAGTAATAATAATTATACTCTTTAGTCGATACTCCGCATTAAAATTGTAGAGAGTAAATTATTAGTAGATATCAATCTACGCTCATTACTGTCATGGTAAAATTAATTTGACATAACTGAATTCATGGTTTAATTTTTTTATATATTTACATTTTCTGAAGGATAAATTTGGGCAAAAACCTTAAACAACTTTTTATAACACAAAAAATTTATAAAAATACATTAAAGCTCAGTTTTGTGACTAATAGCCTGGACAGATATGTGGTATATGAACGTAATATACTACATGAAACCTAGTGTACTACGATCTGAACCCTAGTATAAATCTAGATTTATAAACCTGGTATCAATACCAAGATAAATTCCCAGTATAAATGAAGTTTTCCTGCATCAAATATATTAAGTTGATTTTTTGATAATATTTTTACATTTATGCCTAGTAGCAAAAAGGTTCTTCTTAACCGTAACACTTGTTTACATTTATTTGATACCCATTGCCTTCGTGAAAGCTTTAATGAAAATTATGTACTATAGTTTAGTGAAAACTCAACTCGAAATTTTCATGTTGATTTTCCAAGAATAATGTCATCTTTTAAATACGTGGTTCCCATCGTTCTTTAAAAGGGAATCACTAATTTTGACTTCCGTAGTCCACAAGATGTAGTGGTTAGAGTGCTCACCTCGTAGGTCAAAGATCCCTAGCTCAATTCTTTGGATGAACTATAAGCCCATTCTGTTATGATAGTAATGGTTTGAAATCAAGACATATTGCAGCTAAGTGGACGGACACACAGCCATAGCGTGTTACTGATGTTTGACCTTCTTGAGTGCCGATACATATGATAAAAGTAATGAGATACTCTAACTGTCTCTAAAACCCCAGATATACATGTAGTATGAAACGAAACCAGGCATCAGTATAACAAGTAACTATGCCACACATGCAAATGTAGAATAATGCGTATCCGAGCCTAGTATACTATATAAAATCTAGTATACCACGTTCTGGAACCTAGTATAATAGCCTAAACTGACATGCAGTATACTACTTAAAATCTAGTATACCACACTCCGAAACCTTGTATAAACCTAAAATCGGTACTAGGATGAATTCCCAGTATAATTGAAATTTCCCTGTATCAAACAAATTAAATCAATTTTTTGGCAATATTTTTTCATTTTGATGCAAGTTTATCAATTATTGGTGCTGATCGAACCGTTTTGCATGCAAATATTTGAAAAATATTTTTTATGCTACAATTGTATGTGTGTCATGGTTACCTGGTATATTGATGACAGGTTTCATTCTATACCACATGTCTGTCTAGGCTTTAAACCTGATATGAACACCACAAGCAGTGAAGGGAAAATAACGGCTGAATAATTTGAAAGAGAAAATTGCATTCTATTTCATTTAAAAATTTCACTTGCTTATAACCTATACATTCTTTTGGTACACAACAAATAAGACATAATCTGGTAATAGTATACCAGGTAACTATAAAACACACATAAGCCTGATATAAACAATTAAATGAAGTCACACTGCAGAAAACCGTAATTATCATCCTGACAAAGAAGATAATCCTCAGAGTAAGGACGATCAGTAATGGGGAAGTACTGATCGACTCGAGGATGAGTTTCTCTGAGTAAATCGGGGCAACAGCTGATAAGGGTGCTTCAAGAGGATCGGCTCTGAGTCTACTTATGGCATAAGTAGGGAGACCCAACCCATCAAGAAAGCCACTTTTGATGAGTACCGTAGAGTCAGTGCAGTTGTATGCAGCGGAATATGAGGCGACGCTCTAAGCAAGGAGCTGTACCGACAATGCATGACACAGGTATAGAGAAGAGGAGCACTGAGAATTGCATCTTTATATCTGACAATAATTGGTAATAGTCCTGGGTGAAAAGTATGAAGGAAAGATGAACTGCGTGCCTCACCCCTGATCTGAAACATTGGCTCAATCGAACGTATGGTGAGACTAATTTCTACTTGACCCAGCTCTTGAGCGAACAATTGGTCGTTTCAGTCTTAATTGCATAAGATTGGTAAGTCACGGTCCCGACTGTACCTCTACAAGGGAACAAAAGCCCGAAGTAATGTGCCAAACGGTTCCAGGCTAGGTTCTCAGGTTGACAGGGGAGGTTTTAAGGGGGTGATCCAGATGTCTTGTGCATTTGGGAGCCCCACACTTAACATAGTGCATAAATAGTCTTCAGCGTCCAATCACGAAAATCAATAAAGTCATATGTCAAAATGAAATGACAGCAAATGATAAATTTATCTGATTTCTAATGTAGATAGACACGTGGTATGAAGACTAGACAGACATGTGGTATAGAACGAAATCTTGCATCAGTATATCAGGCAACTATGACGCTCATGCAAACCTGAAATGAACTGTCAAGTGAAGTCAGATGTTAAAATGGAATGACAGCAAATGATAAATTTATCTAATTTTTAGCTATATGTTTCCATGCAAAATGGTTTGATTAATACCAATAATTGATGAGCTTGCGTCAAAATTAATGAATGTTGGGCAAAAATCAATTTAATTTTTTTGGTACAGGGAAATTTCATTTATAGTGGAAATTTTATCCTAATATATATATAATAGATTCATACCATGTTTAAATATGTGGTACACTAGGCATTGTGTTTTTTTTTGCTTTAGCACTACAACCCCTTTCGGCCCTTCGCTTAGAGATAGTTTTTCACTTTAGCAATACAGCCTTCGCTTAGAGATAGTTAGAGTGTCGCATTATCTTGATCGAATGTATCGGCACTCCACAAGGTGATATGGTCAGTATCACGCTTTGGCCGTGTGTCCGTCTGATTTTAAACCAGCACATATCATAACTGAACGGGCTTATAGTCCGTCCGAAGAATCACTCGAACTAAATCCCGTTGTCGCCAACGAGAGTCAAACCAGGGAGTTTTGGCTTACGGGGCGAGTCCTCTAACCATTACAGCTCTAAGGCTACTTTATATCGTATACTGGGCTCGTATACCGCATTTCTATCAAAGCTTTTAGGTAGTTCCTCCATCAAATCAAGCCCATCTTGATTATTTTATTTTATTTGCCTGTCCTATTTTTCGATATAACGTAAGTCGTTGTCACTTTGGGAAGTCCAGTTTATGGATTTATGTAGCTTATCGCCCGAAAGGAGAATTCGATAATGTATATTAATGTATATTATAGATAAGAAACTTGTGTTTCACTATGAAGTGCAACTAAATCTACAAGGCCATCAAAGCAAACACATCTCCAAAACCTAACTGAGCCACCTTCATATTTTTGCGTCGGTTGTGTGGCCATAGATTTTCTTTGTTTAGTTGTAACAGCTTAAATTCTCTCCCAAAATGGCCATGAAACAGAAATGAGCTCTCATTTATCCATAAAATATTCTTCCAGGATTCCAGTGGCTTATTTAAGTTTTCTTTGGCAAATTGTAAACGTTTCTTTTTATTGGCTTCAGAGATAAAAGGAGCTTTCCCCCACGACTTACGTTTTGATGCCAGCTTCTTTGCATCTTCTTTTTAAGTTAGATCACTTAATTTTTGCGAACGTCTTAGAAACAACCTTATAGAATAAATCAGGATGTTTTTGACTGTGTCAATAAAAATTCTATCTTGTAGTCGCCCGTTTTCGTCCACTACTATTTTAATTTTTTAGCTTTCCTTCCGTTATCTTTTTAAAGTAGAGCCTTATTACAGTATATGTGTTGATTTTATAGGCTGAAGTGATATCAGCCGCTGAAACATTGTTGCTGCTCGCTCTTCCATGTTCAATTCCGTTTTTTTATCCATTTTGGGATATTTTAAAGAAAAATAAACTTAATATCCATCAAAGTTTCGTGAAAACTATTTCTAGAAATGAAAGCAAAAAGAATTGATATCACAGCAACTGCCAAATGCAATGCACATTCATGCAAGTTTGGACGATAATATCCATGTTGCAATACTTTTGCCGCATGTTGCAGTACTTTTGTCACAGTGCAGTTAATCATTAAATTGGCTTTGGATTTTTCAAAAGACGTGTGCTATTATCCTTTCATAATTATACAGTATTAACAGAAATAATAACCAAAACAAAGTAAATAGGGAGTACTGTGCCCTTTAAAAAAATTCATGTCGAAATTTTGTACGTTGCAATACTTTAGCCGCTGGGTGTAAACTTAAAAAGCCATATATTTCTAGTGAATTAGATCACAGGTTATGTATTTTGTTAGTTGTTTTCAATGGTTTCGAAATTCTGCCATTGCTATGAAAATCGAAGGCCGATCGTAAAGTATCCGTAAAAATAGCCTCGATTGTTATGTGTCTTTGATAATAATAGTTGTTTTACAACTTCATTGCTTACCTTTAATATGAACATCTAGATGACGCTGCGAAATGAACCAAAAAGGAGAAATAAAATCAAAGAGAGGCATCGGAAATTATAGTACACGCGAATACCGTGGAAACGTCAAATAAAACAAGCCAAAACTATTTCGCAAGTAAGCAAACTTAAGCGAATGTAACGGAAGCGGATGCAACGATAAGCGTTTGCAAATATTCTGTGAATAATTTTTGTATAAAATTCTTATGGCGAATACAAAAGTGTGTGTGATATTGATCACTGGTTTACCAGGTTGGTTTGACGGCTTTCATTTTGTGAACTAATCTGAATAAACAGGATTGATTGCAGGGGTTGGTAAAACAACCATAGTAAAACGGTTAACAGAAGATTTGCGCAAATATTCTGTCGAATTAGAAGGATTTTATACCGAAGAAGTGCGAGACGAGAAAGGATGCAGATCGGGATTTGACGTGATGACATTTGATGGTCAGCGAAGTCCGCTAGCAAGATTAAGGTGATTCACCCGTTTTTAAATCATAATACGCTGGTTAAGTGCATACTAGGACATACAAATGCGTTCCACAGAACGCATCTTTGAATCCTGTAGTTACAGAAAAAAAGGAAAAGAAAAGGACAAAGTAATAATGAACGAATCTGATATAATGGTCATTTGCTGAACATTAATGATTATTATACAAAGTTCGTAAATAGCCAATCGTTGCTCTGATTGGTACGATAGTCTGCTTGTAATCGATAACTGTATATACAAGTAGGTATACTTTCTCACAAACCTTTCATAGGCTTAAAGTTTTTACAAGTTCAATTTTCGTCCAGCTTCATTCTTCTAGCTTTCTTTTTCACCTTCCGTTGCATTTTGTGCCCCCAATCGACTATTTGTTTTGTAACAGTTAATATGTACCGCTTTTCGAATGTGCTCGTGGTCCCTGATTATCATTAGTTTCGTCTGCCCTATCTAGCTTTAGGAATAAACTTCAGATGCCACTTTTTTCCTGATAAGACTTTTTGTCTTTGGTTATTTGCAGTGTTGAGCTCAGCATTGTGTTAGAATACGATGTTTTTTTTTTGTGTTAGGGAGGTGAATGTTCACTTACGCACAGAGTGTGGGACTCCCATGCTCGCAAGACGGCGACTGGACTACCCACCAAACATCTCCCCTGTCAACATGAGAACCTAGCCTGGGACCGTTTGACACATTACTTCGAGACACCCGATGTAACTTCCATCATTCGTCGGCCCTGTGTCGTGTCGTAGAGCAGGTTTCGCTCCTTCAGGTAGTCCCTCAAAAGCCGCATTAGATATTCTGGAACTTGAAAAGGGTTTTCCAGCGTATCCAGAATGTCCACCCATCTAGCGGAGTTAAAGGCGTTCCTGACGTCGAGTGTCACCAACAGGATCGCGTTGAATCCAATCAATGGTGGAGCGTCCTGCTCTAAAGCCATACTGCCGAGGAGATAGGTCCCCAGTAGCACGAATCGCGTCAGTGAGTCTTCCCTTGATGAGTTTTTCTAGCACTTTCCCAGCAGTTTCTAGCATGCATAACGGGCGGTATGCAGACGGCGATTCGAGATTTCCCTTCCCCTTGCTGATCAGCCACCTTACATCGTACCGGGAAAACCTCGTCCCGTAGGCAAGCGTTGAATGTGCTGAGCAGCAAGTCGGGACAATGGTGATCGACAAATTGCAACACCTCAACTGGAACACCATCTGGACCTGGAGCCTTCCTCGCTTCCAATGAAAGCACTGCCTCTTCCACCTGTGTGAAGGGTGGGCACTCGACTGCTGTTTCACCATGGACAGCGTGAACACGGACAGGATGGGCGGGGAAGAGTGCCGCACTACCTCGTCCATCTTTTCCGCATCATGTATGCAAGGTTTCCGTAGGTCACCAAGTTTCCCCATGACCAGCTTGTAGCCAAGGCCCCACGGTGCTTAGTACGACGAGCATCGTCCTGGCCGCCATTTCTAGGATTCGTTTTCCCCGCGGATTTGTTTGAGGCTTGCCCCATTCGATTGCTTTAGCGTTGAAGTCTCCCCCAACGACCACGTTCTCGTCTGCGTTCGAGACAGCGACCTCCAAAGCATAAAGCTTGGCTTGGAAAGGTAGATTCGTTCGGCGTTAGTTACACACTAAAGAAGGTGGTCCCTGAGCACCGCACCCACACAAAACCATCCCCCCGTCCACAGCTCTCCGCTTGGAAATCACTATTTCGAACCCAGATGGCGGCAGCACCAGTTTCATCAGGATACCATGATGCCGAACTTTTATCATGGTGTTGTTCACTCAGCAGCATAAAATCTGCTTTCATGTCCCTCGCAAACTGCTGAAGCAGATTTTGGGCGGTTGAACTGCGGTGTGGTTTAGTTTCAGGATGCGGGCTAGGGCTTCCTGGAAAACCCGGCATTTTCCTGATCCCAAGACGTGTCCAAAATCAGGTCTTGGATCAGCATCCTTGCAAAGAATACAGTGTGCCTCCTTCGTACACTCTTTCCTTTTATGTCCGATTTCACCACATTTGTAGCATAGGGAACTCCTATCGGGTCCTTTGCATACTTGTGTGGTGTGACCGTAGCCAAGGCATTTGAAACATTGAAGAGGCATTGGTCTTCGCCGTATCCTACAGACAACCCACCCTATTTGTATTTTGCCCTTGTTCAGGTATTGTTCGGCGTCCTTTTCGGCCAAGTCAACTATGGCCATGCATTGTCCCCTGTTGTTTTCTGGTGTCAGTCTCGCTTTGATCCTTCCCACGCTAGGGAACTCCCTTTTGATAGTCTCTTCTGTACTGCGTCGGAGAATGCTTCCTCATTGTCGGCCTCTGCTCCGAATTCGACCAGTATGTGGCCCGACCGCGTTGGTCGTACTGCTTTAATGGTAGTATTGGTGTCTTCGGGCCTTACGTTTCCCCTGATATCCCGCAGTATCTCCGCGTACGAACGAAACGGAACGCTTAACGAGCAGTGCCTGGTGTCGGGGTCTTCGTCGGAGCTTCTGCCTTTCCTGTTTTTCATCAGGTCCTTTTTCTGTTTGGGAATCCGTGCGAACTTTACTTTTTGAAGGAGTTTTTTAGCGGCTTTCTTCGCTCCTTTTGTAAGCACTGTCTGAAATCCGTGAACGTGCTACACGCCCATCAAGTGCCTCTTCCTTCCTTCTTTTATCCCGATCTCCTACGATTGGGCCACACGCTATTTTTTTATTGATTTTTACTGGTGGAGTTATCTGCATGTGGCCTTTAGATTTCACCCCCAGCGCTTCTTTAGCCTTCTGCTCGTCTTCGGCCTTTAACCAGCTCCTCCGATAATGCCCTATGCGGTTTAGGAGCTCCTCTAGTTCAAGGAGACCAATCTTTATTGCTTTGTTGTTTTTTGGTGGGTTGCATGCAGATTGTATTCTTAGGCGGGTCGCATGCAGATTGTATTCTTTCTCTCCCGCTTTTCAGAATAGTCTTTCTTCTTCATGTCGCTGGGCGGCAATTGTACTTTGCGACCATCGTTCCTTGGAGAGATTATCGGCTTCCGCTTCCGAATACTGTACTTCCGCCACATTTTCGAAGTTGGCGATGAAATCACACAACGTCGCTTTATTTGTCTGGTCAATCCTGTCCTTTCTTGCCGTAATCTCTTCGTGGACTTCAGGATGGTTCGTTGTTGTATCGGGATTTACGACCCTTGTTTCAGTCACGTCGGTAGCGATCGCAGCAGTGATCATCGAATTCTCGATGTTCTTTATATTTTCCTCCACCACTCGAACATCTGACGCGTCCGCAGAATTTCCCGCTTTTCATTTTTAGGACGCTCTGGCGTTCGCATCATTTTTTTGCTGTGCCCGAACGCCTCAGTAATCTTAGTCTGGACAAGACTGTCTGTTAATCTCCGTTTTTCGTCCGTCTTCCCTGTCATTGTATTAATCGTCGTTTTTCTCATCTTTAGTACCGCTCCCGTTGTGCTGTTAACATTGTAATGATTTTTATGTCTAAGTCCGAACGAGGAACCGACCTCTCATCGGTTCTAGACGTTAAGTCTGAGTAATGCCAACGGATGGTACCAACCGGTCAACCAATCCATGCACCGTAATCCATTTTCGCGGTGGCTGCTTGTCGGCCAGCTAGATCGGAGAGGATTTTGGTCGCGGGTCTCCAAATGGATTACGCTCATTTACAATTTTTCAGCCACCAATAAACGCCCGTTTCAAACGCGTTAAACACAATCATACGGAGAAGATACCTATTTTACGTTACTCCGTATTTTTTCATCAATCCAGTAAAGTACAAGAATCTAATTTCCGTTTCGCGTTCCCGAATTTTACCGACGCGGTACCGAAAAATATACTACGTTAACGTAAATCCGAAAAAAACTACGCTAGAGAAAAACCAAAATCAACAAGGGTACCGCGTACCGCGCGCGACGCGAAACCGGCCTCAGCGGATTTTCTCAAACCCTACCCTCGCGACGGCATACTTATCATGCACTCTACTTCCCGCTGAAAGAGAGGACCACTGGAAAGGAAAGTCGTTTTTAGCTTAGTAATTCATAATATTTTTGTTTATTTTTGTTGCGATGCTTTTCATTATTTGTGTTATTTCATCAGATCAGTCGTCTTCTATTCATACGCACAGGTTCTAGCATTCTTTTTTCTACGATTTATTGTAATTGTTTAATTTTGTATTATTTTTTTTTTGTTCTAAACTAATAAGTTTAACATTATATTATAAAGCGCATAACTATTTTCATCTCAATATTAAATTTGTGACTTGTTCAATTTATAATTAATCGAGCAAATTCTTTACCGGTTTCTACTAAAAAATATTTACAATCTTATATAAACAATAATAGTGTATAATTATCAATGCATTATGCATATAATATAAAATATTTTAATTTTTAAATGGATTGTAATATTTAGCAACGAAGTTCTTTGAACAGGCTCGTTCTATGTAGGAAATCATTTCATGTGAGTTCATATACATGTCTTCATTCTTATTTATTTACTTTCATTTTTGTGAATTTTGCTTTGCTTATTTATATTTTGTAATTTTTAAGATATTCTAAAGAGGCAAAAGCCCGTAAACTATCATGTATTCCAAATGAAGTGCTTGACTGATTGGATATGTCAATGTAGTTTGAGTAAAGGTTCTTTCAGTTTCAAAATTCAATAAACATTTTTTTTAAATATGAGGTGTGCACAACTCATAAAAACCAAATAAGGCTTATTATTTAAAAAAAACAATCAAGAAAAGAAGAAGAGAAATAAAATACGGAGTACATATTACTTCACTCAAACTTATAGGTGATTGACTCCCAATTCACCTGGTGTGTTAGGCTTATCTTTTTGACTGTTTTTATGATTTTTAATTAACTTTTGGTAGATAGTGAATGTTATCATTCTTGGCATTTAACTAAGAAAAATTTAAATATTTGGATAAAGTTTAGTAGGGAAATGAATATGAAAGGTGACGATTTATCGCAAACGATCAGTAGGCTGTGGCCATAAAATATGATTATAATACAGAACAGTAATGTAATAACTATACATTTTTGTTTAACCTTTCATTAAATTAATATGCCAACTGAATTTTTCCTTATTTGTCATTAAATGTTCCAACTCCAAACTGTATCACTGTCGAGATTATCAATATCTCGCGATTTACGTTTCGTATCGACATTAAATGTGCTTACCATTTCGGATGTGCGTGAATTCCGAGTATCCTCAACAGTAGGTTCATGTCGATTTAAGCTATACAGATCTAACAGTGATGAGTTCTCGAAGATTGCTAATTCACTGCTACTCCATAAAGCTGGGTGCTGGTGGTGTGCTGTTGAATAGGCGCCACCCCCACTGGGAGAGATTGGGGCTGCTGATGGTGCAAAGGCGAGGGCAGAATGTAGGGGTTGATGTTGCTGGGATCGAGATGATTGCTGATACTGTTGGATGCATTTATTTAGATTTGATTATGGCTTAGATCGAACTGAACATCATACCTTGTATCCGCGCACACACTTCCCGTTGATGTTGAGGGAGTTCGCTAATGCGCACATAACAGCTCAAAATGACACAAGCTTTTCCACTAAATCTGCAAAGCACGTTTCACAGCCTATTTCAACTGGAATAGTCTCAGAATATGTCACTGAATTGCGAAAATTTTGTTCGATCACAGCCTTGAGGTGTTTAAATTATGCACACCTTATCTTTTCTTAATTGTGTACATGTATATATGCACAATTGCGCCTTATATGCGTTGAGAAGCAGTTTTTTGGTGACGACCACCACTCCCACACAAAATTGACGTGGGATGTAAACTCGTCACAACCAACATGAGATGACAAGCTACATAGCAGTAAGGTGTGTTGGTAGTGGTCGCCAGCGGCGTCGTATGATTCATTACAACATCTTGGCTGCAGCCGCTGGTTGCGTCGTCGTTGCTGTTATTTTTGCTTTCTTTTTTGGGTTTTTTTAGGGTTTTTGATTGCTCCAGTTTTATTGGGTCCCCCCTCGGAGCCGCTATCCCTGTTCGTGTGTGTAGTCGTCTTTTTGGTCCCATAGTTATCTTCGCAGAGCAGGGAGGCCATGCGAGAGTTGGCACAAGTCCTTATTGGGACAAGTGCTCAGAGCCAGATCAGCGCTAATCGGGAGTCCGTCTCAACCGAACCTACACCACCAACCAAATGGTGCGAACTTCGAACGCACTCCGAGGCCTGCCAACGTTTTACCGGGACGGAGACGTTGTGAGAGTTGAATTGGTGCCGTCCAAACCATCATATCCGCCAGCCCAAAGCATAAATTCCAGTTCGTTTTCCAAAGCGTAGTCCAGATCCAATCAGGGTCGTTACCTGTAATCCCAGGAGGCACTTCGCCCTCTTCCCCCATATCCTCGGTCCGTAGGGGTGACGCTCCCCAAAGAATGCTAGCCCCCAAGAGTACTCTTATCGATCGCCATTCCCCCTGCGGGGATTACCCCAGGTACGTGAGGGCGAAACTCCCCAAAGAATGCTAGCCTCCAAGAGTACTCCTGTCGGCCAGCATTTCCCTGCGGGGGGAATTCGATACTGCCGTTGATAGATAGTCCTCAAATTCTGAAAATATTTTTACTAATTTCTTCTCTACACGACTATTTTACATGACAGCCGATTTTATGCTATTGAGTGAGCAACACCATGATAAAAGTTCGGCATCATGGTATCCTTATGAAACCGGTACTGCCGCGATCTGGGAAGAGAAATCCCGGATCGCCGTCTGCATACCGCCCGTTTAGCATGCTAGACACTGCTGGGAAAGTGCTAGAGAAACTCATCAAGGGAAGAGTCACTAACGCGATTCGTGCTGCTGGGGACCTATTTCCTCGGCAGTATGGCTTTAGAGCAGGACGCTCCCCGATTGATGTGATTGCAGAGGTGGTGAGCGCGGTCCAAAAGGCAGAAGCATATAGGCGCACCAAGCGACCGATCGTCCTGTTGGTGACACTCGACGTTAGGAACGCTTTCAACTCCGCTACATGGGTGGATATTCTCGATACGCTGGAGAACCCATTTCAAGTCCCAGAATATCTAATGCGGCTTTTGAGGGACTATCTGAAGGACTGAAGCCTACTTTACGACACGACACAGGGCCAAAGAAGGATGGAAATTACGTCGGGTGTTGCTCAGGGATCTATCTTTCATCCATACCTGTGGAACGTGTCTTACGGCGGGCTACTGGGACTGAAGATGATGTTCCGGCTCTGGTCGCTGAACGCACCGTTGAACAAGCGCAACATAGGCTAGGCATGCTAATGCACCGGGTGAGAGACTGGATGACTGCTCGCGAATTCAGTTAAGCACTGGAGAAAATCGAAGTGGTCATCTTCACAAAAAAGAGAATCCTTAGAGTAAGGAGGATCAGTATTGGAGACTTATGAATCGAATCGAAGCCAGCGGTGAAGTACCTGGGGCTACTGATCGACTCGAAGATGAGTTTCTCTGAGCAAATCAGGGCAACGGCTGAGAAGGCTGCTTCGGGAATATCGGCTCTGAGTCGACTTATGGCCAACGTAGGGGGACCCAGCCCGTCAAGAAGACGCCTCTTGATGAATGCTGTAGGGTCAGTGCTACTGTACGGAGCAGAGGTATGGGGCGACGCTCTCAGCAAGGAGGTATACCGAAAACGATTGGCACAGGTACAGAGAAGAGGAGCACTGAGAATTGCATCTTCGTATCCGACAGTCTCTGACTCGGCGGTGAGAGTTATTGCAGGCGTGATACCTGTCGCCCTCCTTGCTAGAGAGCGCCGCGCTATTTACCTGCGCCGAAACGAGAATGCGAGGGAGATGGTTGTCCGCGAGGAAAGACAGCGCTCGCTCAACGATTGGCAGCAGTCTTGGGTGAATTGCACGAAGGGAAGGTGGACTGCGCGCCTCATCCCGCATGTGAGACCGAAGGCATCGTGAGACTGACTTCTACCTGACCCAGCTTTTGAGCGGGCATGGGTGTTTTCAGTCTTACCTGCACAAGATTGGTAAGTCACGGTCCCCCGATTGTCGGTTTTGCCCAGGAGAGGAGGACAATGCCTGCCACACATTTTTTGCGTGTACAAAATGGGTCAGGCTGCGAAGGGAACTCTACAGGGAGACGGGAGAGCTCACCCCGGATAATATAGTTGCGGTGATGCCCCCTGCGGGGTCTTAATTTGGCTTAGGTTCCATAAGTATGCATGATTCAGCATCGATAGCGAGCCTTGACTAGTTATTGGCCGGAATCGCAATTAGATCCTCGGTTAGAACGCACATCCAGAACACTATTGTGCCACCTTTTCTGAATTTTGTGAATGTTTCAATGCGAGAAACTGGTGAAGTTTATCACCATATTTCTACTGTACTCAGTCGTTGCCCAGATTGCTAATTCACTGCTACTCCATAAAGCTGGGTGCTGGTGGTGTGCTATTGGTAGAGCTATCTAGACTGTATTGGCCGGAGGTTTTAACATGTGTTTCCTCCTTACCCTTCTTAGCGTTGCAGTTTCCCAACAGAATTTTCACACAGTATGATTGCAGGGAATTATAAAATCTTTCCAGATGTTATAAAATTTTCTTTTACCAACACATGCTTCCCTTCGGTGGGGGTGTGAATATTAAAAAACTTTGCTCAAGCGCGGATTCCGCAGTCTTACGTTGATTGGCTTGAAGCAAATTATTTACGGCTTCATCTTTTTGTCCATAGTGTTCACTTAAAATTTGTGAACTCCAAATGACTTTTCATATTTAAAGATTGTATACGAGCTCATATCCGAGTTGGAAGGTGGTACTGGTTGTGACGAAAGAATAGCAATCACTCTTTCCTTCCGTTTTTCAAACCCATTGCAATTAGGTTCAGGTGGTTCACAAGAAAAAAACGTATAGTTCACAAAAACAAAGTGTGTCAACTAGCCGGTTGGTTCCTGAGGATTTCATCTTACAGAGCTCTTATATTAATCCAGGTGCAGTAATTAAGCTTTTTACGAATTTCATGATCAGCTCTGCATATAAATTCTGCTTGGAACTTAAAATGTTTTACTTTTGAGAATCTGCCAGTAATTTTCTTTGTCAAATTCAATTCGCCCTAGCCGTAGGTTTCTTTCGCGTTCCTTTGAAAGGGAAGTGAAGATGCGGAAGTCCCGAGAATAAATGGGGATGCATCGTTGAGCCTCCACAGTAACATTAAAAAGAAAAAATTTGCTTTTGTGAATTATAAGATTTGATGATAGCGAATTTTTCTTCAGTAAAAAGCATCTGCTTCAAACTATGTTAGATAACAAGTACTAAAGCAATACGAATAGATTTAAAATGTAATTATAACAAATTGAATAAATATTGTTTTATATTTCTTTTTAGTGGCCATGGCTCGGATGGATCGAAAATGCCAAAGGTTGGCAGATATTCTGTTTTTGTAAGTAACTTCGAAACTTTAGCCCTACCGATTTTTTCGGGTACCTCGACTTCACTTATAATTGATGAAATTGGAAAAATGGAACTCTTTAGCAATAAATTCGAAGATGCCATAGCCGAATATATAAAAAAGCTCGAAGATAAGAACAATCCAAAATACTTAATCGCGACAATACCCAGTCGGGGACACTTCCCAATCATCGACAAAGTTAAAGCAGTAAAAGGCGTACGTACATTTACAATCACTAAACAAAATCGTGACACTATTTACACTAATATTTTAGAATTTGCCATTAAAATGTTCAAACTACAGAAAAAATAAAAAAACCAATTTTATAAAATAGGACTTTAATTTATTTTCATTTAAGACATATGCAGATGGGTCTACAATTTTTCTACTTTCGGCTCACGTATTGACCGTTTTCGTATTCGCTTCGGAGACTTTTCGTAATCCATTTCGTTGAATGTGTTCTCTCGTGCACGCCAAACCATTTCTTGGCGCTGCACTAAATCTGGGTAGCGGGCTTCAAACGCATGATCTGGAGGCAAAAGAAGCTCCCATTTCTTTTCTACATTCAAACGGGCGACCGATTGCAGAATTTCTAATACCTCTTCATATGGTAGCTGAGTGGAAATGATCACCTTACGTCTGTTTAGATATTCTTGCTTTGTAAATTTATATATCTGTAGGAAATGCAAACAAATACTATGTTAAAAGCATCTGATAAAACAAGTCAAATGTGTACGTACAATGTAATCTCTAGCGCGAACCATCAATTCAGCCGACACACCGTTAATATTTGAAACACTATTCAGTGGATACAAAACTTCAGACTGTGCAACCCAGTTGCCTTTCACTAATATACCCACGAGGGGCAGAGCTCTTATCACCTACAAACGATAAAAAATATTACCTTAAAAATCGAAAGAATTAATCAATATCTTTACCTTTTCAGCTGCTACATTTTTGTCACAAGTCTCCAGAATAGACATTAACATCGAAAAATTAATCATTTTTGCTATTGGAAAAAAGTCATATCAAATTCTCTCCACCAATAATCCATATCAGATAAGTACTTACTATCCTTCAGAATCGTCTGAATCTGGTCTGCTAAAGACATTGCTTTTAGTTTTGCTCTACTAACGACTTTGCTAGGTAAAATTGTCTCAATGTCCGCTTCTGATCTCTCGTGTGAAAGCAATTTACTTAAATATTCCTCGGGCGTCAGTGAAAGTGAGTGGCCTGTTGGTTCATTATTGGATGCAAATAATTTGCGTTTCTCCAATTGAGCTGTTGAAGACTCTTTTGAGCACCACAGTGTTTCACACCAAGGTTCTTCGGCAGATTTTTTAACAAAATAATCGTACGTTTTTTCCCGAGCTTTTTTTAGTCGATCATTGTCAGTACGGGAGAATTTTACTGTTACTTGTTGAATTTCTTCATCATCAACCTCATCATTTGCCGCTTTTTGTTCCGCTTTCGTTCGTTTATCTTGTTTATCAAAGTATGAAAAGTTTGGTCGAAGCTGCAAAATTCCTTTAAGCGTCGTTAAATGCACTTCTTTATCTTGAAAAATTCCAACTACGTATTTATCTACATTTTCGAGAGACTTTGTGCTCACATAGGAAACCTTGTCCATAATACCACTTTTAAAGCTAGGCCGATCCACTCGATTGCTACCCTAAAAGGCGAAAGAATTCAGTTTAAAATATCTATAGTACTTGTTTTAAAACGAAATGCTTTTTCATTAGTTACAACCTAACAGGAATATTCTCTCTCTGACCATATGTACGTGGCTTTTGTATTGGAAAGAATGTCACCGAGAGAAGCTATTTCTTACCTAAATAGAAAAGGGATAGACTGGAAATAATTTCGATCAACTTTTCACAATAAGCTGGACCATGTTCCAGCGATAAATATCTAACTGCTGCATTTAACCATGCCGCTTTCAATTCCTGCGACTTAACTAAGCCTAGGGGGGAACCAAAGCCTCGATGGTGGAACACTAGGACTGCGGTTCCTAATAAATAAAAGGTCAATGATTGGTCAACACACAAAACTTCATGGAGATCTCTGAGCAAACATTGAAGTTGATGCGCGTGGATTTTTGGTATGAAGTTATTTAAAACAGATTTATGGAAATAACTTGTTTATAGTACGGACGGAAATAGACTGAGAGAGAGAGAGAGAAAGAGAGAGAGAGAGAGAGAGAGAGTACATGACATGCCAACGTTTATGTACTTTAATTTTCTAAGTTTTAGTTCTAAATTTAAAAGTTAATTCATTTAGTACAATGTGGCAAATTGATTATTTCTTTATAACACCCCTACCAAATATTCAATTTTAATTTACCATACTACGATTAAAACTATGTGCTTTTGCAGTCAAAGGCTTTGTCGATAAATCTGTTGTTGCTTGATTTGACGTAGTTGAATTTAACTTTACTTTTGAGTGATGTTCACGCAGGAAATAGTGCCGAATGTCGATATGTTTTGTTCGTAAATGATGAGACGTTATACATGCCAAGTGTATAGCTCTTTTGCTGTCACAGTTTATACTACAATCGATATCTTCGTTAAAAATTTCCCGATGCAAATGCTGAATCCACAAAGCTTCTTGTGTAGACGCCGACATTGCCATGTATTCCGCTTCGGTCGTCGCTACCGCAATAGTTCGTTGCTTTTTGGAGTTCCAACCGATGGCTCCATTCATAAGAAGAAATATTTATTCTGTGACTGAACGACGATCTTTCGGATCACTGGCATGATCCGAGTCGCAGAAACCACGCAAGTCGATATTCCCGTTTCGTTGATAAGGTAACATCAGCTTAACTGTCGTGTTGAGGTATCTCAGTATTCGCTTGACGGCCATCTAATGTATCTTACCTGGAGTAGAGTTAAAACGGCTAACACAATTTACTGCATACTGACTGTCTGGGCGGGACACTTGCGATGCATACAAAATGATACCCCCAGCTTCCTGATACGGTATTTTCGCCATTTCGTTCCGTTCTGCATCATTCTGTGCACATAAATCGGTTCATTTTTAACTGACGTCACTGGAGTTGAAATCGAGTTACAATCTTCCAATCGGAATATCTTTAGGATACCTCGAATATACTGACTTTGATCAATCGAATTATACCGGACTTTTGATCACGTATAATTCGCATGATAAGGATGAGTTTTGCAGCTCCCAAATCCTTCAATTTAAACTGTGTTTTTAGGTAATTTTTCAGATCACTTGTTAGTGGTGGATCATTCGGAAAAATGATCAGGTCATCAACTTATACGGCCAAAATAAGAATTCGTTTGTTTTGTATAAAATAATAAATGCAAGCATCGGCTTTTGACCACTATAAACCAAAATTCTTCAGCGCAGAACCCAACTACTGCTTGGCTGCTTTAGTCCGTGAAGCGATTTTTTAAGACGACAAACTCGTCCAGATCCATCACCAAAACATTCGGGCGGGTTCATGTATATTTCTTCACACAGATCATTGTGTAGAAATGCCGTGACTACGTCCATTTGGTCCATCGTCAAATCGTATTTTGCAGCTATGAAAAGAAGATAACAAATCGACCCATACGTCGCAAATTGCTTTTTGACAGCATCCCTTTATCACAAGCCATGCTTTAAGCCGTATAGCATCTAGTGCTCCGGTGCGTTTGGTCGTGAAAATCCATCGATTTTTAATCGCTTTTCGTTCCTTTGGCATTTCTACAAGCGTCCAGGTTCCGTTTTCTACCAAATACTTGCAGTCTTCCTTCATGGCATTTCTCCAGTTGTGATCATCAAAGCTCATCATGGCCCAGGACGTCGCAGGATCCATAAATCCCGGAGACAAGGTGACAGCTTCTTCATGCAATCGTCGCTGTACATATGTCGATGGCCGAAAAGTTTCGTCGCCATCCGAGTTATTTTCAGCTTCTTCATCGAATTAACCAAAAAGATTTGCAAGCGTTTCGTCTTCATCTGCTATCTCGTTAACCTTTATCTAAGGGTACCCTGGACTGTCGACCATTCGGACCACAGTCTCCACTTCAATTTGAACTTCTTCTAAAAAGATATTGTTACATGTACAAATAATTCTGCGAGCTATTGTCGCAATTGTTTTCACAACCATTAAGAACATCATGATCAAAAAACGAATGTACTCGAAAACCCCCCAAGCATGATCAACATCTGAAAGTGACGTCACTGCGCCATTCAGTATTGCTCGAATATTCCAGGTAGTTTGCCAATGTACGAGAAATGGATTGAATGACTAGAGACCCTATATAAAGGCAAGCTGAATGAATGGGGGGATTATTGCAACCGCGATAGTAAAACTGCGATAGTTAATCCACGATAGTAAAACTGCGATATCGTGGAGCGCGAAGTAAAGGGGATATTGACTAATAGTGAAGTGATATAGACAGTTAAATTAAAAATTTATAGACAAATTGAAAAGTAAAATAGTGAAATTGTTAAATTGATGATTGTGCATTTTTAGTAAATAAACTCTTAACTTAAATTAAAAGACAGTGCGTTTTCACTTTCCTGGAACATTAAAATTATTGGCCGCGAACCATAACACGCGACAATATAAAATTGACATTGACCGACAATATAATCCGTTCCCTCATTTTGTTCATTCTCGCTAAAATCGATATCGCCACTCAGGATAATTTTGCTATCCTTTGGATTAAATAGACGATATGCTTTTTTTGCTGTTTCGTAGCGGATCATAATGCACGGAATTGATTTAGGATCTAGCTTCCTCCTTGTTGTTTTTGGTACATGCACCATCGCCTTGGCATCCGAAGATCTTTAGACGACGAACATCTGGTTTTCGTCCAGACCAAATTTCCTCTGGGATTTTCTCGAATCCTTGATTGGCAAGTGGTTGAATGTTGTTGGTAGACGGCTGTCAATTAGCATGCATAATGCCTTTTCTACAAGAGACCTATTCGTCCTTTCGGCTTTGCCATTCTGTTCTGGCGTGTATGCGGTAGTCGTCTGATGAACAAGGACGTGTTTGCGCAAGAAATCATTGAACGTTATGTTCATATATTCACCGCCATTATCCGATCTGAGAATCTTAATCTTCTTACCAGAATGATTTTCTGTAACAGCCTTAAACTCTTCAAACTTCTGAAGAACTTCAGAGTTACGCTTCATCAAGTACGTGAAGGTTTTGCCACTGAAGTCATCGATAAATGTGACGTAATTTAACGCGCCTCCAAACAAAGTTTCCTGCATCGGCCCGCAGACATCAGTGTGGATTAATTCTAAAAGATCTGTTCTCTTGCTTTGACTAAATATTAACAAACGGCTTAAGAGTCTGCTTCCCCTGTTAACAGATTTCGCAGTTACGTTGTTTTTTCTTCGGAAAGTTGACGCCACCAACTATGTCGCTTTCACTCAATCTGGAGAGCTTAGTTTGACCAACATGTCTACATCTCGTATGCCATGATTGAGTATCATCTAACGCTTTCGTCAATAACGACGTTTCGTTTGTGCAGATTTTTTGCTTGTACATGTTGTTGCACCTTTTTCACTGACTATTTTACAACCAGTACTACTACTTTCCTGTTTTCACTAATTGGGAGACTGATAGAAGGTTCGTACACAATTCTGGAATATATGCAACGTTATTCACAGTAGCCTCCACTACATCCAGAAGAAGCGTCTCATCGCTAACGTTATTGACATCTAACATACAGTTTGTAGTAATCGAGCTGCCGGCTAGGCAAACTGCTCGAAAGACCTTTGAGGAGAAAACATCATTTGCGTCAAAATAATAACGCAATTAGTGCGTAACAATTTGATACACAACTTATTAATGTTGTTATTTTCCAGCCCGCACTAAACCCCACCAATACTATCGCTACCATTATCAGGGAAAAATTTCTCCAAAAAACCAAATGAGAAATGAAATAAAATAACAAGAAAAGTTGCTAATGGCAGCCCCATTTGCGACGCAATCGCTAGTTTATTAGACAAGAAAAACCTCTGTTACCGAATGAAGAGGCTCGTCGAGATAAGCAGAAAGATTGCTTCGAAGCGGGACTCGCATTGAAAACGTCGAGCGGCACGGGCTGGTTAACGGTGGACGAACGCGAGAGGTGTGTGCGATTGCGAAGTTGGGCAATGAACGACGAGGATACAATTGTGCTCCAAAAACCATGAAGTTCGAGAATCGCCTGTGCTAAAATTTTCCAGCTATCATAGTTTTCACGACCTTTCAAGCGTTCTATACACCCGATTTGCGATCGAATATTCTGTGCCGACATCGTATATTTTCAGCTTATACTCCACGCGTGTTACACGTTTGTAACTAAATGCAATGTTAGAAAACTTTCGAGGATTTAGAAAAATCCCATAGCCACCTAGTGGGTGCCCATAACCTGATACGTGGGGATTTTGGGTATAAACTTATTTAAAACAGGCTTATCGAAATAACTTGTTTATTGTTCGGTTGCAAGCAGACTGAGCGAGAATACATGACACGACAATTCATTTATGTAGTTCAATCTTCTTAAAAGATATGACCAGTGTTCTAAGTTTTAGTTCTAAATTCAAACGTTTATTAATTTAGTGCAATTATGGCAAATTGACGATTTCTTTACATAAAGAAGGTACCAATGATACCAGCTGCCTCCGCAAAATTTTGAGTACTACACCTATTGTGATAGGCTGCATATAAAAGTCCGATGGAAGTTAGACTCAGAGCAAGACAGATGCACTAAAGGTTTCAATGGACTCTGATTTTCCGGGCAATGAGGAAACATGTCTTGTCGCATCGCTTGAACCGCACAGAGTTGTAGGGCCAGCGCCCAACATTTCAAGCTTCCAAATCATGAGAGCTCTACAGTCTTTCGGCCCATTCAAATTTCCAGGCCTTGATGAAATTATCCCGGTTGATATTTAGCAGATATTTGACGGCACAATGCCCTGGCTTGTGACGATCTATAACGCCTGCCTAAGGCTCGCGATGCTCCCAACAGCTGGCGCGGAGAACAGTATTGTCTTCATACCCAAAGTAGGGAAAATTTCGCACGCCAATTCTAAGGATTTCAGACCAATTTGTTTGAGCTCCTTTCTGTGAAGACCTTGGAGAGGGGTTCGGGGTATTGGATAACTAACTCTATTGATGATGCCTGATCTCGAAATCACAACATCCTTACTCAAGAGGTAAATCTGTTGAAATGGCTTTACATACATTTGTGGAACAGTTTGAAAAATGATTTGCCTGCAAGAAATACACTCAAGTTATATTTCTTGACATCGTGGGAGTCTTCAAAAATGTTTATCGTCTGTTGAAAACGCTCTCTGGAATCTAGGTTCAAGCGGCAATTTGTTGAATTTGTTAACCAGCTACTTAAAAGCCGAATACTACATTTGTATCTAGGTAGCTCAAACATTAAGCGGATGGCTAATAGAGGGATTCTACAGGGGGTGCTCTGTCTCTCCTGCTTTGGAATCTAACCGTGAATAAGCTTCTAAAGACCTCTATAAAAAAATTATTTATTTTTATTTCCTTAAAACTTAGATTCTCTAATGTTCAAAGCAATAAAAATAAATCTTTTTATATAGTTATATGCATTAGAAACCAATGGACATAATACCCACTACAAAAGAAACTAAACCAAACTGGATGCAAAGCAATAGCATATGCGGATGACGATGCTATCACCATATCAGGGAAATTAATCTCTACGGTATCGGAGAAATTAAATTACTATTTATACATTATTTTGCAATTGTATCGAAAGTGCGGACTAAGCGTTAACTCCAACAAAACTGAACTATTGCTTTTTACGAGGAAATATAAGTTCCAAGATTCGACTTACCGAAACTAAATTGAACTCCTGTAAGCCTCAAAAACAAAGTAAAGTTTCTGAGCTTTATTTTGGACTCTAAGCTTCTATAGGATGATAATATTGCGGAAAGGCGTAATGCATTGTGTGCTCTGTATGTAGGATCATAGGAGCAACTTGGGGGGCTACAATCTAGTGTCTTGTACGGGACAATATTCTGTTGGCCTGCTATTCTTTCTTCTTTTCTTAATTCTAATTATCTTATCCGCTACCCTTCTGAGGTTTCATAATGTTCTCTCTTCGTCCTAGTTTTCCTACCTAAATATTGTTTGAACGCCAGATTATTTTTTCCAACCCATTCTAGTACTCATGATCGAACCAATCATTTCTTTTATGCCGGGCTTGATGTATGATCATCTGTTCTGCCACGGTCTTAATTGCCGCTTTCATTTCCACTCATAGCTCGTTACTTGTTTTCAGCGATGTGATGATAGGATGGTTGTCGAGGGTTTCTGTGAAATTTTTTGCCACAGACAGCGTTCGGGGCCGTTTGCTGTCGTAATACGCCTTTGACATACGATATCGATAAGCTAATTTGACCAAGTAATGATCCGAGTTACATTTGGCTCCTCGATATGTACGGACGTCAAATATACTCGAGGCCCAACGTTGTTGGACCAGAACATGGTCGATCTAGTTTTGTGTGTTGTCCTGTGATACCCAGATCATTTTATGTATGCGTCGATGTGGGAAGCAAATCGAACGTATGACTAGATTTTTGTTACATGCGAAGTCAATCAGGCGCAGACCGTTGTCATATATTTCATTGTGTAGGCTATACTCTCCAGTCGTTCCCCGATGAGGTAGCTCATTGCCAACTTTAGCGTTGAAATCACCCAGAATTATCGTCTATCTATCGCCATTCAAAAGCTATGCGTGGACATACATAACAAAGAGGCATAAAATTACTTGCGAAACCGATAACCTGCTCTCCGGAAATCGGTTAAAAACGCGACAAACAGCTGCATAGAAATTACAGAGGGATACCACTAATTTGTACATCTTACAAAATCCTCACAGAAATACTAGAAGGTAGGTTGATACTGCGCTAAAAAAAATACTGGCGTAATATCAAGGTGGTTTTATCGCTAGGTGGTCGATTACTGATAAACTTTTCACAGGTAGGTAAGTTCTTGAGAAAAGCGGGGAGTATAGCATCAATATCCACAAAATTTTCGTCGATTTTAAACAAGCATAAGACAAGTATTGATTGCGAAGTACATTGTTTCAATTTGCAATCCCAGCAAAACGAGTCCATCCGACGAGAATGACTATGTCATCAACAACATCGACAAATCACAAGTCAAAGGTAAAACGAATGCCTTTGGCATAAATATACGTGTGAAGCAAGTCGGTCAGCTGGCCCCGCTGCTATACAATCTAGCTCTAAAGACATGCTACGGAAGACACCTGTTGCTATGAAAAGCACGTTACTCAATAAATCGAGCCAAGTTGAAGCCTTTGTGGATTACATCAATATTTTATCATGGTCCTTTTCACCCACTAAAGAACTGCTGGAGTTGGACCAAGAAACGCTGCAGGTATAGCAGCGCATCAAGGAGTTCAAAACGAAAGTTATGATACAAGCCAGGAAAAACAGCCGCCACCGGTACAACATAACTCTGAATAAATTCAACCTGAAAAAACGTGGACGAAAATATTTAGCTTGGCTCTAAACAACAGAAGCATTGTAATGACACAGCTAAAATAGAGACTAGAGTTTTGCTTGCGTGGAAACCCTTAAACTCCGTTTTGGGCATGCTGAAGGCCAGCTGTATACAGTCAAACAATACCCCAGGTAAAAAATCACCTGTGAAACATGGACCCTCACTCAAGTAAGAGTGTTGCAAAACGGGAAGAACATCAATGGGGATGCGACTCAATCACGATTTATTTGAATGATTAGACAAACAGAGGTCCACTGTGATAAAACTATGTAAGCAGCAATGAGCTGGCCATGTGCAAAGAATGGACATGCTGTAGTTAATTTGTCATTGATATTTAACATTCTCCGCAAAACATTCTACCCAAAATATCATATTTAAGAAAAGACTTAGAGATCATCTAATGAATACTGATTAAAGCGTGGACCTGAAGATTTTTCAATACTTGACATTTGGGCCTATCAGCAAGATACTTGAAGGGAGAGCTACTCAGTGTTTTTCTTTTAATGTGCCATATTATGTGAATTTTTTTTATCTCTGAGAACTGATCACAAATTGGAGTAGATATGCACGAAAGGATTAATTCACAATATTTTGTGTAAGTAATTGAACATTGTCTAAGAGGCACACCTAACGAAACCGCAAAATGTGAATACAACTTGTGATGGAGAGTGTTAAGGAATGAAGGTTTTTAAAAAGAGCATTCAAAATTTAACTTTGGTTTGATTTGTAAATTATATTATTTTTGAACAATAATAAACCCGTATTTTGAATCATTAATAATAACCTTTCCCACACGACGTGGCTCATGTCCCCTACTAGGCAATTTCAATTCCCAGCAACTTGCAGAGACAGAATGATCCCTTTAAGAACGAGGTCTCACAGTAACCAATATTGTAATCAGGAAACAAAATCTAATGCAACTCACGTGTTCGTTTATAGAAATCCTACAAACATACCTTTCCGTCTGCAGCCATTGCTAGCTGCTCGCCCTTAAATCCATCGTAAAATTTTGAGTCTGTATTCAAGGCAAAATCAATTTTTACTTCTTGATTAATAGGTTTAACACAGCAATTCACCACGCGGGCGGTATCCAAATTCGTTTGAGCTGTCTTGCTAGGATATTGAAAAATATACAAGTTGTCCTTCAGTTCCTTGCTTAGAAACACGGGAAACTGCAAACGAGAAACAGTGCTTAGCAATTACAAAATATTTTGTGTAATAATTTACTTCTTCCACGACTGGATCCTCGTCGCTATCCATTTGGCTAGTTTTTGGAATTTAACTGTTTAAATGCTAACTTGACACTACGCGTGCCCCTGCACCCGCTTTTCATAAACAAAACGTGCTAAAATCAAGTTTTCTACTTCTATCATGGCTTGTCATTCCGTTTTTGACATTACTGTGCTGTTCTGGCAGCTTCAACAGCTGATCATGGCACGGGGAGTCACAACAAAACAGATGACATTTTGTCAGCTGAAGAATGTCATTTACCAATTGTTAGTGCATGGGGTGGGGCTATGTAATCTTGTTTTTGTGTTTTGGAAAGATTGAGGGTAATTTTATAGTCTTTTCTAAATTGCGTTCTATGAAATATGTTCAAATCTCTCCACAGAAACATGTTTGGAGAACATCCATGGCGCAAGAATTTATATGAGAGGCAGAACTACGAAGATAACTATACCGATCCTTCGCTGTTCCTCAAAGATCTTCAAAAGAATAAAAATGTGAAAATTTTCAATTTAAAAGAGGCAGTGCTAGGCACGACTCGATTAACAAATCAAATATCATGTATTGCAGCATTCCTCCTCGTATTTTTCTTCATGTACACAGAGAAAATATCTCCTACGGAAATTCTGGTTGTAACCAGCATTATCGTTCTAACTGCGTACTTCATCTACACTGGACGAACATTTAAATTAAATATCGTCTTAGAAGACTCGAAAACATTGTTAACTGTTCTCATTTTTGGATATATGTTCTCGCCACTTCTTCACACATTAACTGACGCTATCAGCACCGATACTATATTTTCCATGACATTCTTCGTGATGTTCCTTCACTTAATATATTTCGATTACGGACTAAATGCTGCTATTGTATCGAAAGCAATCTCACTAAATGCCGCTATTTTCGGATCAATTTGCCTAGCATCGCGGTTGGCTTCATCATATCATGCATTTGTGTTACTCGTAGTTGCGGCAGAGTTCTTCGTATTGTATCCAATATTTGTAGAGAAATTTTGGAATCCCGTTTTAGTTCTTCCTGTGGTTAGCTTTTGTACTTATTATTTGTATCAAATTTCTTTGCCAGTAGTGACAACATACTTGTCGGTTGTTATTTTTGTTAATTGCATTTGTCCATATATTTTTGTAATGAAGCAAAAACATAAAAATAATATAAGCGGCCCTTGGGACGAGGCAATCGTAAAGGACACTAACTGTGATTTAGTTAATTAGAGGAGTAAGAAGTGATTTATAGAATATATCCTACTATAAAGAAGTCTCTGCTTCCTTAGTGTTTCCTGCAATTTTACATTAGCCGGCTTTCAAAAACTGAAATTAAATAGATAAAGGAAGCCTTTATCTCTGAACTGTTTGACTTGCTACCCATTATGTTTCATACGAAAGACATGAATAGAAGAATGGTAAAAGAAAACTACCGAGCAAAAAATATCTAGTTGATCAGCAGTTGGAAATTTTGATTGGTAGATATACATGAATAAATCGATTGTATAGTATGTTTTATTAAGTGCATTTGTATCTTTATCCAATATTTTACAATAAAAAGTACAAAAAGCTAAATTCAGTTCAGCTTACATTGAAAATATTCCAGCTTAAGTTTATAAAGGCATGCAAAAACTATTTAATACTAATTCTAAATAAAAAAATTGGTTATCAAAGGAGTGTTCTCAATTACAATTTCACTGAAACACTAAAGTCAAAGTCAAAAGCACTTTATTTAATACTAATCGATATAAATTTTCAAAGAATATAAAGCAAATTCCAAATAATAAACATACAATAACTTAATTGCCCAAATGGCTCTCTAACTTTATACGTTATCATAACACATTTCATCAAAACAAACTATAGCAAATTCAATTAATTAAGATTATTACATATTTTTAGAATTCAATTGGAAAAAGGAGAAAAAACCAACCAACACTATCCTAAAATTATTTATAATTTAAGCACAACAGTGAACTTTGATCCTATACCTAATATGTTTTAACTTAATTCTAGTAAAATGCAATCAAAAAACTTAATCTTATACAAAAAAATTGCATAACAATGTTCCTAACCTAAGCGTTCAACCTTATCTCTAACCTAATATAATAAACATAACATATACCTAACCTTTACCTAATTTTTAACAAAAATAAATAACACTAATGTAGCAGTAATGAGCTGAAACTCAAAAAACTAAATAACGAAAAACACAAAAACTGCAAATAAACACGAAGAATTTAGACATTGTCATTCAGCCACCAATACCTGGATTGCCCCGTCTCAATTCGATCAGCTTCAACGAATCTAGCAAATGAGTATCTCCATTAGAATTGTTGGTCTCGTGAACTCAAATTAGGAGGATATTTTATCTTCTTATCGGTGGCCCGTCGATATATGTGATATATGACTGGGACGCCGTCAGAATCAAAAACATATCGATTCATGTCCAAATACACGAATGCTTCTGGAGGAACGAAGCCAGTAGCGAGTCAAGTCGCTATATACCCGTCTGTAGGGTGGAACGGCTGTGAAATCCAAGGGTTTTCACTCACATTCACAGATCTTGCGATATGATTCCGAAGAAGTTTCAAAATGAAGATATCGAGTCTCGTCACTTCAGCAGTTTGATAAACTCTTCTATTCGATATATAATGTTTCCAATCCACCTCAGGCTTTCTGTACAAACCAGTACATGCACGAAGACATTTCCTTTCGAAAACTCTTAGTTTTTCCATAGTACTAGCACTCTGGTTGTACCAGATCTGGCATCGATAAAAAAACTGGTCTAACCAGGGTCTTGTAACAGATAATTCTGACCTTTTAATCAATGTATTTGGAATGAAAGAGTCTTCGTAGGGCCATGACTACTTTTAGTGCCTTACTGAGCATGATTTTCATAAGTTCAGTATAGTACAGATACTGATCGAGATAAACACCGAGGTATCGAACACAGGATTTATGTGGAACTCGTTCTAAACTACCTTCGCCAGCCATGATGTGGAAATCTTTCCGATTACGTTTCAGGTCTTGACTGACCCCCTGCAGCGTTGTCCGAAACAAGATCGTTTCACACTTCTGCGCATTGATTTTCATTCGCCAATTGTCAGTGTACAGCTGTACATCATTGAACATTTTTTGGAGATTGCTCTGAACTATTGTAGCTTTTGGGTCTGCCGTATAGATGATCAGATCATCAGCATACGTTACCAATGATCGCGTTGGCGAAACGTTAAAATCAAAGCCGTTCAATAGTTTGCGAATGAAGATTGAGAAGAGCAGAGGCGCAGTAACTGTTCCTTGCTGTATACCATTCAAGACCTTGAAGTCGCGCATTGTTGGCAGATTTCCATCAGCTACAACAAACGATTTCCCGTATAACATATTACCAATCATGGCGACAAGGTGTCTGGGGAACTTGTCTTGAAGGAGTTTAAAAATTAGTCCATCTAGCCACACCGTATCGAAGGCTTTCTCCATATAAATGAGACATGCTCCAACGCATTGTCTATCATTTAGTTTCCAACAGATGTCTGAGGTTACTTTCGTTATTGCATGTGTGGTCGAATGCCTGGCACGCAAACCAAATTGGCAATTCGGCATCAACTCATATTTCTCAATGTGGGCGTTTAATGCTCTGTTGAGTATCATTTAAACACCTTGCTGATGTTAGGCAGCAAGCTGATTGGGCGATAGCTTTTCGGGCATGAAGATTCTTTTCCTTTCTTCAAGATCGGAAATACCTTAGCCTTTTTCCACTCATTTGGGAAACATGAATTGCTCAACACTTAATTTAAAAAAAAGTTAGCATCAGGAATATGAAGTACCGCTCAGTTTTGACGCTATGTAGCCGATTTCACAGTTGATTAAGGTTGTTTTAGACAAAACTAATGCCCAAAAATATATTACCACCTTAGCTCATAAAGAGCTCGTAAAGAAGATTGATGAACATACTATTTATTCTTAAAATAATGACTAAAACATATAAAAATCATTAAACCTCGATTAAAACCTTTATGATGTAACTTCTTGATCGTTCTTGAATGTCTCCTCTATAAACTCACAATGGGTCCTTCTAATGTCTACTAGAGTAAGGATGATCAGTATTGGAGATATACAGATCGAATCGAAGCCAGCGGTGAAGTACCTGGGGCTACTGATCGACTCGAAGATGAGTTTCTCTGAGCAAATCAGGGCAACGGCTGAGAAGGCTGCTTCGGGAATATCGGCCCTGAGTCGACTTATGGCCTACGTAGGGGGACCCAGCCCATCAAGAAGACGCCTCTTGATGAGTGCTGTAGGGTCAGTGCTAATGTACGGAGCAGAGGTATGGGGCGACGCTCTCAGCAAGGAGGTATACCGAAAACGATTGGCACAGGTACAGAGAAGAGGAGCACTGAGAATTGCATCTTCGTATCCAACAGTCTCCGACTCGGCGGTGAGAGTGATTGCAGGCGTGATACCTGTCGCCCTCCTTGCTAGAGAGCGCCGCGCTATTTACCTGCGCCGAAACGAGGATGCGAGGGAGATGGTTGTCCGCGAGGAGAGACAACGCTCGCTCAACGATTGGCAGCAGTCTTGGGTGAATTGCACGAAGGGAAGGTGGACTGCGCGCCTCATCCCGGATGTGAGACCGTGGCTAAATCGAAGGCATGGTGAGACTGACTTCTATCTGACCCAGCTTTTGAGCGGGCACGGGTGTTTTCAGTCTTACCTGCACAAGATCGGCAAGTCACGGTCTCCCGATTGTCGGTTTTGCCCAGGAGAGGAGGACAATGCCTGTCACACATTTTTTGCGTGTACCAAATGGGCCAGGCTGCAAAGGGAACTCTACAGGGAGACGGGAGAGCTCACCCTGGATAATATAGTTGCGGTGATGCTCGAATCGGTTGACAAATGGAACCAGGTGGCACATTATGCTCGGGCAGTCCTAAAATATAAAAGGGACTCACAGCAGCCGGAGGCACTGGGGCTGGGGGATCGCTCTTCTGGCAATTCCTCTTCCCCTCTCCCCTCCCGCTAGGAAAGGGACTCCCCAGCTTGAAGGCGCCCCACGATGTAACAAAACGAGACCTGGCCCGAAGTAATGTGTCAAACGGTTCCAGGCTAGGTTCTCAGATTGACAGGGGAGGTGTTTAGTGGGTAGTCCAAAGGTATCCTCCATGGGAGTCCCACACTGCCAGACTCGGCGGGCATAAATGCCTTCACCTCCCTACCACAAAAAAAAAATGTCTACTCTGCTCTTTAATTAACTGCAAAGTTAATGCCATCTCAGGTCTACACATGCAGAATGTCAAAAATTAAAATCAAGTGGTTACAGCTCGGCCAACCAGACTGCGTGCCTACTTCGGTACGGTACCAGCCATGATCGATTTGCTCTTCCGAGGATCGTCGGCAGGACGGGTCCAGTGGAGCGGCCTCCAAAACTTTAACATGAATGGTATTACGTTCTTGCAAGAACGATGTGAATTCATAGGAGATAAAGTATTATTCCGTGGTGAGCGACCATAGTAGTCAAAGTATTTCTGCAGGGATGCGCATACCTCACGAGTGCTGGTAGAATTGACAACATACAGCTTGGTACATTTAGTGAAAGCGTGGACTGTTGACAGGATATAGCGGCGGTTGGAACGAAACTTAGCAAGGGACCATAATGGTCAACATGAAGGGTGTCTAACGGCATCAGATCTTTCTCGATAGGATTCAGTTTTCGTTCGTAAACAAACTTGGGGGCGTTGTATGGCATGCAAGGGATACAGTTCTGAAGGTATGCATAAACTCTTTCTCGCATTCCGGGGAACCAATAATGATACTGTAGCAACCACTCGCGAATCGTAATCTAATTTAATACCGTGCTTTTTTCTCACTTCAACCGATTCGTTGTCTTAATTCACAACTGACCCACAACCCTTTCCTTTTTCCCTACACAAAATCTCGATTGGAACGTTTCTCCCCGAATTATTTATCCCCAAAATCACCTCGAGACCGCAAAAACTCACTTTTCTTTTTCAAAACCAAATAAAGAATGATTCAACTCAAAAAACCAATCTCGCAATCCTTTCCTTCCCCAATTCCCGCTGCCATATCCAGGTAACGTAGTCGAAGTTCAATACACTTCGATTCCGATGCCCACACATCTTTTCCATATCGACAAACGCAACAATTTCGATTTTGCATATATGGTGATTTGTATAGCCATGATAGCGTTTGGTTATATGGAAATCGTCATACACATGGAAATAATTGCTTATGCCTGTATCCCAAAAAGAGTGTTTTCCTGCGCTCGAGAGAACTTGAAGCCAGGGTCCCAGCGGACCCCCCGGTTGAACCTTTCTTAGTGGGCATTGAAATGAAATTTGTTAGTAGGGAAGCATGAATGAATTTTTGTTAGTATAACAAATAAAATTTGTTAGTGGGAGATAATGAATAAAATTAGTTAGTATGAAGGAAGGAATTACGTTTTGTTAGTGAAAAGGTCTCGATTGAAATTTTTTTAATAGGAAGTAATGAATGGAATGTCGTTAGTGGAAAAGATAAGATTATTATAATTTTTTTTTTGTATAAAAAATAGAGCGAGAAGCTAGAATTAATATGATAGGGAAATAAAAATTAAAGGTAAATGGATAGTTATAAAAAAGAATATACATATACAAAGAAAAGGATAGGTGTGCCTAAGAGAAGGTGGAGATGTTACGGGGCCAACGTGTGGACGATCCAGAATCTGAGTGTCTCATTCAGCCGGGAAACAAAGGAATGCCGGCAGGGGTAATTATCAGTCGGATCGAATGTCCTTAGCGTAGAAGGCCCCGAGCAGTTTACAGGATTCATCCTCAAGCTCATATGAAACTTGCCCAGCACGGCGACGAACCACTGCAGAAATGAAGTGTGGAGCAAATTTAGCTGCAAACCGATCGTCACAGCGAAATTTCGCACGACCCTGGAGCAGCTCACGCGGGCAAGCCCGCAGGCTGTAACGTTAAGATCCCTTGTGATAGGCTTCTTCCGACTTAGTTCGGACGCGGTCTTGTACAGCTCGCAGACGATCATTGTTTGTACCTAACTGTACTTCTCCATCCTCAAAAGCAGTCAACCTTCTGAAGAGGATGTACTCAGAGCCAAGCTGGAAAGATTGGTACCCGAAAGATTCTCGTTCCACTAGCTGTGATCGGACCATATGTAGGCCCTGATGGCGTTCAATGTCGACTGGTTTAACCTCTTCGAGGCATTTATTCACGGCGAATGATATGGAGTGAGGCAGTGCTGCACCCTATAGTCATTCATAAGGTCAGCGAATACCTTGGAGACGAACTGCACACCATTGTCTGAGTACAGTCATTCGGGAACTCCGAAGGTCAAAAAGATTTCGCGCTCCAAATTTCGCACGACTGGTTTCGCAGCGGCTTTAGCCATGGGCTTGACCCATATGAACTTACTGTAATGGTCCAGGGCCACAAACAATTGAGTATTCCCTGATTTTGAACGGGGGTATGGAACCATGAAATCCACAACAGGCGCTGCATAGGTCTCGCCGGATCTCGTGATGCACCCACAGGGAGTCTCAAAATGGAATTCGAATTCTTGACCTGTTTGCATGTTGAACAGCTTTTGATATGCTGAATCACATCCTGACGTAAATGAGGCCAATAGTAGTATTTTTGTAAGACTTCGGTTGTCTTATGCATTCCACAATGAGAGCCCTGGGGATCATCATGAGCTCGTACTATAAGAGCCTATTGGTGACCCTCAGGAACCCATAATTTTGTTCGGGGAACATCAAGTCAGCGTTACAGGAGATCCAGTACTGATGTACACTCGCCCATCAGCAAGTTGCAAATTCTGAAACTTAGTAGGTTGCTTCAGGATTTGCTCCTTGAGATATTTGTACTCGCGCTCCTGAAACACAGACTCTGGAATCAAACCATCAATATGTTTGTGATCCGGGAGGCAAGCAATGAGCGAGGCCATCCGCTCATCCTGCAAGCAAGATCTCGACAACGCATCCGGTTCAACGTGAAGGGCACCTTTCCGATGTTCAATTTGAAAATTGAACCCTTGCAATTTCAGACTCTAGTGAGCCAATCAACCAGGAAGGTCCGGCTGCTGCATCAGCCATTCGCTTATGATGGTGAAGGGCAACCCTTCGATATATGCCCTGAATCTGTTTACGCGCTGCACTGCAGTTAAGCATTCCAATTCAATAATGCTATTGTTACGTTGCGTAGTGTTCAGCTTCATCGACATATATGTGATTGGATGCTCTCCAGTTGGATGAATTTGGAATCATCCTTTACGGCGTTGTTTGCTTTCGATATATTCATAATTCTATCTCGTTATTTTTCTCGTAAGCATTAAGTCAAAAAATGGTATCTTTCCATCTTGATCCGTTTTAACTCGAAATTTTATTTACGTAATTTGTTTATAATATTCAGTTGATTCTGTATCTGGTTTTTTTTACCACTATCATCAACGTGTTACATAACCAGTATACCCTATGTATACTGGTATGAACAGGGAGCTCGATTTGATGTGTATCCTATATACATCATCAAGGCTCCCGGGGAGAGATCTCGCTGTACGCCACTTACCTGCTACTCTGTCTATCTAAACTAAATCAACAAAGACGAGAGTTGATTTAAAGGATTTAACTTTATTTTACTGTCCATTTTTTTAAACTTCGATCAATATTGAGTGAGGCGCTTTCACTTGACTTGTCGCGCTTCACAGGTGAGCGTCAGCCTGTAGAAGGAATAAACTTGACGTGCCAATGGTTCAGGGTGGCCACACGGCGTGGAACGCCAAAACGCCGATTGAGGTTCGCGGCACAAGTCAACACCTCACCCCTCACCATTTTGCTGGGCACTATACAATATCGCCGTCTAGAACTTAAGCCGCGAGTACTTTAAACTCTGTAGACAATAATTGGGCAACAGCCCGTTGTAGACTTTTACAACAAAATTGGGGGAATTCAGCGAGGGAGAGCTTTTGTTTCATCTTTTGGCTCTCTCTCTCTCTCTCTCTCTCTCTCTCTCTTCGGCTTCACTTCGCTGGAAGAACACCCTAAAGCTTATGTGCTTGATCATAGTGAAGCTTATCATGTACGTATGAAGTGAATTGCGGATTCATCTTTGCGTATGCCCATTGGATGACAAGTATATGCTTTGATAACAATGGGCGTATGTGCTTGCTTGTATAATTTAATTGGCAAAGCGTGAGTATATAGATGGTATTTGTTCGCTCGCAACAAACGTATCTTGCCCAAAATCTAGGTAGCATGTTTTGTTCTCCATTTATGGAGCATGTTTTGTTCTCCATGTCATGGATTTTCTGCAAGGAGTGACGATAATGGGTTACCCATTGCCTGTCCCCTAGTAGTTTTGTAACATCATTTACATTTTGATGCGCTTTACATTTTCTCCGTGCATTTTTCCCTTGGCCATATTTCAAAGTCGTGTAGTGCTTGCTTTTGGAGTATGCTTGGAAATAATGCTTCCACGTCGAGTGCCACTAACATCGCATCCTCTTGCACCTTCTCCACTTTTTCTACTTTTCGAACCAAATCTAACGAATTCTTGATAGAGTTTTTACCGTTGAGTGAGCCTATTTTTTGACATTCTAGTATTAGCCATTTGGATATTATGTAAGTCGGAGAGTTCAAGTTAGCGATTATATTCTTTATTTCTTTTCCGTTTTTATGAACCTTGGGTTGGCACTTCATCCTCAGCCATGATAGCTGGCTAATATCTCCCAGAATTGCTTTTTCTTCCTTTAGGACTTTTTCGACTCTTTTGATGGAACCTTGCATTGGATTCGTTCTTAGCTCGAAGTATCCTCCTGCTTCAATCTTACGGACCACTTGTTACTAATAGTTATATTTGTCCATGATTTCTACTTTATTACCTTTATCTACTTCTTCTTTGATACTTCTTACTGTTTTGTTGTCGTATTTCTGTGCTCTAGTCGCAAACTCGTTTAGTATTTTTTCAGTTTGATACTTCATACTATCCTTTTCTGCAGTATTTTTGAATTTGATGCCGCTTTCTATATTAACGATTATTTCTTCCATTGGTCTTTAATTCTTTACCGCAAACTGTAATCCATTATTTAGTAACTTCAGTTGCTCTTGTGTAAACTGTTGATTACAAAATTATCTAGGTACTCTGCTCTGGGTTTAATTTTTTCTTCTATTGCAGAATTTAAGTGCGATTTCAATTTTTTCCTAACTGTCATTTTTCTTCTTTGTAATACATTCCTCCACTCTTCGAATTTTACTCAAGAAAACTGTAATATCCCAATTGTAATGAGTTGCTACTTTTTCTAGTTCTAGATATGTCATGTATGTCCCTTTCGTCTCAAAGTTCAACTTAGAATGCAGATATTTAATACTTTGCTTTGCTGAGGACCGTTCCACTAATATATTATATTTTATCGCTACTGGTGGCCCCTCTAACCTGGTTACTTCAAGTGATTTCGGAGCAACTTTATATGTCTAGTGAATAGTTTTAATATACTGCCTCAGCGATGACATTTTTTGCTTAGTTACCATGATCAGAAAGCACTTAATCTAATAACCCTTATTTTTCTGACGGTTCTCCTAATTTGTTTGAGACAAAATTGATACATTTTCCTTTAAACCGTGGATATTTTATTTTCTTACAAACTCATGCTTTTTTCGTGACACTCGAACTTCTTCTGTGTGATACTAAACCTAATCACATTCAATATATATAAGTGCTTTTATGAGCCTAATAAACTTAAGTAGCTTTTCTGAACCATTACCTAGGTCTTGGTTGAATCTTTTCGCTACAGATATCCTCAGCTCTCCCAACTTTTTCCTCACCAAAATGATATGTAAGGGATATGGGACTGCTCGGTCCCAGAACACGATAAGCGAGTAACTGATCAACCTGGTTTTGGACTTCTCGACGCTCATAGTAAAACAATCAGTGGGGCCAGCAATAGATCAGGTGATGATTACACAAATCATACAACTGATGATTTACCAAAATTGAATATTCTCCCTTCTACAATAAAAACTAAGAAAGCTGAGAAATCAAATTTTCATTGTTATGCTGCCATCTAGTAGTAAGAACTATGGGGACTTGACCCTGGACACATTCATTGAAAGTGTTTGGGTTTGCATACATCAAGGCTTATTTTCCACTCATTCACGTTTATGAAATACAGGAATATTCATACATATCTTGTTTTGTTTCTCGATAGCATCTACGAAAATAAAGTTTTTGTTTTCCTAAAATAACAAATAAAGAGAATTAAAACATCAATTTCGTTGTTATACTGCCATCTAGTAGTGAAAAATATGAAAAATTTATCCAGGACACATTCACTTCGTTTGTTATTTCTATTCAGAATTGCATATACCAAGGCTGATTTCTTCCCACAAAAAATTTTTTTTTGATTTCGTTTGCTTGCTGAAAATTCTCATTTCTGGGCGCCTAGTATTTCAATCGATAATATTTTTGAGGTAGCATGTTTAATTCTTTGTCAGAGTGGATGATGGGATGTGGTTGATGATGAATTATAGAAGGTAGTGGCAGATGCTTGAAGATGAAGGGTCAGACCTGATGAAGATAGTAGTTCTTCTTGATGCTAAAAGCAAATCTTGAGAACTTTTATTTTTGAAGATTTGTAAGCTCTTGTTTTTCGACGGAAGAATTTTGGAACTACTGAAATTTTATTAGATTTTAGTGCGAAGATAATTTTTTGCCGATGGTTGATAGAGGCCTGGATACTTACAATTAAAGATGATTGTTATCAAAGATGTTGAGAATCTTTTCGGTTCGAATTTTGTAGTGAAGAAAACATATGTGTGGTAATTGGTTATAGTTGATCTGGTTTATGGATAAGGATATTGATGGAGAGGTTAAAAAATTTGCAAATTTATTATTTCATAAGATTTGGCTTTTCCGATTTTTTGTCATGGCGGATGATTTGTGATGATAAGTAGATGTTACGTGTAGGGTGTAGGGTGGTAGATCGGTGATGGATGTTCCATACGCATGATATGCAGATAATTTGGTAGATGAAAAATAATTTCTCTTAATCGAACGGGAAGTTTACAGATTAGTTATTTAAAAATAGTTGCAATAGTGGAAACGTATTGAAGATTGAGTTATTGGTTTTTTTGGTTAGGTTTGCGAATGGTGGATGGTTTTAAATACTTTGGAGGTAGAGTTTATAAATTGAGGAATCCATCTAACGGGGATTATCTGAAGTTATAGGAGAGAAAAGAATAATTAGTATGATGATAATCAGGTAATGGTAAAGGTTTTGTACCAAAGGATCGAAAAGTAATGGGCTCCAAATGTGTTTATAAAAAAAGCACGTTTGTTCGCACAGGGGTTCTGGCAAAAGTATGGAACTGATTACGATCAGGTGTTTGCTCCTGTTGCTCGATGAATGACACTCAGAGCGCCTTTATCGATTGCATCGAAAGGAAAACTCATCGTGCGACATATTGATGCCAAAACAGCATTTTTGAATGACAAATTAAATGAGATGATCTACACGAATCAGCCGCAGGGATTTGAGGAGAAAAGTGAGCTTGTTTGTTTGCTGAAGAAAAGTCTATATGGTCTAAAGCAAGCAGCAAAATCGTAGCACGACGCCATTCAAGAAATATTGATCAATGTGGATATTCGGCAAAGCAAAGCCGATCAATGCTTGGACTCACGAAACAAAAATGGTGAATGGTCATTTCTTTCGACTTATGTCGACGATATAACTGTGGCAGTGAAATCAATCAATACAATCAACATTTAATCGCCCCTTATTTAAAACTTTACAAACTCGCGGACAAATATAAAACCCTTCTAGTTAGCTCCGCGGTTGTATTTCTTCTTTTACCTACTTTTACTTACTCCTGTACAATTCAATTCGGATTACAGTACTAGAATGGTTCGTGCAATGACTCATAGTTCTTATACAAGCATGGCTAACCTGACCTCGACTAATTGTCTAACGAAAAGCAAATCTAAAGTGACAATTCGGGTTTTCTCTCTCTTTTCTAAGGTTACAATATAAAAAGCAAATTTAAAGTGACAATTCGGTTTCAAAAGGGTTTGTGTTGGTTTGTACTTCTGTGGTTTGTGGTCCAGATCCCTGCAAAAGCCTCATGTATTCGGGCGGATTCTACAATTCCGTCAGAAGGCAACTGAGTCAGTTGACAATTTTCGATATCTTTAATAACATATCGGTCATTTTGTAGTATTTTGTGTTTAAAGTACGGTCCGCGGTACTTAGGGATTAGTTTCTTATTCGTCCCAACGATGGTGTCCACGTTACGAATGATGACATATTCTCCTATATTATAAGTTTGGGGCGGGTTGCTATGTTTCTGGAAGTACTGGAGGTTGTATCCTGTGGCTTCCGATTGGTGGAGGCAGCATGTGCCCTGAGATAATCTAGGTTGCGATCTGAGTCCTCATTTGTCTTCTCGCTTAAGTATTCAATCGATTCGTCCACAATTTTACCTCTCTGCTTTATGCCGAACAGAAGTTTACTAGGAAACTGTTTAGTGGTACTGTGGATAGTATTGTCAATCCCATACTCAATCTGGGACAAAAGGTTAGAACAAGTTTGGCAAGCATAGGTTTTAAAACTCTATTTACTCTTTCCACTTGCCCGTTGGCTTATGGAGAGATCACGGCAACTTTCACATGATCGATATTCTGTTTAGACAAGTATGTGCTAAAATACAAAGAGTTGAAACAAGTTCCTCGGTCAGTTATTATGCGTATGGGATGACTGTAATAACTAAAATATTTGTCAAGGCTATTGATAACTTCTCCTGTACTTGTCGAGTTAACTGGATACAGTTTAACATATTTAGTGAATCCATCTACAACTAACAATATGTGTTTCTTCTTTGAGTTGATAGCAGGTAAAGGCCCGAAGTGGTCCAAGTGCACAATATCAAATGGTATTGGTTCCTTCGGTAAGTTATAGAGATTATTTTCATTAGAACGATGCAATGGCGAGTACATAGTACATTTTACGCAGTTTCTTATGCATTTTGCGACTTTTCCTTTCAGGTTTAGAAACCAATAGTGTTTCTTCAGTTGCTCATAAGTTTTTTTCTATTCCTAGGTGACCAATCTTTTCATGCATCAAACGAATCTCATTATCTTTCATTTCTAATGGTACGTACATATGCGTTTGTCCGGATTCGTTTCTTCTAAAGACAAGCCCGTCCAATAACTGGTAACCTGGGACTGGACATAAGCTTAGTTGTTCGCGAAGTTTTTGAATGCGTTCGTCACTTATTTGATGCTGACGCATTTCTACTTATTTGGTTTGAGACTCGTTGGATGGAGGTTTGCATGAATGGACAAACGTGCGAACCAACCACCAGCGATTGAGGTCGTTGCATAAACATGTTGATTACGATGTTGGAATTTTTCAGACATTTGTTCGTTACATAACTCTTCATGGTACTTTAGTATCATTATCTATTTGCATTCAATTCAATTTCCTTGCACTGAATTTGCGGAATTGTGTCTTGGTGGGCTAATAGACCGACCGGCGTTCGATTCGGGAACAATTGCGGGCAGTTGAGTGCAGCTGCCGAGGATGAATTAGTTTTTGATGCAAGAAACTTTGCTTGAACATTAATTCACTTTCTCTCGGCGAATTAGATACAAATCACAGTTAAACTAGTTGTTTCTTCAAACTGTTTTAAGATTTTGCAAACTTTTGGTAGTATAGAAACTAGTGACCGTAACTGGTGGTTTAAAACTTTCGGAATATAAGATTAAGGGGACCGATTTTCCTGACTTGTCTCCGTTTTCCATGCGACAAGTTAGATCTTATAGATAGCTCGAGCATCGTGAATTATGCACGGCAGGTTGTTATTGACACTAAATTATCAGACGTCATATCTGTTATCAAAGGAAAAGTCGAGGACGTGGAAATTTCAAATGGGATTGAGAAGTGGATATCATAATATCTGAACGAACGGGATACTGTTTATTTTACGAATCAATGTTGGATACGTTGTGTGTTCGCAAGAGGTAAGTGGCTAAAACGAAATGGAATGATGTTTCCAGATACTAGCTCTTTGTTCATAACTACAATTCAAGATCGTCAATATAAGGATGGAAAAACATTAATTGATGGAACGTTGTTTAGAATTTTGATATGAGTTTGATTGAAAAAGTAGCTATAACCGAACCACGTAACACGTTATTGACCCAAAGCAGCTTTGCTCGCCATCATACATGATTAAGGAACCGATAAAAAAATAAAATATCCTCCGAGTTTGAGTTCACGAGACCAACAATTCCAATGGAGATATTCATTTGCTAGATTCGTTGAAGCTGATCGAATTGAGACGGCGCAATCCAGATATTGGTGACTGAATGACAATGTCTAAATTATTCGTGTTTAATTTCAGTTTTAGTGTTTTTCGTTACTTAGTTTTTGAGTTTCAGATCATTATTGCTACATTTAGTATTGTTGTTTATTTGTGGTAAAAATTAGGTATAGGTTAAGTATATGTTATTTTTATTATATTAGGTTAGAGATAAGGTTAAACGCTTAGGTTAGGAACATTGTTATAGAATTTTTTAAGATAAGATAAAGTTTTTGATTGAATTTCATTAGAATTAAGATAAAACATTAGGTGTAGGATCAAAGTTCACTGTTGTGTTAAGATTATAAATAATTTTAGGATAGTGTTGGTTGGTTTTTTCTCCTTGTTCCAATTGACTTTCAAAATATGTAATAATCTTAATTAATTGAATTTGTTAGAGTTTTTTTGAAGAAATATGTTTAATGATAACATACAAATTTAGAGAGTCATTTGGGCCATTAAGTTTTTGTATGTTTATTGTTTGGAATTTGCTTTATATTCTTTGAAAATTTTTACCGATTCCTATTGAATAAAGCGCTTTTGACTTTACATGATTAAGGAATTTAATTTATATACAGTGCAAACTTGTGATTTGGAATTTTCCTCCCCATTTCAATTGAGCTTTCAGGCATCACATCACCAGCGGGCGCCCAGCGAGGATGTTGGTGAGTATCCCTGTTTCTTTTTTTCTACTTTATTTATTAAAATGTGTTTTTTTAATTATTTATTAAAGTGCATGAGAATTTATATTTAAACTTTGGTAACGATATGCCAAAAATGATATGCGTTTTCTTCGAAGATAATTATCATTGTTTAAAGTAAAAGCATACCACACTTGAAACATTTTTGTATGCTATTATATTCATTTCTTTTTTAATATTTATTACCCTTGGTGAAAATTAAGGAAAAGTTTATAAGAGAGAATAATATATATTTTTTTTATGTCAATCAATTTATGTTTTTATGAGTTTTTCACTCAAATGGAAAATGTGACCACGTCTACATTTGGATCTTGATCCGGTTGGGAGGGTGCGAGGCGGCACCGCTTCCACCTTGATGCCCCACTCTTATTTGGTGGGCATAAGTATCGTTGGTAACGACGAAGTCCTCTTAAGTCCGTCTGTTTTCTCCAGGCCTGGTTTGTCCTCTGAGTCAGCAATTTTTTACCCTTAGTAGGTTACCTCATTCTCGACTTTGGTCGCTATCCATTTTTGAACCTTTTCAATTCGTGGCCGCGAAATTTTTTTGTAGTGGGTCCTTGTGCTGGAGAAAAGAACCCGCCCCACGACAACACAATGCTAGCCTGCCAGCGCATTCACGCGTCCTCAGACAGGGCCAATCTCGGCGAACAGCAACATCGTCGGTCGCCGAGGCAGCAGACCATCGCTGCAGTCCTGAACGGACATTGCTAACCACACATTTTCACTACAAATGCTTGGCTGGACCACCTGGCCAGAACAAGCAAACTTTAACAACATTCACACTAAAAACAAAACAACAATTTCATTACATAACAAAACAAGTACTTCAGCCTCAAAGTTATAATGGAACATTGTTTAAAATTATGCGAAGCTTACTCTTACAACTTCCGCCAACTTTATTTTATCTATCAATCTGTGTCATTAAATTGTGTGGTGCACCTAAAAGTTTCATTTTACAAGTTTAGTTTATTTTTCTGATCGGTAACAAGTACAATGGCACCGCGCGGTAAGCAGACATCGGTTGAGCAGAGAGAAACCATAATTCGATTATCAAAAGTGGGTAAATCTTTATGAAATATTAGTGTAATTGTTAATCAAGCACCAACTGTTTTTAAAATCATCTAGCCGTACAAAAATATCATAAACTTCAAAAATAAGTCGAAACCGAGTCAGATGAACGTTGGCTACTAAAAACTGTTAAGAAAAATCCACATACCAGCGCTCCAAAATTAAGATCAGAAGCAAAGAAGTATCTTGGGAAAACAGCCAATCGCAAATTAGTTCGAATTGTGCTTAGAAAGCGTCAGTACCATAGAAGAGTACCTAGAAAAAGCCATTTGTAAGCAGGCCAACATACACAAACGAATGAAGTTTGTCGGAAACATGGTTAGTGAAGATTTTTCATTCTAGGAAAAACATATTTACAGATGAAAGTAAATTCAACGTTTTCCGATCAGATGGGCAATCATATGTCTGGCGTAAAGCTAATGAAGAGCTCAAGAAGGACAACCTTCGTCCTACAACTAAGCACAGCTTAGGTTCAATAATGATATTGGGTGCAATATCCGCTGCTGGACCGGGTAATTCGCATATAATCGAGGGAAATATATACAACATATATTACTTGAATCTCTTAAAAGCAAATGTAAAAGAGAACTCGAAAACTTGGAATAGAAGAAGATTTCATGTTTTATCAGGATAACGAGCCGAAGCACAGAGCTCATGTTGTGCGCAGTTGGTTGCTTTACTATTGTCCTCATGTGCTTCAAACCCCACCGCAGTCCCGTGATTTGAATGCTATCGAGCACGTGTGGAGTTACTTGGAGACAAAATTAAAAAAATCATCACATAGAAAATAAAATACAGTTGGTAGCAGCCTTAAAAGAAGAGTGGAATAAAATTCCGGCGTCTATCTGTCGAAAATTGGCGGAGTCGATGCCAAATCGCATGAAAGCGGTCAACAACAAAAACGGCTCCCAACTAAATATTAAAATTCGATTAATTTTTTTTTCTAACCTGAAACTTTTTATGAATTCATAATGTGTTCCATTATAACTATGAAGCTGAAGTACTATGCTTTGTTATGTAATGCAATTTCTTTTGAATTATGTTAAAGTTTTTTTTGTTGATAATAAATGTAAGTTAATTATACTACTTAAAATAAAAAACAATATTAATAACAGATTTTTAGTTAAGAATATAAACTTACATATCCATGCTGTTCTATTATAACTTTGAGCCACAGTATATATATTTCATTCATTCAATCAATAAACATGCTTATATAATATATACAGGTTAAGTTGCGTGTACAAATGAGAACAGATCAAAACGTCCAAAAAAGTTCGACTTGAACAGAAGATAAGATTTCTTATTAAGTTGTATTTCTATTGCAGAAGAGTTCGTTTTTAAGTTCCTTTTTTTGACATTTTCAATCATTATGCTGGAAAAATTATTTTAAGCATATTTTCATTGAAAAACGACGATTGAATTTACTCCATTTATTAAACATGTATTTAATAAAATACATTACATAATTCACCTGTATAAAATGCGGTACGCAATAAATCTTACTAAAAACTTTTAATATACTTCTCTTTTTGTGTACTTAAAAATATTCTGTTAATAAAAACAAAAACAATTTCAATTATCGCACAACTACATCCTTATTTTTGAATTCGAATTAACTACGAAACAAGATGTTGTCGTTCGTTAATAGCCAACAAACATATGTAGAATTTACATATGGGAATTAACATCTTCACAGATTGCTAAAGCATAACATTATCTAGATTGTATAATTAAAAATCATTACATTCTTCTTAGTGTACATAAATATTTCTTAAAGTTATGCACGCATGGTGTCGCTCGGCATTATTTTACAAATTAGTCGCACTATAAGACATGCTAGAAACATCAAGTGAACTCGGTTCAGTTGAAGACAAGATGGTGGCAAATTTTACTGATATTATAATCCCATCAAGTGTTACATATTTCAGAATGTTTGTTTTTTTAGTTGCGTACTATTATTTTACTACGAAAAATAGTTTCGAAATTCTAGGCAGTATTTGTAACTATAGACGAGAATTTGATTTTGTGACGTTAATTGAAAATATCGAATAGTTCTGCTGCAATAAATATGACGTGTTCATTTGCCTATAACTGCTCTAGTCGACGAGTTAGTATTGATATTTATATTGGAAGATTAAGACATTATGATAATGTGAAACGTGAATATGAAATTCATTGTTAGTGCCAATTATCTACATATTTGTCGGGCTACCTGATCTTTATTTCACGTGCGTTAACCTAATGTGACGATCTGATGAACAAAACAAAATGACCTCTAAATGTAGGATATTTTTAGATACGTAATGGAATAATTTAGAAATAAATATTCAGATAAATGTATTTATTTTTAAAGAGTTACAATAGTCTATGTGCATTCCGTAACAGCGATTATTAACCGTAATAATTTCTTAGAAATTACCTTAACCGTACTACTATTGCATTACAAATCTCTTTCTTTCCAATGCATAAGCAAGATCATGGAAACGTTTTAAGACCTCACACCTACGAGGTCTAGCTTTCAATACTATGCGGTAAAACTGTAACAAATAATTTATCTCGCGCATGTAGATCGATATATCGTTATGAATGAAGATTATGGCGCCTCTCCCTTTTTTATATGATGCTTGCACTGACAATAAAATTCGCTAAAGGATAAGTCTATTGAGCTCATACTTGAGTGTTTTGCATGTTTTATCGTCGACTTGTTAAACATTTCATTTAAGACTAAACTATCAATTTTTGTATTTACTTTCATTACATTATGCAATACGCCTAAGGCTCGACGATTTTCACAGCTTCCTTCTTGTGGTTGTTGCAATTGATTTCCTTGGTTTGACTGTTGTCGGTTTATACTGATTTGACTACTGTTAGAATTTGTTCGTCAGACAGAAACCTTACGGTTATCATCAGTCTCAGCTGTTGGATCTTCAGTCGTTGCTGTTGCTTCTAGCAAGGAACCTTTAACGTGAAGAAAATATAATTAATTATTTTATTTTGCATGCGAGTAGTCAAGTAAATTGATTGGATTGGAGTAATAGGGAAGTAGTAAAATTCTTACTATTCTGTATAAATACTACAGAGATAAAAAACTGATGCAAATGCAGAACATGAGTGCCAGCGCACAAACTGAACTTACGTGAAGCTATGGTTCCTAGATTTACTTTTTCTTAAAATTATAAAACCTTCTAGGGAATGTATTGAATATCACGGATAAATAGTAGTAGCTACAATATGATGAATTTTTGGTAGTTTATTGAAACCGTTGTTTGTGAATTAATTTTGATGATGAACCTGATTCGTGTGGTGTAATAAATGCGTACTTATTAAGCTCGGTGAGCTTCATGTCCTCTTTGATTATAAATGTCAACCTCTTACGAAATGAGCTTAATTATATTTTGTATCCTATAAATATCTTTGAATATCTGTTCTGTACAAAAAGCGATCAAAACTGGGGATCACATCGAAAGTAATATGATCGAAAAAAATTAAAGAAGCCCCCTATTCACTACCACAAAGTAGAAATTTGGAATTTTCAAAACGTATTTTGACAATATATGTATTCACGTGAAAAAGTAAAATTTTTATGTTAAGATAATGTAATATATAGGAAGTTATTATCATCGTTTTCTAAGGAAAATGTCTTTTATTCTAAATATTTCATATATTTAAACATAATGTTTGTATAATTGTTCTTTTCAACCAAAGAAGGTTATCATTTTCATTCGTAAGGTAAGGTTATCATTTTCATTCGTATATTTTTAACGTTTTTGGATGTATATCTACGTAAAGGATCCTGTTCGCACAGAAGTTATTACGTTTTATTTTATTAGGTCCTATTTGAAGGAAATTTTCAGCAAATAAAGGACGAATCTCGTTAGGTGCCGATTTTTCTTAACAAGGAATCGATTTGTCTATGGATTCCAGTTGTTACATATGAACGGCAACATATATAAGCATGGTCTATTAGATTGTTGTAGTAATCGAGCACCGTTTGTTTTGCTACTTAAAAAAATCCTTAAATATCATCTAATTTTAATTGTAATTTAAAAGCAAAAAGATTTAAAAAAAATTTTTTAATATAAAAATATTAAATAAATAATTAAAACTTGATGACGGTCACCCCCTTTGCAACGCAATTTAGAAATGAATTGCGTTCTTATCTCGACGAAAAGAAACCACGGTTGCCGGTAAGCAGAGGGCTTGCTAAGGAAACCACCGGTGATGGCATGGAGGGGACTCGCATTGCGTGCGAGGGTCGTCTGGCGTGCAAAGCAGAATTCCAAATAAACGGCGGTGTAAAGAACAATCGCTCTTAAAACACGAACGTTTTTGCAAAAGGCAGGGTCGAAAAGTGTATTTTAGGTCCAGGAACGACCTTGCAACTTCTGTGTGCCGGCTCCGTGGATGTTCCATGTTTATATGCGCGACATGTGGTTCGGACCTGTACCTTGGTGCCGAGGAATTTCATGAATTGCGAATTGTAAACGCGAGTGGCGGCCCACTGCATAAATTCCTCTCAGCAAGTGCGGCGACAAGTGTTTATTTGGCCAAAAGTGAAAAGTGTCAAAAATCAGATTTGGCTGCCGCCGGGGCAAATGTACAACGCGAGTGCAAAATATCCGCGTCTGAACATTGAACTTGATGCATTGGCGCACATATTTGATGGAAGGCGAAGGCTGAAATGAAAAAGTACTCGATGCTCCGAAAAGGAGTTTTTCTTTTTTCGTCATCTGGTGTATGATCGCTACTGTTCGCCATTCTCGTTCGCAAGTGGGAAACAATTGGGATCGTGTTTGTGATGTGCATTCAGGGCGCGCATGATAGTGGGCGAGTGTGGCGTGAGCACATATTTCCGACGGAAAAGACCGCTAAACGTGGACGGGAAAGTCAAAAACATAAAAATGGAAGATGTCGTAAAACGAACGAGCGATTAATTCAAATATTTATCGGGCAGAGATAATTAGCTGCTTAACGATTGTCCCCTGCCGCGCTCGCGATTGGGCGTTGTTGGATTGGTGGTGAAATTTTTATTTTTTGTTTTGGTCGCGCAAGCATTATCGAATCGGGCGCAGCGGCGGGGAACCAAACTTGCATTTTTAACTAATATTAATGTGTAAAGTAGAGAAATACGAATATTGCCTGAAGTATCGACGTGTCAGCCTGCTGAAGATTCACCTTAATTATTGATTGTGGGTCTTTGCGCGTTCTTCACCTGCACAGCAATACCATAGTCAAAAGAAATAATGGCGCTCCCATCTTTTATTAGCTGAAAAGTGACCGCAAAGGCTTTTAATATGATGTTTTTTTATATAAAGAAGCTTTTTAAAATAAATTGGAGTAGGATTTGAATAGACAGCTAATAGTAGTCAATCCATTTGTATCGAATTTTATTACGGGAAGAAAGTTTAAGGAATAAAAAATTTCATAGCCGTATCTGATGGCTCGAAAAAAAATTGTGTTCTTGAAAACGGCGTAGATCAATGTCGCAACTAGATAAAGCACTAACACTGCGAAAGTAGATTTGAAGCTGCACTTGAAGCTCGATCACGATATGAAACAAGGATCTCCTTATTTGATGAAAGAAATTTGGTGACACTTGTGGTCAATTTTTTTAAACGATGCTGATATGCGATATGCAGAGACAGTGGTATGTGTGCTTAAATTGTTTCGATTTAAAATTAGAAGAAAAATAGAGAAATTTGATGTTTACAAACCTTACCCACCCCATAAACGAGCGCTCGTCGGACTGGGTAAGTACCCTTATGGTTTCGTTTATTTCTCGTATCATTAATTATTTTAGTTTTATTTGCATAGTTCTCTTAGTTCTTTGTTTTCATACGATTAATTATAATTTGAGTTCGATGTTTGCACATCATTTTGCATAACATTAGTTCTTTTCTTTTGCACATCATTATTTACAACTTTAGTTCCTTCTTTTTTGCACGTTACTACACGTAACTTTTGTGGTTTTTGTTATTTTTGCATATACATAACAATAAAAACGAAAACTCGGTCTTTCTATTTCATTAGACCTTTGATCGGGTATGGGAGCCGCCACGTTGGCTGGCCCCTCCACTCATGATCTAGCCATCGGGTGAGCTTACCCCTTCTCTTTGCGTTGCAGGTGCTCTTGCAGGGTAGAGTGGCCTTCCGCTTGTTTCTTATTTATGTTATAGTATTATGTGATTCCATCATATAAGACTATAACATAAATCTGATACGTTGATGTTCTTCATTTAAAGGAAAAATTCATGCGTAAGTATACCTAGTAAAGACGAGATCCTCTCGAATCTCGCTCGCTTTCGCCAAGCCCAGTCAGTCGTTTTGCTTTGGCAATCTATCCCTTTAGTAGGTTACCTCGGCCTCGACACCGTCGAACCGAGTCGTTTTATCTCCTCATTCGTGAATGCGAAATTCTTTTGTAGTGGGCCCTTGTGCTGGGGAAAACAACCCGCCCCATGACACCGCAATGCTAGCCTGCCAGCGTATTCACACGTCCTCAGACAAGGCCAATTCCGGCGAGCACCATCTTCGCTCGCCGAGGCAGCAAACCATCGCTGCAGTCCTTTACGGACATTTGATATCCTTCAAATCACTACATTTTGGTGGTTTAATGATGGGCGTTACAGATACAACACTAACATATGGCGAAAATACCCAGAACAATGCACTTTCTGAATCCTGAAGCAGTTTGAATGAGGTGGCTTAAAACCCTCCTCATGAACTGCCACTGCCAATCATTATTAGGCAAAAAGCCCGAGCAACGAACGAAGTTTGTTCTTTTGCTTGTGATTTGCTTATATCTGAATCCTGTCCTCACTGAACTATTCGATTTACTTTAGGTTCATAGAAAGGACAAGTCAATAGAAAAACGGTCAAGGACCCCCTATTTGTGGAATAGTGAGTAAAAACATACCAAAGACTAAGCGATCAAAATAATGGCAATTCAGCAAAGGTAAAATGAATATGTAGAAACCATTAACAATAACATGACCATATATCGTGACAGCACCCTATGTTGAAAAATATCAGAATAGAATAAATTTTTTATGAAAGAGATAGGTCTTGAATTGGGCAGCGGAAGAACTCTATCCGGAACAGTCTCTTATCAATCTTAGAGACGCCAACTTCTTTCTACGCCATTCATGAGAGATGGCAAGAATATATTTTGCGCTAAAGTATAATATTGTAATAAAATCTCGTATTATTATTGTATTGTATCTATTCTTTTCAAACTGGCAGGATATGTTAATCTAAAAATATTGCTATTTAAATATTTAACTTTATAAAGCCTTAAGAATAGCTTCAAGGATATTCTTGGTCTTTATTAACAAAATTGGAATACATAAGTTTTTGGCTTACAATCAATTACAATAATAATATCTCGGCCAATTTTCATCAGTTAATACAGATATACGAAGATTATTAAACAAAATGTACAGATGCGAAGCCATTATTTTTTCTTCCTTGAAGCCCCTGTAAACGCCAAAACTTGGTACGAGTAAACATGGTTCGACTAAAGACCCGCAGACGGTAGAAAGAACTGTGACCTAAATGCCCCTGTAGACGCTAAAACGAGTGAACATAGTACACAGATTAAATTCGCGCTGATGTACGTTTACAAGTATGCACGTGTACCTATTTTTTGTTGTTGACATTTGCGGGTAGACCTCTGTGTTCCTCGAAATATATACGAAATTGTGGACTCGTTTGTCAACATTTACACGCACATGTCATGTCATTTTAATTAATATTTCGTGCTGCCAACATCTACAGTACAAATGATTAGAAAATTCTCAACTCGCCACTTGTCAACTGACGCGAAGGTAAATAGATTTCAGTTCTTTGTATCATCTGCGGGTCTTTAATCGAACCACGTTTACGGGTACCAAGTCAGCGTTTTCAGGGGAAGGAAGTTATGAACGGCAGGACATTCCACCTGACCCAGGAGATCTAGAAAATCTAAAAATCAAGATTATGAAAAATTTTGCCAGTGGTATGACAACAAGGGGAAAAGAAAGATTTTGATGTTCATTTTAAAGAGACAAATTCCTCTTCAAACATATTATCTCTAACGTCGAAGGTTATAAACAAAAAACAATAAGTAATATGGAGACAAACAGGTTGAATGAGAATTTAAAACTCACAATCCAGGGCCAGAACAATCGATACGATATTGAATCCAACGACATAGTACAGAGTGGTGCAAAATGAATTACCAGGTGCGAAATAAATCATTCAATTATATTTTTGATTAAATAAAAAGAATGATTTTGAGTGATGGAAAAAGTTGCAAAGGTCCAAATAAAGATTTTTTTTATTTAGTAAAAAAGTTATTCAAAAATAAAATTGGATGATTAATTTTACGCCATGTGATTAATTTTGCACCACCATGTATTTCCACTTATCTTTGAAAAGAAATTCAACGGTAAACCGGTGAAGTTTACACCGCTGAAAATATTAATGATTGACATAGAAGCAAATTGCAAAGCTATGTATGTTAAGCAAAACGGTTAAAGTTTTAATGTCTTTTTTAACAGCCCCAAAGTAGCAAATGAAGCTGTGGCAAAGAAAATCTTCAAGAAATATGACATTAACGCATTTATCCCAGGAAACTTCATCTGTAGATATGGAGTTAGATTTTGACTTTATCGAGCTTACTAGCATTGCAAAACCATGTAGTAAGATGGGAATGGATCCTAAAGACGGCAAGATTATCAATACAACTAGACAACAGCAGAGACCCGGTTGATGTGGGCGTCTATACTCCAATGGAATCAGTTAAGATAACGGTTAACAGAAACACCCTACCAGATAACCCAAAATTTGAATACTTCGGCACGAATGTGGGTATTGCAGATTCCGCCCAGACAGTGTAGGAAATGCGGTAGGTAAGAACACTCTACAACCATTTGTAAAAAACAGAAATGTTTGAAATGCGGCGAGACCGAGTGCGATGGTACATGAAACTCTATTAAATGTCTTTTATGTAATAGCAACGAAGTTCTCTACTGAATATCACGTATCGAGAAGCACGCTCGAACTTTAATAAAACTAAATATAAGACGATATAACTCAAATAGATTTCCTGCAACTAAGGAGGGATAAGTTCACCAATAAAATAAACCCAGTCGCAGATGTTAGGAAAGTATTCATGAAGCACACTTATGAAAAAGTAGTGCCCTCGCTAGGCAAAACCAACAACAAAAGTAATAACAGAATATCTTCCCAACTATGAAGAATATTCACCTTCCTTTTAAACCAATTACCTACAGTTCAATAAATCCATCAATGTGGATAGAATCATGCTTGATATAGGAGGTGTATTGCATCCCTTCTATCTTCCAAGGATACCCTAAATTTCGTCGACATGTCAAATCCGCCCAAGTATCTTATTCAAGTTATAAACAATTCAAATATTTAGCTGTTAAAATATCACATCCCAGTACGTCTCGAGACATTAAATAACAATAGAAACCTTCTGTGCAAGGAACCTGTAATTACCTTCAAATCTCAAATCACGTAATTTATTAATGAAAGAGGATGCTCCTTTTATATTTTTAAATCTACATCAGTTCTTTATTTCATTTTTTATTTTGTTACTCAATCTTATACTCTGAAGTAGCTGCTAGGACTTTTTCTGTCAAAATTTTTTGTTACATTTAAAGAGGGTCACACAGTCCTTTCTCACCACTGATCCTCTAATCTGAGTACTAACCTTGCCTTCCTAAAACTTACCAACCAATAACCCAACGGGGGCAGAATTTATAATCTCCCTGCACAAGACAAATATACCGTGTTACGCCGTCAGTGGCTAGCATTTCTGTCAGATCCTGGTATGGGACAAATTATCTATATCGCTGGCCAGTACCTAATTTTTTGCCCGGGTCAATATCACCCTCTGAATTAAAATAAATCTAGATGTTGAGAACACGAAATATTATTTAAAATGACATGTTCGAGTAAATGTTGATAAACGAGCCCGCAATTACTAGTACATGATATATGAGAAACACAGAGATCCGCTCAAAAACACCGACAAAAATCAAACAAGCTTTGATTTTGGCCGAACCGTTGTTGAGATCAAAAAACAGTTACAGGTACAGACTCGTAGACGTCCATCAGTTTGAACTTTGTCTACGTACTAAGTTTTAGCGTCTACAGGAGCCTTTACTTTAATTTGCGCTTATTGTCTTTAAGACAAATGGAACCATATAGCTCGTTACGTTCGCGCAGTCCTAACGGATAAAAAGGGCTTACTTGAGCAGACGGGGGGTGTAGGGATTGGAGGCTCACTTTTCTAGCAATTCCTCTCCCTGACACCTCCAAACGAGGTATCGCTTCAACTTGATGGCGCCTCACAGCGTAGCAAAACAAGGCCTAGCCCGAAATAATGTGGCAAATGGTTGGTTAGATTCTTAGACAGGACAGGTGTTTAGTGGGCAATCCGGATGCCTTGTCTCACACTCAGGACGTAAATAGTCTTCATCTCCCTAACTCAAATATATTATATATATATATATATATATATATATATATATATATATATATATATATATATATATATATATATATATTTATATATATGTCTGAAGAAGAGTGCAGGTTGCAACGAAACAGTATATTTTCTATCCCCTTGTCTCGTAGGAGAAGGGATAGTCTGGGATTCTGCTTCGTCGTCGAAGAAGAGCTGGGGCACCAGAAGCCAAAGCAAATCATCTTTATTCCAATGAAAATTGAGCTGCTAAAATTACTCTGGGGCTACCATAGGAACGGGGCCTTATGAGCGGAGGTATGATAAATCTGTAAAGATTGAAGTGCATTATACCAAGTTATATCAATCTACAATCATAGGATGGAATGATCAGACAATAGTAAAATCATTCGAATTCAACGTTACAAACTGTTATTTAAAGTTCAAAAGATACCAAAATTAAGATGTTTTATTTGCGAAAAAGATGGATGGATGTGAAGAACTGTCGGTTGAATCCAATCTATGTGCAATGACTGAAATTCCAAGTAGATTATCAGAGAACCGGTTTCATCTTTAGCGAAAATAACGACTTTTTACCGTATATAATATAGGGGCGTATCTACAAACTTACACTGTATAATGAAAACGAAACGCCCTATTAATTTCTATGTTATTTACTATGCATGCATTTGCAAATGTTTTGTTAATATGATTGTGTGATATTTACCTGATTCAACGTCATCACTATTCCGAGCGTTCGGATTTCTTTGACGACATAAATATGGGGATGCAGATGGTGATTGCATTTGTGTCTAAAACAATTCAAATTCAAACAAACATTTCTAAAACTAAATCAGTAACAAGCGATGCAATGAACAAATACCTTATTGTTATTTTGACAACACGTTGCCTTTACACAGCCTTCTTCGGTGGTAGGACAATCAAGTGCACAACAGTCTTGTGATCCACTTGCATTTATACTAGATGCACCATCCGGCATATTCAATCCTTCTAATTCAACAAACTCGGGTTGAATTGTCGTTGAATGAATGCCTTCATTATGAAAGAATTCTTTCACTTTTTCAGCGATTTTCATGTATTCTGACAAGTTTCGACACCTGCAAACATCGTTGGAAATAGGGTTACATTGGGCAACCTTTGTATTTTAGATAAATTTTTCACCTTATATGTGCTGAAGCGATTATCCTGTCACCAGCTAATTGCCATACATGGAATTCGTGCACTGCTAGCACTCCGTCTACTTTTTCTAAAAGCCTTCTTTGCATTGCATCAACCTATAATTTAAAAATTTATGTTTTCAGCATCGTGATTTTATGAAACTCTCATTTCATACCTGAATGTGAGTGGGCACAGTCTGGAGCAGTATAAGTGCCGATTCTCTCAACAGAGGCCATACCGAATGTAAAATTAAAGCAACGAGGACTATCGACAATGCGGGATCCATGTAGAAACGATATTTCCATTCAGTTTTCCAAACAATCTATAAATCCATAATGATTATTTGAAACTTTAAACTTTACTCGTAACTTACCAAAGCACTAATTATCACTATCACACTTCCAAGTGCATCACTCAAAACATGTAAAAACGCTCCTCGCATATTCATTTGTGATGAATCGTGACTATGTCCATGCGCTTTTTTCAATGGTGGCTAGTAAAAAAAAAACAATCATTTCAAGACAATTTCATGCGAAACTTAAGCAACATACCTCATTTCGATACATAAATGAATTGTTTTCATTGTCGTCAGTATTTGGCAATTGTGAAAGTTTTCTTATTCCATGAGAATGTCCATAATGACCGCCATGTTCTAAAATGCAAACGGAAATATGAGTATTCGATTCATTCTTTATAGTTTTCATGCAAATGTTTACCATAAAGAAGAAGTAGGCCTATTACATTGACTAGAAGACCAACGGCTCCGACTATTAGAAGTAGTTTCGGTTCATGTATACTCTCCTCTTCAATAAACCTTTTACACGCCTCTATCGTTATACTAAAACATAATGCTACTAAAAATACAGCATTCACAAGTGCTCCTAGGACTTCAGCCCGTGCCCAGCCGAAGGTATTTTTCGACCATTTTTTTGGCGACATCTGCAAATAGATAATAAATGACATATTATTCAAATCAGTTTGGATAAATTTATATTTTGTTGCGGTTAAGCTTTTAATGAGCGTATGTCATCGTTTATTTTTGAATCTACAATTTATTATACATATTATTAGGATGTACTGCAACTTTGTGATATTAGTTAATTTTTGTTTTAATCAAGGGACAACGAATATGGCCCATGAATACATAGTATGAATGATAACAATATAGCTTAACGGGACCGTCTTACTATATTTTTAGCAGCCAGGTGCTGAGTCTTCTTAAGTAAAATCTATGAAGAAGCTATTATTGGGCATCGTTTCACCGTTTAGATTTTGCTCTATTTCATAATTTTTCTTTGTCCTTCTGTATTTGCATCACAGTAAGTTTTCCCACATATAGCCGAAACTACAATTATTCAAATATCTTTATCAGAATTCTACGAATCAGGTTTTGAAACTGAAGTATTTATATTGAGTAGTGTGTCCGGCGTGCGACAGCCAAAATGTTCACTTCTATGAGCCACAAATTCTCTTCTGGCAGAAGCAATTTGGTTTAACTTGGTTTTCTTCTGAGAAGAAAGACCTGGTTGGAATCTTTGAAGGGAGAGGAGGAAATGGAAGATATAGGCAAATAACGTACTTTTATTTCTACATAAATTTTCTTTTCGAAGAAAAATTTTTCAATGTCTTTTTTACCTTTCTTAAAAGTTAATTATACCTATGTAAAAGAGCTCAAGAGTAGTCCGCGTGGCTTAGTGGTTAGAGCACTTAGCCTGTAAGCCGAAGGTCTCTGGTTCAAGTCTCGTTAGCGTCAACGAGATTTAGTTCGAGTGGTTCTTCGGACGGACTATAAGCCTGTGGTCCTGAAGATTTTATCGGCGAGATACTTAAGAAGACAGTTATTCAGTTTTTTTTCAATGCTTCGTATTATATGATTTGTTTTATCTCTGAGAGCTGATTACAAATTGGACCAGATATGCACGAAGGGATTAATTCATATTATCTTGTGTGCCCCGTTATACAGATGTATTAATCATTGTCTGGGAGGCACACTTGAAGCGACGAAATGTGAATGCAGATCGGACGAGCATTGTGTGACGAAGAGTAGTGGAAATTGTTTTACTAAACCTGATAATAGATCCACATCAAATAATTAAAAATTAAACATAGAAAGAAAAAACCAAAAGTTTTGTCTGCTGGTCCGTCTGTCAATGTTAATCAAAAGAAAGAAAAAGTGCCATCAATCAATGTATTTGGGCAAACTGGCAAAGTTATGGTTCGGCTTTTGGCAGCCGAAAATAAATTAAATGATTTTGAGATCAAAAGAGTGAATGCCGACAAACTGACGATTAGACTACGTCATTGGTTGACTTTCAGGCAGCAAAAGTGCGTTGAATTCTGGAGAGGTTCCGGACTTTACGTACACCCCTAAGAGCGTAAAAAACCAGACCTTTTTATTGAAGGGTCTGGACTGCGGAGAAGACACAGTCGATTTCCTTCAGGTGCTTCAAGAAGTTGCACCCGAAATAGCATTTATTACAGTTAAAGACTTTGTAACAAGAAGATCGATTCTCGAACGTAAAATTTAACTAATTACTTAGTCCAGATTTCGAGCAAAAGCAGTCCAAGTGTCCTTCAAAAAATAAGGCACATGAACTTTCGAGTGTTGAGGTGCGAACGCCTCCAGAAGCGCGAGGTCAACCAGTGCTATAGGTGCCAAAGACTCGGTAATTCGGCTGCCAATTGTGCCATGAAATATAGATGTGTAAAGTGTAAAGATGTCCATGCTCCCGGCGAGTGCAAATTGGCTCAGACGGAGCCAAAAGAAAAACTATATGGTGTGAGCCGCAGTGTGATACCTACCAATTTCGTCAAGCCCGGGTTGTCAGTTGCACATGCTGCTAGGGGGCCAGCAGACAATGTAAATAAAATAAATAATGTAAGTGGTAATAATGAGCTGCTTCTTAACATTTATAAGCAATTAAATTCTTTATCGGAGAGAATCGATCAACCGGATTCAAAAATTAACTTTGTTTTTCAGCGTTTAGAGCTTTCAAATGCCTCAAAATAATTTGTCATCAAGTCACATTCCCATGGAGAGGATTCGTCTCATCTCGATCAACGTCAACTCCATTGTGAGTCTACATCTACGTGACTGTCTCTTGGAATTCCTTGTCAAGCAAAAGCCTGACATCATCCTTCTCACTGAAACCCAGCTCAATTCACGGCACTCCATGACATTCAAGTATTTTGAATACGTAAGACACGATAGGGTAAACGATGATGGGGGAGGTGGCACCGGGATATTGGTTAGAAGACCCTGTTGTTTCCAAAATATTGAAAAAGTTGAATTCAAAAGCTTCGAATCTCTTGAAGTATCCGTTATCAAAATTTCACTACCAGGTGGGGATAACCTTTTCGTTATCTCTGCCTATGCAACTGATCGAAATATTCTCAAGTTCAACGAGGAGTTCAATTTCTTGTTTGAAATACTCGAATTGAACAGGCTGCATAATTATTATACAAGTATTTGAATTTAAAAAAAACAGACTGGGGAAAGTTTCAAAAGAAGTTTAATCGGGCTTACCAGAAGCAATGTCCCCCTTCTGATGATGTCAACTCTTGTTCAATGGTTCCTGATGACAGGAATCTAACTAACGATGAAATAGATCTCTATTTGTCGAAGTTAGAGAAGCTAACGTTGGAAACGATTGAGAAAGTAGTTCCCAAGATTAAACATCGAAACAATATGGAAGGATATGAAACACCAACCATACCGCGTCAACAATATTTATCGGTGATTTTTGGACTGCAACCGTCCCTCGTTGGCTTTGTTGAAATTACCCACGATGAATGTTCGCCGGAACTTACTTCTGGAATGAGGTCAGCAACCAATGGGCAGAAAAACTGAGGTGTATTAGCTCACAGGACCCAGATGGCGTTTTCACGAAAGTGAATAGTTTATTCCGCAAGCAGTCTCGAGTGAAGGTATGTTACCGAATCTTGGAGTCGCTAGTGATGAGGTAATCTTCTCGATAGGGCTGGTATAGAAATTGACAGTACGACTCTGGATAGAAAGGGAAGCAGGATTATATGTGATGGATTGCAGAAACTTGCCCACTTTGGAACACATTTTGAACTGATCCATCTACCAAACCCTGAGAGAGGGAATGAAATATTGATATTGAAGCAAAAGTTTCCGACTTCAAATCAAGTCTGGACGGCCAATCAATTCTTCATTTCAATGAAACATTAACATCTGACCTCATACCGAGCTTGAATCTTATTGACTATTTTGTCAGCTATGAAGACTTGTGTTTCATATTTGGCAGAATAAACAACAAGAAATCATGTGATATTGACGGTATTCTAAATAAAGTTCTCCGACATCTGCCTGAGGTCGCTATTAGGAATTATTGTATGTTGTTTAACAACATGTTGAGAAATTCATATTTCCCAAATGAGTGGAAAAAGGCCAAGGTATTTCTGATCTTGAAGAAAGGAAAAGAATCTTCGTGCCCTAAAAGCTATTGCCCAATCAGCTTGCTGCCTAACATCAGCAATGTGTTTAAAGTGATACTAAACAAAGCATTAAACGCCCACATTGAGAAATATGAGTTGATGCCGAATTAACAATTTGGTTTTCGTGCCAGGCATTCGACCATTCATGCGATAACGAAAGTAACCTCAGACATCTGTTGGAAACTAAACAACAGAGAATGTATTGGAGCGTGTCTCAGTGATATGGAAAAAGCCTTCGATACGGTGTTTTAAACTTCTTCAGGACAGATTCCCCAGACACCTTGTCGCCATGATGTGCAATATGTTATACGGGAAATCATTTGTTGTAACTGATGGAAATCTGACGACGATGCACGAATTCAAGGTCTTGAATGGTCTACAGCAGGGAACAGTTACTGCGTCTCTGTTTTTCGCAATTTTCATTCGCAAGCTTTTGAACGCTTTAACGTCTCGCCAACGCGATAATTGGTAGCGTTTGCTGATTATTTGATCATCTATACGGCAGACCGAAAAGCTACAATAGTTTAGAACAAGTTTCAAAAAATGTTTAATGATGTGCAGCTGTACACTGACAATTGGCGAATGAAAATCAATGCTGCAGGGGGTCATTCAAGACCTGAAACGCAATTGGAAGGATTTCCACATTATAGCTGGTGAGGTAGGTCAGAGCAGATTCTATATAAATCCTGTGCGATACATTAGTGTTTATCTCGATCACTATACTGAACATGTCAAAATCATGCTCAGTAAAGCACAAAAAGTAATCATGGCCCTTCGACGACTCTTTCATTCCAGATACATCGATCAAAAGGTCAAAGTTATATCTTACAAGACCCTGGTTAGAGATGTCAGATCTGGTACAACGAGAGTGCTAGTACTATGGAAAGATTAAGAGTTTTTGAAATGTTTTCGTGCATGTACTGGTTTGCACAGAAAGCCTGAGGCGAATGGAAAACACTTTATATCGAATAGAAAAATTTATCAAACTGCTGAAGTGACGAGACTCGATATCTTCATATTGAAACTTCTTCGGAATCATATCGCAAGATCTGCAACTATGAGTGAAAACCCTTGGATTTCACAGCCGTTCCACCATGTATACGGGTATATTGCGACTTGCCTGGCTACTGGCTTCGTTCCTCCAGAAGAATTCGTGTATTTGGACATGAATCGATATTTTTTTGATTCTGACGTTGTCCCAATCATATACCACATATATAGACGGGCCACCCATGAGAAGATAAAATATCCTCCGAATTTGAGCACGAGACCAACAATTCCAATGGAGATACTCGTTTGCTAGATTCGTTGAAGCTGGTCGAGCTGAGATGGAGCAATCAAGGTATTGGTGGCTGAATGACAATGTCTAAATTATTGGTGTTTATATCCTGTTTTTGTGTTTTTCGTTGCTTAGTTTTTGAGTTTCTGCTCATTATTGCAACATTTAGTGTTGTTTTTTATTTGTGTTAAAAATTAGTGATAGGTTTCAATATTTAGGAGAGGTATAAGTTATGTTTATTATATAAGGTTTAGAAATAATGTTTAACGCTTAGGTTAGGAAAATTGCGACAGCATTTTACTAGTACAAGATGAAATTTTTGATTGAATTTTTGTAATGTGACGCCTACGCCCGGGAATCGAAGTGATTCCGATCCCGAACCCTGGCAACCGGCCAGATAGGTATGACTTCGAAGCGCAAGCGGACGTCATCTTTCGTGCGGATATCATTGCGTAGAAAATATTTTTTTTTTCAAATATTTATATCTGTGAATATAAATATTTGAAAAATAATATTAATTAAACACCGATACATTTCGAGGCATATCTATCTGGCAATGCCGCCCACAGTTGCCATCAAAACGTCGAATAGATAGAAAAGTGGAAACTGGTTAGAAGTGTCATTCGGAGATAACCTAAAAAGTGCGGGCATGGTGATGTCTCGGGGGTGTTCCCGCAAAATTTTCTACTCAAAATCTAATAAATAATAGTGAAGAAAGTGCTCCATTAGTCTACTTATCCAATGTTGGCGGATTTTCCTATTCGTGTGCATCCTTCGAGTGACATTGGCAGTTTGTCCGACAAAGTGTGCTTGCCAAAATATAAAACAATGCACAATTTCCTTTGTTTCGGTAAGTTCATGCATGACTATTTACAAAAATGTATTTATATTAAATACGATTTAAACCTGGCAGCAAAAACTATCAAAATATCTATCCACCATCAGCAACATTGCATTTAAGCAACATTCCATCATCCTGTTCCGAAGAAGATATTAAAGAAGCATTCACTAAGAATGGCTTCGAAGTGTGATGGCCTGAGGAGAATTAGTGCACACGTCGAAACCACCTTCTTCTAACATTTTTCTTCTCTAATAATTTTTCAGAAAAATTATTATTCAAAAATATGCAACTCATTTATATGTAGCTGCAAACAATTCCATAAAAAGTAATTTAAACATATTATGTTAGAAATATCATCCCCGATATGATTATTTAACATTTATACATAGAAAATGTTCAAAACGATATCGATGTTATTTTAAAAATCAATTACATAAGAAGCAAAAGAGAAAAAAAACACAATTTACATAAGTTTCCTTAATTTAGTTTAATCCTATTACACTTCATATTTACACAAACATTTTACTGATTTTTCAATCATTTTTATTTAATATTTTCTTTCTGAGTTTGGTTCTATGAAAAAAGAGAAAGATATTTCTTGGTTGTCATATATAGTTATAGGAATGTATTTCTATAATTTTAAAGAATTAAAAATGAATTGCTAAACTTAACCACGACTTTCCTTTCCAGCGGTTCTTCTTTTTTCAGCGGAAAAGGAAGTGCAGGGTAGGTATGCCGTCGCGAGGGTAGGGTTTAGAAAAATCCGCTGAGGTCGGTTTCGCGTCGTGCGCGGTACGCGGTACCTTTGTTGTTTTGTCGTTTTATTAGAGTAGCTTTCGTCAGAATGAGTTAAAGTAGTATACTTCTCGGTACCGCGTCGGAAATTCGGGAACGCGAAATAAAAATTAGCTTTTGTATTTTTTGACTGGTTATGAGAAGAAATACGGAGTAACGTAGAATAGGTTTCCTCTCTGTATGGTTTTGATTATAACGCGTTTGAAAACGGGCGTGTATAGGTGGCTGAAGTATGTAAATGAGCGTAACCCATTCGGAGACCCGCGACCGAAATCCTCTCCGAACTAGCTGGCCGACAAGCAGCCACCGCGTGAATGGGTTACGGTGCACGGATTGGTTGACCGGTTGGTACCATCCGTTGGCACTACTCAGACTTAACGTCTAGAACCGATGAGAGGTCGGTTCCGCGTTCGGACGTAAAATGTCTAAATCATTACATTTTATTAGAAATAGGCTATAGCATACTAGGTGTAGGATAAAAGTTCACTGTTGTGTTGCAATTATGAATAATTTTTGAATAGTTTTGGTTGGTTTTTTCTCCTTTTTCCAATCAAAGCATAAAATATGTAATAATTTTAATTAATTTGAATTTGATATTGTTTTTTTGATGAAATGTGTTTAACTGATAACGTATAAATTTAGAGAGCCATTTGGGCTATTAAGTTTTTGTATTATTATTGCTTGGAATTTACTTTATATTCTTCTTAAAATTTATAACGATTAGCATTGAATAAATCGCTTTTGACGTTAACTTTTAAGAGTAATGGAGAGTGATAGGGAATATGTTAGAGGTGCTTAAAAAAACAAAATGACTGTATCGTGTTTCCTACGGAAAATAATTACAAAAGTTATGCATATCTAAGCGCGGCAGAAGCAAAAATTTAATTTTTACTTACCTTAATAGATAAAAACGATATGACTAATGCGGCTATATCTCCCAACATGTGAAAACTATCTGCTACTAATGCCATTGAATTGGTAACATATCCGACAATGATCTCCACAAAAAAGAAGAATACTGTTAACCACATCATCGACAGCAGCCGACATTTTTTCCCCGTATATTTTCCCATTTTGTCAAATCTGAAAAATAAGATGAATGAATAAGAATTAATTTTCGTGAGCATTCTGAGCTTTATTATATTTAAAAGAATGCAATACAGTAGTAACGCATCTTAATTTTTCTTTAAAAGAACCAATTTGAAATGATTTTCATTCAAGATAAAATCAAACTATTTGTCCATGTGGTTGAATTTTATTGTAGTTATCTTTAAAGGTTTTGTTACTTGGCATAATATAAGATATCATATAATGTTGCACAAAATTATTTCACAAGCCACTATCGTATTTTGAGTGCGGTTATTTTCCAGCATTTGTTATCAGACACTCACATCATGTTTACGTTTTAAGTTCTGTTGAAACTTTCACCATTAAAGGAGGGAGCTATTTAGGCACCACAGATATACACAACTTGATTTAGAAGGATTATATAAAAATATAAAGATATTGGAAATAAATTGTTAGGCTTTGTAACTCAACATTAAAAATAAGTGACACTTTAAACTTGACAAAATTTTCATGGATATTGTTCTATCATGAGAACTGATTGTGGAACCTACTACTGTTTTGCAGAAAAAATCGTTAAATAGCAAAACTTGATTGAAAAGAATTTATTTTATTTTCAACAAGAATTTTAAGAGCAATATTGGGTGAAGGATTAACCTCGCCAAAGTTTCAAATACCTTTCTGGACCATATAATAAGCAATGATCTAAAAGTGGCTGAAATGATGACATACACATTTGAGGACTGGCCAGAGCTGGATCATCGTGTTTGAAAAATATGTTAGTTATTCAATGCTAAACCCTGAACAAACAGAAGCCTGCATACAAAACGTCTGGATATCTAAATAAAGAGCTCTTTAAATCAAACCTACAAGAATTACTGCAGAAGCGGAAACCAAATAACCTTATTGAACTCAAAAACATCATCTTAGTTGTTAATTTAAGCAAAGCTCTTCTATTGAGAAAAAAATCCGATGTCGACAATGTACTTGGATAATGAAAAAAGTAATTGAAGAACAATGGAAACCAAGCCATCCAGTAATTATATATGCAAGCGAAAAAAGAATCGAAACAACTGCTGAAAGGGGTTAAATTTTAATATTTCTCAAGAAGAATGGAAACAGCGGCTGACAACACCCATGAAATGTGGAAAATAGTAAATGAGGTAAAGGGTAACTCTTCACCGTGGGCTATATCACAAAACTTTCAACTGAATCTTGATGGGCCCTCTAATACATCGTATCCACGTGACGCAGCAATCTCATTAAATAACTTTTTTTTCAACAATTGGTGGAAGAATCACTAAAGAAATCATTGCCAGTTCAAAAAATAATTTAAATAATACAAATATCTCAATAAATTCCATCTTACACATTCATCAACCCATTCATCAAACAAATAAAAGGGAAGTCTTAGATGGAATCAATGGATTGAAAAAGAATTCGACGCCAGGCATCGATAACATCACGATTAATGAGATTAGTATAATCAAGGAGGACATAGCCGAGCTTATGGCAAATATTGTATGTATTATAAAAGTTTGTATTAGGAATGGGTAATATTCGGAAGAAGAAAAACTTGTGAAAATAGTTCCTATATTTAAGGGTGGTGATCATCTTGACCCGAATACCTATCACTCAGTTACGCTGTTGACGGGATTTAGTAAGATATTTGAAAAAAATACCAAACAATCATATCACATCATCCTTAGTTGAAAACTCTATTTGAACCCAAAATCAGTTTGGATTTCAAAAGAACAAGAGTACTGTAGATGCACTACTTTCTGTCACACGTTTCATCAATGTAGGACTTGACAGAGGTGATTATGTCATCGCAATTTTTGTGGATTTGAAAAAAGCATTTGATACAGTTGATAACGCCCTATTTCTTCGTAAATTTGAATCGTATGGTATTCAAGGTAGTCCTAAGCAGGTGTTTAAAAGTTACTTGGAGTATACAAAACTTGGGCCAAGTATGTTGACTGACGGGATAACACATTATATGCTGAGGACACAGTTCTACTGTAATCAGGACGAGACAAAGCTACCATTGAGAACACTATCAACGAGGATCTAGTATTAAGCACAGCAAAGATAAAATATATTGTTTTTAAGCAAAAGAACAAAGGAGACATATATGTCGGCCTGAATATTAGGGACGAAAAATTGCAAAGAGTGCTAGAATTGAAATATCTTGGTCTTATCATAGATCATCGTATGACCTGGTTGCCACATATCCAATAATAGGCTTGTTAAGATGATATGAGGGTTTTCCAATGAACATCAAGAAACTTGTTCTAAATGTTTTTGTACTGATGAAACTGCATTATGGAGTACTTATTTGGAGTCAATCGGCAAAGCCACATCTTAATAGTATATCCAGGCTGTTGACAAAATCATATAAAAACATTCTGAATCTGCGAATGCTTACTCAAACTGGTTTGTTTTACCAATTAGCAAAGTCATTAACCTTTTGTCAAATCATTATACTGGAGAAAGCTAAGTTTATCCTCCTTTCTTCTTTGTAGCACTACAGCCCCTCTCGGGCTTTCGCTTAGAGATAGTTAGAGTATCTCATTTTTCATAACCGCATTGATTTTTTCGGAAGTTAGTTTGGTCAGTACCATGCTCCCGTGTGCCTGCTCAGCTATGATATGATCTGATTAAATCAGAACATATCACCACTGAGTGAACACTCATGGTCTGTCCGAAAAATCCCCTAAACTAAATCACGTTGCTCCCAACGAGATTTGAACCTGGGACTTTCGGCTTATGCGTTCATGCTCTAACCACTAGACCACACAGACTAAGACACTAAGTTTATCCACAAACATCACGAGATTTGAACCTGGGACCTTCGGCTTATGCGTTCATGCTCTAACCACTAGACCACACAGACTAAGACACTAAGTTTATCCATTACATCACGGAATATAAGCGAACCCGGCTTGGCTAGCAGCTCATGCGATTTAGCGGTACACGGGAAAAGAGAAGAACAAGAGGAGATTTGGAAGGATCGAGGAGTCCGCTTCAAATCGCCAAGCAGTGAGGTTTGGTTCAATCTTTGCGGTGTAAAGTTTCTCGTCGCGAACAAATTCCGTTTAAGTGCGCATAATGAAATATATAATATCAAAGGTGGTCGCTTATGCGTTGAGTTCTATCTCTAGGTAAGGATTCAGCGTGATTAATAGCAGTCACAACAACTTTAGCAAAAAGGGAAATCTTTTCAAAGGTTCGATTCTTATGGGATGTAGCTGAGACTTCTGCAATGTCATTCACTTCGACCGAGGACAAGTTCTGCATTTGCTACTCAGCAGTTTAAAGCGAAAGTTCAAGCTCTTGTGGTGTGTTGAGTCTTACAGAGCCATCAAAAGACGTATTTAAATGGTTTTCTTGCAGTTTTTAAAGTGCGCTGTGGGCGTTTTGGGGCGGACGTGCTGATAAGATAACCTTCGGGCGGCATGCAAGCGAACTAATCGATGAAAAATGTGTCAACGGCAAAAATAATAAATCATGAACCAAGACCGGAATAGAATTCACTGTACGTCGTTGGCATGTAAATCTACGATACTGTGGCGGCGATTGTGCTATTTGTTGCAAAACAAGTAGCGAGCATTGAACAACCTTTGATGCTTGGGCATGCTCGGCGAAGGTTAAAATTCACTTGGCGCCATAATCATTAACTTAAACTATGAATTGTTGTGATCCCATTTTGAAGCCTAATAAGCTTAATTTCGTGTTATTATAAACTCGAAAAATACTGCGACCGCACAGTCAAGTTGGTGGTGTAACTCTTACAAATAGAGAGTGAGTGATGAAGTAATTATCTTTAATAATCAATAATTTTATCCTGCGACAACTTATTATTTTTGAACATTTGACAAATTTTGAACTTTGCTCTCATTGGTGCTCGCATTGCTTCCCACATTCGCAAAACACGAAAAATGTTAAAGTTGTATCAAAATAATTAAAATTCAAATAAACTTTAAATGTTTTGTGTAGCGCTCCAATTGAGCAATTCAATTTATATGAAACAAACAAAAGTTGCGGTATCCATAGCAAGAGTTGCCCGAAATTGCGAGATCCCGCACCGGGCAATGGCGCACGGATATATAACACAGGCATCAGCTGTATCCATTTCAGAAGCTGAAAGACGCCATTTGCTCATATCGTGCGTGATTTTATCTAACGGACGGAGAAAAGACGCAAAATTAAAAATAGCGCAATAATCAGTGAGCCGTCTCCTACGAACATTCATCCACCCAGTCGCCGTGTGTAAGCATTCAACAAGAACGCACGCTTGCAAACCTCCGCACCAATTTTTACGCACTTCTCGCCTGACCGACTGTCCCTCTTGCTAGCGGATTTGTTTGGAATCGAAAGTGTTTGACACTTTGACAGCTGCGAGTGGGATTGAGCAAGGTTGGAAATTACTTTTGTTTGCAATGGTCGTGATTGCCGGTAGCCAACCGTGAACTGGGTGTGACGAATATCGAACGGAATATGCTGAAAGGCTTGGCATTGCTTAATATGCGGAAGAACTATTTACCAATTCCAAGGAATTTCAATCGGCCACTAAGCATTTAAATTGGACGTAAACACGTGTCCGGCTAGGCAGCATGGTGGGGCAAATTCATTGGAAACTTTTGACGGAACCCTATAGTTTCTTTGCAAATAGCTCTTCAAACTCGGTGGGTCTTGACGTAAATGGAGACAAGAGGTAATGCATCGTAGTTACAGTCGCGCTATCAACGAGAACTGGTGAGTGATCGCTTTTAAGTCAATTTTGCTGTATAATATCATTGGAAGAAGTCCTCAGCCGAAGGCGTTCATATTCGAAATCGTTAATCCGGAAGCGAACTATCAACGTGATTGGATTGGCGCACTTGACTAAGGAAATAAATCGGTATCAACGTCCCGTGGGTTTTTCGCGTCCGTATCCCAAACTCGCTTCAGTTTCTTGCATTGCGATGAATGGTTCGTTTTGTAGTTTTGGCTGAGGATAGGGTCATCTCAAGATCAAGCATAGCACAGCAACGCAATTAGTGAGAAGGGAGCAGTCAACCATAATTGCATAACCTTACCAAGTACATGTATTAGAGAGAAGCATTCGCTGGAGTTCATCATTATAACTAGCCTTCAATTTTATTATAAAACCATTGTGATTTTGGTAATGCGTGGTTGCTCAGTCGTCAGATGCCGAAAGCGTATATCTGCGTATATGTGACAGTGCCCGAACTTATTTTTAAATGAAACTTAGTGGCGTTAAGACCACGGATTGCAAACATTTATATTTCAAATTGGTGAAAGTTAAATCTCAGGCAGTGAATCGCTAATTATACATTCGAATTTTGTCGATCACGGCATGAGAGGATCGAGGGAGGTAAATGCTCAATTATATAGGAATCAAACCGAGACTCGCAAAGGTATTACTAAAAATCATCCTGCGCCGTGTGGAAATTCTTGCTCAAGCTTCCATAGGGACTTTAGTTCCCACTCATCCTACGAAAATCATCATTGCTCGAACCTGCGCTACAATCACTTCTTGACAACGATATTTCATTTGGCAGAACTAAAAGCGAAGTGAAAGGTTTTTCGATGGTTTGTCCACTGCAAAAGGTATTATTGTCAAATTAATTGTCTTACCGTCTTTCTTAAAAATAACATGGAAGATAGCCAATATTTTTGTCCCTAAAAATCTTCAAGTTGTACCAATATTTTTGTTGCTTTGCACTCCTAAAACAATATCTCAAGCATAAATTCGGGTTCTGTTGAGTCTAGCTCGGAACCCGGTTAAAATTTTCATTAGGCTGAAGTCTTTGATTGATGAAATTCATTCCTTGAATTTAACGAGAATAAATTTACGAACGTTTTTCTTTTTGGCCAAAAAGCATACGTAGCATTTTCTAAATTACAAAATTTACATTTTTCAGCACTGCATCGAATTTAAGAACAACTTCAATTAAATCTATTGAAACAGGTAAAATAATGTAAATATCGTCCATAATAGCGATTGTATTTCATATGAACAAAATTTAATGTCAGATCGAATATCGAAAAACTTGAAAAGTCCTCTTTTGTTAATATTAGCTGCCATTGAATTCAAATGAATAAGTTGAATTGTTAAACCTTACCCGACGGTCTTTTCATTTCTCTCGACCTGAACAGGTATAGGACCCGCATCGATGGCAGGCTCCTCCTATAGCATGGGCTAGCCATCGGGCGCGCTTCTCCGTTTCTTTGTTTAACAGGGCCTCTTGCCGGGTAGAGCCGCCTTCCGCTCGCGTGCCCTTTTATGGTATAGAGTTATGTGATTCCATCACATAATTCTATAACATAAATTCGCCTCGTCTATATTTCTCATTTGATGGGAAAATTCATGCAAATTATGTTGTTGAGTTTTTCACTCAAATGGGAAATATATGGCCACGTCTACGTTTGGATCTTGACCCGGTTGGGAGGGTGCGAGGGGACACCACCTCCATCTGGATGCCCGACTCTTATTTATGGGTCATAAGAATCGCCGGTAACGATGAAGTTCCCTTAAGTCCGTCTGTCTTTCCGAGGTCCAGTTTGTCCTTTGAGTAAGCAATTTCTGACCCTTAGTTGGTTACCTCCTTCTCGACTTCGGTCGATATTTATTTGACCCCAGAAATACGTGGATGCGAAATTCTTTTGTAGTGGGTCCTTGTGCTGGGGGAAGAACCCGCTCCACGAAACCGCAACGCTAACCTGCCAGCGCATTCATGCGTCTCGAGACAAGGCTAATCTCAGCGGATCCCAACGTCCTCTTCCGCTGAGGCAGCAGACCATCGCTGCAGCCCTTCACGGACATTTATATATAACCATTTCACTACAAATCATCACGGTTCTTGGGCTTCATTCGCCAGTTGATCACTCCCTGCGAGGATTTGCTGCTATGTCTTCTCATTGAGTCCTCGGTCTTCCCGCAGGAAGTCTACCTTGTGCTCTCCCCTTTAATGTTCTTTTAAGTAACCGGTTTTTTCCATTCTTTCTACGCCGCCCGCCCATTACAACTTGCGTTACTTTACGGAAGTAGATACAGATGGTCATCAAATAGGTCATGCAACTCATCGTTGTAACGTAGTCTCAACTCTGTTCCTTGTTTCATTGGACCGTCGTTTTTCCGGAGCACTTTGCGTTCAAAGCAGTGGGCACTTTTTCGGGTTCACTCGTCAGGGTTCATGTTTCACTCAGCACAGGTTGGACCATAGGAGTAATATGCTTTATATGCGGCATTTTTTGGCGTCCAATCTCGTTCTTTCGGCGCTCCTTCTGTTCAGGTTTGCTCCAAGGATCAAATTTTGTCGGACTGGAATTTTCTTCCTCGTTTGAGTTTTTAATTTAGTTTTCGTTTCATTTATTCGTATGTCAATTCGGTTCGCTTCTGATATTGACCGTGCCGTAATATGTAAGGATGTCATCAGAGTATGCTACCAATTGTGTGGATTTGAACATTATTGTACCCGAGGTTTCAGCTGATGTCTACTTGTGTTCCAGCGCAATATTAAAGAGCATTGGGGCAATACATCCCTTTGTTTTAAGTCTGATTCCATTTAGAAGCTGTCCATTAGTTCCAGTTTACCCTGACCTGGCAATCTGTGTTTAGAATCTTGACTTTGGCTATGCGGACCAGTTTTGTTGGGACGCCAAAGTAACGCCAAAATCAAGCATTATTTTGTACAGCGCATTTCTGTTGACACTGGCTTGCTTGAACTCTTAAAAAAAGTTGGTGCACGTTGATGTTAAATTTTCAGCACTTTTCAAATACCTGCTTTACTGAGATTATTTTGTCTATTGTCGACCGTCAACTTCGTCCTCTCCCTCCCTATAATATTTTCATTGTATGGCTTTAATTTTTTTCTATGATTTTTGAGCGCACTTTATATGACGTACACAATAAAGCGATTCCTCTATGTTTTTTACACATTAACTTGTTTCCCTTTTTGTGTACAGAACATATTATACTTTTACGCCAGCCTTCTGGTAACTGCTCCTCTGACCATATTTTGCATATTAGTTGGTGCAGAAGGTTACTTAGAAGCCGCCTCTCAGCTGTTTAATAGAGGCAAACGCTGATCTCGCTTCATGTAGTCATGTTATCGTTTATCAGTCGTATCTTGGTGCTGATGGTGCCTTTGGCTTATCGTCGGAGGAAGTTATAGTGTTCTTCTTTGGCCCGAGTTGGTCACTGGATGTATTCTTTGTACTTGTTCCTCTTTGCAACGGCTTCCTTGCATTCATTGTCGTATCAGTCGTTCCTATTCTTCTTTGGTAGATGCCCCAAGACCTTTTCGGCCGCTTTTCTTACCGCATCTTTTACTGTCTTCGACATGATTTGGATGTCATCACTACTTTCTCCTGGCTGTGGGGATATGTTCATGCGATGTTTCAGCGCTAGCATGTATGTTTATAGTAGCTTGTGTATCTGGTGGCTTGTGGTGGCTGATCTTCCTAGATTACAGCTCTTGGAGATGTGGCATCGGAGCTTGACCCTTATAAGGTAGTGGTTCCAATCGCAAACAGCTTCGCGGAACGAGCGCGTATCCAGAATCTTGGTGGTCTCTTCTTTTTGTATGAGAACATGGTCGATTTGGTTGAATGTGCGGTCATCTGGATGTCTCGGTGCGGAAAGTGTATAGAGCTTACTGTGAAGCCTATACTAGTAGCGAAGTCTATCAGGCATTGTCCGTTGGCGCCGGTCTCTGCATGAAGGCTGTGCCTTTCGGTTATTCCATTATGTGCGGTGTTTCTCGGCCAATTTTTCCGTTAAAGTCACCCAATTTTAATGCCGTTTAACAGATATGCATCGTCCTTGATTGCCTCTTCTTTATCTTCTGTGGGCGCGCGGCAGTTGGCCAGATAGACATTTAACAATTTGGTCTTGATAGGGATTGCATGAATTCTTTCGTTAACGGACGTTAAGTCGGTGATCATTTGTTTAAATATGCTACCCACAAAGAAAACCACCCTAAACTCACGGCTTCCTTTCGATTTTCCGCTTTTTAACACAGTTTGGGTTTGAGTGCCATATGTATCTTCACCGTGTAATCTGATTTCTTGCACTGCAAGGATGTTGATTCTGTATTTCTTTATTGCATCCAGAAGTCGTCGTAGTGCACCTGGTCTGTTCAATGATCTAACATTCCAGGTTCTGAAAGAATGTCTATATATATTACGATAGTTGTTGCCGTTTATCCAATCCGATCCGAGGCTGTTGTCCTGGTGTCAACGCTTCGACTTAGTCGGGTACGCAAATGGTAGTGAGAAAAATACTTGTAGTATGAGAGAAATTAGGAGAAGTTTGGACAGGAAATTTGGTGATTGTCCTTTCGCTAACCTTATACCTCTATTTCCAAAACCGAAAAAACACAATTGACAGTTGATATATTACCAGTGAAGATAGTTATATACAATTTACATTGGGAAAGCGTACTTTGGCAAGAATGTCCATTGAGGAAATCTAACATTCGGAAAAATGTCCATTCGGGACCAAGGATTGGGAAAAGTGCACCCCAATCATAAATCGATCTAGCGAAGATAGCGGAACCTTCAGATTCAATAGAAAAACCAAACAAAAATATTTAAGTTAATTCAGGTAGTAGTAGTCTCAAATAGCACTAGAGAACTACAATATCATTCAAGGACGATGCAACATTAAATTAAAAGATTAAATCTCAAGCAAGTAGGTATTGGCAGAAAACACAGCAAAGCCTATATACACGCAACTATGTGGAAAGAATCTGTCAAAAAAGACAAAATTGCTGCTAAAGTTTCCACTGTCGCCGCCATAATAATTAAAATAATGAGAAAGGTAGACAGCAGTGTTTGCCTATGCATCAGTCAAGCTCTCAATAAAAAGAGGGGGAAAAAAGTCGGACCATCTCTCTTCAGTATCCTGAATGAGGTCTCAAAATGTTTTATAAGAAAACTCCGTAAGCTCACAATGACCAAAGACACGTTCGAGTTGAATAAAGAATTGCAAACCGAAGCAAACACTCAGTAAAATTGGGCTTCAAAAATACACAGTGTTATCACTGTTTACTCAATAGTGAGACTTACGCCGGCATAAGTTATATGCTTATGAAAGACTTTAATTCCACAAATTAAATTCACTACTGAAGTGGAATAGCATAAAAAATTATCATGGACATTACGAAATCTCTTCAAATTCTAATTCTAAACTGCAAAGAGAATCTAATAAGAATATAACACTTTAGATCAGACGGATCATTATGATAGTTTGTGAAATATTTTAAATTTTTCCCGCCATGTGATTAAGTACACTTATCACATATAATCAATGTGCTTTCGACCCAACGCAGCACGAAATTGCGAATTTTGACTTGAGATTTTATTTCCGTTTATTTACAGTAGCTTTAGTGAAATTCGTCTGGTCTTTTATTAAACACATCCTCCTCTGATGTGTTTCGAGTATCTATTAATAAAATTTTGTCTGAATATTTACAAAATGAAAACGCAAATTGCAAACTACCTTTGTTCATAGATGCATTCAACTTAAAACTTTTGAATCAACTTATACACATATTTAATCTCTGATTATATAGAAGTGGTCATAGTGATTACAATTTCAATTTTTATCCCAACTGGAGATAAAATATAATTGATTTATGAAATATTTATAGTACAAAAGAACGAATTTCAAAACGTGAATAGGCTAAAAATAGAAATTGAATATGAATCTTTCAAATTTAATTTTATTTTAATTTCGAATCGACTAAATTTATTTTCTCGCGGTACTTTAAATATTTCTTAAGAAAATATATTGAAATTGGGAAGAAACAGTCTATCAATGTCATTCTGCTTGAACCTTATATTTGTTGAACTTGACTTTCAATAAACTGCGGAAATTGATTATTAAAGAATATTTGTATTTAAAGATAACGGAAAAGGTGTACCTTGAATTAATTTTTACTTTATTGGAAGTAATATACGTCAGAGCTCAAGTAAAAAAATTTTCAATTTACAAGAGGAAATAAGCTTTTCTAATTTATTCGATTATCGAGGAGATAATGACGATGGTTCATTTTACGCGAACTTCTGCAGATCGTCTTTAAAAATTTTTAAACAAAACAAAAACCTTACAGAAAAAAGAATACCAACTGCATAATGATGAACATTTTTTGAGCCGCTGCTGATTCAATTCACCGGTTTTAATTTTGAAGGCGGCTTATGTTTTCTTAATATTAAGAATAGTTTATATTTTCATTTTGAAGGTGGCTAAAGCATAAATGCTCAAACATGGAATAACGGCTTACCTAAGCTGCCGATAGGTTGCAAGATTTTCGTGGTAGTATTTATGAAAATATCTCCGAAATTTAGCAGAATTTAAATTGATTAAAAACTAACTCTATGGAACGACGAATTTTTAGTATAAATTGCAAATATTTTTGTTACTCATTTATCATCTTCAAATAATTAAGAAAGCATTTTATCTTTCTACAGATAATGGGCATAACATACGTATCAACGACAATCCGTTGTCAACATTAGCGTTTAAACATCTTTATCTATATCCTAACATATAACCCACCAAAGTATGTATCTAACCTCATTATAAATTTATCTGAGAATAATGATTGGTGTTTGTGACTAACCATAATGCGATTTATTGGAATAATAAATGTTGTTCGCGGTTTGATAAATCGTTTTTCCTTATGTATGAATGGTATTAATTTGGCATTGAAACTTGAAACTTTGGAATTAGCCAAATGAGGCGAAGAAAGTAAATCTGCGTCACTGGTATGTATATTTTAATTTTATTGGTCTGCTGCATTTCAACATATACTTGGCATCATTAACATTCAAGTATTGAATAGGGCATCTATATTTACGTAAATATGAATTGGTGATTGATTATGAAACATTTCTGTGGTCAATTAAAAAAGAATAGGGCAATTTTATCAAAAGAAGTATGTTCAAATTTTCCCTACACAAGCGTTAAAATAGGCAAATCTAATAGAATCTTGAAAATTGTTAAAGGATATGTGTTTAGTAAGTTTTTAATGATGATAAACATATATCATTATGAAATAATTTTTTCAATTTTTATTTCTGCGTCTTTCAATTGAAAGATTAAGATACAAACACAAAATTAATATACGAGTATGCCTACATGTGGAGGATGTCTCTAAAGAAACTTTATAGTTGAAATAACAACGTTATGTGAAGATGTTAGATGACTTCGTTGTACCTGAGTTGCAGAACTTTTTTGGTTTGAACCAAAAAACGTGATTCCAGTACGACGGAGTCGCGTCCCTTGCGTCCACAAGTTCGTAAAATTTTCCCTAACAAATTGAATTTCAGGAGAGGTGATATCGATTGGCCCCCACGTAGTCCTGACCTGAGTCCTATGGACATTTTCTTATGGAAATATCTCAAATCTAAAGTATACGTTAACCCTTTGCGGTAGTACGAAGGCGGTTCAAATATGATCGAGACAAAAGCTGTTAATTACTATCGAAAAAATTTACAGTTTTTCTAGGCACTCCCCCTTACAAGTTACGCATTTTGTCCATCTTTCCGGAAGCTTTTTGATGCCGGTATCGAAGAATTCTTTGGGCAACTCGGATAGCCATGTGGGCACGAACTCCTTTACCTCGTCGTCGGCGTTGAATCTTTTACCTCCGAGTGCTTCTTTCAGTGATCCAAACATGTGGTAGTCGCAGGGTGATAAATCCGGACTGTAGGGGGGTGTTCCAATATGTTACCTCCCACCCCAATTTCGATATTGTATTGAGCGTGAGACGCGCGGTATGAAGGCGCGCGTTATCCTGGAGAAGAGTCGCGCTTCGTGCTAGAATGCTCCTCCGTTTCGAGCGATAGGCGGGTTTCACGTGTGTTTTCAGAAAGTTAGAGGCGTATGCAGCATTGATGGAACGTTGGGTGTGCAGGAAATCGACGTACAGCACGCCCCGCCGGTCCCAGAACACAATACACATAACCTTACCCGCGGACCTGGTTGTCTTCGCGTTGACTGGCGCCCCTTCTTCCTTCTTCCTCCACTCTTTAGACGACACCTTGCTTTCGGGTATGTAATAGTGTACCCATGTCTCGTCTGTAGTGAAGATTTGCGTTAAAAAAAACCGTCCCCCTCCACCTCGTATCGCGTCAACAAGTGGCGACAAACTTCCAACCGCGTGAATTTTTGCACGAAGTTCAACAGTTTAGGTACCCATCGCACCGTTATTTGGCGATATTGAAGGTGTTCGTGGATGATAGACTCTACACTACCAATGCTGATGTCGATTTCAGCCGAACTGTCTCGAACATTCATCCTATGGTCCTCCAAAATTAGTTGTTCTACGTGGCAAATGTTGTCTGGGTGATGCTGGTTCGCGGTCGACGATCATGTGGCTTATTCTCGACGGTTTCGCGACAATCCTTGAATGCTTTGGCCCATTAAAACACAGCAGCCCTACTCAGGCACTTACTACCGAACTGATTTCGCAAACGCAGAAACATTTCCGTGTTTTTAACGCCTTCCCACACTAAAAAACGAATGACAATACGTTGCGCAATGGCGGTCGGCACTTCACGTTCACTGGTGGTCGTATCACGCGCGTGTAACATGCACTCCCGACGAAAACTATGCCACACTATTCGTAAGGAACCCAGCTATCACATACTCAAGCCACGACCTTCAAAACATACATGTGCGCCATCTACAGCATTTGTCTCCATCATATTTGAATCGCCCTCGTATGTCTACTCTCAGCCACCACAGCCTTTTTACCGTTCCGGTCGTACGGAGAGCGGTCCCAAAAGTACCCGACCCGACAAAAGAAAACAGTAAAAAATTGCAAAAATGTTTTTTATTTTTCAACATATTCTCCTTTCAGCTCGATACACTTTTCCCAACAATGTTCAATAGCTTTGATGCCCGCTTTATAGTAGGAACCGTCAAGCTCCTCAAAATAGCTACTAACCGCACTCTACCTCTTCATTGTTGGCAAATCTTTTGCCGCCGAGCCATTTATTCAAATTCGGAAAAAGAAAATAATCCGAGAGAGCCAGATCTGGCGAATAGGGTGCGTGAGGAAGCAATTCGAACTTCAACTCATTGATTTTAGCCATCGCAATGACGCACGTGTGGACTGGTGCGTTGTCGTGATGAAAAACTTTCTTTTTCGTCAGATGGGGCCGTATTTTCTTGATTTCATCACTCAAACGCTGCAATAAGGCTGCATAATATGCACCATTGATTGTTTTTTCTTTTTCGAGATAATCAATAAATATTATTCCACGCGCATTCCAGAAAACGAATGGCATGACCTTGCCAGCTGACTGAACTGTCTTTGCTTTTTTTGGAGCCGGTTTTCCCTTTTCAGTCCACTCCTTTGACTGCTCCTTGGTCTCAGGTGTAAAATGATGGACCCATGTTTCGTCCATGGTTATGAATCGACGCAAAAACTCGGCTTTATTGCTGCGAAACATTGTCAAAAACTCGATGGAAACATCCTCACATTGCTGTTTGTGCTCCATTGTGAGCAAATGCGGCACCCATCTTGCGCACAGCTTACTCATGTCCAAATTTTCGGTCAAAATGCGATGCACAGCACTTTTTGAAATGCCTGCCATGTCTGCTATTTCGCGCGCTTTTAGTCGACGGGCATCCAAACCATTTTGTGAATTTTCTTCAGGCCTCACTTGGTCGACCACTGGGGTGTTCATCTTGGCAGCTCGTACGACCTCGCTTAAACTCAGCTACCCAATATTTGGCCGTTGTAAGCGAAGAAGCAGACTTCCCCAGTGTAGAATCCAACTCGGCTTTGATATCGGTTGGACTTAGATCTTTCAAATGAAAGTATTGTATCACATAACGATGCCCGATTTTTTCCAAATTTACAAATTCAATGTAAAAAAATAATAATAAACGTACGGTTATGAATTTTTCACATTAAGTTGTTGAAAGTTGGTATTGTCAATCGCAGTAATTTTTTTTTAAATTACCTGTATTCATAAGTCAGGTCGGCTACTTTTGGGACTACCCTCGTAAGCTTCTCTAACTTCGACAAATAGAGATGAAATATCATCGTTAGTTAGATTTCTATCATTAGGAACCATTGAGCAAGCGTTGCCATCATCAGAAGGAGGACATTGCTTCTGGTACTCTCGATTAAACTTCTTTTGAAACTTTTCCCAGTCTGTTTTTTTCAAATTCAATCGATGATTTTCATGTTGAACTGAAATGAGGAAGACATCATCCCTTTGACGATTGATTTCCATTAGGATTGCGTTATGGTTGCTATCATAAGGAAGCACCTGCAGTTTCCGTTGAGGACTTCTTCTTCTTTGTAGCACTACAGCCCCTCTCGGGCCTTCGCTTAGAGATAGTTAGAGTATCTCATTTTCATGACCGTATTGATTTTTTTTTTCGGTAGTTGGTTTGGTCAGTACCATGCTGCCGTGTGCCTGCTCAGCTATGATATGATCTGATTAAATCAGTACATATCACCACTGAGTGAACACTCATAGTCTGTCCGAAATATCCCCTGAACTAAATCACGTTCCTCCCAACGAAATTTGAACCTGGGACCTTCGGCTTATGCGTTCATGCTCTAACCACTAGACCAGACAGACTACTTTCCGTTGAGGACTATTAAAGCTGAATTCAAGTTTTGCGTCAGCAATGTAGAAGTCGAAATATGAATTTGTCCTAGGGTATTTTGGGAACTCCGAACCATATAGGTTGCACCTGTATTGAATTTGGTTCTCTCTTATCCATGATTTCAGGAATATAGTACACCTCTTGGATTACTGTTGGCGTTTAGCCATGATGTATGCTTGGCATTCAGGTCACCGGTTAAAAATATAATAATTATGCAGCTTGTTCAATTCGAGTATTTCAAACAAGAATCGAGCTCCTCCTTGAACTTGAGAACATTTTGATCAGTTACATAGGCATAGATAACGAAGAGGTTATCCCCGCCTGGCAGTAAATTTTGATAACAGACACTTCAAGAAATTCAAAGTTTTTGAATTCCACTTTTTCAATATTTTGGAAACAATAGGGTCTTCTTACCAATATCCTGGTGCCACCTCCCCCATCACCGTTTACCCTATCGTTTCTTACGAATGCAAAATCGTTGAGTGCCATTGTCATGACTTGAGGTGGGTTTCAGTGAGAAGAATGATGTCAGGCTGGTGCTTAACAATAAATTCAAGGAGATAGTCACGTCGATGTACAGCAACGATACAGTTGACGTTGATCGATATGAGGCGAAGCCTATCCATAGGAATGTGACTGGCGGACAGGTTATTTTGAGGCATTTCAAAGACCTGAACGCTGAAAAACAAAGTTAATTTTTTAATCTTGTTGGTCTATTCTCTCCGATAAAGAATTAAGTTGCTGGTAAATTTTCAGAAGCAGCTCATTATTGCCACTTACATGACTTGCAGCTTTTTCTGCTGGTCGTCTAGCGGCAAATGATACTACGGGCTTGAAGATGTTGGAAGGTATGACATTACGATGTACTTATGTTCGCTTTGAAGAAAATTTAACTTTTGCATCTTGATATCGGGAGCATCCTAGATATGATGCTGGCTGACCAAAAACACCGCAGTTAACGCAGTATAATTTTTCTTTAGGCTCCGTCTGCACTCACTGGGAGCATGAAAGTCTTTGCATTGAATGCACCGATAGCGCATGGCGCAATTGGCAGCCGAATGTCCAAATCTTTGACACCGGTTACACTCGTTGATTTCTCTCTTCTGGAGGCGTAACCACCGCACCACTGTGAAATTCAAGTACCTCATTTGTTGGAGGGCACTTGGACTGCTCTTATTTGTAATTTGTACCAGGTAAAGTGCTAGATTCTTCCTTTCTATGGTCGACCTTCTTGTGGCAAAGGCTTTGACTGAAACAAATTCAATTTCTGGTGCTGCACCTGAAGAAGATCGACCGTATCCTCTCCGCAGTCCAAGACCTTCAACAAAAAGGTCTGATTCTTCTCACTTTTTGGGGTACAGATGAAGTGTGGACCCTCCCCAGAATTTAGCGCATCTTTGGCTGACTTGAAATCAGCCAGGGATTTCGTCCTGATAGTTAATTTTTCGGCATTAACTCTTTTGATTTCGAAATTAGTTAGTTTATTTTCGGCTGCCAGTAGCCGAACCATATCTTTTCCGCTTTCTCCGAACACATTGATTGGCGGAACTTTTTCTGCCTTGTTGGAAGCTCTTTTAGAGGAACCAGCTGAACAGCGGGCTGGTTCCTTCTCCTTATTTTAATTTTTTAAATACTGAATAAAATTTAAATCAATATCTTGATGAGAATTATCTTCGATGTTTTCTTCAATTTCCATTTCTTCGATTAATCCGTCCAGCGCTGCAAAATAGATTTGACTCTCGTTGGTGCCTTCGCCTTTATTACCTGTTGCCATTGATTTTGCGGCTGCGTCTTTTGAGGCTTCATCCCTTTCTTCAATAGATCTTTCACGGACTGTATCTCTAGCCGTAGTTTTTCTTTTTCTTTTTGCAGTTCGGCCATTTGTTGATTGTCCGCTATTATTTGCAGCTTGCATTCTCCATCTGCGGAGTTTTCTTCGTTATGTTTTCTCTTGGTGATTTTCGCCAGTTTCGTATTCGTCGTTTCCCCAGGTTACCCCAACACTGGGAAGCCGTCGGGCTCCTCCACTTCACCGGTCCGGAAGTTTTCTTGGGTACTTTGCTTTTCTTTACTAATCGAAGTAAAATAATATTCGATAGAAACTTCCTGAGTCGATTACTTCGACAATATAAGCTTTCTCCGACCAAAAATTAACTTCGGACTGACGTCTTTTTTTAAATTAATTTAATTGTTATAATTTTTGACAGGAGCGATTTAAAAGACGTCTATACGCAAAGACTGCTACGATCTTTTTTCTTGAAATAACAACATTATGCGAAGATGTTGGATGACTTCGTTGTACCTGAGTTGCAGAAATTTTTTAGTTTGAACCAGTAGGACGGAGCCGCGTCCCATGCGTCCACAAGTTCGTAAATGTTCCCTAAAAAATTTTATTTCAGGAGAGGTGACATTGATTGGCCCCCCATGTAGTCCTGATTTGAGTCCTATGGACTTTTTCTTATAGAAATATCACCGCTTCCACCTGGATGCGCCACTCTTATTTGGGGGTCGTAAATAAAGCTCGGTCAGCCGCGTTTCATTAGTTCATCCCTTCGGTGGGTTACCTCAATCTCGACACCGTCGAACCGAAATGTTTTTAGCATCTAATTCATGAATGCGAATTTTTTTTTGTAGTTCTAGGGAAAAGACCCTGCCCCATGACACCGCAACGCTAACCTGCCAGCGAATATACGCGTCCTCAGACAAGGCCGATTCCGACGAGCACCAAAACCTTCGCTCGCTGAGGCAACAGTCCTTAACGGACTTTTGAATATCCCTTCTCACTACACCAATCACAACTGATCATACCATATACGTAACACCCAACCACCCCGCACAACATAAACTAGCAGTGTATAGCTCAATGGTGCAGAGACTTCACTCCATTCCTATGACTTCTACTAACTACTCTAATAAACGAAACAACATTTACAAAATAGCTAGTCATATCGAATACAAACAACGTGACATTGACAAATTTATCACACGGCACAAAGAAAATTTCGTTAACCTACGTAGGCAGAGAGACGTACAAACAGTCAAACTTCCTTAAGCAATACAAATTGCGAACTGCATTCAAAACTCAGAACATTGGAAACAAACTGAAACCATAACTGAATGACACATCGATATACGAGAGCGGCGGCCTATACATATAAACTGACATGCAAAGGCTGCGACATAGTATACATAGAAAGGACAACACGGAAACTGACGACAAGATACAAAGAACACCTACGATCTTCCTTACACAACAAGACAGACTCCAATTACGCGACGCAGATGCAGACGAAGTAGAACAAACAAACATTCAACAACTCAAAAGACAAAAACCTAATATCCCTCTACCTGGCCTACCTGCTTAAAGTCATTCCCTTCCACACATTTTTCAGACACTGAAGATAACTCAAAGGAGTCTAAACGCGTCTGCTCACTTAAAAAGGCAAGATCCGACCGCTTTTCAAGAAAAAAGAGAATTGGCCTATCACATAAACAAAATAATTGACTAAAATCAATATTTTTAACTTTTGCGTAAATAATTTTTAAAATTGTATTGTGCTTTTGTTTCTTTCAAACGAAACCTAAAGAAAGCCAATATTTTGATGAAAACAGGGGTTCGAAAGTTATGCACGATCATATGTTACATAAAAAAGTTGAGTAGAGAGAACTACGCTCATATAAGAAGGGTTTTGTACTTAACCTACGATATGCAGAAAGACAAGTGTTACTCCACTTTAACCGGCCAACATTTTGTTGCAATATTGCTAAAATCATTGACAAGCGGAATCTTAAATGTTTTTTTGTTATATTATATATGCGGAGAAAATACAATCAAAAGTGTAGTGTCTGGTTTGATGGAAAGCCCATGTAGTAGAAAAACCGTGTTTGGTTGTTGTAATCGGAGAAAATTCAAACGGCTATAACTTCTTTACATTTTATTAAAGCTCATAGAGTATAAGGACCTTTTAAAAGACTACCTAAATATCTATTTTCATCCAATTTAATCATACTGATACAGTTTTACTGGCAAAAATATTTAATTTACAGATCCTGCAATTATTAGCAAAGTTGAGAGAATCTCAATCATTAAGTTATTTGTTATTGGGTCTACCTTCATAATTTTTTCACTGATTATTTTGAGCTGCTCATCTTCAGCTTTTCATTAATAGATTCAATTAAGTGTTAATAGCATGTACCTCAAATGTTGAAATTCGCGAAAAATAACACAGTTTTATGCAATATTCTCATTTAAAACGGCCGCTATATTGTTTTACGACTAGGGATGTCATCCGTTGAACAAATTCTCAAAGATATTCGTCATAAATATAATTCCTGAAATCCTAGCACACCCGTAGTGTCCGAGTTAATTGGAAGTGCATGTTGTCCCGTAGCCAGGTACAGGGTGGGCCATTAAGTAGTTTCTTTTTAAATCATATGTTATTTTGGCACTGTCTTGTGCTTTTCCCCTTCTCCTGCTTCCCTCGATATTGATAAAGTAATTTTAAGACCTGTTTTGAAACGATCTCATTGAGATCTTTGATATGATCCTCCACTTGACCACCTTCGATGAAACAATTTTTTTTTTTGATGATCACTCCTCTATATGGGGGGACTCCCTTAAAACTATTGTTGCTGATTCCGGCGTACCGGCATTCTCCCATTCGCAATTTCCCTATAATTTTTATTTCTGCATCATCTCAATCCTACCCATTTCCCTTATTTTCAATTACAAAAAAAAAAATAGTACATAATAATAATTTTAATTTTTCCACTAACTACACTCCATTCATTAGTTCCCATTAACAAAATTTCATTCCATACATTTTTCCTAACAAAACCTTATTCCTTCCCTCATACTAACTAATTTTATTCACTAGCTCCCACTAACGAATTTTATTTTTCATACTAATAAAAATTCATTCACGTTTCCCTACTAACAAATTTCATTCCCATGCCCATCAAGAAAGAAGCATAGTTGAAGTTGCTAATACAATGAATGGGAAATCAACAGAAGGTGGCTCCGTTGGTAGCGTCGTGGTTTCTCGATCGGGGGTCCACTGGGACACTGGGTTCAAGTTCCCCGAGCGCGGGAAAACACTCTTTTTGGAATATCGGCAAAAGCAATTATTTCCGTATATGTATATATATATATATATATATATATATATATATATATATATATATATATATATATATATATATATATATACATATATATATGATGATTTGCATCTAACCAAACGCTATCATGGTTATGCAAATCGCCATATATGCAAAATGGAAATTTTTGCGGTTGTCGATATGCAAAAAGATGTGTGGGTAGCGGAATCGTAGTGTAATGAACTTCGATTACGTTACCCAGATGCTGCAGAATCAAATACAGCCATATCGCGTTAAGACCATAATCTTTCATTTCTTAAAATCTCCCTTTCCCGTCCTTTTCCCTTTGTGTTAGTTATTATATGTAAGGTGGCTCAGCACGAGCAGAGGGTGTCCCGAAAGACCCACGACACGACTGAGCGCTAGCCGGCCTCAGTATGCCACCCCGGGTTACTCACCCTTCTGCTAAAACATAATGTCTGCAACTGCGGTGACTTCTGCGGTTGCTACACTATTTGAACATTTTTTTCACCCCAAAACATACTAGAAGTCATAACTTTCAACGTTTCCACAAAGGTTAATGGCTGTACGAGTAGCTTGTATAGTTTCGGAGAAAAACTGCTTTGACATACAGACGGACAGACACAGGTACCGATTTCAATAGGGTTTTTTTATTTTAGTACAAGCCCCTAAAAAGCAATAAAAGAGAAATACAAGTGTGGAACTGAGAAAATTTTTTAATTTAACAACCGATTCAGAGAATTCCTACACCGAATTGAACCTTTTGCGACAATTTGAAGGAATTCTTAACGAGCAACAAAAATTTCATTATTGAATTTACATTCGGTATATAATTTTTGCATAGAAATCAAATTATTATCCTTACAAAAACTTTAAATACTCTATAAATATATACAATTATTACTTTATTCTGAAATAATCATGTATTCCAAAGTTACAAAGTAATACATGTCACGTTCTAAAATATACACATTCAGCACTGTATAAATCATTGTCATTATTCGCAGCCCAGCAAGCATATTAAAATCTTCACATCAGCTAAGACTTAATTGGTTTTGTGAAAAATCATAACTACTCCAAGCGTTGTGTATAGGTCCAATTAATTGAACAAATTGATTCAATTGAAGTTCAAATAATTTATATTTGTTTTACGGTTTCATTGAAATAAAGCAGTAACTGAAAGGCGTATTATAGATTGAGTAAATTATGCACCACATGTAAATGTTTGCTTAGTTTTCTTAGTAACACATCTTTCAACAATGTTTTACAGATATGATTTATATTTTCATGTCTCATTAGTGGACATGTTGCATTAATATTGTATGTACTTGTTAATTTTCGTTGAAAAGTATTTCTCTTTAAAAATAGTATTTGTTTGTTTTGTTTAAGGAAAATTACGAGTACTAGGAATTATAAGATAAATTATTTAATGAATATCTGAAAATAATAACAAAACAGCACTAATTACGAAAAGTGTAAGATATTGCGCAATTTTTAAAGGTTTTTTTTTTTTTAAAATAATTATAGCACTACTAAAATTGTGACCTGTCTGTCCGTGTGTCACAGCAAGCTTTCTCGGAAGCTATAATAGTTACAAGTACGGAATTTTGTGGCAAGGTCAAAAGTGATGACCTCTCGAAAGTTCTAATAAAGGGTGGTCCAACTATAATGCGCGATGTTAATTGTGAGTCACACCTTAACGTCAAGTTTTTCGCCCAACTTAATTTGACATTTCTTTGTTTCAGTGTTTGCCAAATTCAACCATGGAGGGGTACAGAATTGAGCAGCGCGTTAAGGTTGTTGAATCCTTTTACGAATATGGGCGTTTAGATCAAAATGTATTTCGCGCACTTCGTTATTTTTTGGTCAGCATAATCGACCCAATGTGTCCGTAATCGGGAGAATTGTGCGCGAATTTCAGCAAACCGGGTCTGTAGGAAATGTCAAATCACCTGTGCATGCTCTGCGGAAAACATTGCTGTTGTTCGCGATAGTGTGGCAGAAGAGCCGTCAACCTCGATTCGTCGTCGTGCCCAACAATTGAACATCTCACGACCATCACTGATGCGAATTTTGAATAAAGATTTGAATTTACACGCTTACAAGGTTCAATCGACTGAAGAGCTGAAGCCTACTGACCATTTCAAGCGTTGGCAATACACCGAATGGTTGGTTGAACAGACAGAAGGGAATGGTGACTTTACAAACAAAATCATCTTCAGCGACGAGGCACACTTTCACCTCAGTGGATTCGTTAACAAGCAGAATTGCCGCATTTGGGCAAATGAGAATCCACGAGTGATTGTTGAAAAGTCGATGTATCTACAAAGAGTGACTGTTGATGCGGTTTATGGGCTGGTGGCCTCATCGGGCCGTACTTCTTCGAAAATTAGGACGGCCAAGCAGTTACCGTGGAGGTGTTCGCGATTGCGAGATGATAACGGACTTGAAATTGAGGTTATGGACCTGGACAATATGTGGTTCCAACAGGATGGTGCCACTTGCCACACAGCCAACGAAACAATGGGTCTTTTGCGCGAGAAATTCAATGGCCGTGTTATCTCACGTTGTGGCGATGTTCATTGGCCGCCACACCGTTGGGCTTCGTTCTCTGGAGATATTTAAAAGAAATAGTGTACGTCAATAAGCCAAGAATAATTCAAGAGCTAAAGGATGAGATAATTCAGCACATTAACGACATTGAACCTCAATGATGTCTCAGAGTCATTGAAAATATGGACCATCGGATAGAAGTATGCCACTGTACCCGTGGCGAGCATTTGGGCGAAATTTTGTTTGACACATAATTGTCATAGATCCTTCTATTATAATAAAAAATAGTAACATAATTGTCTGAAATCTTTTTGTTTTATTTACTATTAACATCGTGCGTTTTGGTTGGACCATCCTTTACAATATACGGTAATAAGTATGCGGCGACATTACTTGACATATTTTAAATTCAAAAATTTCTTGCTTCTCACCTGAGATCGATCATATGATCAGTATATTATTTTTTTTTAAATGAAATGGAATAATTTCAAAGATAATTCGACACCATGTCAAGATAAGATAATACATACAAGCTTAGTACAATAAAAAATGCTAGCTTGCACATGAACAATTGAAAAGCTTTTGAAAATGCCCACTGGTAATCCCAGTTGGCAAGGTGGATTCTATCTTAAAGATTGAACGTTTTTGTGAAATTTCGCATGTATTTTATATTTGTGCAATGAGGAAACCCGACGATTTGCGAAAAATTTGTTGACTCGAAGATTTTTGTCGGTGAATATTGCGCAATCATTCAAAGATAATAAAATAGGTAATTGCCGCAATAAATTTTAACATTTCATAGCTGATCAGAATGGATAAATTCATAAAATTTTTGTATCAGTTAAATTATTTCTTGATGTTGTTCATCGACAACGAGTGTATTCAGGGCAAGGTAAATATAAGGTCATAATTGAGTAATTTCAGATAACATAGTAGTAAGATATGTTTTTAGAAAATGTTGATCTAGTGTAAAGTCTCATCCGCGCTAACACTTCAGAGACCGTGAACGCCGCATTGGCATACCAACAAAAATTTCCATTCGAGACTGGCGACAATAGGCGTGCTAACCAAAACTAGCGTTATAAATCGGTTATACTAACTAGCGTCATAAACGAAATAATTACATGCATATTCCTACATAATGATGACGCCATTTTTATTTCGTATAATTCCGCCCTAGACGACCCCTAAGCCGTTTGAGAAAGATGGAGGCATGCCTTTGTTTCCCCAACCCACAGTTTCCATGATTCCTCATCCTAAATTCTACGACCAACTGATAGCAAATAGTCTCGGGGTCGTATATTGGATTTAGATCGTTCCCCAATGATGGACATTAAATACCGAAAAATGCCAATAACGGTAAATACACCTGCAGCTCTGCTACTAAATCCCACTTACACCTCCTTGTGGGGAAATAAGAAGGTGAAGGCGAGTCTTCCGCGCCCGATAACGGAATCGAAAGTAATAACCATGCCATCGGAATGGAGGTTGGGTTACAAGTTGCGATATACTTTTCCAGTAGGGTTCCCACTTTTGAATATTGTGTGCGATCTCATGTCTTGAAAATCATTACCAGTACAGTTCGTTTCCTGGATTGCCAGTATTTTTAATTTATATTGACTGGCCTGTTGTGAAAGGTCCTTAACAGCGCCAGGGTAATTGAGTGATCTAACATTCCAGGATCCAATGCCATAGTCCTTTTTTCGATTGCGAGGTCGTTGCGGTGAGTCCAATCCATTCTGAGGCCTTTCTGCAGGTTTCGAAACATTTTAGGGTTTTCCAGGGACGGGGAGTTAGCCCTTCGCCCAACTTCCATCCGGCAGCATGGTTATTACTTCGATTCCGTTATCAGGCGCGGAAGATTCACCTTCACCCTCTTACGTCCCCGCAAAGGAGGTTTAAGTAGAATTTAGTAGCAAAGCTGTAGATGTATTTACAGTTATTAGCATTTCTCAGCATTTAATGTCCCATTATTGGGGAAACACTTGATCAAATTAGCCTATCGATATCGTACGTCAAAGGTGTATTCGGCGAAGACCAGCCCACAAAAATTCTACATCGAAAGGCTACGAGGTGTTCCAATTAAGTAATGAGACTGATTAAATAAAAACCGTATATTTAAAAATTATTCTACAACTCTGCCATTCCCTTCAAAGTAGTCCCCTTGGGCAGCTATACAACAAATCGAACGCGTTTTTCATGCTTCGTAACATTTCTGGAACGCTTCAACTGGGATGTCCGTGAGTACCCTCGTCACGGCCGCCTGGATGTCCGTAATCGACTCATAATGGGTTCCTTTGACCACCGATTTTGTTCTAGGGAACACAAAAAAGTCACAGGGGGACATATCGGGCGAATAAAGCGGCTGTTGCAACATGGCGATCCCTTTAGAGGCCAAATACTGGGACACGCTGAGGGCGGTGTGGTGTGGTTTTTTGGAATCTTCGCGCGCAACTTTTTCATTCCAAAATCGTCGGTTGAACTTTGTCTGACTGTTTCACGGTACATACCCAGTTCCGAGGCCAACATTCGAACTGTTCAACGCCCATCTTCACGGATTAGGGCGCACACACGCTGCGCATACGCGTCAGTCCGCACCTCGACTGGTCTCCCGCTCCGCGCCTCGTCTTCCACGCTTTCACGCCCCTCCTTAAAATCTTGATGCCATCGAAACACCTGGGCACGACTAAGAGCACTATCACCATGTACTTTTACAATATTAGCGTACGTCTCCGAAGCTGTTTCTTGATTTCGTTTCTCCACTTTCGTGACGAGCACCACCAACACACGTCTACTCAACACGAGACAGCAGGCGAACTAAACAAGCTAGAGCAATGGTAAATATATCAATGGAGATGGGAAGGATGCCGGGGAAGGCAATTTCAAGGTCGCAGATTTACCATAAGCGCGGCAATAAAATCAGCCTCATTACTTAATTGTCACAGCTCGTACGAACGACGTCTGTGGCCAAAAATTTCACAGAGACCCTCGACAACTAGCTAGCTTTCATCCTATCAGACATATCGCTGAAAATAAGCAGCGAGCTTTCGATGGAAGTGAAAGCGGAACAGGCGATCGGACATCAAGCCCGACGCAAAAGAAATGATTGGTTGGTTCGATGATGAGAGCCAGAAAGCGTTAGATAAAAAGATTCAGGCGTACGTTGGTAGGAAAACCAGGACGATGAGGGAACACCATGAAAATATCAGAAAAGTAGCGAATAAGGAAATTAGAATCAAGAAAAGCAAATAGGTTGACCGCTAATTGAGAAGCATCGATGTACGTCTAGCGAGCAACAAAAGACAAGCATAGAAAATAGTGAAAAGCCTGAAATCAGGTTATCATCCCAAGAACACGCTCTGTCGTGCTGACATCGACAATATCATCGCTGATGAAACCAGGATCAAGGAAAGATGGGCATATTTCAGGAACCTCCGAAATCCTCCGCTCAGCTCCAGAACATCGGAGCCTATAGATGTTTCCAGAGAGCTTGCAGTGGCCCCACCAACTATGTATGAATTTTGTGCCACCATCAAAACTCAAAAGAATAATAAAGCGCCGGGCATCGATGAGATTCTAGTGGAGCTCATTATCAAGATGGGTTTAGAGCAGGTAGATTGACTATGGACCAACTGTTCACTGTCAAGCAGGTACTTGAGAAATGCTAGGAGTTGAACATATACGTGCACTAAATATTTGTTGGCTTTCAATAAGCATACTATATTATTGATCGTAACGTACTGTACCAAATAATGCTTTGCTTTGGAATCCCAGCCAAATCAGTCCGTCTTACCAAAATAACAATGACGTCAACGACTTCCCAAGTCCGCATCAATAACCAACACACCGATGCTTTTGACACAAATATCGGACTAAAGCAGAGAGATGGGCTGGCTCCTTTGGCTCCGGAATATGACATAAGAAAACTACCTGTCGATACAAGAGGTACGTTTTTATACAAGTCGAGCATAGTGGTAGCCTATGTGAACGACATCAACTTTTTGTCGCGCTTGCTAGATAACTTTTTTTGAAACTCGACGTTGAGGAAAAATTAGTAGGGCTACAAATCAATCCGAATAAATTAAAGCTCATGACGCAGTCGAGGAAAAATACTTCAAATGCCTAACATATCACACTTGGCGAATATTGTATCGGGGGAACTTGTGTATTTAGGCGCCAAAATAGCGAGAATCGGTCATTAAAGAGACGAAATACGCCGAAGAATACAGCTCGCGAATTAAATATTTTATTCAGTTTTGACGATATTGGAGACCAGCTGCATACACACAAAAAGAAAGCTCCAAGTATACAAACATGTGATAACATCTGTGCTATGCTATGAAACTTGGACCCTAACTCAAGCACCTGCAAACATACTGAACACCTTTGAGCGACGGATCCTGAGGCGAATAATCGCAGCGATTCTAGACGGGGACCAATGGCGAATTCGAAACAACCATTAGCTATGTGAGATTTTTGACGAGCCGAAGGTCTCAATGAAGCTGCGGAAGCTACAATTGGCTGGCCACATGAATCGTATGGACAAACACTGGATACCCAAAAAGGTATTCGTTGTCGCCTCCAATTGTCTCGGTCCATTGATCGTGTCCTCCAATTTCGAAATCCGAGCAGCAATGAACTGTCTTCGTCGACCGAGTCAGACCAGCGTTTCCTCGGTTTCCCCACTGGTCTGACTCGGTCGACGAAGACAGTTCATTGCGGCTCGGATTTCGAAATTGGAGGACACCGTCAATGGACCGAGACAATTGCTGTTGCTGTTCCCTAAAAATGATTCGATTTTTAAGTTTGGAGTTTTTTTTTGTGGTTGGGAGATAAATGTTATTTACGCACAGCATGTGGGGCTCCCATGCTCGCAAGCGACTGGACTACCCACTAAACACCGCCCCTGTCAACCCGAGACCCCAGCCTGGAAAGTTCGGAGTTTAAGCAGCATATATAAGGCTGCTAAAATATCGAGTTTAATTGAATTTAAAGATACCCATACGATTATGCTGGGGAAAATGTGAAATTTGGAAAGTGGATCGAAAGATTGCAGTCATACGATTACAAAACTGTACATCGGAAGGGCGGAGTTCATCGAAATGCTGATCTCGTCGTCCATGTCCACCGAACTGCAAGCATTGCCGCCGCATTGACGAAAAGGAGCCGACGTTGATGTGCGAGTGATAACGGCCGACTTCGATGAAGGTTGGTCATTGGAGAAAATCGTATGGAAGGAGACAACTGGGCGGCCTGAGTGGAAAGACGTTTCAATGCATGGCGCAACCCTGAAAAGCTATTGGGCACAATGGAACTCCCTTCAGGTGGAGGATGGCGTACTCAAACGGAAATGCGAAACGGCGGATAGCAGCTTCTTTAGGATGCAAACTTTACTTTCCAAAAGCCGAATCCATAATGTGGTTTAGGAAATGCACGAAGGATCCTCGGGAGGCCACATTGGTGTTAACAAGACCTTAGCGAAATTGCGGGAAAGGTTCTACTGGCCCCACGCTCGAGAAGACGTAGAAGACTGGTGCCGTAGATGCACAATTTGCGCTTCCGTCAAACGTCCAAAGCGACGACTGAGAGGACAAATGCAAACCTATAACGTGGGTGTACCATTTGAAAGGATTGCTGTTGACATCGCAGGACCCTTTCCTGAATCCGAATGGGGAAATCGATACACGCTGATTGTGGCCGATTATTTCAGCAAGTGGCCCGAGGTCTACCCCATACCCAACTAGGAAGCAACTACTGTAGCCGAACAGCTAGTGTTAAATTGGGTCAGTAGGTACGGCATACCTTGCGAACTACATTCAGATCAAGGCCGAAACTTTGAGACACTCGTTTTTGGCGAAATGTGCGAGCGTCTGGGAATACGGAAAACGAGGACAACACCGCTGCATCCCCAATCCGATGGAATGGTCGAACATTTCAGCGGCACACTCAGTAAACACCTGGCCAAGATGGTTGACGAGTACCAGAGGGACTGGGACCGGCACATCCCATTATTCTTGATGGTGTATAGAGCTGCCGAGCACGCATCGACGGGCCCACGGAACACCCCTTGAAAAACCCCGAACGATCTCGGAGTACGCAAGTGAGCTAAGCCAACGGTTGAACCAGATACATCGGACAGTGCGAAAACACCTCGAATCGGCTACTGACCGCATGAAGACCAGGTATGATCTAAAGGCAAATTCTACTGGCTTTCAGCAGGATGACTTGGCGTGGCTATACAACCCACAACGGCGGAAGGGTAGGTCTCCGAAGTTGCAGCATAATTGGGAGGGACCATACCGAGTTACAAAGAGAATCAACCGCGTCGTATATCGCATATAGGAACACCGTAAGCCGAGAGCCAAACTAAAAATCGTCTTGCCCCATATTACATCCAGGGAGTTTCGACTACAACTAGCGACACATCTTTTCGGGACGAAAAGAACTGCGGTGGAGGCAGTGTTACATATCCAAACATTTCTGCGAGCTACTGTCGCAATTGTTGTCGCAACTACCAATAACATCATGATGAATAAACGAATGTACTCGAAAGCACAAGAATCGACCAAGTATGATCAACATCTGAAAGTGACGTCACTGCGGTCGATTAGAATTGCTCGAATATTCCAGGTAGTTCGCCAATGTACGAGAAATGGATTGAATGACTAGATACCCTATATAAAGCCGAGCTGAATGAATGGGGGGAATAGTTAAACCGCTATAGTAAAACTGCGATAGAGTGGAGCGCGCAGTAAAGGCGATATTGATTGAGAGTGAAGTGATTTTCGTGATACAGACAGTTGAAATAAAAATTTATAGACTTGAATAACATTTTAATTATTTGTAAAATAGTTAAATTGATGATTATGTATCCTTAGTAAATAAACTCTTTTAACTTAATTTAAAAGACAGTGCGTTTTCACTTTCCCGGAACATTAAAATTATCGGCCGCGAACCATAACACGCGACAATATGTTATGTTTCTGCTTGCGTAAATGGGCGGGCCATGTAGAAAGAATGGAAGAAAACTGGCCACTCAAAAGAACATTGAAGGATAGAGCACAGGTTAGACGTCGAGCCGGAAGACTAAGGACTCATTGGGAAGACACGATAGAAGTTAAAAGCAGATCTTTGCTGGGAGTGATCAACTGGCAAACGAGGTCGTAGAACCGTGATAATTACAGGATTCCTGGAGGCTAAGGCTCGGCTTGGGTTGTCGCACCATAGATGATAATATAAATTGATCATTTAAAGAACTCTTCAAAAGAAATCCGTATTCAAGACTCAGTACAACAAGGACGGAGAAGTAACATAAAAACTATGAAAGTTAACGTTCATCTAAAGTTATTTATGAATAAAATCTGCAGTTTGTGTTAATAGTATGTGCCTTAAATGCCGCAAGTTGAAGAAAATAGCACCAGTTTATATACATATACTCCCATTTAAAGTGGTTGTCATTTTGTTTTCTAATGACTGGCATTATTTATCATTCAGGATATACATCCTCTCTGAAATTTTGCAAAACTCGAGCGAACCCGTAACGCCTCGTTCAATAAAAGCCACGTTTTGCTGAAGACGATGAATAGATTTTTTGAAATTTGCAGGATATGACAACTTTGCAAAGGGTACCCACATGGTTTTATATAAAAAAGAGTAAAATTGACATATCATACTATTGTTAATAAAATTGAGCGAAATTGAGCATTTAAATTATTTGATAATAAAGTCCTACCTCTATGATTTATAAGATTTATCGGTGCACCGATGTCTAATTGCCTGGGGAACGGAATTAATTCATGTTCCTTCTACTCTTCTACCTACCTAATTATTGATTATGCAATTTAAGAATGGTGTTTGAAGATTCCATTAACATCTTTCATTTAAAACCCTACTTGACTATCTTGGGTAAAACAAATGTTAAGGAATGACATCCATTTGAGAGGAGACGAACCTACAATCCAATTTCTGAGCGTTTCACAGATTTTAATGACTAGCCTCTATAGTTTCTGGCAAAATTTGCTGCGAAGAACTAACGGACAGACAGCTACCCATTTTAAAAGGGTAGGTATTGTGCATTTTTTTGAAACCTTAAAAACAAATAATCTTTCATTGTGTGATTTTAAGAATATCACACCAGAAGTCTTAATTTAGATGCTGAAGCGAATACACTTTCTGCTGTTTTGCTAAATTCATAGAATTTCAAATAAACTGCAAATTTGTATACTTTTTAAAACATCAAAGGCTTGCTCTCTTATTAGCAAAAATGTTGAAGGCGTGGATATTGTTCGTTTCATATTAAAATTTTATTTTACCTATTTTCCATTATTTTCGAATCTTCGATTGTTTTAACCTATTTCATTTATTCCTCCATCATTCTTGAAATTTTGAGAAAGTAGTAAATGACTTTCTTTTCAATCTAATGTGATACTGTTTTATAAATTCTAATTTTCAAATGGAAATGGCAGTTTAATGTTTTCTTTTCCGACGGCTGGTTGATTGGCTCTTCTTTTACCAGGAAAAGGAAGCTCGGAATGCTAATACAAATATTGATTTATTGTACTATGATGTATTTTCTTCAACTTTCATTCTGCAGTATTTTGACTGGAGTATAAAAACATGATTAAAGTTACCGCGAATAAAACTGAAAAGCCAATGACAAATCCAAGGTGTATGATTACGAAATATGTCGCTCATATGGTTACAATTTCATAAACAAACCGACGTGTATCGATTAACAATGCAGGCGAACTTCCCCATTTTCCGAATACTTTCAACATACGAGTACATACATATATTGCGAATATGGAATCCATCAGTGATAACCATGAATTGCTGCAGGTTTGCTTAACTTGAATTACTTTAATATTCAGTATCAAAATGTAACCTTCAATACAGAAAATATGCGTAAATTAATTTTCTCTCCCGTTGAATGCGTTTGATATAAGTTACAAACAGCAGGTATTAATAGTCGTACTATTACTCGTTTCATACTAGCGGTAGTTTTTGTAATTCAATATACTTAATGAAACGGTGTCGTTACTCGCACGTGTTTTGAACGCATGTCGATGACGACGCTTGTTTATGGTTAAATGTGGATAACAAGTTTTTTAACTTATCAGAAGCATAATTGGTAAAATATTAAAGGAAAGACGGGAGGTATAAGTTCAGAAGTAGAATGCAATAAATAAGAAACTGATTAGAAAATTTATCGAAAAAAAAACAGCCAGAAATTATAAAATAATGTTTTCTTTATATTGTATGAAATACCAAACAAACCTACTTTCTTTCAAATTTTATTAGACGGGAGAATTTAAATCAAATGCCGAAATAATCAATATCTTAAACAAACAAATTGAGTAAGCAGGAGAGTGCTCCTGCCAGAAGGTCTTTGTAACTATCCAAGGGTTCGAAAACAAGTTTTCCAATAGCGTGAAACGAGACGAATTATTCATCCAATACTTGGATAAAAAATCGTTCAAATTTATGCAAAAGATGCAGTTTCTTTCATATGCATGTAACAGCCGCCATTTTGATCCAACTTAAATAATTTTTCTGAGTGCTCGGCCGATTGAACCTTTTCAAATTAGACACTCTTCCTTAAATTTTCATGAAAATTGAAAGAAAATAAATGTGCCTAGGTCAATTTGAAATATGTATCAAACCATCAACACGTGTTATTGTTGTTGTAATTGCATACAATTGAAATACCAAGCAACAGCAAAGAATGCCCAACATTTTCCGGGTGAACGGAAAACTTAACACGGTTCCGAACCGAAAGGCCCACTTAAAGAAAATGGTAAATGAAGAAGAGTCTTTGGGTCATCAATAATTTTGATACATATAAATCACCCGGAATCGACGTTTATCGAATAACGCTAATAGAAGCGGATATTATGACTGAAAAGGATCTTGGTACAAATATACAGAGACACTCTATCAAACGGATATATTCCACTGAACTGGATAGCAGTAAAGAAAGTTTTTATACTAAATCCAGTGAAAACTACTGTTGCAGCCCTGAACAAAAGTTACTAACTTCATGTTGGTTACACTTTGACAGCTAAGAATAGGAAGCCAATGTCTCTCGCTCTTGCAAACTATGTGGCCAACGAGGTAGAATGATCTCACGAGCTCCTAATCATTATATTAAGTCATTGATTATTAATATACATTAGTTCAGTTAGTAAACGACAATTGTGTTTAACTTTGCAACCACAACGTATTTGGCAACGAGGATTACGTAGAAATCATGTAATTTGAAAATTATACCAACAAAATGGACGAATGCACGAAACAAATGTTGGGCCCCATCACGAAAATGCTCAGATCTCACGACGTTCTAATAAAATCATTGGCAAGCTACATAAGTCCAGAGAGACGAGTTGTTAACAAGCACAATGATAATGTTCAGCAAATACATAGCCTCACAAATCAGATTGTGGAATTTCACTTCCACCCAGAAGACGGAAAATACTTTCACACATGGTACGAAAGATTCGAAGACTTGTTCAAGATGGGCGGCGAAAATTTAGATGAAGGAACAAAAAGAAGGCACCTACTACGGAAACTACACACTTCAAATCATGACAAGTATGTAAACTTTATATTGCCCAAGAAAACCCGTGATTTTGCATTTGAGGAAACGGTTGTGAAGTTGAAAGACATGTTCCGACCAAAGAAATCGCTTTTTAACATGCGCTTTGAATGTCTAAAGCAACAAAAAAGAGGTTCGGAGGATTTTGTTGCATACACAGGAAGTATCAATAGACATTGTGAAAATTTTGTTCTAAATAATTTGACAGCTGATCAATTCAAGTGTTTGTTATTTACAAGTGGTTTACGGTCAACGCCAGTTTTGCAGGCACAAAAGCAAGGGAATATTTTCATAAAGAGTGCAATAATTCAGAAGCAAAGCATAAAAGAACACTTCAGCAGCCGCAATCAATACCCCAGCAAATCGAATCCGAATCACCACACGGATAAACACCAATCTGCGCCCCTAAAGCCATGCTGGCGGTGCGGTGGCATGCACTTCGTAGCCGTCTGCACATACAAAGAGCATCGGTGCAGAGTATGCAACAAGTTGAGGCACAAGGAAGGGTCCAGCAGCTGCAATAGTGCCCCACACAGCAAACAGGGAAGTATGCATCATGATAGCAGACATTTGCCGCACTCAAAAGGTATTTTTTCAGTAAGCGGCGAGATAATATTGTATCAAAGCGAAAATTCATCAACGTGAACGTGAACAAAATTCCAGTGAAAATACAGGTAGACACAGCCTCGGATATCACGATAATGTCCAGATCAGTTTGGCTGCAGATCGGCAAACCTTCATTAACTCACACTAAGCAATCAGGAACAAGTGCATCTGGGCAGCAGCTTAAATTAGTTGCAGGATTTCAATGCGAGATGGAATTCAATGGCACCGTCTTGTCAGGGAAATGTTTTGTAGCAGATCACAACAATCTGAATCAACTTGGAATAGATTGGATCGACAAGTTTCACATTTGGGATTTGCCACTCAGTTCTATATGTAATAGCGCGTCCATCAACAGCATCAGTACGGAGCAACAGCTGACAACATTAGTTTCAACCTTTCCAGAAGTCTTTAGAGATAGTCTTGGACTGTGGACAAAAATGCAAGTCACCTTGCACATCAAATCTAATAAAAAGCCAGTATTCAGAGCCAAAACGACCAGTAGCGTATGCAGTACTCTACCAAATTAACGACGAACTGGACCATTTCGTAGATCGCGGTATCATTACTCCTGTGGATTTTTCAAACTGGGCCGCACCGATTGTCTGTGTAAGGAAAAGCAGTGGTCAAATACGAATATGTGCGGACTACTCAGCAGGTCTTAACGACGCTCTAGAGTCCCATCAATTCCCGTTACCACTACACGATATTTTTTTTTAGTTGGTCAACGGCAAAATTTTTAAGTCAAATAGACATACGATGGTTTTCTTCAAGTACAAGTCAACGAGGCGTCACCAGAATTACTCACAATCAACACGCATCGTGACTTATACAAATTTAATCGCTTACCACCGGGTGTCAAAGCAGCGCCAGGTGCATGCCAGCAGGTTATGAGCACTATGGTGGCAGGCCTGGAAGCAGTAGCAGCGTACATGGATCATTTACTCATCTGTGGCAGAACAGAAGCAGAACATCAGAATCGACTATACCAAACACTTCAGCGTATACAAGACTTCGGATTCGCCATTTAGTATCTGGGACGAATAATCGACCAATATGGGACGCTTCCAGATCCAGCTAAAGTGGAAGCAATCACAGCCATGCCTCCACCCTGTCATATTCAAATATAACAGTCAAACCTAGGAGCAGTCAACTATTATGGGAAGTTCATAAAAGGTATGCATAAGCTTAGGCGCCCGTTAGACGATCTTCCTAAAAGGACGCTAAATGGAACTGGACAGTCAAAAATTATTTGATAATTTCAAACAAATTCTTAAGGCCGACTTTATGATCACTACTTATGATCCAAGTTAGCAGCTAGTGGTAGCTGCGGATGCTTGTCAAGTTGTATATATCACCGATATAAAGATGGTTCGGTAAAAGCAATATGTCATGCATGCCGATCACTTACAAAAGCCGAGATAGGACATGGAAAGATCGAGAAGGAAGTCTAGGATTAGTTTTTACAATTAGTAAATTTCATCGAATGATATATGCCCGTAAATTTATATTGCAAACGGACCATAAACCTTCGCTATCGATTTTCGACTCAAAAATGGAGTCCCTGTGTACACTGCAAATAGGGTTCAAAGGTGGCCATGTACCTTACTACTATATAGTTTTAGTATTGAATACGTAGCAACACACAATTTTGGATACGCTGATATCCTTTCACGACTAATTTATACCCAACTGAGAGCTGATGAGGACTACGTTATAACATCACTTTAATTTGAAGATGAACTAAACAGCTAACAAGTTGAAACGGTCAATCATCTACCGATAACATTTCCAATGATAGAAAATGCTACACAGAAATGTGAAGTACTCCAAAGGGGAATACAGTATGTGCCATTGGGAATTGGCCAAACATAAAAATTATCTCTGACCCCGACATCAAAACATTTTGTGAACACTTAATGTTGGTACATTTTGCCTCCCCCTGGACTTTCATTTGATATCCCCTCTTTGACTTAAAAAAATTGTATGCGGTACTTCGATATTAGGGGGTACCCCCTTAAAAATTTTTGAAATGTTTGGTAAGACCTAAACTTTTGAGATATCACCACTTCTGACCTTTTCACAAAGTTTGAACGTTCTAGTTTCTATAGTTTCGGAGGAAACTTACGGTGACGCACGGACAGACGAGCAGACAGACAGGTTGCGAAACTAGGTGTTTGTAAAAATGTAGTAATCGAGCAGTTAAGGGTTAAAGGAAATTCAGGCATAAAATGTCCCAGATCAACTAAACGATCGAACTGGTACGATTTCAGATTGAACTGGTACAATTTCAGATTGAACTGGAACGATTTACGATTGAACTGGTACGATTGATCTGGGACGATTGAATATTTTTGACAGCAGTTACCATTGGACGGAGGAGTGATAGGAACGATTTTTCCTCAAGTGCACTAAACAGGTAACACACGTTTGGGAAGTTGTGCCCGATATTTGATTAACAGTTTTATTTCTTGCCTGTGTTTAATTTGTTTAGCGCATGTCCATCGAGAATTTGCAAAACTTTGACCCCTTTGCGGATGCAATGAATTGTGCTGAGGATACGGTACAGGACGGACTTGCGCACATGGGAGATCGGCCGGTCCGCTGCTTGGCGAAAGTGTTTCCAAGACGATTCCAATTGATGTTGGGTTTTCCACAGGTAAGCGGAAAATTCAAAAATCTCAATACGACTTACTGAACGAACGCGCAATTCGCACATATAGGACAGTTCGAAGGTTCGCATCGCGGACGGAAGTGCACGCATATAGTGTGGGAGCTAGCCAACACCCGCGCTCACAGCCCCAACGGTAGTTTGGCTGGTGGTGAAGTTACTCGCCGCTTTACGGTCTTCCACATTTCAGTTCTTCCCTGGCGGTCGACAGTTTTGAACCCTCTTCGCGAGAGAGGTTATCTGACCTACGTGACTACACGCAATCCGCGTATTCCGCGCTTCCGTGGTTCCATTGAAAGGCCAAAGGACTTGAACATCAACTCCGACCCACCCGACCATTTCGACCCGTTTCTTGTTTTCAATTTGGTTTGATTTGTTTTGGCAGTGAACGATTTGCGGAATTCCTCGCCGAAACGCGACTTGGAGCTTCCTGTCTTGCAAGGCCAAAATTCTAATTAGTTGAAAGCGTTTTCGAGTAGTTGACCCGAAAGTAGTGCGACGCAACGGCAACTGCAGAAAATAATTCGACCTACGGATACAAGAAAACCACACACAACTCCTCATCATACGTACATCCTGCACTTAACTAGGAGCGAGCGAAAGGGCACAATCGTGGCGAGCTCCTCCATATCACATCCGCCAGCAGGAAACAGTTTACTGGACTGCATCCCGGGCACCATTCCGCCTCCCACACATCGATGCAAGCAAAGTGTCCTGCCAGTAGCAGCAGCCGAGATAAAAAAGAAAAAAAGAAATCAATAGCGTTCAACGCAGTTCTTCGACGCTCCATTCAAAGGCAATCAATTGAACGCCAGTGCCTTATTCCGGGACACCATTTTGAGGTGAGCCCCAGTCAAAACACTTAACAACAATCCATTCAAGGATTTTCTGCACGCCCCACTTGGAATACAGAATCAGCGAATGAAATGAAACTGCCGCACACGACTCTCAAGCAATTGGAATTGAGAACGGGAACAGGAATTAATATCTAGGACTCGGTTTCTTCGTTGGTAAACAACAACATTGAATCCTCCCTGTTTTCGCTGGCTGCCACTTGAGGCGAGCGTAGACGTTGCGAAAGATTCGCATGAATTTGGGTTAGACGACGTTGAAGGAGCAGAAAAGTGAAAGAGCTCTCACGCGAGTGTTTTGGGAACGCATCCTCCGCTTGCGTTGCCTTGAAATTGATTTAGACAAGTGCCTGGCGGTGACCTAGTGAACAAACGCCCAAATCTACATACGATTGTTGTGCATTACAAAGTGTAACGGTTCGAGCTGAGACGAAAACTCGAAATCTTGTTGAAATCAAACACAAGAAAAGTTGCCAAAGTTCTTATTGAATTAACGCCAAGTTTTTCTAGTTCAACGAGACGAAGGCGCGTAAGATCGAACGAAACTTTTGGACATACTGTAAAGAGAATTTATTCGTCATTATCTTCATCCATCCCAAAGATAAATTCCCTGAAGCAACTAGTAAATGTATTTCGAAACGTCAAAGAAGGCGGAGATTTGTTGTCTTTTCATCGAAGGTTGACGAAATTTAGCGGAATTTTAATATATGGTGAACGCGAATTTTGGGTTAGTCTTTTAGCTAAGTTCGGAATCGGATGTGGAGTGGGACCCAAAGAAACAGTTGAATGTCGAATCGGGATTCGTGTAAAAGCAAAATAACATCCAGCTGAGCGAAAGACAATGCTTTTGACTAAAACCCCTCGAAAAGGTTAGATAGAAGGCAGTTTGATTCATTTATAGACTTGTTCCGTGTCGTTTCGTGGTAAATTTAAATTTTAGTTTGGGCTGGATTCTGGCGGGCAGAACTGTGAAGTCTCGCATTCCGAACTCTCTTCTTAGGGCCGTCGCAAGGGGAACGTCGAGTTGCTCGGGAACGTCGCGTTGCTCAAATTATTGTTATTGCCGAAAGCAAGCACTTATTAACAGTACGTAAATTTAAACAATTGAAGGAAGAACGATACGAAGAGGCAGACGTAGTGACATTAAAATATTCTAATACCCGGTGCCCCTAAATCATTTGGTAAAACTTGAGCCAATCGCATTGTTTCTATCGATTTGCCGCTATACATCGAAGCTCCATTATATGCCCGAAATATCGGTGTCTTCAAAGGAGTAGGAAAGTCACTATTTCGTCAACTATTCCTATGGATGGAAATTAGCAAGGGCAGCAACGATCAAAGAACAGCTGTTTGTCATTAATCTCCGATAATTTTGGTTGGAATTTTTATTGGAATCCCAGTATTCGTCGATGCATGTTAACGTTAGAAGTAGATTTAACGGCAGTCAAGTTGCATTACAGGACCACCCACATCGTCAGCGGGCGCCCGACGAGGATGTTTGGGTGAGTACCCTTACATTTTATTATTTATATATATATTTTTTTTTACCTAATATAATTTTATTATAATTTTTTTTATATATATAAATTTTGCATGGAAGTGAGAGATAACTCATTGGAAATTTTATCAATTAGAATTTTAAATATAAATTTTTTATAATCTTTTTTATATATATAAATTTTGCATGGGAGTGAGAGATAAATCATTGGAAATTTTACAATTAGAATTTTAAATATAAAAATATTATCATAATGTCAATGTTTATAAAGTAAAACAAGTTGGGTAGACAGACCTATGCTCATGTCAGAAGGGTTTTGTACTCAACTTACAAAATGCAGTAACCAGCAACGAATAAAAACAAGAAACATGTCAAAGACGATTTAATTGGAGAAAATGGGAAGTTCGAGGATCATACTATTATTAACAAAGTTGAACGAATTTTGAGTTCTGAGGTATTTGTTATAGTTATACCCATAAATATCTCCTTTGATATTTTTTTCAGATTTTTTAGATCACTGGTGTCCATTCGCGAGGGAGGAAACACATTTTTCATGTATTTCCCCCCCTGTGCTCCCACTGAAGCAAAAACTGTCAGTTTAAGAATAGTTTTGAAAAGCTCTCATAGAGAACTTTCAGTTGATACTCATATCGGCTACCTTTCATGAATTTTTTTTCCAGGGGCCACTCCTCTGTACTCATGGCCTATTTTTTCGAATCCTAGAATGGTTACAAAGCCCTTTTGCTAGGAGCTCTCTCCTGCCTCTTCGACTTGTTTCAATTGTATGTACTCATCTTCATGATACCTATCACTCCTGAAATTTTCATGCAAATTCTAGCAAAGCTGTAGTGTCTAAGTCGGTAAAAAGCGCATATGGCTCCATAGCGATATGTTTCCATAGTAAAACAGGGCATATTGCTCCATAGTAATACACGAAAATTCAAATCGCTATAACTTCGGCAAATACTATTCGATTATTATGAAACTTTCAGAAAAGATCAATCTTATAAATAGTCATCTCTTTGGCAAATTTTATTGAGTTTAAGGGTACTGTTTGGATTTTATTCAAGAAAACACAAAATCGATAAATCATACTATTACTAACAAAGTTGAGTGAATTTCGACTTCTCATGTATTTGTTGTTGTTGTACTCATTAAGCCCTACATTCATGATTTTTTTCAGATTTTTCGGATGGAAGGTGTCCAATCGCGAGGGGGGGGTACGCGAAAAGTTCGTACGTTTCCCCTTCCCCTGCCCCCCTCGGTACTTATAAGACAATTTTAAGACTTGTTTTGAAAAGATCTCATTGAGACCTTTCCAATGACACCCTCCTCGACTACCAATGGTGAAAATTTTTTTTTGAGGGGTCTCCCCCTTATATGGGGAGACCCCCCTTAAACGCCTTTGAAAAATTTTTCCACCCTTGAACTTTCAAGAGGTCACCACTTCTGACCTTTCTACAAAGTTTCATGTCTGTAGCCCTTATAGTTTCGGAGAAAAAGTGCTGTGACATACAGACGGACGGACGGACGGACGGACGGACGGACAGACGGACAGACGGACACAGGTCGTGATTGCAATAGGGTTTTGTATTTTAGTACAAAACCCTAAAAAATACATGAAGTGCTAATTCTCTTGAAAATCGGTCTTTCTTTTCCCACCTTCTGACCGGGTATAGGACCCGGTACGGTGGCAGGCTGCCCCCTAAAAACATGAGCCAGCCGCCGGGTACTTAATTAATCCTTTTTTCGTTTCAGGTGACATCGCGGGTTGAGTGGCCCAAGCAGAGTGCCTCTTTATGGCATAGCGTTATGCAATCAAATTGTATAATTCTATGGCATAAATTGGTCACCGGGGTACTCCCCTTCTGATGGGAAAGTTTATACAAGGCAATTTGTATGAGTTTTCCACTCAGAAGATGAATACCTGGCCACTGCAACAAAATATGGATTTATTCCGGTTGGGTGGGTGCGAAGGGGCTCCATCACCACCCGGTTGCCCCTCTTTCATTTGTGGGCCATGAGCTTCGTCGGGTAATGACGAGGTTACCCCAAGTCCGCCTTTCTTCTCAGGTTCCTCTTGTTTTCGTAACAAGTAGTATCTCCCTCGGTGTAGTTATCTACACTTTTTGCGACTTCGGTCGCCTCGTGAGCAACATCTAATTCGTGAGTGCGAAATTTTTTTGTAGTGGGTCCTCGTGCTGGGGAAATGAACCCGCCCCACGACACCGCAATGCTAGCCTGCCAGCGCATTCACGCGTCTCCAGACGAGCGCATTCTCGGCAGATATTGTCATCTTCTTCTGCCGAGGCAGCAGAACATCGCTGCAGTTCTTCACGGACATTTTTGGAACATCTTATTCACTACAAAAATCTTTGCCGTCTCAAGATTACCCGCCTTCACTAGTCGAGAAGGCATATAACCTGCAATGATCCTGGCGACTATACTGTAGATTATTTCAATGGACTGTACCGGTTTAACCCAATAGATAGACAAAAGGGGAGTCGCGATTTTAAGCGGTAAATATGAAGGTCAACGATAACAAAATATCTTCAGTACCCAGCTAACAAGGAGGATTGCAAAACTAGTGTATCAGTACCAAGCACTAGCTGCTCAGGGCGATTGGGCTAGGAATGTTCACTGCGGGAGCCGAGTATGCATTTGACGAACGACTGCGAGTGGAATGGGGGCTAATGCACCCATTGGGCACTCGGAAACATAAGCCAGGATGCTTAAAAGGACAACCCGGTGGAAATTCAGGCGAATCACGAATTCAATAAAAAAGCGACAACCTGACTAGGGAAATCAAGGAAAACGGGTTTTGCTACCGAAGGATATGACCCGCTATCCACAGCGGCAAAAGATAAAACCAGACCCGAACGGATTCGATCGGATAACGGTGAACAAACGCATTTGCCAAAGGATGTAATAATCACGTTTGACATTCATGTAATAATCACGTTTGACGATAATGCGTCAATGAGATCTAAATCTAATTCATAGATTTCGAAATTCGCAAAAATCCCCCTGCGTTTCTTATGAAGCGCAAGTAATGTGTTTGCATGCATGATCTGGAATTGCCTAAAAGATCGGAAGAAAATAGGTGCCCACTAATTTTTTCATTCTCACTAATTTTTTCATGTTGACCAAATTAATCTATCAATGTCGTACGGCAAAAGCGTTTTCAGCGAAGACCAGCCCTCAACAGAAGTTCGACATTGGAAAACTCTAAACGGCGTCTTTGGCAAAACATTTCATGGAGACCATTGACAAACAGCTAGCTCCCATCCTATCAGATACATCGCTGAAAACAAGCAACGAGCTATGAGCGGAAATGAAAGCGGCAATTAAGGCCGTGGCAGAACAGACAATCGGGCATCAAGCCCGGCGCAAAAGTAATGATTGGTTCCATGATGAGTGCCAGAGTGCGTTGGACAAGTAGAATCAGGCGTACAAACAATATTTAGGTAAGAAAACCAGGACGAAGAGAGAACAATATGAAAATCGTAGAAGAGGATCGAATTAGATAACTAGAATTAAGAAAATACTTTGACGACCAATTGAAAAGCATTGATGTAAGACTAGCGAGCAACAACACAAGACAAGCATGCAAAGTAGCTATTTGAATCCTCTGTATTTTTGCGCTTTCTGAAAACGATATACAAAATTTATTTTTGCAATCACGCAAATTTAAAAAACAAAACAAACAAAATAAGTTTTCCAGTTATAAGGCATATATATATTTCGAGGGTAAGTATTCCCTCTTCGTCAGTGTCGTACTATGCTTACTAGTACACTGATGAAGAGCGATATTGGACAAGCAATAGCAAGGAATGCCCAACTTTTTTTTCGATTCCGTACAGAGAGGCCCGCATAAAGTAAAATGTAAATGAGGAAGAATCATATGGGTTCTCAGTAATTTTGATACATATGTTCTGTGAGACAGCGCTACATGAAGTATTGAACAGGATAGAGAGAGAACTCTTGCCATCAAAGAATACACCCTGGCGGATCCACCGGCAGTGAAGAAGCCTTCAATAGTTTTAATAACTGGGAATATAGTAGCAGCCATCAAAAGATGTAGAATTGATTCACATTTGAATAATTGGATGGCGGAACTATCAACAAATAGGAAAGTCATAGCAGAAAAAAACTGGTGTGACCATAAAGAAATTGACAATATACCAGTGTGACATCGTGTCACTAGTAGTGCGGGTATTCACAATTAACCAGATAATTGAATATCTTAACGGAAGAGTTTTTAGAACGATTGCGTACACCGACGAAATCGTGATGCTGATCAGTGGAAATTTTCCGGAGATAATGTCTGGAATGATTCTGCTCGAGTTCTTTCTATAAGATTAATGAGCAGCCGAACGGAAAACCGCCAGCATATCTACGTCGCACAATAGAAGGTAAGCAAATAAGCTTTGTGAACAAGCGCAAATATTTTGGAGTAACCTGGACAGCAAATTAACGTGGGCTCCTCACATAGGAGAAGTCAGACTGTTACGGGTCACCATGGAGGTGGTTACTAGAAACATATCTAGCACATTTCCAGGCAATATAAGCCAAGACTAGAATGTATTCCTAGCTGGCCAAATATCAAATATAATGTATTCCTAACTAGCCAAATATCCAATATAATGAAATAATCTAGCCAAATAATTCACTAGTTCACTAGAATGTATTCCTAACTAGCCAAAAACGCATGGCTTGCAAAAATTGCACACGAATTTTACGGAATTGACAATTTTCTGCTGAGTAAAATTTACCTGGACTACATACGAAATTGCAACAATAAAATATTAAGAGACGGGTGGAAACAATTGAAACCAAATAAAGCATGCCTTGCAAAAATATCTGAATGGAATTGGCTAAGGAGACATTCACCATGGATTTCCGCTGATTGGGAAATTGCACATCAGGAATTTCCTGGATGGAAAATTAACAATAGAAGCTGTGCAACGCGTACTCTTCCAAAAGACGCGAAACATAAGTAACTCGACTTTAGATTTAACTGGTCGTCATACCAACGATAAACAGAAGCACGAAGATGAGGTGTATGAAAATATGAACTTTATCGAAAATTCCCCGTCGCCAGAAAACGACCTGGAAGAAAACCACTCGCATATATATCAGAATCTTGGCCAAACCCCTCCGAAAATGAGGATCACCTCCACCTTATCCATTGATTCCAAAAGTATTTATCTCAACAAAGTCCACCGCAAATTAACGAATATTGACGATCCAAACAATTGTGATATCATCAAATCTCATCGTCGCAAATCCAACTCCGTTAGCGATAAAATTGGTGTTCGCAACTTAGACAGCCTTAAAGTAAGTCATCGGAAAAATTTCTACATATCATCGCCGCAAAAATCTGGATCAACGCAAAAGGTCAGACAGTAGTGATAATCAAAAACCAATTAAACTACGGGCCCTTAAAACATCGTCTACACTCTATTCAGTGGTGGAAGCAAGCCAAGACCAGGATTTAACCGATATCAACGGGTCCCCACCGATCAATGACAATGGTCAACTGAGAAGAGATCACGAACAAGAAATGAATACAAAAAAATAATGAACGCTGTCCCAGAATATATCAGAAGTATGCAACGCTGACTCGTCTATCACCGAATAAATATTTACAAAAGTGCACGAAAAAGACTGGAGATATTGGGTCAGGGAAGAAGTTCGCATCGCTTCCTCGCTTTGAGAAAATTGACTTCTCACCTTTGAAGATAAAAATTTATAGTGTTCTTCAACGCCACCACTCGGAGGGTTTATGAAAAGACAAAGACTCATATTAGATTTTACTTAGTCGTGCCATAAGTTCTGTCACACGTATATGGGCAATTTTTGTATAAATGAAAAAGAGTTTTTAACAAAGGAAAATATATTTTATTTTGGCATACTAATGGAAGTAAAATAAGCAACAAATTATTCAAAGTGGCCGCCTTTAGCCTTTACACAGCTCTTTAATCTGTTGGGCCAGTCATCGATAGCAGTACGCACTGTTTCTAGCGGAAAATTAGCTACAGCTTCTGTCAAAGATCGCTTAAGGCTCTCGATATTTGGGTGTCGTCTCGTGCAGACCATGGACTCTAACTCCGCCCACAGTTTGTATGTAGTCCAGAGAATTCAAATCTGGGCTCCCAGGCCATTCCGTAGCCCTTAGAAACTCTGGAATATTGGTTTCCAACCACGCTTGTGTGGTTCGAGCTTTGTGGGCTGGCGCAGAATCTTGCTGGAAAACCCAATGTCGGTTGTTGAATAGCGTAGAGTTCAGCGGCTTCACACATCCCTCCAGGATGTCCGTTTGATAATTTTTCGCTGCAGTTTTTACGCCTTTTTCGCAAAAATGAAGCTCGGTGACCCCTTCGTAGCTGACACCCCACCATACCATGACTGATGCTGGATGATGTCCTCGCTGTACCCTAGTGGCAACTTTTCGGGCTTCTCTGGAGCTGTGGGCATACACCTTATCATTTTGGCGGTTGAAATGTTCCTCCACCGTAAAAATTTTTTCATCGGTAAATAAAATTTCTCGATGTTTGTTGTTGCCGTACCGCCGAAGGAGCACTTCCGATCTGGTGCTCCTAATTTGCTTCAACTGCTCAGTCAGCAAATGTCCCGTTGATCGTCGAAAGGCACTCATCCCGAGGTCCGATTTTAGGATGCGAGACATACTTCGGGTGGAGATGTTCATCTCTCGAGCCATGATTCGTTGTTTACGAAGCGGATTTCGACGAATTCGACTCTCGACCGCTTTGATGGCAGCAGAAGAACGTACATCACGCGGACGTCCAGAACGAGGTCGATCTTCAATAGTCTGGATCTCGTTATATCTCTGGATCGCACGATACACAAATCTTTGCGTTATTTTTAACGGGCACAACAACTTGAAAATTTCACTCGCGGATTTTCCACACTTATGTAGTGCAATCACTGCAATTCGGTTTTCATTTACACCCCATTCCATCTTCACACGTTAACGAACAAACTTTAAATGACCATCAACTGTCAACAACATTATGACGTTTATAAAACTGGCCGATATTGAAACGTCATTCATAAAATAAAGGTGTTGCCAATGTGAGAAATTATGTGACAGAACTTATGACAGGACTATGTATAAGGCATGTCGTATTTTGAATGAAATGAAATAGCCAGTAAATATTCTAAATTTCAAATTAATTTACTAAATTTCATTCAAATATTTGAATCATAAATACTCATTTGAAATGAGTGTTTACACTTTGTTGTGAATTCAGAACATCTAACAAACCAAAAACTTCAAATATTAGTTTCAAGGAATTCTTCCGAAATTTACCTTCAAAACATAGATACTTGCAGAAATATTCTTGCCTAGTAGATATTATGACTCCAGGGATAGCTTTTTTCAGCAAATTAACAAAATATTCCCGTTCTTATTTGAAATTAGCAAATCTTTCTTCCGTAGTTAATCTGATGAGAACTCCCTTTCCTCGCCCACATTCCTAAAATTACAAGTATTCCCTTCCTCGCTCCCCTTTTTACGTTATAGTTAGCAAACGATTTGATCTTTATTCATATTTTTATTACAAACATTATATCTCATTTTAATATTGTTGTTATTTATTACTTAAATTCAAACAAATGAAAAATAATTAATTAATTAATTGTGAGGTGATTTTTTTGTAATTATTTAAAAGAAACAAATTAAACTGAAAAGTCATAAAGTGTAATTGCAAACCGAATATTTAAGATCAAGTTTAACAAGTTGGGTAGACAGACCTATGCTCATGTCAGAAGGGTTTTGTACTCAACTTACAAAATGCAGTAACCAGCAACGAATAAAATCAAGAAACATGTCAAAGACGATTTTATTGGAGAAAATGTGAAATTCGAGGATCATACTATTATTAACAAAGTTGAACGAATTTCGACTTCTGAGGTTTTTGTTATTGTTATACTCATAAATATCTCTCTTGATAATTATTTCAGATGTCCATTCGCGAGGGAGGAAACACATTTTTCATGAATTTCGCCCCTGTGCCCCCACTGAAGCAAAAACTGACAGTTTAAGGACTGTTTTGAAAAGCTCCCATGAAAACTTTCATTTCATACTCATATCGGCTACGTTTGATGAATTTTTTTTTCCAGGGGCCACTCTCCTGTACTGTTTTCATCGATTAATGGCCAATTTTTTCGAATCCTAGAATGGTTACAAAGCCCTTTTGCTAGGAGCTCTCTCCCGCCTCCTTGACTTATTTCACTTATGAGTATTAATTGTAGGTACTCATCTTCAGTCATTCATTAAATTGAATCAAGTGTTCAAAGCATGCACCTTAAACGTTGAAGTTGGGAAAAATAACTCAAAATTATTCAATCTTCGCATTTAAAACAGCGATTAGTGATATCACTAGCTGAACCGATCCTCAAAGATATTCATGACACCTATCATTCCTGAAATTTTCATGTAAATCCTAGCAAAACTGTAGTGTCTGAGTCGGTAAAAAGCGCATGTTGTTCCATAGCCGTATGTTGCCAAACATTTTTTTTTGAGGGGTCACCTCCCTCTATGGGGAGACCCCCTTAAACGCCTTTGAAAAATTTTTCCACCCTTGAACTTTCAAGAGGTCACCAGTTCTGACCTTTCTACTAAGTTTCATGGCTGTAGCCTCTATAGTTTCGGAGAAAAAGTGCTGTGACATACAGACGGACGGACGGACAGACGGACACAGGTCGTGATTGCAAAAGGGTTTTGTATTTTAGTACAAAACCCTAAAAAGTGAAGAGAATAAGTTAAATTTAACTTTAGAATGAATTCAAGCTATGGTAGAAAAAAATGAATAAAATGAATGACTAGGCTAACTAAGTCTTTCGTCCAGCAAAACCGTTCTTTTCCAGGAGAAGAATGTCAGCGAACGGTGAGTATGCTGCCAAGAGGGTAGGGTTTCTGTAATTCGCGAATGGTCGGTTTCGCGTTGCGGTCGGTACGCGGTCCCATAGATCGTGTTCGCGTGTTTTTATTAGCGTAGATATTTTTCGGTTTTGTCTTCGAGTAGTGCATTTCGGGCACCGCGCGTCGGTGATATTCGGGAGCGCGTATTTTTAACGGTTGTTTTCATTTATTTCCTCCGGGAGGAAGAGATGCAATTTAGAGTAGAGTCGATGAAATTTGTTCGACGCGTTTAAATCGGGCATGTGAACCGGTGGCTAAATTTTGGTATTTCGGACTTAGTCTGCTCGCGTAAGACCCGCGACCGAAACTCCTCTTCGAAGTAGCTAGCTAGCCAGCAGCCACCTCGGAGTAGACTGAGAGTGTCCGGACCTGTTGACCTGATGGGTACAGTCCGTTGTCACGTTCCAAGACTTCACGTCTAGAACCAATGAGAGGTCGGTTCAGATTTCCTTCGGGAAATCTCAAACGTTCGAGACGTATGGAAACTAAAAGCATTATACAAGTCGGCGGTGGAGACGCTTGGAGACGCTGAACAACTGATGCAGTATTGTTAGCGCTCTCTCAAAACTGCAGCTTCTTCTTCTTATTCTTAGGACTACTGCCCCTCTCGGGCCTTCGCTTCCTCATAATAGCGCCTGCAACTGTCTCGGTCTATTGACCGCGTCCTCCAATTTCGAAATCCGAGCAGCGACGAACTGTTTTCGTCGACCGAGTCAGAACAGCGTTCCCTCGGTTTCGCCACTGGTCTCCGACCTTCAGTTCTCCCAACGAATACCTGTTTGCAGCTTATCTAAAGAAAATAAACTTAACATGGGTCCCTGGACACAGCGGTATAAAGAAAAACGAAAGAATGGATAAAGTAACAAGCTAGTGAATAAATTTAAAATGCCAACCGGGAAAAGAGTGAGTTTTTTAGCTTCACTCTAACCAAATGAGGATCAAACAACTCCGAAGAAACTACAGGAAAGGTGTAAAAACTCTAGTGGCATTGTTAATAGGCCACAACCCGCCATAGGCAATCAAACGGATGAAATTTGCGAGTTTGCGGCGAGAAAGAGGAAAGCTTAGAACATCTTCTTTCAGATTGTCCAAGCCTGATTCGCAAGCATTACGCAACCGAGTTGGATTATCTGGCGACAACGGAACTTAAGGGCTTTCCTGGGCTTGTATAGAAGAAGAGAAGAATTCCTATTAAAAATTCTGCTTAGAATAACAAGGCACCGGTCATCAATGAGATTCTATGAGTGCTCATCAAATACTCTTATGGTGGCAGCGGCATTCAGGAAGCCGTCCACAAAGTAATCCATTAAAGCTCAAGAGCAAATACCGCGTGAGTCGGGCCGTTTCATATTTACTATTTACAAAGAATGACAAGGAAATTGCGGAAAATTGTCGATGAGTTTTTTTATTCAGTTGTGAATACCAGCTGCTAAACAGGAAAACTATGCTCTATATCTACAAAACTATCTTCACTAACTTCTTTTATGCAGACATGCACCCTCACCGAGGCAAGTAAAGTAGTAGAGATTAGTGAAGGATTTGACCGGCCGGAATACTTCTTGATGTGGTTTATTGCTAAATAACAGTAAAGCCAACACATAAATTACTCTAAGATCAAATATTGTTTGAAGTTTAATTGTGTTGCATTTTTTATATGCTAAATAATTTAAGCTTGATTTTATATGAGAAATTCTGTTAATATCGGACTCATTTTCTATACTTTTATTTGAAGTTTACTTTACGTTGTTTGCTGCTAGCATCTTTACTCTTCCTAAAAATAGCAAAAATCGTTTTCTTCTTAACATCATCTTTCGTAATTTATAATTCTTCTCTCCATTACTTAACAAATAAAACAAAAATCACTTTGCACACCAAACTCTTCTCACTCCTACGCTTAAAAAAATTAGATAACAATTTATCTCATAATGTAATAATGTGCCAAGCCTCGTCGTTCCTTCGGTGAGTCGAATCATAATAAATTAAGAGTATCGTGTGAAACACACGCATCTAAAAAGAATTCTAAGAGTTCATAGATTACAGCTGGCATCTAATTTTTGTTTTTTTTTGTTTCATTGAACGTATACTCGATAGTGCGACAATTTTTCTGAGATAAAGCTAATAAGCTTGATATCAATTGTGCCAAGAGCATTCACAACTAATTGATCGATCTCCTATAGAGGTCGATTATCATTGTGTCATTATTATTAGTCAACTAACGCAATTGACAATAACTAAGATTGTGACCTAGTTAGAGGGCTTCTATCTTTCACACTAACTACGTCCGTAATAATAATAAAAATAATGGGAAAAAATAGAGCATAGATGTTTGGCAGCCAATATTGAAATTCATCCAAATTTTCCTCATCATGTTTTGGAGAGGTATGACAATAAGTGATCACAGCAGAAAAAAAAATAATTTTAGCACTATACTCGTATAGTGCTTAATTGAGGTTTTGATAATCAATTCAGAATTAAACTAATTTAAATAATATTTTCGAACAAAGAAGAGTAGCAATATTAAAAAGAAATATATTAAGCAGTCTTATTCATCTAAGCATGGTATTATATACCATGCTTAGGGTGGTCCAACTATAATGCACGATGTTAATTGTGAGTCACACCTTAACGTCAAGTTTTTCGCCGAAATTAATTTGACATTTCTTTGTTTCAGTGTTTGACAAATTCAACCATGGAGAGGTACACAATTGAGCAGCGCGTTAAGGTTGTTGAAGTCTTTTACGAAATGCGCGTTCAAATCAGAAATGCATTTAGTGCACTTCGTGATTTTTTTGGTCAGCATAATCGACCATATGTGTCCACAATGGGGAGAATTGTGCAAACCGGGTCAGTAGGAAATGTGAAATCACCTGTGCATGCTTGCCCAGTTCTTTCTTCGGAAAACATTGCTGTTGTTCGCGATAGTGTGGCAGAAGAGCCGTCAACCTCGGCTCGTCTTCGTACCCAACAATTGAACATCTCACGAACATCACTGATGCGAATTTTGTTTAAAAATTTGAATTTACACGCTTACAAGGTTCAATTGTCTCAAGAGCTGAAGCCTACTGACCATTTCAAGCGTCGGCAATACGCCGAATGGTTGGTTGAATAGACATAAGGGAATGGTGACTTTACAAAGAAAATCATCTTCAGTGACGAGGCACACTTTCACCTCAGTGGATTTTCTAGCAAGCGGAATTACCCCATTTGGGCAAATAAGAATCCACGAGTGCATCCACAAAGGGTGACTGTTTGGTGCGGTTTATGGACTGGCGGCGTCATCGGGCCGTATTTCTTCGAAAATGAGGACGGCCAAGCAGTTACTGTGAATGGTTTTCGCTATTTCGAGATGATAACGGACTTCTTGTGGCCAGCAATTTAGGTTATGGACCTGGACGATATGTGGTTCCAAAAGGATGATGCCCCTTGCCACACAGCCAACGAAACAATGGCTCTTTTGCGCGAGAAATTCAATGGCCGGGTTATCTCACGTTGTGGCGATGTTAATTGGCCCCCACGATCATGTGATTTGACACCGTTGGGCTTCGTTCTCTGGGGATATTTAAAAGGAAAAGTGTACATCAATAATCTAAGAACAATTCAAGAGGTAAAGAGTGAGGTAATTCAGCAAATTAACGACATTTAACCTCAATTATGTCTCAGAGTAACTGAAAATATGAAGCATCGGATAGAAGTATGCCACCACAGCCGTGGCGTGCGTTTGGGCAATATTTTGTTTTTTCACACATAATTGTCATAGATCCTTCTATTATAATAAAAATATTAACATAATTCTCTGATTTTTTTTTGTTTTATTTACAATTAACATCGTGTTTTTTTGGTTGGACCACCTTTTAGTACACGTATAAAGGAAGGGTTTTACCCAATGCATATACTTATCCTAAGCAATTTATGAAAAAAAAAAACAAAAAAAAATATGAAATGCAATGTATTAAATTGTCACATGTAGAAACATTTTATTTAAAAATTCATGGTGTGCATCTTTTTTGAAATCGGTGTGATCCCAAGTAATCCGTAGAGTCCGGATTTAACAAAAGCGTATCATCTTTGTAAATTTAAATATACGATATATAATCTAAAGTTGAGTTATAATAACATTTTTATGAGATAAAAACCTTACTTTAGACAAATAAACAATTTTTAAGCATTTTCTTTTTCTTGAAAAGCCGTCGGGTCTTGCTTCGTTGTGTGAGCAGACGCGTTTCGACACCTTTGAATCATCTTCAGTGTCTCAAAGAAGGCGAAACGCGTCTGCTCACAGAACAAAGCAAGGCTCGACGGCTTTCCAAGAAAACCGAGAATTGGCCCGCGTATATCAAATAAACAAAATAATTGACTACTATTTTTAACCAGCTAGGAGAATTTAGAGTTCTCACGTACTTGTTAATACCAATTTCAGTAGGTAGCTGAAGTGAAAAAATTTCCCGGGCCCTTACGGTGGTCTCACTCAGCGCGCATTGTAAAACCACAATCCATTTATTCACGACCGTTTTTTAGTTTAGCTCTATTACTCGTAAGATGTCTACAAATTTGTTTTCCTAGCTCCTGCTTTTGGCTTCTTCTTCCAATACGGCGGGAGCCTCGAGTCAATGATCAGACACACTTTTAAGTCTCCAGGCAAGCCTTCAAGCCTAGCATCTGAAGTAAGTGGGGCAGGGTACTTCATCTCTATTTGCTAGTGAAGCAAACTTACCTTTCCCATTTTTGATATCCGCGCTAACCTTACTTTTGACCTTATTACCCCAACTTCTGGGAAGTAGGTTTCACAACACGTCTTTAGGATCTCTAGGTATGCCCTAAACGCTGGTCAACAGACAGTGCATTCACACAAGCGATGTTGTTTTTCTTTCACCTTAGATCTATAGTTTCCATGAAAATCATTGTTATAAAACCTACAGAACTCAGACAATACTGCGACCGTGACGCGAAAAGAATTCCTATCCGGATCTAATAGTACGAGTATCTAATGTCGTCGATACGAAATTACATCACATACTACATTTGTCTAGCAATTTTTCAATTGGGTATTTCTGCTTAATGGTGACCTTGATTAAGGTCATATGAATTCTAATTAGGAAATGATGTTACAGAACATCTCCAAGCATCTTTTGACAGCTTTTCTCATGTTATCTCGTTGAGGAATTCTAATGCCAACTTTATATAGAGGAGAAAAATACAATAGATCTATAAAATATTCATAAGACCTGTGTTAAGGTTTAGCGAAAGTGTAGGGTCGAGCATTGAACCCTATAGTTATTTGGCTACCTGTGAAAATGTGATAATTTAAAAAACTTAATTGATGTTAGGTAATATCATCGCTGATGAAACCAAGATTAAGGAGAGATGGGCATCATATTTCAAGAGCCCCCTTAATCCCATGCACAGCTCGAGGATATCGGAGCCTATAGATGTCTGTGGAGAGCTTCCATTGGCTCTACCAACTCTGGATGAAGTTTGCTCCACCATCAAAACCCAAAAGAATAAGAAAACGCCGGGCATCGATGAGATTCCAGTTGAGCTCATCAAATATGGTGGCAGTAGTGTTCAAAAAGCTATTCACAAAGTCATCCAGCATATTTGGCGACAAGAACATATGCCGAAAGAGTGGAGACAATTAATTATATTCCCTATCCACACAAAAGGTGACAAGCTACAGTGGGATCATAATTAGTTTTATAAAAGTTATAGCGCTGACGCTCTTTCCGACGATAGCGGCAGAAGCAGTGTAAGAAATTTCAAAGTGTAAGGGGGGATGATGGGGATCAGGAGGAAGATAAGGAAAAAGAACTGGAGGTGAGCATAACAACGATTTCTCCATACTACAAAAGAATAAATAAAGGTTATGATTATTAACGTTAAGAAAATTATTAAATTGAGCCAGGGAACACATGGACATAAAAGAAGAAATTAATGACCAAATTTGAGATGAGTCAGACTCAAACTGATTGTCATTCCATGAGAGTTTAGGAAGGTTAAAATCTCCGCATAAAATAAGGTGACAATTAGAAAAGTGCGATAAGAAAATACTAGATATTTCGGTGAGAAAGATATTGTAGACCGAAAAAGGACACTTACAAGGTATAGAAGTGCTAAAGACAAGAAGAGAAATGGAAGACGAAATAACTTTTTTTGCCCCCACACATTCTACAGGAGCAGTGAAAAGTAAATTTGTTAGAGGGACTCCAGTAAAGGTATTCTTGTAGGCGACTAGGACACCTCTTCCGTCTAACTTGTTGGAAATTGACCCATCATGAGCACGCCTTTGTGTGATTAGGAAATATTTCAGATTCAAATATTCTATCAGTCAACCAGAATTCAGAAATACAGATTATATCATCGTTAGAGAGAGAGAAAATAAGACAAAGCTAGATCCTAGATGTAGTCACACGATACCGGAACAGTCAGTTTGAAAGAAGCTATAACTCTGCTGATCAAGTTACCCTTCGTCACCTTCTGGCAGCTAATTATTATCAGAGATAAGCCAAATTTCTTTTTTACATAACCTAAAATATCCTCGGTGGATGTGTTATACGCAAGCCTTGATGTGAAGATTTGTTTCGGCGGCGCTATAACTTGGAGGGATGGCGTTTCCTTAGGAACTTGCCGCATTTCGAAATTTTTTGGAATGGCTCCCCGATATACTTCTTGTAGGCTGTGAAGTAGGCAAAGCGTCTGAAATGCCACTAACTATTAGCGTTGCGTTACTTGATGACGATGAGGGTATACTCTGCGGCAAATTTCCTGACGTGAATACATTTGTTGGAAAGTGACGATACCATTGGAAAACCCAAGAAACACCAGATAGCTCAGCGCTACTCAGATTCCAGGATTGAAGGAAGCGGTTGACGGACAGAAGACAACAGTGACAACTGTCAGGTGGTGACGTGAAATTTATCAGCTCTATAGAAAAAACGATCAAAAAGTGGAATTTTAAAGTGAAATCAGCTGTTTCTTGATTTGGTGAATTTGGTGTTAGAATTTCGGTATTTTCAAGAGTGAAAATCAAGGGTAAGTACATTATCTTAGAGGAAAACCTACATTTAAAAATTCTGCATTAAACCGCTAGATTTTCCAATTATTTTTTGGACGAGGAGAGGGATTCTCGTGTAGTACGAAGATAATTTTTTTTATAATAAATTTAGAAAATATATAATAAATTTATAAAATTTAGAATAAACTTAATAACAATTTTTCCAACTAATTATTATTGATAATTTTCAAATTAATATTATAAGGTGTATTAATATTATTTCCCCTATGCGTAATAAATTGATATTGCAGACAATTTATAAAATAATAATCATTTTCATAAGATTAAAATAGTAGTGATTGAATCCTTTTCAACTATTATTGGTAAGGGTTCCTAAAATAATAAATAAGGAAAATGTCGACGGTGGAATGCAACAAATGTGGTAAATGCGAAAAAACCGCTAAGAATTCGAAACAAGGAATAGGGTGTGATGGAATATGTAATAAGTGGTTCCACATAAGCTGTATTAAAATGTCTGAAGAAAGATATCTAAAGATTATGGAGATTACTCAAGATGTTCTTTGGATGTGCTCCGCTTGTAAATCTTATAACAAAAAATTAAAAGATGATCGTCTCATGGAACAAATGAAGCAAACAGTCAACCAACTAATTGAACTGAAGTCTACCGTCAGTGCCTTAATGGAAAAAAACACTCATGTAAATAAAATTACATATGCAGATGTGACCAAATCGGATACTGGTTTGCAGAAAGAAAAACGCACAAACACAACATCACAAAAAGGCATAATCATCAAGCCCAAAGCCCATTCAAGCTCCGATCAAACTCTTTCCGATTTCAAATCTAAAGTCCGACCCCCTCAATGCAAGATTCCACTCCAGCTAGTCCGTCCGATTCGAAATGGTGGAGCAATTATTAAGACTTCTTCGAATGAAAATTCATCTACGCTTCTCAATATTATTAAGGAAAATATGAAGGGATACGAAATAATGGAAACTAAGTCTCTTCAACCAAGATTGGTTATAAATGGATTAGAGAAGCAATTCACAAACGAGGAGCTAAGAATTGAAATCAAAAGTCTGAACCCGAACATTTTAGATGAAGATAAAATGGAATTGGTTCACTCTAGAAGAAGACGGAGCGGAAAATGGTTACATATTTTAGAGGTGAATGGAACACTGTTCAGGAAGATAGCGAATAGATATGTTAATATCGACTATGGATCATACTACATAAAAGAATATTTTAACGTCACGAGGTGCTTCAAATGCCAAAAGTTCAATCACAAGACATCAAAATGTGAAGGGGAACTGAGGTGTGCATGATACAAGAGACTGTAATAGCTCAGTTGAAAAATGTTGTAATTGTATGGAAAATGGTACGAAAATTGGCCATGCACACCGGGCAGATTCGACGGAATGCCCAGAATTAAAACGTAGGATTTTGATTGCTAAGAGAAGCATTAACTACGATGATTAATATGCCATTCAATAATACAAAGATATTTGAAGCCACCCAAATTTCTATCCTCTATGCTAATATAAGAAGTTTAAGACAAAAACTTAACGAACTTCAAATTTATGTAAAGCAACATTCAAATATAGATTTAATTATACTTAATGAAGTCTGGATATATTCCGAGGAAGTGGAGTACTACAACATTCAGGGATACGATTCTGTATTTTCCTGCAGGCCCGGAAGAGGTGGAGGAACAGCAATTTATATTAAAAAAACTCTTAATTTCATAACGAGGCGAGTAATACCAGATTAATACAATATGATAGTCATCGAACTAGTATGCCCTGGAAAGAAAATAAAAATTGGCACATTTTACAACCCCACCCGACTTAACGCACAAGACCTGTGCTTGACATTAGATGAACTATATTCTATGGAAAATAATTCGATCACAGTTGCCGATACGAATATAGATCTAATGGTTGAATCGAATGAGTCAAGGATGTACAACGACGTACTAGAAACGAATGGTGCCACTATTGTGAACCCAAATCAACCTACCCGACTAGCATCTAATACCTGCCTGGATCACATAGTCACAAATGAAAATCAAATTGCTGGGAAAATTGCTTATACTCTAGAGGACTGGCCTAAACTTGATCATCGTGTTTTGAAAGTTGTTATTCAAGGCATTAAAATAAATAAAAAGCAAAAGCCTGCTTACAAAGTCTTCAAATACTTAAATAAGGACATCTTTAGATCAAATCTTAAGGGTTTATTAATTAACCAAAAACCTTCAAACTTAGTGGAGCTCAATAACATCATAATGGAAGCTAAGGACACCTCGACTACGGAGAAAAAAATTAGATGTCATCAACATTCATGGATAACCAAAAAAGTTATTGAGGCAAGTAAGAACAAGCGGAAGGCTTATATGAACTACAAACAGAACATGAATGATCAATCGCTTAGGTTTATATACATCGAAGCCAATAAAACATCTAAACGTGTTGTGAAAGAAGCAAAACTTGTGTATTACTTCAAAAGACTAGATGCAGCGGCCGACAATGCGCATGAAATATGGGACATAATAAATGAAGTTAAAAGAAACTCACCGCGTAACTCTACGACCTAGGATTTCACCATAGAGAACTCATCTTCAGCAAATGCATTTGAAGCTGCAAGTAACCTCAATATCTTTTTTTCAACTATAGGTGAAAAAATTGCCAAGGGAATCCAGCCAGCGCCAACAAGCAATTTTACTTCTACAATTACGTCGCCCAAATCTTCCTTTCACATGCATCTAACTAACAAAGTTGAAGTAATAAAAATTATTGCACCAGGTATAGACAATATCACCATGGATGAAATAAAACTTATAAAGGAAGAGATAGCAGAATGTGTTGCAAATTGTCTAAACAAACATATTAGGAAGGGAACGTTTCCTGAGGGAGGAAAACTAGCAAAATTAGTCCCAATATTCAAGGGAGGACACCGTATGGATCCAAATAATTACCGCCCGATCGCGCTTTTAACCGGATTTAGTAAAATATTCGAAAAATTAATAAACATCCGTCTATCATCATTCATTAAGGAAAATTCAATTTTAAATTTACAACAGTTTGGTTTCCAGAAAAATAAAGGAACTTTTGATGCTCTTTTCTCAGTCACGCGTTTCATAAATACAGGACTTGACAAGGGTGACTATGTTGCTGCCATTTTTGTGGATCTGAAAAAGGCGTTTGATACGGTGATTATGAGCATTTACTTCGTAAACTCGAATTATATGGCATTCACGGGAAACCAAATCAACTTTTTAGGAATTACTTAAAAGGAAGATCGCAGAAAACGGTAGTCAATAATGTATTGAGCGACTTGGCACCTATGAAGTCAGGCGTTCCCCAAGGCTCCATACTTTGCCCTACCATATTCTTGTTATACACTAACAATTTAAATACATGTGGACTAAAGGGACACTATGCACTATATGCTGATGACACAGTTCTACTTTACTCGGGATGCAAAAAAGATTACTTAGAGCATACCATTAATGAGGATCTAAGTACATATCATTCGTGGTAAAGTAATAATAAGCTAGCGCTAAATACTTCTAAGACCAAATACATTATTTTCAAACAGAAGAACAAGGAAGACACTAACATTGATTTAAGAATTAAAAGCGAAAAACTGGAGAGAGTAGCGGAATTCAAATATCTTGGACTCATCATCAACCAACGATTAACATGGCTGTCGCATATAAACAACTTAAGAAGACAATTAGCTCCTGTTATTGGATTACTGAGAAGATTTGAAGGATTTCCAAGCAATATCAAGCAGATGGTGCTAAATGCATTCGTTCTTTCGAAACTACATTACGGAGTAGTAATCTGGAGCCAGTCATCAAAGCAACACCTTAATATCATCTCCAAGTTGCTTACCAAGGCTTATAAAAATATGCTAAATCTACCAATACGTACACTAACCAGATTTGTGTACCAATCAGCGAAAGCATTAACATTTATTTATTTTATTTTTAAATGCTTGAATTCAAATTCGTCGTCACATATTCAATTTATGAAAGTATCGCAGAAAAATCACTACAATGCTAGGAACGCAAATCAATTCATAATACCTTTTGGAAGAACGGATCGTCTAAAGAATGATGCTACGAATGATGCCTTGCGTATATACAACAATCTCCCAGATTCAGTTAAGGATGCAAACTCACTTATAGTTTTTAAAAAAAGGTTTAAAGAATATTTATTTAACAACGATTGAATCTCAGTGCAATAAATTTCTACATCGCATCTTAGGGCCTTTCTTGACCCTATCGTCGAGATTGTATAGCAGAAAGATGTATTTATGGAGAAACTCAGTCCAATAAATTTCAACATAGCATCTAAGGCCACTTTAAACCCTATCATCGAGATGCTTGAAATGACAGCTAACTTTATAACTCAGAGTTTTTTTTCCCACGACGTATTACAAAGTTTTTTTTATCTCTGAGAGTTGATCACGAAATTGACAAGATGAGATTAATAGGATAAATTCACATAATTTGTGTGCCCCCTTATACCTATGGTCTAATCATTGCCTGGGTGGGTGAAGAAACGACGAAATGTGAAGTGCAGGTCGCACGAGCGTTGTGCGAGGAAGAAAGTGTGATGGAGAGAGTGGAACGGAATGGAGGTATTAAAAAAAAACAGCTGTAGGCATAGTTTGCATGATGCCACGGTCCGTAGAGTTGTAGTGCAGAGCCTACAACATTTTATCAATTGCAAATAGAAAACACAAACACTGAAGATGACTCAAAAGAATCCAAACGCGCCTGCTCATTCAAAAAAGCAAGCCTCGATAGCAATTTGGACTCCTAAGGAGGGCAAAACTTTTGAATTGTAGTAAATTTCTTTATTACGATCGCCGAATTCGATCAGCTGTTTTGTTTTGCATCATGATTTTCTTAATTTCAAACTATTTTCTTTATTCAAAGCAATAATTAATGTCGTTTAATTCCTATGTTTATACTGAAGCCATATTGCTAAATAGTTGTTTCCCTTTTTTCATGAAAAGCTGTCGGGCCTTGCTTTGTCGTGTGAGAAGACGCAGTTCGACTCCTTTGAGTTATTTTCAGTCTCTAAAAGATATGAAAATGCGCCAATACAAAATAATTGACGCAACTTTTTCCCTGTTCTAGTAAAATATTTTCAGTATTCTACTTTGTAGGATGCGATGGAAACGTCCAATATTTTTCTCTGCAGAATACATTTATGTTTATGTACAGAATTATCCAATGCACTATCTGGCAAAACGAGAGAAATTGTAGTTCAAGGAATTTTGGGCCCTTTATTGGTTATAGCACTCTTTTATCGAATGGTTACCGCTGCACCGATTGCGTTCAAATTTTGTATTCCGGAGCACTTTTTAATTCTAAAACCGATAAGGTGAGGAAAAATCTGATCCAAAACGTTTTTCAATAAAATTTTATTAATTTTAGTATCGAACTGACAGATGAGCACTACATTTATTCGTCAATTGACAACCCAACCCACACATTTATTCAATTGTGATCAGATGTTATCATATAACACAATTGAAGAAAATGGGATGAGAATTGTATTTCAACAACATTTTGGTGGAATTTAAGGCATTAAATTATAATATTTGAAATGGCAGATCCCCGATGCTGCTGTAATATATTGTGCAAGGACGGGTTCTAGAAGAGCAGCCTTCTTTTCTCTAGAAGGACACCCTTCTATTCTCTAGAGGAGCACCCTTCTATTCTCTAGAGGAGCAACCTTCTATTCTTTAGGTGCGTATTCTATAGAAGGGCATCCTTCTATTCTCTAGGGAAGCATCCTTGTACTCTTCCTTCTACTCTATAGAAGGGTACCCTTCTAAACTTCATGATACATTCTATTCATTTGAAGAGTACCCTTCTATAGAATAGAAAGGTGTTCCTCTTGAGAATAGAAGGGTGCCCTTCTATTCTTTAGAAGGGTACCCTTCTATTCTTTGGAAGGGCACCCTTCTATTCTTTGAAAGAGCACCCTTCTATTCTTGACAAGGGCACCTCTTTAGTTTTTAGAAGTTATTTTCTTCAATAGTGTTATATGACAACATCTGGTCACAATTGAATAAATGTGTAGGTTGTCAATTGACGGATAAATGTTTTGGATCGGATTTTTCCTCACCTTATCGGTTTAAGAATTAAAAAATGCTCCGGAATACAAAATTTGAACGCAATCGGTGCAGCGGTAACCATTCGATAAAAGAGTGCTATAACCCCTTTATTTGCCTTTTTAAAGTAGAAAAATATGAAGAAGATAGACTAGCCCCCGTGATCAGTTTTCTATCATTTTTATTCTTTACTGCTTAAAAAAATATAATCTCAACAATAGAACGCATTAGACTGAATCGAATTCATATCTGATTTCTCTGCACTCCACGTCGAATTTACAATCGTTTCAAGTGAAAGTACTGAAGATTATTCATAAGCCTAGAATACTGGCTTTGATTAAACCAGCTGACCTAAGAGATATCCTGAACGTCCCGAGCTCAAGTTTTGCCTATTGTAATGTGTGGCCGTATCTCCCGGTGATTTTAATCGCAAAGAAATTCCACCCAATTTGTTATGAGATAAGTTAAATCGTAAATCAAATTTGATACTAGTGTCAAATTGTTATCAATTTCGATAAATTTTGCACAACAATGTGGCTTATCAACCGATTGGGCTAATAATTTCTGACAAAAAGTTGAGATAATTCATTCATCTTACTTTCGAGAACGACGTCAATGAGTTACACAAAGAAACTATACGATTGCCTTGTATTGCACAAATTGTGATGAGTAAGGGGTATTCTGCGAATCTGCATGAATGGTGCAAAATCCCAATTGTCAAACGAGTGTAGGAACCTCAAAAATCAATGCTTCTTTCACAGCAATAATACTTCAAATCACTTTGTAGCTCACTCACCTTTAAACGTGCGCTAATCGGGCCGTCAATTCGTCTTTGGGTTCAAGTTCCTATAATCCTTGACAACTTTAGACCGACCGTCTCGCTGTTTTCCCTGAGATTTCCTTACGGATCACTATGCTAATCTACAAATTGTATCACAAAACTTTTATCTAGGGTCACTGTCAGGTAATCGTCTAGGCGACAAATTGTTTTACGCCGCATAACTCACATAACATCAATCACTGTGCCATTACCGTGGCAACTGGACTTACCCGCGAATGATTATTGGTAGTTTCTCGGAAAACGTACGCAAATTCTTCAATTAAATTCTTTATATGATGTAAGCGAAAATCACCGAACACGATATGGTGGTTCTGAGTGCAAACGCTGTCACTGATGATTCTGCCAAGAACGCGTTTCAATAGAAAGGCCGACAGCAGGCGGCAAACGGAAGCACAACCGAAACGAATTCCTAGTTTTCGCGAAAATCTTCAAGATATTGCAAGTACCGTAACTTTTATCACTTCCTCAAACTCGAGAGGAACTATGCGTTGTACTATGAGAAATGCTAGCTCGCGATTTGGACGTGATCAAGGAAATATCGCTGTCGGTACAGAACTTTCTAACGACTTCTTTTCCTACTGCACACCGTACTAAGTTCGCGAGAGAAAACCCCTTACATCAGCCGTACTCGCCATATAGGCTAATGACATTTCAAACTTACAGTCGCTGACTAATAAGATGAATGAAATGTCAGAAGCGAATTCTGTTAGTCCACTGTTGAAGAAACGAGAAGGCCTTTTATGATATAAGCTCAATAGATGCCGCTATCGATACACGAATTTAAAAACTTTAATTTGAACATTTGATCAAACAAGCCCAAAGAGAATATGTTGAAAAACTTTTACGAGTTGTTTCTGACAGAAACAATGAATTTATTTTCTCATTTCTTATAATCAACTTTTAAGTGCATATGACCCCTTCTACTTCACAAAAAAAACAACTAAACGTAAATTAAAAAACTTTAATGTTCAGATACTGGGAATGCGGGCCGACTTTGAAATTATATGTTTCATTCGAATGGCGCTAATCAGCACCGCGAGACGGAGGAGCTTTTTCAAACCACATTTTAGGACCTTAATAAGAGTAATTAAAGGTTAATCCTCTGGTCTCTTTGTAGCACTCCAGCTCTTTCCGGGCGTTTGCTTCCTGCTTTCTGTGCATCCAATTGTTTGGGTTAAGCGACTGCTTTTTCTAACAGTGAACCTTTCCTTGGTTATCGCACAGTTTCTCTCACAAATACTTCGGTCGAACAAATTACATGGCGAGCCCATTGTATCTTCTGAAGTCTTATATAGTTTAGGTCACAAAATTGATACACATAGTAGGAAAGTTTGAACAAATTCATTAAGCTGACCTAGAAACCTTGAAATACGCGAAGCAGCGTGGTTTTGAATAAAAACTTGCTTTGAGTGAAAGTAGCATGGTTGTTTTGAGTGAGATGGTAAGCTCCAATGTGTGTCTGTTCTATAATTTGGACATCCATCAAGCATTTCAAATATCTCACGGTTGTATCTGAATCGCTGTTTGTGCCCTTTCAGCTTTGTTTTGATTATTCGTCTCCTTAAATGACCCACTTTTCGAGAGCATTAAATGTGTTTGCTTAATGTTTGAACGAGGATTCATATTTCGCATTTGTAACTTATCAAAGGTTTTATCACAGCTTTGTTTAGCTGCTGCCCTATGTATTCAACTGGTTACCAGTTCCGTCAGAACTGAGTAAAATATTTTGTGTACGTTTCCTTGGCTCCGCCATGGGTTTGATTTTCGCCTTATTAGTTGATAGTGCCACTCGCTTTACTTAGTCGTTAGGCTTCGGCAAGGTTTCTTTGGCAGCTATAGACATGCATGAGAATATGTTGACTTTGCCCGCATAGCCTACATTTTAGCTGGAATTGTAGAACAATAATGTACCTTTTATCAAGACATAACTTCCTTAAGACGAATTCTATGCCCGCGTTTTTTTTTTCTTTCTGTAGGATGTTCATCGTCCGTTAAGTTCAGCAGCGAGCAAAAGTCTGGGCCCAGCTGAAATGGCTTTGCCTGGCGACGCATACACGTGCTAAACAGCTAGCTTCTGCAGTATCCCGGAGGGGCGGGTTCTTTCTGCCAGCACAAGGGTCCATTATAGAATATTTCACGCGCATTTTTAAATCTATCTACCGATTAACCGGACCAGAAGAAAAGGCCTAAGCCAGAACTAAAAGTAATCTACTCTCCCATCCCCAGACCACGCGTGATCAGGGGTGTGACCTCGTCCTTGACGAGGGATGCTGTGGCCCATGACATCGGGATCGATGGAATTGGTACTCCCTCGCACTCCTCCCAACCAGACCTAGGGTCCCGATGGCACAAGTCAAACATGTGATGACTCACCATCCCGGCAAAAGCTTCTGCAACGCCAAACCGAACAACAGCTCAATGACTGAGTGAATGGAAAGAGAGCCAGCCATCGTGGCGGGTCTCATATCCATGTGAAAATCGAATAAGCGGGAAGACCGATTAATAGTTCGGATTTTCCCGCCACATACGTGGGTCATTCAACAAGTACTTAGCCTCACCGCCCGATGGCGCTGCTATTACAAAAGAGTTTTACCATCGTGCAGTGCATTCAACAAAACTAATGAAGGGAATTGACTGAAACTTTGACAGTAGGCTACTAAACGAATGTACTACACGATGGTAAAACTCTTTTGTAATAGCAGCGTCATTAGGCGGTAGGGTAAGTGCTTGTTGAATGATCCATATATATATATATATATATATATATATATATATATATATATATATATATATATATATATAATATATATATATATATATATATATATATATATATATATATCAAAAAATGTGATTTTCCAGGAGAATGATTTTAATGTTTGAAAGTGGCATAAAATCTTTTAAAATAAAAATATTAAGCTACCGCTTGAATTTTTCACTATGCAGCAGACTGTTTTAGATAATGACTGAGATTTTCTCAGTTTGAAACGGATAAACAGAAAAAAATTTAAATTTTAAATATTTTTATTTGATTAATGACGTTCTTCTTCAAAATTTCATGGATTGTGCTTGCAGCATTTCAAAATATGACGTTAGTTTCCTTAAAATAATTCAATATGGAATTCCAGGATTAAATTATCTTGAACTATGACATTCTTCGAAGAATAATTACATTCAAAATAGACTTCTTATTTTTTAGATTATTACTTAATGGTTGAGGAGTTTGTTGAAGATAAAACACAGTTTGAAGTAAAATCATTTCATTTTTAAAACGAATTCAAAATTTCTTTTTTTTTTGATAATTTAAACAAATTAAAATATAATTCAATAGAAAAGTAAAGAATATAAATGGATATTTCATACTGAAGTGGTTGCATAAGAGTTAAACTTTAAAACAACTGATATTGTTTCTGATGAATACTATACGTTTTCGTAGAAAGTTTTGTAAACTTTTGGTATTAAGTTTTTTTTCAATAAGTCGCATAAGGTCTCTCTTTTTAGTCTCAGAAATCTTTCTTGGCTTTCTTTATAATTGTGGCTTCCATGAAGTCTGAATCCTCATAAGAGTTCTTGTAAAAAAATGAATTTGGGTAATCTTGTTGAACTTTCAATACTTTGATTTCTTTAAATTTAATCGGTTGATTTTGTGTATTTTTTACAAAACGCAGAGGACCGATATCAGTTGCTAAACGTTTCAAATCGAAAAAATCTTCATACGAAAGCCCATTTACAGAAAATGGTTCACCCGTTTTTTTTTTTGCTGTTTTGATCAAAGAAATGAGACCTTCTGGCGTATAAATTGGGCCGCTTTTAACTGCTTGTTTCATTTTTCTTTCAATCAAAGAGTGAACAGAATCTACTTCATATTGGGTGTGGCCTTTAATTAAAAATTTGTGAGTGATAGAACTAAGGTTGTATTTACGAAGAGCAAAGATATATGCGGCTACCATAAATTGATTTTTTTGCTGACCACTACAGTTATCGGAATAGAAAGTGACGTCTTTGTATGTTCCAATATTTTTCACTATATATTTAAAAGCATACGAACTGAGATCATTTACCCCACGGTGGCCGTTTGATTCATCCCAAACAAAACAATCAGTGGTTTTATTAAGAAGATCAGTTATCGTAAAGTTAACTACATTTAATTTGCATGAATAGTAAAACGCTGAGCAATCGCTTTTCGGCAACGGCATTACAGCTTGTAAATCGTAAACAGATAACAAAGCTTTGTTCGCTAGTTCCTGTTAATCTTCCTCCTTCTCTTTTCTTGATAACTCTTTCTCAACCAAATGCTGATCGTAGCTTGCTTTTATGCTCACTTTATCTATTTCTGACATATTCTCATAAGCAACACAAGTTTCACACTGATCTTTCTTTGGTTTGAAAAATTTAAATTGAAGTCATTGGTGAAAATGTTGTAGAAGTAATTGAAATTACAGAAATTAACAACATCTCTTCTGCAGTTGCTCACATAATCGTTATATATATCTGTTATGGTTCTACCTCCTTCAATGTAGTGTTTAGTGGTATTTTTACGGGTATAATGACTTTCAATTTCAGGGATTTTGTTGATGTGTTCTGTTACTCTCTTCCTAATAGTTTCGTCCATCTTGGGTTGCTTTCCATGTTTTCCTCTTTTATCCTCTGCCATCACTGCACCTGCTAGCTGGTCTTTTTCTCGAAGGCAGTACGAATAGGGCGGTCATTTATATCTAAAGTATTTTTAAAAAATAACTTACATACACGAATGCGTCGGTCACGGAGATTAAAAAAGAACGCAGAACTATTATTTCGTCGAGGCCTTTCTCCACCCTTACGCACGGAGCGGTATTTTGGCTTAATTTCCGATGTGCAGTTAAGAATAAACTCCCTCTGTTTGGCAACGTCTCCTAGGTTCCAATAGGCATCAAAAATACTCTTCCTTTCATCTTCACTGAGTTTTTCAGAGCACTGTAATCGGCATTTGTTTGTACATGAAGTTTTCATTTTCCTCGCTTCTCTCACACGATTTGTCTTTGAATAAGTTTCATATTCTTTTCCACTATTTCTAGCTGCTTTCAAGATGTTCTGTTTCCAGCTGGATTCATGTCTTTTCCTTTTTCCTATTTTGACCGGCGTCAGATCATCAACGATAGTAGCAACGGTGGTTTCTGCATCACTTGTTGAGTGAAGTAGGAGTTCTACTTATAGGTAGGTCGGGAATATGGCTAACAGTGCTATCTAGTAGCACTGAATGCATTAAATCTGGAGCGCTGTTTGTTGCATTTATCTTACTAGCTTTATGAGCATCACTACTTGAAGTTTTTTTGGTCATAATAGCAACACGGTTAACGTGTTTCCGGTTTTCATCTTCACTGCTTTCATAATGAGATGAAGGATCCCAATTTTTGTCCGCATCAGTATCAACGAAAACCTCAGATTCACTTCCATCACTTGAATCTCTGGAACTGCTAGACTCCGATGAAGAATGATGGGTTCCTGTAGCAGACAGGAATGCAAATGAAATAGTAACCATAATTCTAAGTTGGGAAGTTAGCAGGTAGCTTGCTAACTTTCCGACTTACAAATCGAGTCGAATCATGATACTGATACAGTTTGTCCTCAAAATCTATTCATGTTGCTGCCTTTTTAGTTCAATTAGATTTAGACAACAAAAATGTACGAAATAAATGTACTAATTGAGTTGAGGAAATAGTCATCAAAACAATTGAGTACCGTTTCATGCACATTTAGTGTTAAGCGTCATCAATTTTTGTTTACCTCCACTGTCGGGCGAATTTCTACAAGCAGTTTCTTCCTGAGTTTTCTTTTTAGTAATACTTAATGCTAGTTTTAACATTTTTTCTCCTCGAGAAGACATAATGATCCACCTGAAAGAGCAAGAGGTTCATTACCTATTGAAGAAAAGACTGGCAGGAACATGCTGCAACTTGTGACTATTTGCAAACAGCTAATCTTATACTGACAATAATGACAAATTCCGAAATGAGACTGCAAATATCCCTGATAAGGGGTCGAATTTTTAGTGGAAGATTGTCATAAAACAAATTGATCCAAAACTACTCTGTATTAGGAAGAATTTTTTACTAACAATAGTGTCCTAATTCAAAATAGTACAATTGATCTCTCCCAATTACTGTGCAAGAACGTTATAAATAAAAATAATACACAAGAGTAAGATATATATTTTCCTTACAATACTGACATAAAACCAAATAGTGCATTCTTGATGCAAAACTTCGTATAAAAACTACACATACCTTGAGTTGAATAACGCGTTATAAAAAAATAATACTCTCTTGCACTAATAGACCTATGTACCTATGGTTCGAGAGCAACTGAATTGTGACACTCTTGAAAAGATCACTCTTAAACTTTTTTAAATGGAGAAACGACACTAGTGGGCTCAAGCGGCTAAATATTGAGTTACAGATATGACGATTTTGCAGCTATGTACTACTCTTTATGGGCATTTCGACAATAGTCATAACTCAAAATTGCCCATTTTTGAGAAATGTCGTTATTGAAAGGAGTGAGCGATATATACATATTGTATGGACATATTAATATTTACATATGTGACAATCAGAGAAAAAAACATTTAAATCAAAGTATTTCATTTATTTCACATAACTAAGAGTGAAAAGAAATGTAATTTTCATTTAAATAATCAGCATTCGTAGTTTCACATAAACTTAACCAAATGTACATTATGTACTTAAATGTAGAATTAAGGATAAGAAAATAACTGTACACGTATATAATGTACTTTTCTATATATCATATAACTAACAAAGAAATATCTAGTGCAAAAAGCTTTATTTTTTGATTGCTTTTTTTATTTATTCCTATAGTAAAAAGAACTTACTGCATTATGCAAACGAGACACATTCAGCACTTCTGCTGCTTTTAGAGCTTCAGATGCACTTGGAGTGGTACAATTTTCTTCCGGGCCGTCGTCATTATTATCGTCGCTATCTTGGCTATTGCCGATAAAATGTTGTAGAATTTTTGGTCAGTCGGCTCCTCACACGTTGCGAGATTATCATCAACAGCAGAATATTAATCAAGTTCTTCATTTCCTATGGGCAGTGCTTTATTCAGAGCTGTCGCTCAGACAGACACCAGCACATCGTCATCATCATTATCGTTGTCGGCAGCAACACTCGGACTGTCTCGGACAAATTGTAGAGAAAGTAGGTTGATTAATGTCCGTAAAGGACTGCAGCGATGGTCTGCTGTCTCAGCGGAAGAAGATGTTGGGATCCGCTGAGATTGGCCTTGTCTGGGGACGCATGAATGCGCAGGCAGGCTAGCGTTGCGGTGTCATGGGGCACAAAGACCCCCAGCACAAAGACCCACTACAAAAGAATTTTGCATTCACGAATTCCGGGGTCAAATAAAAGTCGACCGAAGTCGAAAAAAAGGAGGTCACCAACTAAGGGTTGGTAATTGCTGACGAAAAGGACAAACTGGACCTGGGGAAGACAGACGAACTTAAGGGGACTTCATCGTTACCCGACGAGTCTTATGGCCCACAAATAATATGTATATTTCCCATTTGAGTGGAAAACTCATACAAACATAATTTGCATGAACTTTCCCATCAAAAGAAAAATATAGAATTATGTGATCGAATCACATAACCCTATAGCATAAATTCGTCACGTTTATATATATATATATATATATATATATATATATATATATATATATATATATATATATATATATATAACTAATGTTTTGGAAAGTTACAAACTATTTTTTTAAAGTTAAGACACTGTTTAAGTTATAGAGATTCTATCGACCAAGCCAGAAAAAAATTAACACAAGATAAATAGATTCCAGAGTCTAAGTAGTGTATTTTTCTAAATTTTTTAATTGATTGTAACATTAGCATAGGCATATATAAAAAGTTATAACAGATTTAGAAAGCATAAATTCGTAAGGCTCAAACGATTTCCAGCGGTCAGTTCGCAACTATCATTGGACTATTATAAGTGCTCCTTTAATGCTAGCTCGTCTCGCGCATACACCTTTTAAGATCTTTTGTTAATTATTGGATAAAAAAATTTATAATTGAGGCACTTTATTTGTGCATTGAGAGAGTTTGTATAAAGCTAAGGTCAAATGCAATTGTAGAATTGATTAGAATAATTCTATTGCTTAAGGATAAAATAATGCAAAATCATTAAAATTAATTGCTAAACATTTTAAAAAATCTTTGTTTTTTAGTAGACAGCTGTTCTTTTTTAGAAGGTAATTCAGACGGGAAGTGAGTATGCCGCCAAGGGGGTAGAGTTTTGATAATCCGCGACTGGTGACGTGCCAAGGGCTATTAAATTGCTGGTTCAGAGGATAAATTGGGCCGGGCAAAAACGGACGGACTGGCGGAGACTTCATAGTTACTGACGATACTTATGGCCCACAAATAACAGTGGGGCATCCAGGTTGAAGCGGTGCCATCTCGCACCTTCCCAACCGGATCAAGATCCTAACGTAGACGTGGCCATGTATGTCTCATTTGAGGGAAAAACTCATACAAAATTACTTTGCATGACTCTTTCCATCAAATGAGGAATACAAACGTACCCAATTTATGTTATAGCGTTATGCAATGAAATCACATAACCCTATAACATAAGAGGGCACGCGAGTGGAAGGCCACTCTACCCGGCAAGAGCCCCTGTTAACAAAAGAAAAAGGGAAGAGTGCGCCCGATGGCAAGCCCATGTTAAAGGAGGAGCCTGCAATCGATGCGGGTCCTATACCCGATCAGGTTGAGTGAAAGGGAAAGACCGAAATTACAAATTTTAAATTCCATATTTAATCGCATAATCATTATAACTCTATTTAGACCATATCCCGAACAAATAAATATACATATGTACTTCATAAATGTCTAAAGTAAGAAGTGGATAAAGTTCTAATAAAATATAGCTATATTATTTTCAATTGAATTTTGTTACTATGCCTATTATAAAGAAAGATAACTTGGATCGAGTAAAATATTGAATTCCAAAATAGACGACAAATAAAATGATAGGATTTCAAAAGGGTCTATTAATATGTTTTAAGTTTCGTCCTATTTAGAACACAGTTAAGTTGATTACAGTTGATGTTGAGATATTCAGAAAATAATTTGAAGATAATTTAGAGATACGAATATGGTGTTCTTAATCTGGACTGACAATCAAATAACTAGACATGTTGTACAATTACTTTTAATTTATTTAATTTGTAATAGTTTGCACGATTTTGTGCACAATTATCACACTTTCACCTCTTGTCCTTGTGTTTTCGTATGCTTTTGGAATTGAATATGCATTGAATGAAATTGGCAAATGAAAAGGCAAGAACTTAATCGGTTTCATCAAAACAGGATTTACTTAAGTTGAACTCTTAATCGGAAATCTGATTTTATTTAGTTTGACTGCAGTGAATGCGTTATTCAAAAATTTACAAATATATCTAATAAATAAAATTCGGATGTTAATTTAAAACAACATAAATTCAATGAAAAAACAAACAAACAGGTACTCACCTACATCCTCTCCGAGCGCTCGTTTACGATGCGGTGGTTGACGACAATCTTCTGAAATTCATTCTCTTAGACCACTTATTTAATTATTGTTCCTTTGTATTTTGCTATTTAATTTTTATGATTTCCTTTTTGTGTTGTATATTTAAATTATTTTTAGTTTAAATGTTTAATTTTGAGCGTTCACATTTAACGGGTGAAGTTAATGCAAGATTGTTATCGACACTAATGTTGCACTCTTCATGAGACACGTTCGATCTATTGAATGGCGCGAATGATGACAAGCTGACTAGTTGATATTGTTGTGAAGTGGTTCGCTGCAGGATGATGAAATGATCAAAAACAATGTACGTAGCGAAGGTTGAAACTTGCACTCGAACAATTTCTGCTAGTTTTAATGCTTTTAATGATTATATTGTTTAGCAGCCACAGGAATTCTAACATTTTCACTAGAAAATTCTCACACGCAAAGGCAACGATATAGATTTAAAAGAAAATTTTTTTAAGTCACTTGAACAAGTAAGTGTGAATAGAAAAAGCGAGTTTTAATTTTTGTGGCATTAACACGCACATCGGGACTTTTGATTCTTCTTCTTGTGTGCACTTGGTTCGATGAAACAATCAAATTTGCACACACTCAATTTAATTAACTGATTTTTAGCACTTAAATGGTCGACGCAGTAATTTCGGATGCGTTTCATTCACTCCTAATAGCGTTCCATTTTATGATTAGCACTTTTCACTTTGCTGCATTTTTTCTCTTGCCATTCCGCGCAGGCAACTGCAATCTTGAGTAATTTATGACCACGCAAATATGAGATGCAAAGATACGTGACGGAAAACGGACGAGATGTGTGGATGACAACAAACAGGTGTGATCAATTCCGATAGCATCGTTTAAATACAATGCACTGCTCGCGTAATGGATAGCGGTATCAAGTTACCGTTGAGTGTGTGATCTCAGCGTTGCAGTTTTTCCCTCGCGCAAACGGCAAAGTATGGTTCACGTACGTAGGCGGTAATTTATGAATGTATCTTTTTCCGATGAAAGTGACTCAGCCCAACCAAATTCCCTTACTATTGGATCGTGTCCAACAACTCGGCGTGTCGGAATGGTGAAAATTCTGAATAATTTTTTGCGCTACAAAAACACTGCGAAAACGATGACGACGTCTATTGTCGTTATGTTTACATTCGCGATGGCTGCGCTGCAGCTATAGAATGCCTGCAAAAATGCTGACAAGACGATTTATTCATAAATGTAACGTTATGCCTCCGCGCGGATAAAGAAAACTCGTCTATCGAGTCAGATGTTTTATCGCACTTCAATTTCCTCGTAACGTAATCATTTCGACAGCCGCGTGGAGAAGAAAAAACTAAACCGCCACTTGCATTCCAGGGTTAACTTTCTGGAATATCGATGGAATTTCCTTTTCCCGCCTCTTTCAGCTTTCACTTCTTTTGTATCTTACTTTAAACACTGTTTTACCTTCATTTTTCTGTTTTATTAGAGGAACTCATTTATTGGCTCAGGAATATATTTGCTCTGTTTATTTTCAGTATGAGTCGTCACCATAACAACGAGCAGTAAAAATAAACATCTTAGGGCATATTATGGATAATAGAGATTAAGGATATCATTAATATACGACAATTGAACGAAAAAACTATGAAAACACTTTCTCCTTTGATACAAATCAATCCCGACAGGGTATAATCGTTATATTTAGAAAATTGGAGCGATTTCTTTTGTTTATCGATATTGCCTCGATTTTTTTATTCGCACGATATAGTAAAACCGTAACGAAACGTAATTCATTAGCAAACCATGAATGTTTACGATGTTAGCTCACGCCCAAAAGTTATCAAGTTAGATGGGGAACAATTCTGTTACTTTCCCAATTTACAATGACGGCCGAATCTTTCATCGCGAAATTCCGCCCTCAGGATCCGGCAAGCTGTCGAACAGGTGACGGAGACGACGCGCACGGTAATTATACCTCCTAAAGCTTTTCCTTGATCGCGGTTCTCGCACGTGCTTGCCGGTTCGCGATCTTAAGTGGACTCCCCGAGTCGTCCAACTCTTTGTTCATTTCCCTGTGTCGCAACGATGAATCGAATCCCGCTGTTCGTTCAGCCCAATTAGATTGCATTCGACATTGCAATACACGGATGAGATGCACTAAATCAGTATTCCCATGTCTGAAATTCTAGTTTGCAGATTTGAATTTTTTTTAATTAACAGAAGTAAAGAAAAATGAAAAAGATTTTAAATAATAATACAAGGTTAAATATTATAAAGAATATAATTTAAAGGAAACGTTTAAATTGAATATAAAGGAAAATACGCGTGAAACAAAATTACATTTAATACTAATAAGAAAAAAAAATTTTGAATTTACAACTATGAATGGAAGTAATGAAATCTTTTTCCAAATCTGCAATTAAAATTTCGGATAAGGGTTAGGAAGGTTTTCGAGCAGTTTGCTTGTGTGACTGCTCGATTACTACAGATTAATTCGGTTTTTGGATTCGAGTAGTGTATTTCTGGCACCGCGTCAGTGAATAATCATGAACGCGTGGTTTTTAATTGGTGATCTCTCTTTCTTGTTTCTCTTTTTTGGACTGGACGTACGGTCTGAAAGAGATGAAAATGAATTATAGTAGAATCATGTTGTTGGAAGTGTTTCGACGCGTTTTAAATCGGCCATTTGATTCGGTGGCTGATAAATTGTAATCGGACTTAGTCTGCTCGCGCAAGGCTTGCGACCGAAATTCCTCTCCGAACTAGCTAGCTTGCCAGCAGCCACCTTGGAGCAGACTAAGGGTGACCGGACTTGTTGACCTGTTGGCTACAGTCCATTGGCACATCCCAAGACTTCACGTCTATAACCGATGAGAGGTCGATTTAGAAATCTCGAACGGAACGAACCAAAAGAAAAACCATTACAAAGCACATAGCTAGAAAAACAGAAAAAAACAAGTCCATCAGCAATTATCAGTCGACTACCTTGTAACGACACATATAACGACATTCTAAGTTGTTGTTTTACTAATTTTTCTACTCATTTTTTGTTTGTTTGTAGAATTAAGTGTTTATCAAAACGCAAATGTTAATATCTTCTTCTTCGTAGCACTACAGCCTCTCTCGGGCCTTCGCTTCCTGCAAATAGCGCATCCAACTGTCTCGGTCCATTGATCGCTTCCACACTGGTCTCCGATTTTCAGTTCTCCCGACGAATACCTTTTTGGATATCCGTTGTTCGTCCATACGGTTCATGTGGCCAGCCCATTGCATCTTCCGCAGTTCTACAATCGTTGTGACCTCCGGCTCGTAAAAAATATCATACAGGTCATGGTTGTATTGAATTCACTATTGGTCCCCGTCTCGTTTCGCTACGATTATTCGCCTCAGGACCCGTCGCTCAAAGGCGTTCAATATATTTGCGAATACTTGGGTTAGAGTCCATGTTTCACACCCATTGCATAACACAGGTCTTATCATAGTTTTGTATACTTGGAGCTTTATTTGCCTGTGTATGCAGCTGGTCTTCAAGATCGTCATAACTGAAAAAATATTTTATTTGCGAGCTGTATTCTTCGGCGTTTTTCGTCTCTTTCATTATTGGTTCTCGTTATATTGGCGCCTAATTACACAAATGTTAATATACTAGAAAATATTTTAATTCTCAGGGCACACAATTCATTGCCCTGGTTTTGAAAGATTTTTATGCCATTCGATTGGGCTGTGAGGAAAGCCTTTGGTTGACGAGATAAAAGAGGATAACAATTTTCTTGTTCAATCAAATTGACATTTGATGTTTTGTTCCTTAAACCACCACTAGGTGTCGGAATGTTACGGGAGCTAATTTGCCTGGGCAAAAGCTGGATATTATCCTTCATTATCTCAAAAAATTTTGGTTTGAACAAAAATTAACCTCATGTTTCTATGGGTTTGAGATAACCTAGTCCCGTTACCTAGGAATGAAACGTAAAATTATAAGAAATAAACTGCAAAAAACCTTGATTTCACATTCGAACAAAGAAAATAATACCTCTGGAGTGTCACGCGTACCTTTCATCCATAACCACAAGAGTAAACACTAGCTTGTTTTCATTTTCTCCTCAAATTTTCAGTCGTATTAAATTCTTGACTATATGATTTATTAAAGCGTTCTCAAATCGTATTTTCACAAGATAATGAATTAAAATATGTGCTGTGTGAATTTGAAATTTTATATAGTCTAATTAATGCATATTTTCGGTACCTACATTTAACTTTTTACGCTAAAAAATCAAGATTGTTCATTCTTGCTAACTTGGACTGTAACCTAGGATATTACGAACTCAACAGCGACGGGTATAATCGAACTATTCTCCAAATTAAGAGAAAAATAGGTTTGCTTCCGAATATAGCCACTTTACTTTTATACTCTATCAATTATAATTTAATTTATACACGTTTGCCCTCATACATAAATTCCATACATACATTTATATCATGATAGTTCATAATACTACCGCCTCATTTCAATGATCACTGCATTAGCCAGTCTAACAATATGGTTGAAATCGATTTTGCAATGGGCTCGCCAATATTTACACCGGCTCCACATGAGCGCCGGATAATTGGGGCTTTGAATGCCATGAAATATTCGAGCCAGCGTTCTTCCTGTGAATCCGTTTTCAGGATACATATGTATCATGCTTTGAACATCGCGGATGATCTGGTCGTCGTGTGTAGTATCGACCTGAGTAAGAGAAATATAAAGACTTGACCATTCGAGTAAAAAAACCTTTGAATTTACCTTAGGATTTATTAGTTCTTCACAAATTTGTATGTCCTTATTGAAATATTCCCGAATTGTAACCTTCAGGTTGTTGATTGAATCACTTTTCCACTCGTTCTGTGAACACTGGGCAAATGAATTGCATGCGACCGAAGAAAGTCCATGAAACACTTGTTGCAGCTGGAAATCGAGGTTTGTCAAATACAATTCTTTGAAAAACTTAAGCGAATGCAAGGAAAAAGTTCTGTAAATAATTCCTATCAATGGCAATGGATGCTAATATTTTCTGATTTCTTTCGTGGATTAGATTCATGAGCATAAATTATAATTATGCTTTTGTTTTTCTTTGTATTAATGCCACGCTTTACAAATTTTAAAATCTCACTACCAGTTCTAAAACTATCGGGCAGCAATCTGCATATATCTAATTTAATGTGTTAAATCTTATTTCTTGCTTCGCATGAAGAATGGACCCATATGTTCCCATAACAAGAATCGAAATCAGATAAATAAGAAAGAATAAAACCAAGCTATAACGAGTTATAAAGAATTAAGTTGCTCTAAAACGGCATTTGAGCAAATTGTCATATCTGATAAGCTAAAATCAAAGGAAATATATAAAAGGAAAAAATCGAAAGTATTTCACGTTTCCCAACACATCCTATGATACGAGTATGGAGTACTATTTATATACTCCTCTTATACCTGGGAGCTGTGTTTTTACATAACAGTTAAAGGTTGGAGGAAAAGAAGTTGTTTTTACCAATAAAGGTAATAATACATAAAAGTTAGTTAGATCCTTTACAATGTCTCTCACATTATCAATGTGAGGAAAAATACCAAAACGAGTATTTAAAAAATGCATACCTGTGTCAGTTGCGTTTTTTCTTGATGTACTGATCTATTATAAAGAATATCTAATGCCTCGTCTAACTCCTCGTCTGTAAAGTCTCCGGGCGATTGAATTCTAAATCCAAGTTCATAAAAGCTTACTGATATTGTTGAACGCTTTGGCAACCCATTAACTGAAAATATTTATTAATTTTATCAATTTATTCAATATAAAAGAATCAATATTTACTTGTAGTCCATTCTAAGTTTTTAAGTTGATACTTAACAACTCCGCTATTCCAGCCTATCGCCGCTGCTATTTCAATCACAGAGAACTCAAATACGTTTGAGCTTTCATCAAATTTTCCTTTTTTTATTTCTATTGCGATTGCCATAGCTAATGGAGGGCATTCTTTTGCGGCTTTTCTGCAAGAACCAAACCTTCTCAGTAACAAGAAAAATGAAACTAAAATTTTAATTACTTTATTGGACCCGCTCCACCGTAAGATATTATTTTGCACATGATATAAGCATTGCTTAGTGTTTTCAGAGACCATCTTCCATCTAGCTCTAAATAACAAAGCAATGTGCTGATATTTTCTTCTGGGATATCTAGTAACTCCACGGTGCTTGCCACTGGAATACCAATTTCGTGGCCGGGGCATATTCGTTTTTTGATATTTTTCGATTCACAAAAGTAATCTTCATCCCAATCAATCGTTTGCACAGCCTCAATTTCTTTAGCATACTCATCCACGAATTCCCTGAAAACATTCAAAATATCAATTTATAATAGAAAAATAAAAAAAATGAACGATTATATCGAATTAGTCCAACAGAAGCTGAGTTGTTTGATTGCCTTCAATTATAGCGCTTACTATATTAATGAACCCTTATGTGAGTATCCGGAACTATCCACGTTGTAGGGGCACATACGAAAGTTAAGCAAATTCAAGAAAACTAGAGTAACGGACCAGTATAGGCGGAGTTTTTTCACTCGGAATTTTTTTGTGTTCTTTCGATGTCTATAGTTGTGTCGCTATTAAGTATTTTTCGTTGTGCTATAGTTGTTAATTATATAAACGTATGAAGCAAATTTTTGCTTTAGCATTACAGCAGGTGATATGATCAGTATCACGCATTGGCCGTGCGTCCGTCCACCCAGCTACGATACGCTCTGATTTTAAACCTTCACGTATCTTAACTGAACGGTTCATAGTTCGTCCGAAGAATTACTCGAAACAAATCTCATTGTCACCAAATGGATTCGAACCAGGGACCTTCGGATTACGCAGCCAGCTCTTTAACCACTACACAACGCGGACTATTATTAATTAATAATAATGGAAGAATTATGTGACATAAGTCTGGAGAAATATTTCACGAATTAATGTATCTTTTGTTTTTTAAAAAATGTCTACACTTTTCGTTTCATAATTTTTTTAATTTAAAATATATTTCCATGTTGATCTTGGTTGACTGATGCGGAAAGGGAAGCGTATTTAAAAATCTTTTTAAGTGATTCTGACAATGAAAGCATAGCTCCCTCAGACAGCGAACATTAAGACTTTTCCTCTGACTGCGAAGATGCCGATCAGGATTCTTCCGTCAACATAATCAGATCAGGAAGAAGTGTCGAGAAGAAGCGCTGATGAACTAGACTTAGAAGAAGCAGTACCTGCATCAGTTGCGGCAACAGATGGTATTTCGGCTTTTTATACTTTGGAATATTATCACTACTATAATTTTTATACCATTAGTTTGTTTTGATGTATTATTATATTTCAGACGAAACAACTACTACTTATGAGGTCAAAGGAAAAAAGGGAAATATTATTGCCAGTTTGAGTAAAGCACCAGAAAATCAACATCGCCCATCAGAAATATTTTTCGCCAAAAGGCAGGTCCGCATAGAAGTTTGGGTGTCTTAAATCAAGAAATGAAACGATTCGTATTTCAATTTTACATATATATTTACAATAAACTTAAACAACTGGATGAGATACGTGAGACAAAATGAGCTCTAAGTGCAACATCCTCGATTTTTAAAGGTAAAGTGTGCGTCAAGGAATAGAAGGGAAAATTTTTTTAATTGACCGGGAAAAACTTATAACTTATAGGTATGCCAAATTAGACAAATTACCTCTAAAACGGAAAATCTATCTGGCATTTTTGGAAAAAATATTACATTCGAAAAAGATGTTACATCATTTGGGAACCCTTCAGATAGTGATAAATATTATGAGGGTAATTGAAAACCTAATTATAACTAATTGTAACAGTAAAATGGGACGCCACATTACTCCCCTGCTAGTAACGAAGTTACGATTACTTAAAAACTAGCTTGGTAGTGGTCAACAAAATGTAAAAGTATGATTGATGTTCGTGTTCTGCTTGTTATATTATAAATGGTGGCTGATTTTAGACAATTTCTGGAGCTGGGGACACTGTTGTGAACGTACAAACACGCCACTTCATGCCGTCACCAGCCAATGGCAGAATTTTTTATTTTAAACTCAATTATCTATTTGTGGTCCATAAGAAGGTGAAAAACTAGTAAATTTTAATCAAAACCCACCAGGATATAATAATGGTCTGCGCCGGCGTGACAGGAAAGCGCTACTTGCATATATTGAATTGTGAATAATGCTTTAAATGCACGTAATGGACGATTACGGATCTAGTTACGGAGCATTTTATGATATTTAAGTGAACCTATGCTAATGGTGATTGCTTGCATTGGTCAGGCTTTTGGTGCACGAATTTTTCTGAGGAATTTTTCTAAGGATATTTGGATTTCACACTCGAATGTGCATTGTGCTGCGATTGGGACGGGAATACCGAGGTTGAAGTGTCCGAGCATACAGCACTGCGGGGCGGGTTCATTTGAAACTTTTGACGGAACAATATCAGGTTTCTTTGCAAGTGCTCTTCAAATTCGGTGAGTCTTGACGTAAATGGAAACACGATGGAATGCATCGTAGTAACGATTGCGCGTTAATGAGAATGGTGAGTGATCATTTTTTATTCGATTTTTTGTATATCATTGGACGGGGGCCTTGTGCGAAGACGTTCATACCCGAAATCGAGCTGCACTTTGTTGATGTCAGCGTGGGTGGATTGGCGCGCTTGACTAAGGCGATTAATCGTATCAATGTCTCGTGGATTTTCACGTCCGGAGAATGAAATTCGCCATAAGGAAATTCTTTGTGAACATTGCAAATTTTGAGTTTGGAAGTAGCGTTTGGATGTCCACTTGCCCGAGTGATGTGTCCCATGATCGAAGAAGACGTGTTGATAACGGATATATGCTACCGATAAGTGATAACCCATCTGGTTACTAGCCGGGAAAAATTTATAACCGCAAATAGATTACTAGAAAGTAGAGTATTAATCTCGAGAATTTTGTGAAGTCGTTTTAGCTTAATTAGCGGGGGTCAAGAAGAAAGTAATGTAATAAGTAATTGACGAAAATATTTCAAAGAAAGGCTGCTTAACCATCTCATTTCCAAAGATTGCATGCATTAGAAAAGTAAAACAAGCACAAATAGGACATACATTTGCTTACATCCACAGGCTTACGTAAATTAACGTTCCCTGTTTTGTTTGGTCAGGTTACAAAATATTTTTTGGCTCACCCTGACCGATTGAACTTATAGTATTTTGAATAAAATGTTTTGAGGGGGTTTACTACCAGATATCGGAAAATTCTCGAGAATCAATCTACGAACGTTTTCCATTTCGCCAAAAAGCAAACGTGTAATTTCGGAGTCACAAAGTTAGCATTTTTCAACAGTGCACCGAATATTTTCCTTTTTTTTATGAACATTTGCATGCAATCACATAAGGTGGTAATTGTAGATTAAACAATAATTGACGGTGGCTCCGCGTAAACAATTCGCGCGTGGTAAATGAAGGCTAAGCACCCAGTTTATATTTAGAGATAGACGCGCGTTACTTACCTTACCGCCGAAGTAATAGAAATTATAAACCAAAGAAAAGAAAAAAAAGAGCGCGCATTGAACACTTGTATATTTCCTTTTCTTTAATGATTTTTGGGAGTTTCTTGTTGTAAAAGATCTTGCAAGTTTCTTTGAACGAGAATAGAATTTTTTGTAAATTTCTTTTTCCCGTTTGCAATAAAATAAAATGAATCATTAAACTTCAAAACATCGGTGTTTCCATTTTATCAAATCTGACCGGGTATAGGACCCGCAACGATGGCAGGCTTTTCATCTAATATGGGCTAGCCATCGGGCGTGCTCTACCGTTTTGTCGCTTAGCAGGGGCTCTTGCCGGGTAGAGTGACCTTCCGCTCGCGTGCCCTTTTATGATATAGGGTTATGTGATTTCATTGCATAATTCTATAGCATAAATTGGATACGTTTGTGCTTCTCATTTGAGGGAAAGAGTCATACAAAGTGCTTTTGTATGAGTTTTTCTCTCAAATGGGAAACACATGGCCACGTCTACGTTTGGATCTTGATCCGGTTGGGAGGGTGCGAGGGGGCACCACCTCCATCTGGATGCCCCACTCTTATCTGTGAGCCATAAGAATCGTCGGGTAACGACGAAGGTCTCCGCCAGTCCGTCTGTTTTTGCTCGGCCCAACTTGTTCTTTAAACATAGCAATTCCTTAGTAGGTTACCTCAGCCTCGACACCAGTCGATCGGAATTTGACACTTTTAATTCGTGAATGCGAAATTTTTGTGTAGTGGGTCCTTGTGCTAGGGGGAAAGAACCCGCCTTCCGACGCCGCAACGCCTGCCTGCCAGCGCATTCACGCGTCCCCAGACAAGGAAAATCTCGGCGGATCTTAACATCCTCTTCCGCCGAGGCACCATCGCCACAGTCCTTCACGGACATATATAGCTACCAATTCACTCTGTAGGTGAGACTGAAAACCTGGGTCAGGTAGATGTCAGTCTCACTATGATCTCAATTGTGTCAAGGCCTAAAATTGTGAATGTTGTGTTGTTCTTCCAGAACTTTTGCCAATCGTTGTCTGATCGTTGCCTCTCCTCTCTACCAACAGTCTCCCTGACATTCTAGCAAAGAGGGCGACGAGTACCTTCCTTGCGATTACCAACACAACCAACTTGAAGAGTGTCCGGTATAGGGATGCAATTGACTACGCGCCCCGTCTTTGCACTTATGCTGGCCGTTGTTTGTGTAATTGCTTGCGGAGAGCTTTGCCATGTAGCTCTGACCCGTACAGTAGCACGTATTCTTGTTGAGAGTGGTCCCCTAATGTTGGCCATAAGTCGACTGAACGCCGATAACCCCGCAGCAGCCATATCAACGGTTGCAACAATTTGTTCCGAAAATTTATCTTTGAATCAATTATTAAGCCCAGGTACTTCGCTGCTGGTTTCGACTCGAACGGAACTTTCTTCATACTGATCTTTACTCTGGAGATTTTTTTGTTTGTCTAGGTGATCACTTCGACTTTCTCCAGTACTGAACTGAATTTGCGAGGAATCATCCACTGCCTCACATGGCGCAAACGCGTAAATAGCTGAACATGCGCTTATCCAACTGTGCGTTTTACGACTTTTACCACAATATCATCCGCATTGCCAAAACGAAACGACTCATCCAGCAGCTCTCAGAAGACCGGTTTACCGATATATTCAATAGGTCCAGACCAAGGATGGAGCCTTGAGCAACACCCGATCCAACTTCACCCCTCCGCTGACCTCCTTCTTATATCGCATAAACTTTGAAGTGTTACTTAAAGCAATTTCTTTACCTTAATATCCCCTATCGAACGCGTCCTCAGGTGGCGGATAGAGGGTGACCAAATCGGCTGGCCGGTGGGTTTGTGGGGAATAAAATACCACGCGCGGACCAAAAATCGACTATGTCGAAGCACTGACATCGCTCCACATAGAACCAGGACAACACTCTCCAATCGGATTGGATGAAAGGCAACGACTAATCGCAACGTATAAAGGACTATTCTTTTGGAACATGGAATGTTAGATCACTGACTAGACTAGGTGCACTGTGGCAACTTCTGGATAAAGAAAGAAATATAGAATTCTCGCAGTGCAAGAAACCAGATGACATGGTGAAAACACATTTGACATGCGAACGCACACCGTGTTTAAAAGCGGGAAATCGCAAGGAATTAGCTTCCATTGTTGACAGTACATTTAAACAAATTATCACCGAATTCTAGTCCATTGACGAAAGGATTTGTGCGATTCGTATCACGAATAAATTTAAAGATTTTAAATCTAATGGATCGGAACGAACACCATTAATTAAGGTATCACAGATCACCCCATATAATGCGAGGAATGCAGATTAATTCGTAATACCTTTTGCCAGAACGGATCGCCTAAAGAACGATGCAACGAATGATGCTCTGCGTATATGTATATAACAATCTACCAGAAATGGTTAAGAAAGCAAACTCACTTTTGGCATTCAAGAAAAGACTAAGGGAGCACTTAACGAGCACTGATTGAAGCGTGAACCTGTAATTCTGCTTTTATGAGCCCAGTATCTTAGGGCGTTTTTGACCCTATCGGCGAGATACTGAAGTGACAGTTACTCAGAGTGTTTTTTTTTTGAATGCGTCGTATTATATTGAAATTTTTTTTATCTCTTAGAGCTGATCATGATTTTTGGACTAGATGTTCAGGAAAAGGATTAGTTCACATTATATTGTGTGCCCCCTTATTCCGATGTATTAAACATTGTCTGGGTGGAACGAAGGCCGACGCGACGTAATGTGAATGCAGATTGCACGAGCGTTGTGCGACGCAGAAAGAGTGATGGAGAGAGTGGTAGGAAATGGAGGTATTAAAAAAAAAATAAAATAAATTTTTTAATGTGTGGCTGGTCAACTGTTACACGCCCATAGAAAACAAGGAGGAGGCAATCACGGACGAATTTTTCAGCACCCTGGTACGATATTAAAATTGTTCTGGGTGACCAATCGAAAATTGGCCGAGACAGGGCGCACCGGCGGAACAATCGGAGGACACAGCCTTCATGCGAGACAAGCGACAACGTACACTGCGTGATAGACTTCGCTGCTAGCAGAGGCTTCACAGTAAGCTCCACACACTTCACGCATCGAGACATCCATAAGAAAACGTGGGCATCCCCAGACAGTCGCACATTCAATCTGATCAATCATGTTCTCATACAAAAACGAGCGACCACCATCATTTTCGGCACGCGATCGTTCAGCGCTGCTGTCTGTGGTACGGACCACTACCTTATAAGGGTCAAGTACCCATACCACATCTCTAAGAGTTGTAATCAAGGAAAATCAGTTACACCAAGGTACCAGATACACAAGCTAAATGAGAGCTCATTAACGTCCACATAAATGTCAGCGTTGGAATATCACATCAACATATCCCCGCAGGCGGGAGAAAGAAGTGATAACGCCAAAACTTTGTGGAAGACAGGAACAGATGCGGTAACAGCGATAGTCTGCTGCCTCGGCGAGCGAAGATATTATTGCCCGCCGGAATTTGCCTTATCTGAGGTCACGGGAAAACGCTTGCAAGCTGGCGTTGAGGTGTCGTGGGATTGTTCTTTTTCCCCCAGCACAATGGCCCACTACAAAAAGTTTTGCATTCATGAATTGCACGTTAGAAAGTTAACGCGTCGACGGTGTCGAGGCCGAGGTCAAAGGAATTTGGAAAACGATGCCGATACTCAATTAGCGCGCGCGGGAAGCGAACGATTTCGTCCTTACTCCAGACACCTACGACCCGCAACTAAGAGTGGGGCATCCAGATGGAAGCGTGGAATGTCACTCTACCCCTGTAACTTCAAAGAAGGAAGGAGCTACAGCCCGATGGCTAGTGGACGCTACGTTACAACGATGAGTTGTATGAACTTTTTGACGAACCGCCTGTATTTGCCTGCGTAAAGTAACGCAAATTACAATTAGCGGGCCACGTAGAAAGAATGGAAGAAAACGGGCTACCCAAAAGACATTGTCCAGAGGAAAGACCGAGAGTGCTCAACTGGCGAACGAGGTCGCAGAACCCTGACTTGGGCTGTCGCGCCATAGATAATGAGTATGTTTATTAACATACCTTAAGGCGGGCATATCATTGAGGCTTATTAAAACCAACTTCATTTGTATAAACTATCGAAATTTTTTTCAATTTTACTTACTTCTTTCTGATGTTTCTATTACACGAACATGGAACAAACACCTTCTGTAACAGCTTTCGAATAACATGTCGATCTATAGAATTTGCAAAGATATGTCGTCTGAGTTCATTTTGATCTGATCCTTTGCAATCCAAAAATAGATGGCAATGAGCTGGAAGGCCGTCCCGACCTGCTCTTCCTACTTCTTGCACATAACTTTCAAACGTCTTTGGCATATTATAGTGAATCACTGCTCTTATATCTGGTTTATTGATACCCATGCCGAACGCAACTGTTGCTACTACTATTCTAAGCTCATTCTGCATGAATGCCTTTTGAACGACCCGCCTCCGCGAAGCCGGCATACCAGCGTGATAGGGTTCAGCGCACCAATTTGTTCTTTTTCTTTTTGCCGTATTGACACTGGCTGGCATTTGGTCCTGCATATTCAAATTTCAAATTACCACATTAGCTTTTATACGTCTCTTAAAAGGATTAATTACCTGTAAACACGTCCGAATGAAACTTGCCACACGTTCACATTCGTCTCTTCTTGTACAATACACTATTATCGACTGGCACTCTGAGAATCTGATAAAGACAAAGTTATTTTAAATTATCATTTTAATGAATTACATTTCCATTACCTCGGACTTCTTAGTAGTTGTACTAAGGCATAGTCTCTTTGCTCATCTCGTGAGACAGAAAGATTTAGGTTATCTGGCAAGGGTATATCACAAATTACCCCATTGATCCCATCTGGTATATTTAGGTGTTTTATAATGCTTTCACGAGTCTGAAATGTTGCTGTCGCTGTCAACCCTAATATGGTGTTCACGCCAAGTTTTGTTTTCAACACTTTACAAATCATCAAATAACTAGGACGGAAGTTATGGCTCCATTGTGAAACGCAATGCACTTCGTCGATACAAGCAAAGGCAATGGGAGGAAGACTCCTCAAAATAGATCCAAAACCAGTCGATCTTTCGCCTGCGACTATCGCTTCTGGCGATACTAACAAAACATCAACGTGACCTTTTTCAATCATCTCTATAATTTGCCGACGCTGATTTGGAGTTTGATTTGTGTGTAGGCAATGTGCATTTAGGAATGCTGGAACGCCATGAACTTGATCTTCCATCAAAGAAACTAGCGGAGAAACAACTAACGTAATACACCCTTTCTTTCTACTATACAAATATGCCGGAAGTTGGTAACATAAAGACTTTCCACTTCCCGTACTTAATGTCACCAGTGTTGAAACACCTGAGAGAATCCTCATTATAGCCTTCTCTTGCCCTTTTCGAAAGCTTGAATGACCAAACATTCTTAAAGTTTCGAACACTTCGTCTGTTGGCTCCATTACATCTCCGTTTTGCTTCAAGTTGTATAGCGGTCCGGTTTGACTAGACGAATTCCCATTTCCAACCAACCCAGCTTTTTCTAAAAAGTCCTGTGGTACTTTTTGGCCAATAAAGGTTTTAGGTTTGACAACACTGGGCTCCGCAATTTGCTTGAGTGAAGTTTGCTCAGTGTTTCCATTTATTTCTTCAGAAAAGATGTCTTCAACTTCCAAGCAATCCTCTTCATTTTCTTTTTCTGATAAGTCTTCGCAATCTTTGTACAACAAAGTATTCGGATTTGATGGGAGATTATGTACATTTTTGCTATGAACTACCAACGCTTTGACTTTCGCCATATCCTCGGCCTCATCTAAAGTTGGGAAAGGACTTTCGTCTACTTGATCAGACTCTAATGGCATCAATGCGTCCCCCTTCATTGGACATCTTTGAGCAAAGTGCCCAGGTAAACCACATTTAAAACATTTTAACACACCACCGTCGCATCCTCGCATATCCATATCAGCGCCACAAAGCGCTGCTGCTTTCTTCTGTTTCCAAAGATTTTTCTTATATTTGCTAAAATTCACTCCTTTCTTTCCCCGTACAAACACTTTTTTCTTTAAATTAATGCGCACAAAATTTTCATTAACTCGACCAGAAGCCACTTTTGCTTCCAAATTGTCCCATGGAGGGATTTCTCGTAATTGTGGTTTGTCAACTTTTTTCGCAACAATACTTATTTCGCTGGAGTCTTTAACGTTGTGAATAAATTTAGTTATTACTTTTTCAGCTTCTTCCAATTCATGTATATTCACACTTGGAAGCGAAGTCAACTTCTTCGAATCAAGAGCAAAAGTTATACATTCAGGTGCAATATCTTCTCGTATTTCCTCATTGGGTTCACGTTCTAACTTGGTCGTTCTCGGCGCATTTTTACGTACCGCGACAGGTTTCTTCAATTTTGGTTTAACATTGGTGACACCTTTATTGGCCTTGCGTGCACGGGGCTTCTTATCAGTTTTTGATTTTGATCTCGGTTTAATTTCGTAGCTTTCGTCTTCGCTGTCATCTTCTTGATTTTTATTGCTTATTTTCCTGGCCTTTGTGATCTTCCTCTTTCTTCTCTTCTTGGTTTCATCTTCCTTTTCTCCCTCATCACTATTTTGCACATCCTCTAATGTTCCAAGCTTTGTCGGTAATTCTTTCACAGCCACAACATTTGTTTCGTCATTTTCTATTTCAATTTTACGTTTCTTTATCGTGGGTCTTATTGATTCAAATCGTCGTTTTGGGGATTCGTCTTCACTATTTTCAACAACTGAATCGGAGTCATTTTCATTCCCATTAACTATCACAGGTTGATTTTGTATCGATTTTTCATTTCCACTTAACTTCGGAATTATTGGCGACAGACTTCTTTCATTTTCAGGAAACTGCACTGAAATTTCTTCTCTCGAATTAAAATAAATAGATTCAGATGGAGGCTCAGCCGTAGATGATGACTGAGATACAGTAGATATGTTTGGACTGCTCCATTGCCGAAATATTTCTACATTGATATTAGCTAAGCCAAACGACTCACTGTTCATCGACGATTGCGTTTCCATCACATCAAATCCACTCAAACTCGATTCAGAAAAATGCCGGCTTAACCATCCTTTATCGAATTTATTTTTCACTGCTGGTTCTCTTTTTGGAGCTGGAGCCATCAAAGTCTCATGTTTGATTTGTTGCTCTGCTTTAGCTATCAAAATTGTCTCTAAATCGGGAAGAGCATCGCCGCCCGCATCACTGCCCAACGATAGACTACTGATGCTTTTACCAGGGAGAGATGTTGTACGAGATAAGGATTTTCGAGGGTTTCTTTTGGCAAACGAATAGCCTGCGAAAAACTTTTCATTTAAAGATCTAAATGAAGTTTTTGGTGTTTCTAATTTTTCGCTTTTCTTCACTTTCACAATCTTCTTATTGCTAGCTTCCTCGCCCCAAACGTTCGCAGGCTGTGTCATTTCAGGTAGCTGTGATATACTTAGCGATATACTTTGCGATGTATTATGTGAAATAGTAGACATATTAGATGTGTCTTGTGATATATCTAGATTTGAATCAAACCCATCTTCTGAAAAGATTTCACTTGCTGTATCTTCAAGCATTGATTTCTTTAGTTTATAGTACATTTTGTATGCGTCCCGAATTTTGCGTGGTGCATCATGAATATCGTACTGGAAAGAAAATTAAACATTTTTTACACAGTCGCAATCACGTCCTTATTTAAAGAAAATCGAGTGAAACAACTCCAAGATTTAAAAAATGAATGTTTCGTAAATTTCGTACAGGATATGGGTGAATGTTTCGTTTAGGCTTTTTCGCATATAACTTAACCTTCATTGTCGATTTAGATAATAAACGCATAAAAGACGAGGGCATCCAAAATGGAAACACTCTAAAGATTAAAAACAAATTGCTAGCCCAATGGAAAATTAATTTTAAATTGTCAATAAAGGAATGAAATCAAATTCTTGGTTTTGCTTAACGAATAATTAAAATCAATACCATCTAGTACGCACAAATACTTTCGTTAAATATAGGCGTAACTATCATATTATAGACGCTGTATTCAAACATTAATCTTTTATTCTTGAGGGGTAGCTTTCAGTCATTATGCAATTTTATTCGGTAACGCAAGAAATGATTCTGGATATCTCCTCGGAATGACACGTTAATTTGAGGACAACAACTTTTTTTTGAAGATTTAAGATACAGTAAGGGAACGGATAACCGTTAAAAGCAGCGTGATAAAGAAGTTAATTGGATAATTGTACCTTATTTTTGATGGCACGTTTCCTGAATTCGGTCCGGTAGAAATAATTACTGGGCAAAAGAGAAAATTGGAAAAATGCCGAACGAGAACTTTGGTTAACCGTGGGCCTCCTTATTCCGCACGATGTACAGGACCATATCAAGCTGCGGAAGCAAGTAAGTGCGCTCAGCGGTAGCATATATCTGACCATCAGCTTCGACGATTCTATCCGCCACTTTGGCTAGACGTAACAAGACGAACGGCTGTGAACACAAAAAGGCTTCAGTATCTATCTCCATGAAAGGATCTGTGCAGTTGGTATGAAGACCGAACTCTTTAATGTCTGGTTGGTCAACTGTCACAGCCCCACAGACGACAAGAAGAAGGCAATCAAGGTCCAATTTTACAGCAACCTGTAACGCACTGTCGATGAATTACCATCAAACGACATTAAAACTGGATGACTTCAACGCAAAAATTGGCCGAGAAGGTCTTGGCGCATCGACCAAAGAAAAGTAGGAAAGACTAGTACGACGAAGAATGTAAGGAAGTGATTGATAAAAGTAAACTGACGTACAAAAAATACATCCAGTGACCAACTCAGGCCAAAGAAGAACACTATAACTCTCTCCGATCACTAGCTAAGAAAGTGTGCCGAAGAAAGAAACGACTGACCATCAACATCAAGATCCAACAGATATATCTATTAAACAACTAAGAAACGTCGTCAGTCTACTAACAAGTCTTTGCAAAAGTACACAAAAATCAATCATAGCTAACCCAGCCCAAATCAAAAGCAGATGGCTGCAATATTTCGCTTCAACAACTACTGAAGCTGTGAACAGAAAAGTGGTCCTAATTTCACCACCCATTAGAGACTAAGTACAGGCAGCATTACGTGACCTCAGAAAAGTAAGGCAGCAGATCTGCTCCAGGAGGGGGGTCCCCGTCTAACCCCATCTAAGTAACATTCTCCACCAATTTAAATGCAGAATATGGTCAGAGGAGCAGTTACCAGAGGACTCTGTACAGGCCGCAAAAACGGAGACAAGTGAAAATATGAAAATTATAGAGACATCGCTCTACTGTGTACGTCTTATAATGTGCTTTCACAAATCAGAGAAAGAAAATTAAAGACGAATTATTATGGGCGGTAGACAATTGTCCAAATATTCTCATCTAGTTAGGTGATCGAAAAGTGCTGGGAACATAAAATCGACGTGCACCAACTCTTTATGGACGTCAAGCAAGCATACGACAGTATGGACAGAAATACCCTGTACAAAATAATGCTTGACTTTGGCGTCCTAGTAAAACCAGTCCGCATGGTCAAAGCTACAATGCTGAACACATAGATCCAGGTCAGGGCAAACGGCGAACTAACAGACAGCTTCAAAATGAAATCAGGCTTAAAACAAGGGGATGGAATGCTCTTTAATATTGTGCTGGAACACGTCATCAGGAAGACAGCAGCTGTTACTGCTGGCACACTAATGTGTTAAAGCCGCACAGTTGGTAGCGTACGCTGATGACGTCAACATTATGGTACGATCAATTTCAGATCGAAAGGATTATTTCTAAGCCTAGCATCTGAACCAATTAGCCTACCAGTTAAATTCGTGACTCAAACTAGAAGAATAACACTCCAGCCTGACACAACCTGACCGTAGGAGACTATAACCTTGAAAGTGTGGATAATTTTGTTTATCTTGTAGACAACCTGAATAGAAGAGGCACTTAAAAGCACGAGATTGTATGCCGCATAAACGCCGCAAATAAAGTTTATTACTTTGTACTTGCCATTTGAAGGTCCAGAGTTTTGCACAGGCAATATGTTTCGTATTTACAAATCACTAGTCAAACCTGTGCTGTTATATGGAAGTGAAACATGACGAACAAATCCAAAAATCAGTGGACATATTTGAACGCAAGGTCTCCGAAGTATCTACGGCCCGGTGGACCAAGGAACAAAGAGGAGACTACCTTACAACAATGAGTTGTATGAACTATTTTACGGACCACATGTATCTTTTTGCTTAAGGTAACGCGAGTTGGAATGGGTGTGCTATGTAGAACGAATGGAAGAAAACCGGCTACCTAAAGGAACATTGTGGGGTAGAGCGCAGGGTAGGCATCCAGCGGGAATCCCGGGGACTCGATGGGAAGACACGATAAAAGCTGACGGCCTTACAGGGAGTGATCAATTGGCAAACGAGGACGCAGAACCGTGTTGGTTGGAGAAGATTAATTCTGGAGGCCAAAGCCCGGCTTGAGCTGATGCGCCATAGATGGTGATGATAATGAACTATTTCCAGGAAGATACTGAAGCAAAATGTTCCTCAGAAGCTCCTCGTACACACAGGATGCCTCTTTTGAATTGAGACATTGTTAATCTTCCAGTTTGAGACCAGTTAGGAGCTCCCGAAACTTTGCTTGTAAATTTTTGTTGTCAAAAGTTGTATCAATGAAGTCAAAAGTTATACCAATGAAGTCAACGTCTTCCGAACTTGCAGTACTGGAAAACAGCGTGAGAGTCGAAAATTATTCTCTGTGGTCACCTTGGTCGTATCTATGAGTAGGGACTCCGAAGAAGTAATGACGAAGCTTACTTCACAAACTTCGAACAATGATGCCAAATGCGCAAAAGTATTTGGGGACCAATACCGAACGAGCTGGAAGTCTCAACGATCGTAAGACTATGGAAGGTGCAATGGGCTGGCCACGTGAATCGTATGGACGAACAACGGATACATAAAAAGGTATTGGTTGGAGAAGTGAAGGGTGCAGACCGGCGAGGAAAGCGAGGAAGCGCTGGTCTGACTCGGTCGACGAAGACAGTTCATAGTTGCTCGGATTTCGAAATTGGACGAAGCGGTCAATGGACCGAGACAGTTGGAGGCGCTTGTTGCAGGAAGCGAAGTCCCGAGAGGGACTGTAGTGCTACGAAAAAGATGAAGAAGAAGGAAGGCTGTTCGTTGGTAAACAGATAAATGACCCAAAATCTTGCTCTACTCGTCAAAGATACTGTGCTCGGTAGAGGCCTGAGGATTTTCGAAAAACTACATCATAGCATGCTTTGTGGTATTTCGTTTGAAATGAAGTGCCAAAACAATAGCGTAGCGCAAGCTTGTGGCAGATGTTCAATTCAACCGCAAAGAACCGCGCCGATAAATAAAACGACTCAGGGAAATGATTCACGATACTCGGGTGCTGCTTCTATATAGACATTTGTAATACGGAGAAATGCGTTAATGATGTTAAAATGGTATCACAACTATACACGTATTAATGTGTAATCTGCAGCCCTGCCTTTTGACGACCAATTGCTTTTAGATTAAGATAAGCTCCTCTGCATTCACGCTTTAAGTCCCTTCTCAAATTTAGTTCCCACGGCAACGACAATGCCCAGAGATTTTAACCATACTTTTTTCCATCCTCATTTCTAATGTACTTTAGATGTATATGAGTAAGTATCCAGTGAATTTATATTTTTTCTCTTTCCGGGATATGGCGAGTTTTTAAGACCAAGGGATTTCTTGTTTATCGCAATGAGGACTTCGAGTCTGTGGACAGATCACCGTTACAAAGCCGTATGACTTCTGAATATTTTCCGGCCCCGTCTGTTAAGAATTTTTTACTTTTTCATGAACCCAATTAAACACAAGTAAGCTTGATAAAGGACTAATTTGACCCACCCCCGATGCCATCTGGGGTTAAAACATTTGGAGCTCGCCAACGGTTAACTTCGAACAAGTGTATGAAATCAGCCATTAACGCGAATACTTTGAAGCCGGCTAATCATAACCGCTCTAATCGAAAACTATTTAGCCATTTGATGAAGCACCTCAGTTACGCAGGTTAGAGTACCACGGTTCTTAAACTATTGCTGGTTGCTTGAATTTGCATTTTCTGTGTTATTTTTCAATGCTGCTGGAGTCTTCATTGCTGTGGGAGGAGTCTCAAAATTGTGTTTTTCACAATTAAGGATTTCTATCTGGATTATTGAGTGTCTAGATAGGGACGTGCACAAATTTATTAAATTTGGTGGTTGCCATTACAGGTTAAGTCACTTCTATTCATTCCGAATAATTTCATGAGCAAATTACACACAACTCAAACCATTAATTGCAGGTGACTGTTGTAGTAATCGAGCAGCCCGCCCAGGCAAGCTGCTCGAGGAACCATTACGAAAAAAGACCATTTCATAATAATAACAAGGCAATAAGTGCGGAACAATTTGATACGTAACTTATTAATATTATTATTACTAATCGGAAATAATATATACATAACATTTTACGAAGACCGAGATTCAGAAGTCTTCGCCGAATACGCTTTTATCATACGACATCGATAGGTTAATTTGATCAAGCAAAGATCTGAGTTACAATTGGCTCCTCGGTATGCACGAACGTCAAGCATGCTTGAGGCCCAACGTTATTGGATCAGAACATGGTCGATTTAGTTTTGTGTGTTGCCATCCAGTGATACCCAGGTCATTTTATGTATGCGTCGATGTGGGAAGCAATTCAAACGTATGACTAGATTTCTGATACATACAGAGTTAATCAGGCGCTGGGCGTTGTCATTTGTTTCATCGTGGAGGCTACATCCTCTATTCGTTCTTCGATGAGATAGCTCATTGCCAAACTTAGCGTTGAAATCATCTTCGTAGTTCCTAACTTCTGGCATAGCTTATAATCGCTGGATGACGTTGTTGTAGTAGTTCCCGATCTTCCCAATAGCCGCTATTGATTTTGCAGAATTTAGGGTATGTTAATTTCATTCTTATTGCTCCTGATTCTCGGTCTCCGTAAAATGTTATGTATTGGTTTCTTCATCATTTTTTTTTTCATTCCGTGTATTCTTCTGTCGATAAATCTTATGTGTATCTAAATGGATTTAAGGTATGTCAGAAGCTAGGATCTACGAAGGACTCAAAAGAGAAAGAAGAAAGCAGCGGAGTATACAGAATCACATGCGCCGAATGCCATCTGTCGTAAGTTGGAAAGGCCAAAAGGTTCGTTAAGATCAGGTTCCAGGACCACATCAGGGAAGCGAAGTTAACAGTGAGACAAGGAATAAGGGACTTAAAATCCATGGTAGAGAGACACATCGTGTAAACAACCCCTCAGATATCGGACAAGGTCGAGGTGTTAAATATGACTTCTAGGATTGTAATTAGATTCACTGGAAAGTTTTTGGATTGTAACGACCCCAGAATGCAGGTGTTACTAGGATAAGTATTTAATACCTGATATTATAAAAAAATGTAATTGAGCACTGGGGAAGAAGAAAACAAATCGCTTTCGAAACAGTAGCATGAATAATATATAATTAGCATTAGCGGAAAAGTGTTTATTTTACTATAAATTTTTGGTTTTGGATTTATTCTATATGTTTAAATGGTACGGAGATTGAGTTGAAGACAAAAAAAAGTTAATTGACAAAGGTATGAACAACTAAGAAGGCTACTAAATATCTGACGGAGTGCACCAACACAGGAGTGTATTCTGAGGATCCTACGTTAAATACACTCTGATGATAAACCCAGCAATTACCTACGAAGCTTATCTTGGATGCACAAAGCGCAAGAGCACCTCAGAATACTGCAACTATCAACACTGGATCTAAAACCTCTGATAGAACTAGAGTTGAATTATTTGGGCCTGACGCCAAATATCCCCTAGCTATGGGGGCATCCTTCTTCTCATTTTTACTGAATCTATGTTATTGCAATAAATTTGCACAAGACTAAAACTATTCTATCGCTCTTCTATACAATAGTCAAGCAGCCATTAAGGCTCAAATCTCAGGTGATAATATCGAAAATATTTCCAAATTGTTGCGATAAACTCTACCAACATAATCACCCACATTGAGTGCAGGCCATCGGGTAACCCTGTACTGGGTGTCGGACACGTAGAAATTGAAGAAGGGCAGAGAACACAACAGGCTCTTAAGGTGGGTTGAACTTTTTCGAACATAAGTTGGCGATAGAGTTCGAGCTTATATCGGGTTCGGCAAAGAACATATACGAGTAAGGCCTTTCATGGGACATTCCAATGGTGAAAGGCACCCTGAAAGAGGAAGAACTGGGTTGCTTGAAGCAAAAAATAACGAACTATAACTTATACACACCACAAAAGTAGGGGCACTGTAAATCTGAAAAGGCTGTGATACAATCTACGACGGGTTATTGGATATTTCTAGTGGTTGTGAAAATTTTTGCTTATACTCTGTTTATTTATAAGTTTAAAAATCATACAAATATAACTCTATCCTTGCAAACTATTTTTATTTATACACGAATGTTTACAAACTAAATCTGAGTTGCGGTCAATTACCTCAACCTGAAATAATGTCTATGAAATACAAGCCGACTTTTTAAGAAATATTAGGAATACTGCTCTTTTACAGGAGACGAGCGTCATAAGGGAGTGTCGTTTACATTCCACACTGAAGAAAATGAGAAGAGAGGTGAAATCTTGTGCTGTTTGACATTTAGTTAGCAAACTAACAAGCTGACGCGGACAGATTTATATGGCGATTTATAACAATGAGACCTAGATCTACCATTTCGAATCCCTAGAAATTCAGTCACAAATTTCGTGTAAAAGCTTATTGCATCCGTTTATTGGGATGTCAAGGTAATACTAATGGTAATTACCTGGAAAAGGCAGGCATTAACACAGAACCTTTCGACGCACCAGAAACCACAGCCAAAGTTGCGAGTTCCATTCGAGAAGCGGGCTTTGAATTTCTCGAAAACTCATGCTATTCTCCAGATCTGTCCCCCAGACCCTTGGGTCTCATTCTCCCAGTTAAGCAGTAACTCAGAGATTTAAAGACACCAGGGACGTCATGGACAAGAGCATTTTGGAAGAGTCAAGATACTGAGTTTTCCATTTATGCATTTATTCTTTGGGTATCAGAAGAAATTGTCTCATTTTTAATGTGAAGTTGCTAATAGTTCTTGCATTTTATGAATTTAATGGATACATCTTATCACTTAGAAAGATTTATCGATCAGATAGGGGAACAGCATGTGGCTGGGAATTAATTGCCTAGCAGCTATGACGCGAAAGTAATTTCTTGCCAAACCAAAATCAAAATAGCTGCTACAAAATAATAAGTTGAAAAAATTTGGGTAAGAAAGGAAAAACAATGAAAGAAACCCATCATTCTTATGGAATTCTTGTACCATCAATGCTTAGTGGGCTTTGGAATAAACAGTATGTGATGATTTAATGCTATAAATTTGCATGCTCCAATTAAAAAGAAGACATAAGTGTAATTCTGTCTATGAAAATACAAGAAGGTTATTTCAATCGAAGCTTAACAATGCATTGACATATTTGCTTACTTTCAATTAGGAAGAAAAGAAAAAAACACGATGAGTATTGTTTCTTATTACACTAGTATGTATTAATTGATTTGTAATTTGAATTTAAAGTTGTTAACTTTCCATTTAAAACACATTCGAAATTTTAAAGTACTTACTTTTGATGGTATGGTGCCATGCTTACGTTGAAAATCCTTTTCCCACATTTTTGCCACATATTTGCACTTGTTATATTTTCTGCGCATCTCTGAATCTTCCATTATACTTTTAGTATTTTATCAAGGGTATCTTATTTCATCACTACTTTGTTTTACATTTAATTTCGATCCTGGTGCACATAGATAAATTTACTTTGCAGCAACCCAAATTGGCGCTTTAAATCTTCGAATGACTTCTGTTTACCTGTCAAACGTCATTTGTTATAGCTTATCATTGCCAGATTGAAATGTAAAAGATAATCGTAATAAGTTAATGTGTGAATGTTACTAACCGACTTCCAAAGGAAACAAGGCTATCAGTTTATCACGTATATTTTTTTATTGCTTTTTTTTGTGAATGTTCACGTATAGCTTTTGAACGGAAATAGATATTCGAGTCCAGTTTTCGGCAAATGATAAGCACAAGAAAATCAAATAACGGTAAAGGAATTTGACCATTAAAACTAAAAAATATCCAACTTTCACCCCGATTTTTCAGCATAATTGATCGATGCGTGTAAGAATTTTGATTGTAGAAGTTTCAAATGATGGACAACATAGAATTGTAGTCATTTCAAGGAATCTGTAGATATTAACAGTTCAATATTGTACATTAATGTCGAAAAATTGAATTTTAATGATCTTTCATACGAAAAATGCCAATTATTTTGAGCTCATCATGGAGTTGATGGAGATACCAAATCCTATCATGACGGATAATAATAATAATTGGTATCCTTAGTTTTCTCCATAGATGGTACATTTTAGTCAATCAATCAAAGACGCGGTTTCTTCATTTCTTGATTGGAAATGCGGGACTCTCAGTTTGTAGGACGAGCGGGATAGTCGTCGCGATTGTGGTGGAGTTTAGAAGGAGCCCGAAGTGAATTGATTTTGAGAAAAAGTGAATCACGCAATTGAATTCTTTTCGCGTGTAGTGGATATTGCAAAACAAAATATCTACACAGGTGTAACTAAAAGTGCTTAAAATTAATGTGTCTGGCTTTATTCGTGAGAAATGTGGTTGCAAGAGGAAAATGCAGTGAATAGAATATGGTTCCCAACCGCAAAATCATATGGTGAAGTGATATGCTTTGACTGCATTGCTCTGTCGTTGTATGCTTGAATTATCGCATGCACGCCATCGCCGATATTATGCGGGATCTTACATTTTTGCATTGGAAGTTTGATGGATCAATCTTCGTGTTGTTTTGTGCGTTTCCCTACTAAATACCCCAAAATATATACTTAGAAAATACCGTCAAAGTGAAGTTGATTAGTATTTTCGTAATGAGAAGAATATTGTGACAATTGCATTCATGCATAAACTTGATACGATGAAAAGAATTTCAAAAGGAATAAAAACAAAAATCGATGAGTCGGGAGAAAAAGTGAAACATGGAAAACCGAACCTTTTCTCACAGTCACGTTTTACTATATATTCCAACTTGCACACAAATTAAAATTTTCTAAAACATGCGATACGAATATTTAAATTGAATTGGATTCATGTCGTCGTTGCAAACTTTGCATACCAGTAAATATAGCGTGAAACAGGGTTTTCTATTAAGGTGTTACCACCTTTACCCACCCATTGATTATATTTTTTCCTGATTTTCAATTAAGTCAGAGATTCCTCTGATCCCATTCAAATACGACCTTCCAGCCGTAGGTGCGAAAGCTGAACCAGTGTACGTGATTTCGGCGCTTGAATTACACAAAGAATTGTTATTATTTAAATGATAATTAAGTTGCACGTTGTAAAGGGTTCTATTTGAGGTTAATATATCAATTCCATGCATTGGCTTTACGATCTTATTCAAAATCCTATGAATGAAATCAATGTTCGTTTGCGACGTATGACACCAATTCATTATTCCATAACTAATCAGGGGCAAAACATGAGCATAATAAATTAAATTTTTAAGCCTGATATCTAAATAACTTCTAGACGTAAATACTCTTACCCAGAAAACTAACTTAGACTTTAAACTATTTATTTGTTGGTTCCAAGATAATTTATCATCCAAAAAAACCCTAAATAATTCGTTCAAGCTAATATCCACTAATGCCTAAAAATCATTAAATTAGTTTTATTTTTATTTATCACTAATGTTTCCTAACAGCGATGTACCAGATCCTCATTAATTTTCAGCTGAAGATTTTTACAGATGTATAGAATAAAGTAGTAACGTATCATCCACATGTACAATATCCATTCACACCAGAAAAAACAATGTTATGCAAATATAATACAAAAAGGACTGGGCCAAAATAGAACCCTGTGGAACTTCACTATTCATGGTGAACTTGTTACTAATTTCATTGCACATGCAAACCAAAATGATTCTGTTCTTCAGGATCTACTAATTAAGTCCAAAAGAAGGTCTCGAATATCCAGTCTGCGTTGACACTTTAACACGATATTATGATCAACAGTATCAAAGGCTTAAGTGAGATCAACAAGCTAGTCGTTTATTAATGCAAGGCATCCTTAGTAGCTAATTTGTGCTACACTTCCCAATAAAACCATATTAATTCACACCAAAGCCTAAAGTATCATTAAAACTCGTAAATCGAATAATCCTGTTATTATTTTTCTAAATTCTTCATTCAAGAATTCTTCAACTAAACCAATTAAGTACATTAAATATTGTAAGAGTTATAGGTGTAAACAGTTTGGATTATTTGCAAATAAACTTAAAACACTGCAGAAGTCCGAGTGGGCCAGATGAAATACGTATTTGTAAAATAAAAAATATAATTCACGATGAAACGAAAATTCTAACATACAGTTTTTTTTTTCTACTGATCAAGGACAACTGTTGAAAGCAATAAGGGCAAAAAGTAACGTAATAACTTGTGAATTAGAGTTAATATTCTCTTATGTATCCGGACTTTTGTGATTTAGAGCTTTAATTTCAGACCAAAGCTCCTCTCCGTCAAAAGCCCTTTCCAGTCTATGGACAGTTAAGCTAAGGCTTTTCAGTTCATTTTGATAAACAATAAGTATCCTAGTAACCTCTGGTTTAAATTACTTCTTGATCTTCTCCATCGTGTCATATGCTAATTGAATACTTTTTGGTTGGATTATAATGCATCCAGTGTATTTCAAAAGTTTTTGAGCAGGATGGTTAATCAGGGCAGCTGTAGAAGTCATGGGCAAAATTTTATTTTTCTCATTTAATTGAGCTTTAATATCTTGTCGTTTCACTTCCATATAAATCAGCGAATCTATTGAACTTCAGTTTGGCCTTGGTTTGAAGATATTTTTCTTGTTTTAGTTTTTTTTTAGTTTGCTACTATCAGCCTTTCACTAGAACATATCCAGAACCTATATGGAGATGATGATAATGTTGCCTAGTATGCATCGTCTGGTATTTTAATGCAACTCGTGTGGTACCTCTTCTCACAAATCGAGTCACATTTCATTGCCAGATCATCATCTTTCACGACCTTGCTTTAGGTAACACACTTGTTTGCCTTGCTTAAGATAAACACAGAAAATGAAGACAAAAATTCTCTAGGGAAAGAAAAACGCTAAAAACAGCATTACTTAGGTTACGTTTAACCAACAAAATCTCTCACACCCGAAAATACTCACTGAAATATTTACAACTATATCCACTTTCGATAGATTATACAAAACAAGCACAATTTGCTCAAAATGAAAAAAAATATTTTATAACACAGCTAAACAATTACTAATCAAGCAAATTATTTTTATGTTAGCTGTCATATGTACTCCTCCTTCTCCTTGAATTATCTCAAAGACTTGACTATTACACATATAATACTATAACAAACGGTAGTAAATTGCCTGGGAGTCACACATTGGGTTTACTGGATCAATAATGATGGAACATTAAATACCGAGAAATGCAAATACACCTTCTTATTCTTCTTTGTAGCCCTACAACCCCTTTCGGGCCTTCGCTTAGAGATAGTTAGAGTATCTCATTGTCATGATCAAATGTATCGGCATTCCACAATGTGATATGATCATTATCATGCGATACGTTTTGATTTTAAAGCAGCAGGTATCATAACTGAACAGGCTTATAGTCCGTCCGAAGAACCACTTGAGCTAAATCTCGTTGACGCGAACGAAACTTGAACCAGAGACCTTCGACTTACGGGCTTAGTCCTCTAACCACTAAGCTACGCGGACCACTAGTAATATACCTACAGCTCTTCTAATAAACCCTAGTTACACCTCCTTTGTGTGAAGCAAATTGAGTCGGTCTATAAATTAACGAAACGAAAACTAAATTCATGACTCAAACAAGGAAGAACGCTCCAGTCCTACAAAATCTGGCCGTAAGAGACTATAACCTTGAAAGTGTGGATAAATTTTTCTATCTCAGAGCCAACCTGAATAGAAGAGCTGCCAAAATGGATGAGATTGGACACAGCGTTAAAACCACAAATAAAGTTTATTATTCGGTACTTCCCATTATAAGGTCCAGAATTGTGCGCGGGCAAAATCACTAGTCAAACTTTTGGACCCTGGTCAATCCGAAAAAGTAGTGAACATATTTGAATGCAAAGTGCTCCAAAAAATCTACGGGCCTATGAAGCAAGGAACAGAGTGGCGATTACGTTCAAACAATGAGTTGTATGAAATATTTGACGAATCACCTGAATCTGCCTGCGTAAATTTACGCACATTATAATGGGCAGGACACGTAGATTACCCAAAAAAGCATTGAAGGGTAGAGCACAAGGGTCGACATCCAGTTGGAAGGCCGAGGACTCAATGGGAAGACACGATAGATACTGACAGCAGTTCCTTGCCGGAAGTGATAAACTAACAAACGTAGTCACAAAATCGTTATGATTGCAGGAGACTAGTCCTGGGCCAAGGTCCAGCTTGAGCTGTCGCATCATAGATGCAGATGATGTAGAGGGTGAAGGCGAGTCTTCCATGCCTAATAATGGAATAGCAAATAATAATGATGTCCCCGGAATGGAGGTCGGGCCCCGAGCTCCCTTCCCGTCCCTTGGAGATACTATATTATTTTGTAGCCTGTAATAGTGCCTTGGAATGGATCAAGCCTCCGGCAATGGCCTCACAACCAAAAAAAGGACTATGCCACTGGTTCCTGGAATGCCAGATCACTGAACAACCCTAGTGCTGTCAAGGACCTTTTACAACAGCTAAGGCAATAAAAATTAAACATACTGACAGCCCAGGAAACAAACTGGATTGGAAGTATATTTAACATATGAGATTGCACACAATATTCAAAAGTAGGAAGCCTCTTGTTGGACAGTGAGAATTGGGAGTGGCCTTCATTGTGGGTAGGGAGCTCAAATCGCCCTTTATTGTTTTTAAGGCAGCCAATACATCGGTACAAAAGCGAAGTTTTTCTAAATTTTGCCGATAAACATGCATACTCGAACAGAAAAAAGGACGTAGAAACGAAGGAAATGTTCTACAATCACCGTGTCTGATTGACTTTTCATGTAGCAGAAATCTAGTCATACGTTCAACTTTTTTCCCACATCTTCGCATACATAAAGTAAGCTGGGTATCACCTGATGGAAGGACACAAAACCAAATTCACCATGTTCTACTCCAGCAAGGTGAACCTCAAGCATACTTCACGCCCGTATATACCAATGTGCTAATTTTAACTCATATCATTACTTAATCAAAGCAACATATCGATATCCTATGTCGAAGGCGTATTCAGCGAGGACTGGTCCTCTATAAAAATTCGACATAAAACAAAATCAGGGAGACAATTGACAATCAGCTGGCTCCATGCTAATCAGACACATCGCTGAAAACAAGCAACAAGTTCTGAATGGAAGTGAAAGGGGTAATTAAGACCATGACAGAGCAGAAGATCGGACATCAAGCCCGGCGCAGAGTGATTGGTTCGATGATGAATGCCAGAATTCATTGGACAAAAATAATTAGGTGCACAAACAATATTTAGGTAGGAAAACCAGGACGAATAAATAACATAATAAAATATCGGGATTAAGAATAGAAAATACTATGACGACCAATTGAGAAGCATCGATGTAAGCCTAGCGATCAACAACAAAAGCCAAGCATACAAAGTAGTGAAAAGCCTGAAACGAGATTATCAGCCCAAGACCAGGCTCTGCCTTGACAGTATTAAGGAAAGATGGATATTATATTTCAAGAGCCTCCTTAATCCTTCGCACAGCTCCAAAACATCGGAGCCATAGACAGTTCCGGAGAGCTTTCATACGCCTAACCAGCACTGGATGAAGTTTGTTCCACCATCAAGGTCCCGGGCATCGATGAGATTCCAGTAGAGCTCAATAAATATGGTGGCAGTGGTACTCATAAACCCATCGATAAAGGCATCCAGCACATTTGGCAACAAGAACATTTGCTGAACGAATGTAGCCAATCAATTATATTCCCTATCCACAAAAAAGGTGACAAGCGATAGTATGAAAACTATAGAGATATATCACTACTTTGTACGGCGTACAAAATATTTTCAAAGATCATAGAATATAAAATCAGATCTTACGCCAGCTATTATTGGGGAGTATCAAGGCGGCTTTAAGGCAGGTAGATCACCGATAGAACAGTTGTTTACAATCAATCAGGTACTTGAGAAATGATGGGAGTTCAATATAGAAGTACACCAAATTATCGTTGACTTTAAGTAAACACAAGACAGTATCAATCGCAACGTACTGTATCAAATAATGCTTTGCTTTGGTATCCCAGCCAAATTAGTCAGTCTTATCTAAATTCACACTTTGAGCTGGAGGCTAAGTACTTGTTAAATGACCCACGTATGCTGAACGAATGGAGCCAATCAATTATGTTCCCTATCCACAAAAAAGATGACAAGCGATAGTATGAAAACTAGACGTATATCACTACTTTGTACGGCGTACAAAATATTTTCAAAGATCTTAGAAAATAAAATCAGATCATACGCCAACTATTATTGGGGAGTATCAAGGTGGCTTTAGGGCAGGTAGATCATCGATAGAACAGTTGTTTACAGTCAATCAGGTACTTGAGAAACGCTGAGAGTTCAATATAGAAGTAAACCAAATTTTCGTTGACTTTAAGTAGGCATAAGACAGTATCGATCGTAACGTACTGTATCAAATAATGCTTTGCTTTGGTATCCCAGCCAAATTAGTCCGTCTTATCTCAATTCACACTTTGTATTGGATTGTCCTAAAGCTTTGTTCGGTCATATGCGATCAAATAATTGGCTTTGAATCGCATCATGTTAATCATTTCACTTATATGAAAATAGTTACCGAATTGCCTTGTGTTTTTGGTGGCCCAGAAATACAAATTTTTTTCCCTTTGCAAAAGTTCTGTGTGATGGTTCGAAGCAAGGGATGAGTAGGCTTTATTTTGGCGCTTTTATTTTAGGCCCTCTACGGCTTGAATTGAAAATAACAAATACATACCATCAGATTCTTGCCACTGAACTAGGAACATTTCATGCAAAATATCGAACTGTCAAATGCGTAGCTGTGTGTAGCCAGGCAGCAGTCAAAAGAAGTACGAAGCATTTCTAAAGTCGTAAGCAATTCTTTTGTGTCTGTTGGAAATTCTCTGCCAATTGGAACTATAATTGACGTGCTACAAAGTTCTTTATATTTCGGTGAAGTGATTTGTTAAAAAATGATAAAGTTATTTTCGCTAAAGCAACAGAAAAAGGATGGCGATACAAACTCAAAATCAGGTCCCCAGAAAAAAGCCTCGGCCGCCCAGCTCAGAATACAGAGAGGTGATTTTTTAGAATTTTCTAAAGCTGATTTATTTACATGATTAGTGTTGTACACAAACCCTCATAGGTGAAGTATTGGGAGGTATATTGAAATATTATATAAATTGTCGCAGTTATGGAGTGAGTAATGGAAGTGACAGTGGATGGGGTTTCGTCTTCAATAAGAAAGAGAATGTGCATAGCTGATTTGTTGAGCCCGGGTCCAAAAATTTAATCAGCTGGTTGTTATCTCGATGATGAGCCAAATTTTGCTTTTTTGGATGACGGGGGTCATGGTTAGTGAATAAAAAAGTGATAAAATCTTATTAGTTCGAAATAATACAATTTCACACAATTGTAGCGATTGTTTACATTCAAATCTAATTTTTCCCTGTGATTCGGTTTGGAAAACGAGATTTATTTTCCTTTCATTTCTTTTTAGTAGATCCTTTAATTGTGTGATTTTAAACAACGTGAAATAAAATGGTCCTGTAACTTCAATGTAGTCTTTCAAGTTTCGAAGTAAATTCGTGTTTTGAAACTTGTACTTAGGGCTTTCAGAATGATGTTGCAACGCCCAAAACAAACACGTTTTAGTAACCAAGCCCGATCAAATAGCATTAAAATTTTGTGAAACCAGGGAAATGAAATTTGTGGCGTTGTTGCAATTTACATTCTATAGATAAATTCTATTTTCCGTCATTATTCCTCGAGATAGAATTATTTCACTTTTTCTGTGCGAAGTATGTGGAAGAGCAAAATCATCTTTTCATTCATGACTTGACTACTTATGAAGTGATTTCTGTCCACTTGAACCAGGTTTTATTTTTCACTGGATTTTTAAGATTCTCATCTTTCACTCTTTTCATCGTAAGCCTATTCCCGATTGTTTTTTCACATCTTGATAGGTTATGAGAGAAGGTTTAAATATTTTTGAACAATGTACAAACACTAAATATTGGGCACCTGGAAGTGTCGGGAGTATTTCTTCCTCCGCCCTTAATCAGATCTTCCTGTAAAGGTTAAAAGTGCAAAATATCTAATTCGTACAATCGACAAGGTCTTTTTGAGCTACAATTGCCAAGTGTGACAAAAATGGAGCAGTACAAAAGACAAGAGATCAGTGGCTGTAAATTGTTAAAAGGAGCCTGTTGAATGTTTGTTTCTATTAACACCTACAAGTGAAATAAATACTTCCATAACTCACACAATATCCGTAACCGGAACTGTAAGTGTTCCAGAATAAACAAATGTCTATTTTTTTTTTCTTTACAAGCCGTCGATCTGCGTCTTCGAGTGAGCAGACGTGTTTCGACTCCTTTGAGTCATCTTCTGTGTCTAAAGATCAAAGAAGTCGAAAAATGTGTTAATCTTCTCATCTAAACTAGACGAGGTACAACAATCATATATAGAATAAAGCCCCTGGAGTCGGTGGAACACTTCTTCTGGTTCAGATACCAGTCTACACAACCTTTTTTAAGGATTTAAAACTGAAATATGTTGTGTACAAAAAGGCGAAACCAACAAATTGAGTTGTAAGAATAATAAAGACCGATAAGTGTGGGTCGCATAAATTGCTCCGCAAAATTATTGAAAGAAAACGTAAATCTTTGATATAAATATAATTCAGGAGTATGCAGGTGGACCGTCTATAATATTCTAACCTAGACAGGTGTTAAAAGAATGTTGGGATAATTAAATTGATAAGCTGATGCACATCAATGGTTTCTTTATAAACTAAATAAGCACAACTTAAAAAATGTTCGAATTTTTGAAGCGGTCTCAACAATTAGGCACATGACTTCGAAGACAGTATATCATGAATACTCAAATATATTGAATTATTGAGTGCTCCCAGGAGAGGAATTTCCCACGACGTTAGGCAGTTGGTGCCCAATAAACGTTGGAAATGGTATATTTCAGCACGGAAAATTGCGATGGCTATCACCCCCTAGATGTTGGTGGTTAATATAAATAGCATGCTCCAAATCCCGCCTGATTATTAACCATATCGGTGATTCTACTAAATGTCACACTGCGGAGCAGAACATTCCTTATATTATTTCAGCAGACCAAAGTTAGCAAAAACTGTACCCGATAGGCTGGCGCTACCACAAGATCCACTTCGGAGTGTCACGGCAAGCCGGAAAATGCAATGGCATAACCGTAGACACTGGGGAACAGATGGAAACAATATTTTTTGGAAGTTGAAAGTTTTTTCACTACTCGGGATTTTAACAATTTTCTTTCTAAAAATCTGTGTAGGATACGGGTGTCGATTGTTTGGCACAAGTGTCAGCGAGCTATAAACAAGACTCAGCTGACCGTGTACGCGTGCTTGTCGACTAGCTATTTGCGGGATCATATGAGATGGGTTCTTGTCGAGCCACGAAGCTACACTATAAAATATTTACCACATGTACTCTGCTCTACGGGACATACCGATCAATTTGTATTATCAATAGAAATGTTCGATTATGTATCAATTAAGCTACTCTACAGTAATTCAAAATTTGTTTGTCTCGTTAAAGTTAGCGGACACAGAGACTTGAGACAAACGCAAACTTTGTACAAAAAGCAACCGTTAGTTTCTCCGAAGAAGGTCGTTGCATGACAAGGGGTATGTCAAACCTAAAGATGTTAAAGTGGTTGTAGTGAACCACTCATCTCTGCCTAAAGAATGGAAACTACACGGATGTAGTTAACTTTAATCTAGTAAAACAACAAACTAAGCAGTTCCGACGGGGTGACCACCTTCTCTCTTCAAGAGCAGCCACTCCTGATCGCCACGGGGCTGCTCGACTGCTTATGTTTACTACAGGATACTGCCAAAAATATTCAACGTTATGGATTCTCTTCGTTGATCATATGAAAATTGCTGTTCTAAATACACTATCACTAGTATCAAAGAAGGCATGTACGTCGATATTGGAGACATACTCGTATGATACTGAATGACGGCGAATAACGAGTGAATTCGGCTCATTAAGCTCGTTGCGAAATTTGAACGATTTGAATGATAGCGTTTCCGCAATCTGACTGTCCCAATCAAGCCTAAGCTTTAAGAACTTTTTCATTCAATGCGATACTACTTATGACACCCAAGGGATCGTCAGGTAGTCCCTCTGATGCGGATTCTGTGGGACTACCTGACAGATCGGAGCCAACTCTATGGGACGAGGGAGGGTCGGCGAAGGATGGAAGTTACATCGGAATTTGCTCAAGGCTATATCCTTGGCGCAGACCTGTGGAACGTTACGTAAGGCGGGCTACTAAGACTTGATCTGCCGGATGAGTTGCATTTGATCGGCTATGCGGATGATAAACTCACGCAACTTTTTTTAATAACTCCATCACTTACTATACTTCGTCGCGCAACGGTCGTCCGATCTGCAGTTCACTTTCCATCCGTACATTTGGTATGCTAATGCGGCGAGTGAGGGATTGGATTTTTTTTTGATTGATTGATTTCAGTTTGTTAGTAATTTCTTGATTACTTTCAATTAAATTTAGTTATCATAATACATTTTACATTTGGGCAGTATTTAGTTAAATTTCATTTTTACAAACTCTTTGCATTTTTTTTTTTTAACTGAGAATAAAGTTTTTCTTTAATATAATTTGGTAGTGTATTGTATAATCTTAGACTTTTGTAGAAAAAAACTTTTGCTGCAATTATAGGGTGATGGTGTACTCTAAAATCCTGCACATATCCCAATTCGTATGGTTACATCTCTCCAACGTACATGATTTTTTTGGGAATATAGCCATGAACTCCCCCATGTTTCGCCTTATACACTGATACTACCGTGTTAAATTCTAGCCTCTGACTTATGCTTAGCCATTTCAGCACATCCAACATTAGTTGGATTGACGTATATCTATTACAATTTAGTATACTTCGCATGGCTTTGTTCTGCAGCTTCTGAAGTCTTTCAATTTGCGTATTGTTACAGAACGAGTATAAAATCGTGGAGCAATATTCGACTTGTATAGTAATGTATCTCTCGTATCGACAGGTAGCTTTCTTATGACGTAGTCCAGACCCAAATTGAATAGCAATGGGGCCAGCCCATCTGCCTGTTTTAGTCCGATATTTATGTCAAAGGCATTGGTGATTTGGTTATTGAAACGGATTTTGGAGGTCGTCCACGACATTGTCATTTTGGTAAGACGGACCAATTTGGCTGGGATGCCAAAGCAAAGCATTATTTGGTACAGTACGTTACGATCAATACTGTCGTATGCTTGCTTAAAGGTAACGAAAATTTGGTGTACGTCTATGTTGAACTCCGAGCATTTCTCAACTAACATACCTGCCTGACAGTGAACAATTAGTCTATTGTTGATCTACCTGCGCTAAAACCACCTTGATACTCCCCAATAATACTGTTGGCGTATGATCTGATCTTATTATCTAAGAACTTTGAAAATATTTTATACGCCGTACAAAGCAGTGATATGCCTCTATAGTTTTCGCAATGTACTTTATAACCTTTTTTGTGGATAGGGAATATACTTGAGCTCCACTGGAATCTCATCGATGCCCGGCGCTTTATTATTCTTTTGGGCTTTGATGGTGGCACAAACTTTATACAGAGTTGCTGGCGCCACTGAAAGCTCTCTGGAAACATCTATAGGCTCCGATGTTCTGGAGCTGTGCGGAGGATTAAGGAGGTTCTTGAAATATGATGCCCATTTTTCCTTAATCCTGTTTACATCAGCGATGGTATTGCCGACGTCATCGCGACAGAGCGTGGTCTTGGGCTGATAACCACGTTTCAGGCTTCTCACTACTTTGTATGCTTGACTTGTGTTTTGCTCGCTAGACTTACATCGATAGTTCTCAATTGGTCGTCAAAGTATTTTTTTTTCTTAATTCTACTCTTTTGAGATTTTCAGGAAATTTTCATTTCCTCTTCGTCCTGGTTTTCCTACCTAAGCATTCTATGTACGCCTGATTCGTTTTGTCCAACTTATTCTTGCACTCATAATCGACTCAATTATTTCTCTTGCGCCGGGCTTGATGTCCGATTGCCTGTTCTACCACGGTTTTAACAGCCGCTTTTACTTCCATCCAGAGCTCGTTGCTTGTTTTCAGCGATGTGTCTGATAAGATGACAGCCAGCTGGTTGTCGAGGGTCTTTGTAAAATTTTTGGCCACAGACGCCGTTTGGAGCCTTTCGATGTCAAATTTTTGTAGTAGACTGCTCTTCGCCGAATGCGCTTTTGACACACGATATCGATAGGTTAATTTGGTCAAGTAATGATCCGAGTTACAATTGGCTCCTCGGTATGTATGGACGTCTAGTATGCTCGAGGCCCAACGTTGTTGTAGCCGAACATGGTCGATTTGATTTTGTGTGTTGGCATCTGGTGATACCCAGGTCATTTTATGTATGCGTCAATGAGGGAAGCAAGTCGAACGTATGACTAGATTTCTGCTGCATGCAAAGTCAATCAGGCGCTGGCTGTTGTCATTTGTTTCATCGTGGAGGCTATATCCTCCAGTTTTCCTCCATGAGATAGCTCATTGCCAACTTTAGCGTTGGAATCACCCAGAATTATTTTTGTGTCGTTTGTAGGCAGTGAGTCGACTAGTCTTTCCAGGTGATTGTAGAACATTTCCTTCATCCTTTTCTTCGGTCAGGGTGTGAACATTTACCAGCCAGATTTTGAAGAATTTCGCCTTTATACTGATCGCACACAACAGTTCATTCACTGCCTTAACTCCCTATCCACAATAAAGGCCACTCCGAATACTTATTTTCCGGTAGTTGTGTGCGGCCTCATGTCTTGAATATCATCTCCAGTCCAGTTCGTTTCCGGCATTGCCAGTATTTTTAATTGATATTGACTGGCCTGTTGTAAAAGATCCTGAACAGCGCCAGAGTAATTGAGGGATCTGAAATTCCAGGATCCAATGCCATAGTCCTTTTTCTCGTTTGCGAGCTCGTTGCCGTGGTTCCATTCCTTCGGAATGGATGGAACCACGGCAACGACTTCTGAAGGCTTCTTAACAGTGAAGGGTTTTCCAGGGACGGGGAGTTCCGGCGGCATCGTTATTACTTCGATTCCGTTATCAGGCGCGGAAGATTCGCCTTCACCCTGTTAAATCCCCACAAAAAAAGGTGTAAGTAGGATTTGGTAGCAGAGCTGTAGATGTATTTACAGTTATTGGTGTTTCTCGGCATTTAATGTCCCATTATTGGGGAACCAGTAAACCCAATGTGCGACCTCGAGTACATTTACACCATTTAATCGTGGGGCTTAGGAATTATGGAAGCTGTGGGTTGGGGAAACAAGGAGTTCGGTTGCACCGGCCGAGAGCCACGCAGCTCACTATCGTACTTTTCGAATTTGTGCCTCTCCAAAGTTATCTTCCTTATGTGGTTTTTAAGATATGCACTGTTTTCTTAAACTTTATTTCCTTGCAAAAGTTTAAAAGCATTCGCTTAAGGCTCTTTCCAGTAGCAGATTGTTCGCGTTTTCATCATGCTTCAACTTAAAATAACAAAAGATATTTAGAGGTCTCCAAAAAAGTCTCCTAATTGAGTAAATTGCGTGTTCTGTTTAATAGCATATCAATCAACTTTTCAATTCTCTATACAATAAATAGTTAATGCGATTCACCAAAGAATTGAACGAATTAAAAAAATTCGATTAAGTAAATCTTAAAAATGGATTATAGACATGATGAAATTTTAGACAAGAATGCATACACAGGAAGTCGATGTCTCATATGTATGTATAATTAGACTTTTCAGAATATTTCATTAAATTTGCAACGTATCCATGAGACAGTAATTTAAAAGTAATTAGCTTTGCAATTGATGATGTAAAATTAATCTTAAAATGATAAGTTATTCAGACAGCCATTAAAAAAATAACAGGAAGTTGCTATTCTTAAAATCCTATTATTAATCACCATATTTTTCTCGCAGTTTTCAATTGTCACCGACGGTCTTTGTACTAATCGTAGATTCGCGGCGTCTACATTTTCACTCAATACCAACTTACCTACGGATTGCCAGAGTGTACGTTAAATAGTGCATGAAACATATGTGGCATTAGTCGATTATTTTATTTGATATCCGCAGGCCAATTCTCTTTTTTCTTGAAAAGCCGTCGGATTTGCCTTTTTAAGTGAGCAGACGCGTTTCTTCGTCTTCAGAAGATGACTCAAAGGACTCTAAATGCGTCTGCTCACTTAAAACGGCAAAGCCCGACGGCTTTGCAACAAAAAAATGTGGCTTTGCTTGAAGTCCCCATAATTCGCTGCAGCTTTATTGTCAGTGAGTCGAGTAAATCCAACAATACCCCTTCCTCGTCAGCAGAGTAGATTATTTCAATACGGTCTTGGCCCGAAACTCGATAATTATCAAGAAACTTTTACGTCGATCATGTTTATTGAACGAAAACACAAACATCAATGTATTAACTCCCAATATTTTTTTATTTTGTCTTACCTGTAAAAAATTTGTATCCCATTGCGGGAATACCCCGTCAACTACATCTTCGTCGCAGCACTACATCCCATCTCTGGCCTTGGCTTCCCGTATGTGTAGCCTCCAGCGGTCTGGAGCTGCCCACCTCCAGTTCTGGTTGGTTTGCAGCCCACCTGCTTCGCTGCTTGGTCCAGATTGAGGAGTTTCTGGTCATCAGAATAGGCTACAATTTCGTTTGATTTGTAGAGTAACTGTTTCACTAAAAAATCATTTTCAAATGAATATATTATTCTTAATGAAAAAGAATGAACCGCACATATAATTAATGTACCTTCGGCTAATATAAACTTACAACTAACTTTAAACTCTGATTTTGTTTATTTTTAGATATAAACGAATTAAATTTGCCGAAAACATGTACGACTGACTTTCCCGATCCAGATGATCTACTCAATTTCAAATTGATCATTTGTCCCGATGAAGGATTTTATAAAGGAGGAAGATTCGTATTTAATTTTCGCGTTGGTCCAAACTATCCACATGAGCCACCAAAAGTGAAATGTGAAACACAAGTATACCATCCAAACATTGATCTCGAAGGCAATGTATGTCTTAACATCCTGCGAGAGGACTGGAAGCCTGTGTTAACGATAAATTCAATCGTGTATGGATTACAGTACCTCTTCTTGGTAAGCTTTGAAACTTTAATGCGCCGAAGCTCAGTAGAGTTAGACATTATTTTGAAAAAATAATGATGGAATTATCTTTCAGGAGCCCAACCCTGAAGATCCTCTGAACAAAGAAGCTGCAGATGTCCTGCAAACCAATCGAAGATTATTTGAACATAATGTGGCCAAAGCGATGCGCGGAAATTATATTGGGTCAACATTTTTCGAACGTTGCCTCAAGTGATATATAAAATCAAAATTAACTCTTAGGTATTGTGTCTATCTTATCATTTTAACGTTGGGTGGACGCATCTATATTAATTTAATATATAACTGAAAATTTTTCTTTCTCATAAACACACAACACGTTTGAAAACAAAACAAATTGATAATAAAATAAATTTGCATTAGAGGTTTGAAGAAGTTGAAATTATATAAAAATAAGAACTTGAGATTAAACTAAGATGAACGAATAAAAAATGAAATTGAAACTAAGCTTCAGGATATAAAAATAAATGGATGAAACATAAAACAGAAGAAAGTATATATTATAATTACTATTTCAAGTAATTCACTCTTTATTGAGCTTAATATGTATCACTAGTGCAAAATGTACATAAAATTGAAAACGCGGCTATCAAGTTTACACGTTGGCAGTGTATTGTCTGAGGGAAAGGAAACGTGACTTTCAGGTGCGACTAGGATTTGTGGTAAAGCATTTCATAATGCAAGAAGCATCGTGATATGATGAAATATGATCAGTTATCAGTTGTCCAGTTTTGAGGTTTTTATCTAAAAATTTGAATAGTATCGTTTTCACAGTCGTCTTTTCCAAGTAGCCACTTTGTAAGAACATGGTTAAATAGAATTAATGGGAAAATTCGAGTTAAAGTAAATAAACCTTTATATGTATTTAAGTATAAAACATAGTACTGATCTAATATAAATAAAACAATGTTTAATCCATTTAAGTTGTAGATTTTTTATTTAACATTTTATTTTTGGGAAGGAGATTTAGAAAATCCGTAGGGTAGAAAGTGGAAACATGAAAACCCTTGTTTGCAGCAGTCAGCGGACGCAAGATCTGTTTTTTTTAAATAGATTTTATATCAAGGTGGACTCGGATGAGTCTATGAATTTATTGACTTAGGTTTTGTCGTACTGGTGCGTATTTCCTTGCCGAATTTAGTTTTGGTTTCGTTCGCTAGGTCGAGGCGTCAAACTCAGCATCTGCAATCGACCTTACTGTAATAATGGTGGTGTTGTCGGCTACTAATCACAGAAAGACGGAGAGACAGAACGCAAAACTTGCAGGACTTTATAAAATTCTGTCATGTAAAAATGAGATCAGCCCACACATTACGCCCAAAGTTCCGAAGCTTTGCATACACTCTAGGGACTAACAGGCTGTTCAAACGGAGCTGTCTTTAAATGGCGGCTTAAGACGGCGGTCGAACCCAGAAAATTTTACGTGGACGGTGACTACACGGAGAATATTTCGTTCCGCTTCTTTTTATTCTCGAGGTTGAAGAAAACCGTTACTATATATTATCGCCGAAGGAATTCAACACCACCGAAAACTGAGCTGAAGTGAAAATGCTGGGACGTGTTTGATGGAGCAAACCAATATTAAGCAAACAACATTTATATTTTGATCGTCTCATTTTTTTTCGAGCACTACAGCCCCTTTCGGCCCTTCGCTTACGAGATAGAGTATATCATTGTCATGATCGAATGTATCGGCGCTCCACAAGGTGATATGATCATTATCACGCTTTGGCTATATAACCGTCCACCCAGCTACGATACGTTCTGATTTTAAACCTGCACGTATCATAACTGAACGGGCTTATAGTCCGTCCGAAGAATCAGTCGAACTAAATCTCGTTGCCGCCGACAAAACTCGAACCAGGGACCTTCGGCTTACAGGCATAGTGCTCTAACTACTACACCACGCGGACTACGTCTCATACTTACACCGTAGATGGCTTTCAGTGTTTCGAGAATACCTATTTCTGGAAACGATAAGAATTGATTCATACAAGATATTGTTTCTAAGTTCTTTATTGAATTTATACTAAATTCATATCTTTCTCTTCTCACACTATTACATTCATATTTTATACTATCTTAAAGCGAGCTAAAGCTAATGGTAATATTTTAATTTACAGTTTTATGCTTTTCTTTCTTAAGCGAATGTTGCGTAACAGACAAAGATCAGAAATGGCTGCTTGTCTGCCACTTGTTGAATGAAGATCATAAACCCTAAAATAAATAACAGAACTTAGTGAAATCTTCATAAACTATCAAATAAAAATGTTAAAAATAACTAAATGGTCAAATTAATATAATCTGTTCGTTCGTGCGTGCGGACGTGTTTTTTCATTGCTCCGTGCATTTGCTGTGCTTTCGATAATCGACATGAATGTGTTGTTGTTTGAGTTTTAAAGTGTTAAACTGGCTTGACCTAGTGTCCCCCTTGTGTCTTAGCCTTTTTCAACTTTTTATTTTCATTTATTGAAGTGTTCTTATTACCACTGACAAAAATATATAGTTAATAGTAAACCCTATCGTAAATGTCGGTTGTGCTTAACGCAAGTGAACTTATTAAATATTCTAGCCAACACAAGCAATTCCAGTGAATATTTTTTGTATCAGAACAAATTGTAATATCGTACTATTCGTTGTTTTTTTCTGATTATTTCCATGGCTACTATCAATATGCGCTTCCATTATTGAAACACTGTGTCTGGCTACCATAAGTGACATTACTAATTGAATTTTGTCAAAGTGTTTTTTTGTTAACCAAATTGCAAATTCAGCAGCTCTAACTACCTTTGCTGTTTCAACCTTGCTGATTACTGAGCTTCCTCATTGAGTACCAAAACAGTAAGTACAAGTACAGTGAAGGTTCTTGCAATCGAAAACTTCACGGGGCCTGCATGGATGTACCAAAGGATTGGTTCTAACCTTATCTGGAGGAACATTTCATTTACTCAGATTGTCAAAATTTTGAACAAAAAATGAAATGCACGTTTGAGCACATTATTGCTCACATTGATGATCTAATGGAAGATAAAGATCAAATAATCGTCCGGCAACGATTGAACTCTCGTGAAAATGATAAGAGCTTTTCTGAAATGGCTAGCAGTTTCGACGAGCTACTTACATATCATTCAAGGAGCGATAATCAAATAATCAAAGCCCTAGAAATATTTGATAAACGAATCATATTAATTAAAGCTCAAAAACATCAAAAAACAACTGTCTGAGCAAAATCACAGGCTGTATCAATCAGCTATGATTGCGAAAATTGAAAATATCGAAGCGAAGTTTGCTTGATTAGAAAATAAATTAGAACAGCAGCACTACATGCAACGCGTTTCTTCAATTCAAAGCGGAGCAGAACAACAACTTGGAATTTCGAATCTCAAATATCGCAATTCATATATCAGAAAGAACTCCAAATCAGACCTCAAAAATCGTTAAGCGCATTTATAAATTAGGTACGTATTGGTCAGAGGACGAATGGAAAACTCAAGAAGTTGGACACGGCAAACGCCATAAATGAGCGTTCCTAGGCATCGTCCAGTACTGAAGGATAAACAAATTTTGTCCTAAAGAAAACTCCAAGAGACACTCATGTCATTGGAATCTTAAAATATTTGGAATACAATCCAATGCCTGAAGGATGCATAGGAATAAGAGAATAATTCCGAATAAATACGCCTGGCAGTTTTCTAATCATCATTCCGAAAGCGATAGCGTCTTTTGGAATGGATGAATGTTCAAAAAGTGGAAATCAAAAAATCCAAGGAAGGAAGTATGTAATTCAACTAACAAATTCATTCCCATATCAGCCCCTACACCTCCCGACACCACATCTGTTGAAGAAGTCATTAATCTAACAGAACCCTCAGATGATTCTGTTATTAAATGTATTGACTTGTCTGAAGCTTTAATCAACTCAGTGGCTGGTAAATCATCTTGTATTTCTGACATAGAAGCAACTCCGGCTTCAACAACAAAACCAAAATACCAAATACCGTTGTCTTCGGGCTCAATAGAATTACCAAGGTCATCCCTTCTCATAGCCAAAACCGATCGTGTTTAGATCCACTTTTACCACCAACAGGAAAGGCTACAATCAACGCAAATAGTGATCTTGAAAAGAGGTACGATTTTGTTCTAGGGACCAAAAAAAAAGTCACAGGGTGACATATCGGGCGAATAAGGCGGCTGTTGCGACACGGCGATCCTTTTAGAGGCCAAATACTGGGACACGCTGAAGGCGGTGTGGTATGGTTCTTTGGAACCATCTTCGCGCACAACTTTTTCATCCCAAAATCGTCGGTTAAAATTTGTTTGACTGTTTCACGGTTCATACCCAGTTCCGAGGCCAACATTCGAACTGTTAAAAGCCGATCTTCGCGGAATAGGGGGCGCACACGCTGCGCATTAACGTCAGTCCGCACCTCGACTGGTCTCCCGCTCCGCGCCTCGCTTTCCACGCTATCACCCCCTCCTTAAATTCTTTATGCCATCGAAACACCTGGGCACGACTAAGAGCACTATCCCCATGCAATTTTAGCGTACGTTTCCGAAGTTGTTTCGCCCAATCTGGCGCAAAATTTTATCGCAACGCGTTGCTCTTGATTTCGTTTCTCCATTAACGTGACGAGCACCATCAACACACGTCTACTCAACACGACAGAGCAGGCGAACTAAACAAGCTAGAGCGATGATAAATATATTAATGAAGAGGAGAAGGATGCCGGGGAAGGGGAAGGGAATATCAAGGTCACAGGTTTACCACAAGCGCGGCAATAAAGAACTACGGGTTACTTCAGAACAAGCCATTAGAGACCTGGAAATAAATGCTTCACACGTTAGCTCAAACTATATCTCTTCCCTACAAAGGACAAGAGAAAACCATACATTTTTTCGTCCCCAATAGAATCCCCGTTCAGCTTAAAGTTTTTTTCCATAACTGGCGGTATTCGCAGGAAGTCAAATCAACTCTTTCTTGACGCAAAATCTTGTCAGTTTTCATCCTTATGGAAACATGGGTAAACGAGTCTCGCAACAATGAAGAAATTTTAGACAGTGATTGGAGCATATTTAGAGACGACAACGATTATCGTCGTACTGGACAGACACGAAGAGGTGGCGTTTTGGTCGCTGTACATAATTCTTTTTCTAGTGAGGTTATATGTACTGCGTCGAATAATCTATTCCACCATAAATTGGTTCAAATTAAGTTAGATAAATTTAACCTCTACATTGGTGTTTTCTATATTCCTTCTAATTCAAGTGAAGCTGTCTATAATGAAATCTGCGATACTATAGCCGAATTTATGGAAAATCTTGATGAAGATGACAGAATAAATATTACCGGAGACTTTAATCGACCAAAGTTAAATTTTATAGTCGACAATCAAGGCAGTACTTTTTATGGCAATGATTTGCAGCAAGTTGCTCCAGTATCTAACCAAAACGTTAATTGTTTAGACCTGATTTTTACTTATTCATGCGACGAAGTAGTGCTTTATCCAACTGTTGACAACGAGCACCTTTTTCGTAACACACTACATCACTCCGCTTTTTCTATTGAATCTTCCACTCCTGATAAAATCAATTCTATTTCATACAATGCTACAATTGTATTTGACTTTCAAAATGCTGATTTCTATAGCATTAACAATTTTCTATCCACATTCAACTGGACTGGTACTCTTTCAATGCTAGTCATAGACAGTGCTCTATCTACTTTTTACCAAAAAAGTCTTGACACCATTCAAAAATTTGTACCTAAAATGAAAAAAAGATAAGCTTTCCGAACCCTGGCTAGATAACGTCCTCGAGTCTTTACGAAATCAAAGAAATCAGTTGTACAAAATTATGAAAAGGAACAAAAATAAAAGTAACGAAATCAATAGCAAATATTATGAACTTGCCAGTGAATTCCAGAGTAAATCTCGTGAAGCGTATGAATCGTATGTTAACGCTGTTGGTCAAAATACACCGCTATTTACACCGATTTTAGCAAAGCCTGTGATAATGTAAAACATGGAGTTCTGATAAAGAAACTCCACAGATTTGATATCACTGGGTCACTCCTAAGTTGGATTCAATCCTACCTGCACACAGTTTGTCAGGTTTCAAAGATGTTATTCAGAGAAATTCATGTTCTCTCTGGGGTTCCTCAAGGTAGCCATCTTCGCACCTTGCTTTTCAATATTTTTATTTCTGAGCTTTCAGTGGCATTGCCTTAGTAAAATATTCAAATTATATATCACATCTTTTTTACGCCGACGATCTCATGCTGCATCATGTAGTTCAATCTGAAATCGACGCATTGTTTCTCCAGGACAAATTGAATAATTTATTTCAGTGGTGTAATGACAACCAACTCTCCCTGAATTTGGATAAATACCACGTAATCAGCTTCACTCGAAAAAGGAGTGCCATCCTCTACGAATACTACATTAACAGTCCCCTCTGAGTAGGGTCGATAGAGTTGTGGATCTTGGCGTAGTCTTGGATACAAAGCTCCGATTCAACCTTCATTACGATGGCGTTTTCCAGAGCGTATAAAATGCTGGGCTTTATCAAAAGAAGGGCCAAAGAATTCAAGAATATTTGGGCAACAAAATCTTGTTGAATGACCCACGTACATATCTCTAGTACGTCATATTTTTGAATAATCTGGAGTCCCGTTTTTGATATTCACAGCAATAGGTTGGAGTCAGTGCAGAAGCAGTTTGTACTCTTTGCTTTGAGGTCTCTCTACAACCCCAGGCTTTTTATTAACCTACCACCTTACGAAAATCTTCTCCAGTTGTTAAATTTGACTAGCCTCTCTTCAACGAGAATCGTATTGTCAGCATGTCTGGCTTTCGATGGCTTAAAGGGCAATATAAAGGTAAAAATTATCTGTGATAGAATCCGCTTGAATGAATTTGCTCGAAGCACAAGACACTCTACCACGCTTGCCATCAGCAGACACCATAACATTTACGGAGACAATGAGCCAATCAACAGATGCTGTAGGTACTTTAACATGTATAGTGATCATTACTCCCCATACACTTCCAAGGTCCTATTTTAATAAAAAGTATTAAATTCCCTTTCCCCGTCAAATATTTGAACATGGTAAAATTAATTAATGTTTGTTGTTAAATTAATTGTATTGTAATATTTTATTATAATTGATATGCCTGGATTTGGCGAATGAATAAATAAATAAATATCTCTTAAAAAATGTTTGATGTGATTCTTTCCTTGACTAAATATAAAAAATATAATAAGGAAATTTTTTCATTCTTTCGAAATCCTACCTGCATATAAGTCCAACGGTTATATCATCGGTCATCATCACCTTCAATAAGTTTTGTATTAAAGTATTGGGTATTAAATGGAGAATCAGATTGATTCTATCTTTTCCATTCTGAACAAGCAATGAGATGAATTGAAATATGAAATAGACTCGCGGTGAGAGTTCATCAGTTGTTACAAAATGAGTAAATGTTTTGAATGTGTTTTTCAAGCTCGATTGAAGTGGCTCTCGAATCGTAATGGTGGGCTCTTTCATCAGAGAAGAGGAATCGCTCATTGACAGTGAAGACTGAGCGATCGAAATTGCAGGTTCCTCGTTCATGACTTCTTCTGGAACGCAATCGCTTATACAAGTATCATTATCTCCGATTTTGCGTATTTTCGCAATACTACACATATCAACGTCTTCAGTATCATTGTCAGTGCGATGCCGTTTTTTTGTTGTGCAACCTGGACTATCCAAACAAGCGATAATACAGTACACGCATAGTCGGGCAAGAATTAGCGATTGTGGATCAGTTATATGTTTTTGTCTGCATATAGGAAAAAATGAACTTTTTAATATATTTCTATAATAGCCCAACTTACTGCTGTTTATTGAAAAGAAGCATCGGCAAAACAAAGTCCAACAAAGCAATGGTATTTCTTTCAATATCGAGATGCATTACACCAAAAACGATATCCATAGCTTTCTCCATATCCTGAAACAAAAAATTGAGTTGATAGTTTTGATCGATCGACGTTGTATCCTGTCCGAACCTTCGTATATTTTGGCTTAAAAACTTCGTCAACCAATTTTTGTACAAGCCAAACCGAGCCACATCCTTGCAAAAGACTATACAAAACTTGTGCTCCTTTTATAGGAAGGAATCCACATTCTGTTACTTTCTTCCAAACTTCTCGAAATTGATCTTCTAATGGCGACTGTGATATTAAATTATGAGCATTGCGAATCTGGGATTTGCCAGCACTTTGTTGCATTTTTCGAATTATTTGTATCGAAAGAACATATCGTTCGCGTTCGTGTTCTTGTGACGCCGTTTCTTCTGGGAGTAATGTTGTTGAAAATTGTTGTATCATATTCAGTGGTTTTAACAGCTCATCCTGTAGTGAAGATTTAGCTTTTAATGAATTTGGCATTAGAAGGGACTTATTAGTTTTACCTCACGCACAGTTTGCATGTACGCACAAAGGTAGGATGCAGCACATACTGAAAAAGAGAATGGACGTCGTTTGATATTTTCTAGAAGTATTTTCACATCTGTCGCAGAGATTGTATCATTTTCCCAAGCAACTAACACCTGATAAAGAACACCAGGAAGATTCATGCAAATGGACTGCCACGTTAACGAACTGAAAAAAATAATTTACAAAATACTAAGAAATCTTATATAATTCGTCTATAAATAAAGAAATTTTAAGTATTGGCTAGCAGTATTAGGGTTAACAATCCTGACATTTGATTCCTTTAAGCTTCATGAAAGGAATAAGAAATCAATTCATTCTTTTTATTAAAATGGCGAAGATAAATGAGTGAATATAGACTTTTCATTGGAGCACAATTAATAATTATAGTTTCAACAATGCTCACTAAACATAAATTATTGAATTCTGAAATTATTTGGCATCCTATAGTAAAAAGAAAGGTCTTGGTGGCATTATAAATGCAGATTTTTGTTAAATACAACAAACATAATGTTGGGAAAACTGGATTTACCTTAACTAAACTTTGACATCTTGAATCAATTATGAAACGGAGTAAAACTCTTCAAAATGAATCGTTAATAATTCAGATAGGAACGATTTTATGATTGTCATAAGGGACTGCCCGAACATAATGTGCCACCTGGTTCCATAAAGTCAAAGTCAAAAGCGCTTTATTTAATACTGATCGTTATAAATTTTAAAAGAATATAAAGCAAATTCCAAACGATATCAATACAAAAACAACCACCTGGTTCCATTTGTCAACCCCGATTCGAGCATCACCGCAACTATATTATCCGGGGTGAGCTCTCCCGTCTCCCTGTAGAGTTCCCTTCGCAGTCTGACCCGTTTTGTGCACGAAAAACATGTGTGGCAGGCATTGTTTACCTCTCCTGGGCAATACTAACAATCGAGGGACCGTGACTTGCCAATCTTGTGCGGGTAAGACTGAAAAGACCCATGCCCGCTCAAAAGCTGGGTCTGTCTCACCATGCCTTCGATTTAGCCACGGTCTCACATCCGGCATGAGGCGCGCAGTCCACCTTCCCTTCGAGCAATTCACCCAAGACTGCTGCCAACCGTTGAGTGAGCGCTGTCTCTCTTCACGGACAATAATCTCCCTCGCATCCTCGTTTCGACGCAGATAAATAGAGCGGCGCTCTCTAGCAAGGAGGCTGACAGGTATCACGCCTGCAATGACTTTTACCGCCGAATCAGAGACTGTCGGATACGAAGATGCAATCCTCAGCGCTCCTCTTCTCTGCACCTGTGCCAGGCATTTTCGGTAAACCTCCTTACTGAGAGCGTCGTCCCATACGTCTGCTTCGTACAGTAGCCCTGACCCTAAAGCACTCATTAAGAGGCGTCTTCTTGATGGGCTGGGTCCCCCTACGTAGGCCATAAGTCAACTCAGTGCCGATACTCCCGAAATAGACTTCTCAGCCGTTGCCCTGATTTGCTCAGAGAAACTCATTTTCGAGTCGATCAGTAGCTCCAGGTACTTTACCGATGGCTTCGATTCGATTTGCAAGCCTCCAATACTGATCATCCTTACTCTAGGGATTCTCTTTTTCGTCAGGATGACCACTTTAGTTTTCTCCAGTGCTAAACTGAGCCCGCGAGCAGTCTCTCACTCGGCACATTAGCATACCTAGCCTAAGTTGCGGTTGTTCAACGGTGCGTATGGCTCTGTTTATTGATTATCTATCATGAGTTTGTCATTGGTTTTAGTCGCAACAGAGCTCTTTTAAAAACGTTTCGTTAGTGACAGTCTTTTTTAAGTCTTTTTCTCCATCGCTCAATATGGATAGCCAAAAGAAGCATTTGCGTCATGTTTACTTCATTGCTTTAAAAACGGAAACAGTGCAAAGGACACTGCTGATTTGTACCGTTTACGTGAGGAGATTTTCGATTCTTAAAGCCATCCGCAATTAGTTTAGAGCTGGAAATTTGCCTTGAAAGAGCAGATGTCCAACAATCACAGATACGAACCTTTCCAAGAATATGACCGCTGAAAATCCGCGGATGTGAATGTTATTAAAATTGCCAAGACTACCGTGCACCAACACTTAAAACAGGTGGGCCTTATGGACCGCGCCTCTACGCATGATTTCCTTCTTCAGCATCATTAAAGAAATGATTTTTAGAGAGGTTGGTTACTGCAGACGATACTTGGATTTTAAATCAAAGTCTGAAATGATAACGCAGTTGTAATTAGGAAAATAAACCGTCAATTGCGCGAAGCTAGACTTCATCCAAACAACTTAACATGAGCATTTGCTCCTCTTTTAAGGCAAAACGACTAATTCGAACAAAAAGTGCATTTCGATCAATAAAAATTCGCTATAACAGAAACCAGGCTAAAATTAGCGAACCGTTGATGCGTCGTTGTTGCGTTGGCTTCACGACAAAATCTATTCCAGTTTGATTCAGAAGTTATACCTGATTCTAAGTATTTCCTTGGCCTTGGTTCATTTGATTATTAATTGTTGCTTTCGTTAAAAAATTCTCTCCATGGTAAATGCCTTAAATCCGTAAGCAGAATAAAAACACACCTTGAAGAATATTTTGCAAGTAAGCCACAACAATTTTGGGAAAGGAGGCATAATGAAGCTTTCTGAGAAATGGAAGAAGGTAATAGAGCTGAACTGTTCATATATCACACAACGACCATATAACCTTATCGTGTGGACGGCACATTCAATCAAGATAATGAGATACTCTGTGGACGGCACATTCAATCAAGATAATGAGATACTCTATCTCTAAGCGAAGGCTCGAATCTTAAAAACAAATATCACGTATTAATTTCTCATTAAAGAAATAAGGAGCGTATGGAACACCCTAATAAATGCCAACTAGGACTAAGGGAAATCAACAGAATACTCGTACATTCAATAAGGGGTACACGAATAAGTACCCATGACAGCGATAAGGACACCACTACCGTCAAATCGAAAGGTTATGCATTTATAGGATAAATCAGATGAATCAACGTCACTAATCGAATCATTACCCATCACAGCTGGGTGGGCTGATAGTCCGACAGCAGCATCAGAAGCTCAAACTCGATGCCACCACCGAGGTTTGAACTTGGGAGTTGCTGCGCAAGCGGAGTGTGCCCTGAACGACTGCTCCACACGGACTAATTTTTAATATTATAATCAAAAAATACCAGGAAAAGGTGAGAATTGAAAAGGTTCATTCTTTTGCTATATGATGGAATATTTGTTTTTTTTTTAAGAAAAAAAAAAACAACTTACCTAGATTTTATCTGTCCATCTGGCTTACTCAAAATCATCAATAGTTCATCAACTATATTTTCATCACACGATTGCACAATATTTTTCGGAGATTTCCGTTTATTCTTTTGAAACATACAATCACGAATCCATTTTTCGATAAAAGTATCTCCATTTTCTGACAATACTACCTACATCAAATGAAGAATGAAGAATGGTAGTATACCAAAGTTGCTAGTAAAAAACAGTAGACTTACCTCAGAGCCGTATGTTTGAACAATATAAACTAACATTAAAAATGAAACGTCGAACAAAATCTGACGATTTATTGCTGGCAATCCGACTTCTCCAGCAACTTGCTGCGATTTTTCATTGCATTGTATCAGTTGAGAGACAAATGTTCCCAATTTCCCTTCTACCGCAGCTACAGATAATATTAAATCAAAGCTGTTCCCCACTAACACTTGACAAAGCATTTTTATCAGATGATCTTGCACCTTACTATATTCCGAGCTCAAAGTTTTCAAAATGCCCGACATTGGCACTTCCGCTCGTATTACAAAGTTTATAATAGAAAATTGATTGACGGCCTTTTGCTTTTGCATTAATTGTGAAATCGGTTCCCTGAAATATTTATTTGTTACAGTAATCCATACAATTATCACATGCGAATTTGTTTGAGCAAATTCAGAAATACAAACCTTAATGCCCCATACTTTTTAACATGCTTTTCGCTTACAATATTTTGTTTTGCCCAGTCGTTCAACATATATTCTACAGTATTGCAAGCACACTTAGCATCTACAAAATCCAAAATTGAAGAATCTTCTAAAAGCATTTCCAGTGCTTGTATTACATCTGGGATCTCATTCGCATTTTCAACGGTTCCTTTAAGATTGCAAATTATTAATAAGTTATTGCTTATAAATGCTGTGCTCCCACCTTGCGTCATTGAGTTTATTTGTTTGAATATATGCGGCACTTTTATAAATGTAAATGTCACCCACATTGTGTCGTAAGTTATTTCTACAGTATCAGTAAGTGAAAGCAATCCTGCCCGCATAATTTCAAAGTAGAGACGGACATTTGAATAGTGTTTCAATCGTTGCACCGTTAATAATTCCGAGACGTAGTTTTGAGTTTCATTTATTGGATTTAATATGACCTCCACTGCCAGCAACGGCTGTATGCAAAACGCCGAAGATTCCACGTTATTTGAATCCAACTCTACCATTTCAAGTTGGTCGATATTAATGTATGCTAACTGTTGTAAATACTCATAGATGCTGCTATTTTTAGGAATGTAATTGCTACTATCAAGCGTGCTTTTAACTTCACAATATTTCGTTGCTATTTGCTTGTATAATTCTGGGTCCTCTTGTTTTCCAATGTATAAAATACTCAGAAGGAAATCATTCTTTGCGATTTTCTCAACTACTTCCGTCATTTTATCTAGCATATGTTGTTGTTCTAGAAGTATGTCGGTAGTTGATATCATCTTCATAATGAGACAGATAAAGAAAATATGAAAGATACTCACCGGTGTTCACATGTGCATCCATTTCATACTTATTTAACACAGTAGCAAAAATAAAAATCAACCAATTTACTAGTGATACCATAGCATTTGGTAAAACACTTTCTTCGGGTTTTCCACTAAAATAGTTTCAATATTTACAGATCATGTTTCGTGGTAAAAAGTATTTCTGCAGTTTCTCATACCGACATGTTACTCCATCAATAATAGAATCCAGAAATTCGAGCAGAGCAGTAACACAGTAGACTTTATCATAATTCTCATACTTTGAGATCCGCTTCAAAACTGCTGCATGTGATATTAAATGTGCGCAAAGTGAATGTCTTAAATATGAAAGAATAAGCTAAAACGAAAATTCGGATAATGCACAATATTTTCTTTTCAAATGTTGTATCGCATTACTTACCGGGTTAGCGCTTGATCCTATTAAGGCTTGTTGCAAGATGCAATCCGCCAAATTGTATACATCACCACTAACACCTCGTGGCAATACCTGCAATTGCATGGTGTAAATATTAAATGGCAATATGTAAGTAGTTTCATTTTAAATGCAGAAAAACCACTTCATTTAATTTTGATAGGCAGGGGTCCTCGCCTAACGTCAACTTTCAGCGCGTATGTATTGTCGATGATAAAAATCAACTGCATACACAGGAGAACAAAGCTGTGCTAAGCTGTCGCTGTAAGGCATGCATTGTCACTCAAGCATCCGCGAACATGTTAAACGCCTTTGAAAGGAGGGCGAATCATTGGAAAAGAGCAATGGGGCAATGAGATACAATCTCGAATCGTATGCAACATTCGACGAGCCATAAGTTTCCAATATGATAAGATTACAAAAGCTGCAATGGATTTGCAGCGATTTTTTTCGTTGCTGGTGATGACAAAAGCCTGAAGAGGTGCTAATGTAAAGTCTAGAGATGTGCTAATGAATCGTACCCTTACGGTCAACAGATTTGGACAACGGGACAGTCTACCCCGTTGGTGGCTGCTGATCGGCCAGCTACTTTAGAGTAGACTGTCGAGTGTTCAGATCTGTTGACCGTAAAGGTACGATTCCTTGACATGTCTCTAGACTTAAGTTCTTCAAATCTTTGAGAGGTCGATTAGGATTTCCTTGAGAAATCACCCAACTACAAACGGACAGTTAAAGTCATTACAAATGGCGCCCAACGTGAAATTAATAATTAATGTTAATGGCGAATTTCAATTTATGACTTTTAGTATCCTATACGGAAAACGAGTTTGTACTTCGATACTGAGGTCCCACGGACAGGAGCAACAGAGTGCATTGGACCACAAACTGAGTCACTACAGGTGAACCGTATCTTCTGCTCTCCTTCAGTTGTTTTTTTTCGACAGAATATCTCCCCGAAGTTTAGTCCCGGTAGAAATACCAGAAAGGACAGTTAATGATTTTACTGGGAATGGCAAACTGGATGGGTTTAACTTATTGGGTGGGACTCACAAAGGTATTGACTATTACCGTGCTTTTATGTCTCGGGGAAGTTCTCCTTTATTTCGAATGTAGTACAAACGAGGTAGTCGGTTTGCGTGTCTGTCAAATATTCTTGGAATCATGAAGCTGGAATGCTTCAATGCATCGTGATATCGTCCGTTTAAGAAGCCTTAACATCGCTCTTTTCACTCACCTCGGTAGTTTGATTTAACGTAGCTAAGAGGCTTTTGTAATGTGCAAAATAAATGGCGAAGGAAAAAAAAACCATTTTGGTCGGATTTGTTTGGATTTCAATTGAAGTGCAACTGCTGAAAGGAAAAATTCAGGAATTTATAAGCTATATATTTATATATCTATTTAGAAAGAATATATCATTTTTTATTAGGTTTTTAAAATAGTTCGCCACTTAAGGCCACAAAAATGATATTTTTTCTCTCATTTTTTCTTCTTGTTCGTAGCACTACAGCCCCTCTCGGGCCTTCGCTTCCTACAAATAGCGCCTCCAACGGTCTCGGTCGATTGACCGCATCCTTCAATTTCGAAATCCAAGCAGCGATGAACTGTCTTCGTCGACCGAGTCAGACCAGCTTTCCTCGGTTTTCCCACTGATCTAAGGCTTTCAGTTCTACCAACGAATATCTTTTTGGGTATCCGTTGTTGGTCATACGATTCATGTGTCCAGCCCATTACAGCTTCCGCAGCCGTACAATCGGTGTACGTAAACTAGTAGGGCTACAAATCAATGAGAATAAAACAAAGCTTATGGCGCAGTCGAGGAAGAATACCTCAAATACTCATACTTGGCGAATATAATATCGAAAATATGGGCGAATTTGTGTATTTAGGCGCCAAAATAACGAAAACGGGTGATTAAAGAGACGAAATACGCCAAAGAATACAGCTCACAAATAACATTTTTTATTCAGTTTTGACGATTTTGAAGACCAGCTGCATATTATACAGGAAGACAAAGCTCCAAGCATACAAATCTGTGGTAAGGCCTGTGTTATGCTATGGGTGTGAAACATGGACCCTAACCCAAGCATCTGCAAACATATTGAACGGCTTTGCGCAACGGGTCCTGAGGCGAATAATCGGAGCGAAATTTTTGACGAGGCGGAGGTCACAACAATTGTAAGACTGCGGAAACTGCAATGGGTTGGCCATGTAAAATCATATGGACGAGTAACGAAAAAGGTATTCGTTGGGAGAACTGAAGGGCGGAGACCAATGGGGAAACGACGAAGACAGCTCATCGCTGCTCGGAGTTCAAAATTGGAGGACGCGGTCAATGGACCGAGACAGTTGGAAGCGCTGTTTGCAGGAAGCGAAGACCCAAAACGGGCTGCAGTGCTGCGAAGAAGAAGAAATGGATGGTAGGCTTAGTTAACACTGGAGACAGTGTTAGCTGCATATCATCTGGTTTTGCAGAAGAAGATACAGCGATTCAACACTTGTTTGAGCATTGCGGATGGAACGCGGAAATCCATTCTAGGGATGTCTTTAGATCTTTATATCATACCACAGTTGACTCCAAACCTTTAATTTGGGGTCGATTTTGTACAGCAGTTTAACCTAGTCCCACCGTTTTTATCGATACTTTTCTAGACACCATTGCAACAATCGAAGACATTTCACAACTGCGTTAGATGACCAACAGCGTCGGAGGTTAGATTCGCGTTCATAACAGCTTTTCTATCACACGAAGGAAGGCCTTGGCAAGACCACACTATTGTCTCAATTTAATAATGTAGAAGATGCCAAGCTCATTAAGCAAAGGCACTTCGTTATATCTCCGGCGAAGAAAAAGTTGCTATACGCCGAGGTGCTACGAATGTTGGCACTATGCACTGTCGAGGAGTCAAAGAGTGCATGCGCTTCCCCGGTGACACTTGTAGCAAAACAGAAGTCCGGCTGTACCTGCATGTGTGGCGAGTTAACTTCTTCACTATTAAAGACGCTCAGCCATTGCCTTTGATCGATGGAACCTTAAGCCGATCGCTTAAAACGCACTATATCATCAGCTTGGACCTAAATGACGCCTTCTGGCAAAGCCCCCTGGATCCTGTCTAAGGCCAAAACAGCCTTCACCGTACCAGGTCATCCACTATACGATTTTGTCAGAATGCCGTTTCGACTGTGCAATGTGCCCCCAGACAATGACACGCTTAATGGAAAAAGTCATCCTCCCACTTATGTCATTAAGTCTTTGCAGATTAGGAAGGCGGGTCTTACTATTAACATTCAGAAAGCCAGTTTGTTATGACGGAGGCCCGTTATCTAGGTCATATCTTCTGACATGGTAACATGGACAGACCTCGATCACCACTCCTTTTAGTCAAATACACCCAGTTGCGATAACATATCCAAAGTCAAAAGTAAATGGGGCTCACAGCAGCCGGTGACGTCGGGGCTTGAGGATCACTTGTCTGGCAATTCTTCTTTCCCTCTCCCCTCCCGCTAGAGGAGGGATCCCTAACTTGAAGACGCCACACGGCGTAACAAAACGATATATGGCCCGAATCAATGTGTCAAATGGTTCCAGGCTGGGTTCTCGGGTTGACAGGAGAGGTGTTTAGTGGGTAGTCCAGTCGCTTGCGAGCATGGGAGTCCCACACTCAGTGCTTAAATGGCATTCACCTCCCAACCATAAAAAAAAAGATCAACAGTGTCGTGGACGGGTTTGTGTACAAACGGATGGAACACGCTAATGGAAACCCGCTCCAGGAAGAGGAACAGTTGAAGTTGTGTGTACCGGAGGAATTTTCCAATGGCTGTATAGTTTGTGTTCATGATCATCCTTTGATCTCGCACGGCGTCTATGCACGAACCCTCAGACCACTGAGGACATATTTCTTTTGGCTTGAAATGGTATAACAGGTAAAGGACTATGTTGCCGCCTGCGAGGCATGCACCAAGGCCCCGGATACTGTTCTTTAACCTGCAATGGGTAGGCTGAACATAACCGAGCGCGTGTCCCAGTGTCCTAGACCAAATATCGAAGTTTTCCTTCATAGAGCCCCTTCATAAGCTCAATACAACACTAATCGTGGATTTTCTAGAGATTTATCACGTATTTGGAATACCAGAATGCATCGTGTCCGACAACGGAGTTCAGTTTTGATCAATTCAGCTCCAAAAGCTGTTAGAAATATCATACACCCAGCTCACAGCAACACACACGCCACAAGCCAATACTTTTGAACGATTGGATTCCACCTTTTTGGCGGCGACATAAACTCAAATCAGAAGGACTAGGGCGGCTATCAGCAGTTCTCTGTGTTGCTCCTACCATTCGACCACAGGGGTCTCACCTTACTCTGTCGTGTTCGGCCAGTATAGATTTGTCACGGCAAATCATATCAGTTGTTCCGGCAGTTAAAATGTTTGAGAGAGCCTATAGTGGTGATTGAACAACAAGATAAATTGCAGCGAGCGATTTTTTACTAAATATTCAGCACAATGTTTATATCAGTTCTTTCGGGACCGTTTTACCTATTTGACTACAAACTTTCTCTCTATTTGATTTTCGTTGTTTAAAGGAAACAATATACGTTCAAAGTAATACAAATAGAATTCGATGAGAATCAAGAACTAACCAGAGATCACCTCAAGTAAGATGTAATGTGTAAATGATCAAGTGCCTTATGATCAATTGTCTTAAACAACTATGTGTTAGAAAATAAAATCAGATCATACGCCAATAGTATTATTGGGGAATATTAAGATTGCTTTACAGCAGCCAGATCGAAGATAGACCAATAGACCAGGTACTGGAGAAATGATAGGGAGTTCAACATAGACGTGCACTACATCTTCTTTGATCGTAAGCAAACATACGACAGCAATAATCGTAACGTACTGTACCAAATAATGCTTTGCTTTGGTATCCCAGCTAAATGAATCCGTCTTATCAAAATGACAATGACGTCGACAACCTCCCAAGTCCGAATCAATAACCAACTCACTGACGCCTTTGACATTAATATAGGACTAAAGAAGTGAGATGATGACCAGGATCCATTGCTATTCAATTTTGAATTAAGGAAGCTACCTGTCGATACAAGAGGTAGGTTATTATATAAGTCAAGCCAAGTGGTAGACTAGGCAGGCGACAGCAACATTTTGTCACGGTCATTAACAACCGCCAAAAAACTTTTCCTGAAACTCGACAGCGAAGCTAAACTAGTAGGGCTACAAATTAATGAGAATAAAACAAAGATCATGATGCAGTCAAGGAAAAATACCTCTAATCAACAAAATATTACGCTTGGCGAATACAGTATCAAAAATGTGGGCGAATTTGTGTATTTAGGCGACAAAATAATGAGACGTGCTAATGAAAGACACGAATTACACCGAAGAATTCAACTCGCAAATAAAATTTTTTTATTCAGTTTTGACGATCTTGAAGACCAGTTGCATACACAGGAAAACAAAGCTCCAAGTATACAAATTTGTGAAAAGACCTGTGATATACTATGAGTGTGAAACATTAACCCAAGCATCCGCGAACATATTGAACACCTTCGACACACGGGTCCTGAGGCGAATAAACGGAGCGAAAGCTTGACGGGGACCAATGGTAAATTCGATACAACCATGAGCTGTATGAAATTGTTGACGAGCCGGAGGTCTCAACGATTGTAAAACTGCGGAAGCTGCAATGGGCTAGCCATGTGCATCCTATGGACAAACAACGGATACCCAAAAAGGTATTCATTGGGAGAACTGAAGGCCGGAGACCAGTGGGGAAACGGAGAAACGCTGGTCTGACTCGGTCGGCGAAGACAGTTCATCGCTGCTCGGATTTCGAAATTGGAGGACGCGGCCAATAGACCGAGACAGTTGGAGGCGGTATTTGCAGAAAGCGAAGGCCCGAAAAAGGCTGTGGTGCTACGAAGAAGATATTGAAAATATTGAGTATGAAATTTGAAAGCAAAATTAACGCTATTCTAAAGAATCGCAAAGCCTCAAGATTCTTTTTTGCCTTTGAAGGATAAATAATGAAATAAGAAAAAAAATATCGAGAATTGCATTAATATCCCGATTCCAGATAAAAAAAAAACAAAACACGTGACGAACTAGAAGTCTGTGATATGTACTTAAATAAAGTGAAACATAATATTTAAATATATCAGTACAACATAGTAATATTATATTTTTTGACGTTAATTATGCAGGTTAAATTTCTAGTTTTCGTAAGTTATGTTAAATATATCAAATAAGATAGATATGAGATATTAGTAAAAAAACTAAAGCAAATAATGTGTGTACTGTAGGAAAAAAGAATAAAAATAAAATCATTAGTTGCTAAATGAAAACCGATCTTTCCTTCCGTAGCTACTTTCAGGAGGAATTTAAGCGATGCGAAAGTATCGCTCCAAGACGGCAACATTCTCCTAGAGAGATTTGCTGATAGCTCAGGTTGGGTGACGAGCGCACATCCCACGTCAATTTTGTCGTGGGATGTCAAGAGGAATTGACAGCCACATGGCAGTGAAGTGTGCACGTAGTGGCCGCCACCCAAGAAGAGTCGGGTTGCACATGTTCGGAAGAATCAGTTTACGAACCAACCGAAAAGGATCATTTGCTTCATGAAAGAGCAGCCCGTGAAAATTCACCATCTGATATGCATCATGGGGTTAGCGATTCAGTTCTATTCAAAGTGCCATTAGAGGATCGATTGGCAGTTGGTTCATCAACGATTAGCAAACGACGAAGGCTAGCAGGTTAGTGTTAAAATACTAAATATTAAAAGTGCAAGTGCAGTGTTCACGATGTCGCAGGGTAAAAAGAGGAATACGTATGAAGAGTTGGACGAAACGGAGATTGGCTATACATGTGGAGATCATAATTTACTCCGAGGTGCTCACACGCCCCAAGAGTTTCAAATCCAACCGAAAAACAATGAATTGGATAACTCTGGTGCTTACGTAACGGAAGATTGCGGGGTAACTACTGAAGATGCTACTATCATGAAAGCGCATGAAACACTCAGATACGAAACGTCTTTAGAGAATTATAAATGTACACTTTCAAATGCTAATTGCTATAAATGTGACGTATGCAGTGAATTGTTCCCTGGATTGCATAGCTTAAAAGCCCATGCAGTCTCGCATAATAATTCGGATATTTATAAATGTCCTATTTATAGTAAAGTATACACTAATCGAATAGTTTTTAGGAAACATATGAAATGGCATTCGAATCCTAATGTATATAAATGTGATAGATGTGATAAACGTTATGCGTCAGCGCAAAATTTTAAGGAGCATACATTTTCCCATTCTGATTCAAACGCATGTGACATATGCGGTAAAACATTTGGAACAATACGATTGCTAAAAACTCATATCGAATTACATAAGAATCCCGAGCTCTTTAAGTGTGATATTTATGAGAAAACGTTTACCAAGGAAATTGGTTTGAAGGAACATAAATTTTCACATTCTGATTTAAACGATTGTAATATATGTGGAAAATCGTTCTGTACAATGCAAGCATTAAGACTTCATTTGGTCTTTCATAAGAATCCGGACCTCTATAAATGTGACGAATGCGGAAAATCCTTTAAGTCGGAGCGAGGTTGGAAGATACATCAAGTTTCACATTCCGAAACCATTATATTTTAAAGAAATCAACTTTGATGAACAGACCATTACGACTAAAACATCCACTTTTTAAAATTGCAAATAATGCACTAGTAGATCTACCTGCCCCAATTAATTTTTCAGCTTGATGAAATTTTGGGTCATTATTAGGACTATGTTTAATTGTACAAATTCTTATAGGATTATTTTTAGCAATACATTATACAGCTGATATTAATATAGCATTTAACAGAGTAGCCCATATTTGCCGAGATGTAAACTACGGTTGATTATTACGAACTCTCCACGCAAATGGAGCATCTTTCTTTTTTATTTGCATTTATTTACATATCGGACGGGGTATTTATTAGAATTCATTCATTTACATACACACATGATTAGTCGGAAATCGTTTATAGCAGAGTTTAGTTAGCAGTATCGGAAGAAAATAAAATAACGTTAAAGCAACAAATAGAATAGAAAACAAAGCATGATAGAATTGAATGTCGTTTGATCCAGGGGTTTTCTGGCTGTGTATAGACTAACAACATTTGAAATAACATAAAGTGTAATAACCATTAACTATTTAGTATTTTAATGACTGCTATAATTTCTTGGTAGGGTTTATAGGTTTGACCCGATCAATAAGCTGTCAGTAGTTACTACTATTACTACGTGTATGTCAGATCACTTTCAACCAATGGGATGAAGTTGTTTCTGTTGCACCCTTCGCATGTTTCAGTATCTATAGCTATTAATACCGCATTGAGTTAATAGTTCTACAAAACTTGTAAATCATAATAATCTATCTATGAAAAGTATTTACACTGTCAGGCAAATTTTGCATGCAATAACTACATTAATCTCAGATTCACATAAAACAGTGCCTAATTCTAAGGGTTTCACTTCCGATAAATAGTCGTATGTTTATCCAACCGAATTGTTCTCGTTCATATCATTAAGAAGTTCAGCAGAAAAAATGTTTCGAATAGGATAAAATTAAAAGCATTTCTCAAGCCAGCATATAAATGCACATCAATATCAAGCATTTACTGATTTACAGATAATTTAAAACAGAAAGAAATAATAATTCAGTATAAGATGTATTCCACTTACGAGTAGATGAGGTATTTTAAAACAAAAAAAAAAAATTTCAACTTCTAGTGTTTGGATGTAATGTAGATTATGCATATATTTTAGAGCTGGCTAATGTAGATCATTTGTTTTTTTTTTTCGTTTATGTTATAGGTCTATTTGAAAAATTAATAAAATATGTTCAAAAGGTTGTCAATTGAAAATGAGTTACAAAAATAATATGAATTGCTAAACCGTATCAACGACTTTCCTTTCCAGTGGTTCCTTCCTTTCAGCGGGAAATAGAGTGCATGTTAAGTATGCCGTCGCGAGGGTAGGGTTTGAGAAAATCCGCTGAGGCCGGTTTCGCGTCGCGCGCGGTACGCGGTACCTTTGTTGGTTTTGCCTTTTTATTAACGTAGCTTTCGTCGGGTTTAAGTTAACGTAGTGTGCTTTTCGCTACCGCGTCGGTTAGATTCGGGAACGCGAAACGGAGATTAGATTTTTGTTCTTTGATTGATGAAGAAATACGGAGTAACGTAGAGTAGGTTTCTTCTCCGTATGATTGTGTTTTGTGACGCGTTTGAAAACGGGCATGTATTGGTGGCTGAAGATTGTAGATGAGCGTAATCCATTTGGAGACCCGCGACCGAAATCCTCTCCGATCTAGCTGGCCGACAAGCAGCCACCGCGAAAATGGATTATGGTGCACGGAATGGTTGACCGATTGGTACCATCCGTTGGCACTACTCAGACTTAACGTCTAGAACCGATGAGAGGTCGGTTCCTCGTCCGGACTTAGACATATAAAATCATTACAATGTCTCTAGACTTAATGTCTTCAGGTAGTTGAGAGGTCGATTTGTATTTCCTTGAAAAATCACTCAACGAACGGAAAGTTAATTTCATTACAATGTGTAGGCGTCGTAGTGTAAGCTTTCAGCATAGAATATGTTAGAATGATAGCCGTTACATATCAGCAACGTTTTTGCACGTATGCTGAATCTAGCGCTATACGCTCACATTGAAAAATATGAGCTGATGCACAACTGTTAGGTTGGATTCCGAACCAGACGTTCTACGATACGAGTGCACGCGATAATGAAACTCACAGCAGATATTTATTAGAAACTTTAAATAGAGAATATGTTAGATCGTCACAGATTGATATGAAAAAACGGCTTCGTAACGGAATGGATAGATGGAGTAATATTGTAGAATGATTTACAGGAAGGAACACAAACTGCACGTACGGCATTGATCTCAACGTGTCGACGTTTGCTTATGGCCTGATTGTTTTTACGGCCGTAGTTCAGAAAAATCTTTAGGAAATGATCACTGTCATTTATTTCTATTAGAAAAAATTGTTATCTATGTTTTCTCATATTCACGTTGTAGTTAAAACTTATTTATATTTACAATGATATATGCTACTATTTATGGCCGGAATTACACAAAGACTCGTATCCCTAATAAAAAATTTGATGCATTGCGTGATCATATTATCAACATGCAGAACAAAACGGTTAGTAGAACTTTTAATTACTACAGGTTATTTACCGGAATCAATTTATTCTAACGTTAGAATAAGAAAAATATCCAAAATCATAAACTTGCATTATATCAAATTTTTACATTGAAAATATTTTAAAAATTTGTGCATGGTTTAAGTAAACATCGAAATATGAGTCATTTAATGTGAAAAGTTTATCTCTGATACATGTATATGGCATAGTAAATTACATTTTAATCATCCCAAAATTCTGTTTTTGCGTTCCGTCTAACGCTTTTTGTATTATTTAAAGTCATTTGACCCAGCTACCATCATGTGTTTGTTCCAAATTTACTTGAAAGCGACAAACAGAATTTTTCGTACACCATTTCGAGTTTTTACGCAAGTCCGATATCTCAGTTTAATGCATGAATTTCAATTTCAATCGACGGTCAAATATCCAAGACGGAACAGGATAAATCAAAATCAGTTGGAAAATACTCTACAGGAGCGGGAACGATTGCATAGAAATGATCATGCTACCCGTACCGTAGATCGAAAAACTTATTATAATATATTGGGAGTGAATAAAAATGCTAGCCTTCAAGATATTAAAAAGGCTTACTATGTTTTGGCAAGAAAATTTCATCCCGATTCCTCAAAAGTCTATACATCACCAGAGAGTGATAAGAAATTTCAAGAAATTGCCGAAGCTTATAGTATTTTAAGTGATGCAAATAAGCGTAGAGAGTATGATATGTATGGAATTGTCAAAAGTGTAAGAAAAACTTTACCAACAACTAAGGTGAAAGAAGGAACCGACCAAAAATTGAATAGAATGTTGGATGCAGCAGGTTATAAACGGCAAGGTGATTACTTTGGTAAGATGAGATTTAGTACCCTCTCCATCACACTTTTTTTATTACCTCCATTCCCTACCACTCCCTCCATCACTCTTTCTTCGTCGCAAACGCAGACGATGACAATTCTTCGTTGCACAACGCTCGCGCGATCTGCATTCACATTTCGTCGCTTCGTTTGCCACCTAGACAATGTTCAATACGTCGCTATAGGGGGCACACAAAATAATGTGAATGAAGCCTTTCCTGAACATCTAGTACAATTCATGGTCAGCTCTCAGAGATAAAAAAAAACATAATACGACGCATTAAAAAAAAACAACTCTGAGTAACTGTCCCTTCAAGTAACTCGCCGACAGGGTCAAAAATGCCCTAAGGTTCTGAGTTGAAAAAATCTTCAGGTTCACGCTTCAGTCAGTGTTCATTAAATAATACCTAAGTCTTTTATTAAACACGAAAAGTGACTTAGTTTTCTTAACCATTTCTGGAAGATTGTTTTATGTACGCAGAACATATATGGGTTGATTTGCGATACTTTAATTAAAGGTGTTTGGACGGATCCATTAGTTTTTAAATATTTGAAGATAAATTTAGCGTTTTCTATTATAATGATTTAGCTGATTGGTATACCAATCAGTTTGAGTGAGCATTGGAAGATTTAGAATATTTCAGTAGCCTGGATATAATATTAAGATGTTGCTTTTTTTTAAATACCTCTATTCCCTACCACTCTCTCCCAGCACTCTTCCTTCGTCGCACAACGTCCTTTGTGCCACTTAGACAATGTTTAATAAATCAGTATATGGGGGCACTCAAAAAATGTGACCTAATCCTTTTCATGAACATCTAGTCCAAAATCATGATCAGCTCTCAGAGATAAAAAAAAATCAATATAATGCCGATTGACTCCAAATAACTACTCCATGATGTAATTTTCGTAGCGCAAATGAATTTAGAACATGTTTTTTGATGTGCATTGGGCTAGGGTCGAGATACTTAGCTAATTTTTATAAACTCGTGTTTTTTTTTGCTGCGTCGTATTATAATATTTTTTTTTATCCCTGAGAGCTGTTGACGAATTAAACTAGACTAGCAAGAAAGGAGCACTTCACAGCATTTTGTGTCCACCCTATACCCTATTTTAACATTGCCTGGGTGGCACACTTAGGAAGCGACGAGCTGTGAAGTGCAGATCGCACGATCGTTGTGCGTTGTTCGACGATGAAAGAGTGATAGAGAGTGGTAGGGAATGGAGGTATTTACAAAAAACTTCTCATATCTACTTAACAAGCCCTTAATTGGGGCTGATTGTCTCAAGCTATTTATGCGCAACCAGGTCAAAAAATGATCGATGATAACCAAGACATTTAATTGCTAACACGTGCAATTTTTCGCCGTTAATATTTAGGGCGACATTTATATTTTCTTTTTTTTGCTTAAAAATGATTTTATCTTTGCAGTGTTCAATGCGCGTTAATTTTCGATTAACCACGCGGGGAAATTTTCCTAGATCTTCGTTGATAGTGTTTTCAATGGCAGTTTTGTCTCGCCCCGAGTAAAGTAGAACTGTGTCGTCAGCATATAATGTATGATATCCTATTAGATTATTTGTGTATAGCAGGAACAAAGTTGGGTCAAGGATTAAGCCTTGGAGAACCCCTGGTTTCATAGGTGCTCGGTCGGTCAAGACATTGTTGATTAAAGTTCTCTGAGATCTTCTTTCCAAGTAACTTTTAAGCAATTAGTTAGGACTAACAATTGCCCTTTCATTTCCATCCATTTCATCAGGTGTGCCACCCAGGCAATATTTAGAACATGGGCATAAGGGAGCATACAAAAATATGTGGTCATCCTATTAATCTTATCTTGTCCAATTCGTGATCAGGTCTCAGAGATAAAAAAAAAATTTTATAACATAATTCGATTCAGTGACAAAACCCTGCGTTTGTAAGAATATTCAAAATGACTGCCTTAGGATGCTATGTTGAGAAATTTTTGGGACAGGGATTCAATCATGAAAATAGCTTTCTCCAAGGTTTCGGTAATAGGGTTAAAAAATTTCCTATGATGTTGTTTTGAAATTTACTGGATAGAAATTTGATCGTCCTTCATATCTAATGGAAAACTATAAGAGAGTTCGCTACTTTAACCGAACTAGGATGATTGATACATACGAGTATAATTTAAAGTAAAATTCCTTAGGCAATCCGTTCTTACGAAAGGTATTACAAATTGATTAGCATTTCTGGCATTGTACTGATTCTTCTGCGATACTCTAATAAGTGATATTTGCGATGGCGAATTGAATTTGAAAGATTTAAATATTGTATAATGTAGTAATCGAGCAGTCACAATAGCAAACTGCTCGAAAACCTTCCTAACCCTTATCCGAAATTTTATTTGCAGATTTAGAAAAAGATTTCATTACTTCCATTCATAGTTGTAATTTATAAAATATTTTTTCTTATTATTATTAAACGTGATTTTATATCAATTTCCCTTTATATTAAATTTAAACGTTTCCCTTTTATTATATTCTTCGTGAGATTGAACTTTTATCACTATTTATTGCAACCTTTTTCATTTTTCTTTACTTGAGTTAATTCTTTGAAAAATTTTCAATCTGCAAATTAAAATTTCGGACATGGGAGCACTGATTTCGTGCTCCCCAACGGTGTATTGCATTACCGAATGCAATAGAACTCGGCTGAGCGAGCAGCTGATTGGATTTTTACCGGTGGCGACACGGGAGAAAAGAAAGACAAGTTTTGGACGGAGTGGAAGGTCGACTTACGACTGCGACACGGCAAGCACGAGGAGAACGGCCGGCAAAAAATAAATTGTCCTAAAAAAAACAAGTGTTCGGTGTCTCGATCCCACAAGTAAAAGTTAATTTCAATGAGTTCATAATGTTGTCGATAGTTATATCAAGTGCTTGATCTGAAAACTTTTCGGTTGAATGAAAAACCTAGGAAGAAAAGTAAAAGGAAGAGAGTCGCCTTCCTCGTCAGTATCCATTTTCATTATCGTCGTCGTGATGGTAAATAATTGAAAAGCAAGTATTTACTTTCGAGCGTGCAACAATCTTGCAAAAGTGAGTGAAAGTTTCCGAAAGTTTCAGCAAACCTTATGTGTGGGCTCCCGTTTCCCATTTCGCACGAATGTTTTTCGTTTATTCGGGAGTCGACTTACAGCCGTTACCCGGAAAAGACGAAGGCAAAGCGTCCGTAAATTTGCTCAGCTCCGCGCTAAATAAAAAACAAAAAAATAAAATGACGCCAACGCGAATACCAACCGGGACTTGCACGTGAGTTATTTTCTGAAGCTGACCAACTGGTGGCTGCTCCACCAGCTAAGAAAATCACGGCGGAGGCGGCTATCCATTAAATGTTTTGGTAGTGAATCGATAATCTGAGTTCAGAACGACAAGTGAGTGATTGTGGCGTTGAGCGGCCTAAGTGTCTGTGAATTCGCGCCGCTCGTGAGAGTGACAACAAAACGTTAAATTCAATTTGGCCCGGCAGCTGGGAAATGAATCTCAACAGACTTTTCTGCTTTGTGCTACACTTGAAATTGTAAAGCAATAATAAACTATCCCCTGACTGTCGTTTTGAAACAATGCGTGAGTGAATCAACTTCGTACATGCACGTAGATGTGAAACATTCCTACTAAGTTTTACGTTAAACTAGAGTAAAAAGACGTGATATAGCTATCGCTGTTATCTGAGTTTACTCTGTAAAATGTTTGAGGTGTGAAAAGGTTCAAATATAAATACGACGATCAAGTATACAATTTAATCGACATAAAAATAACTAAACTAAATGTTTATGTTTGAGTACGGGCAGCGACAAGAAAAGCGCCTTCTATACAAGTGTGCGTAAAGGTTAACTATCGTGCCGTCAGTATTTATTGGAATTGTTGAATTGTTCTATGAACACGGGCAGTGAATTAACAAAACAAATCGCAGTTAATTTCTTATTGTTTTCGTTGTCTGTTCTGTTTACGATTGTCTCCAATGTACAAAGAGGACATTGAAATACGGTTGGCATTTCAAGAACGCGCATGTGTCACTTTTTGTGTAGAAGCGTATAGCAGTGTTACTTTTCCCCTTTAATGAACGGAGTGCTGTACTGTGGTTGCTGCGATTAAGACAGGAGTACCGCAATTGAAGTGTCCGAGTATGCAGCACTGCGGAGCAAATTCATCAGAAACTTTTGACTGTACCATATAAAGTTTCTTTACTAATAGCTCTTCAAATTCAGTAAGCCTTGACGTAAATCTAGACACGATAGGATGCATCGTAATCACAGTCGCACTTTCAACGAGAACTGGTGAGTGATCGCTTTTAATTCGATTTTGCTGTAGGATATCATTGTGAGAAGTCCTTAGCCGAAAACGTTCATATTCGAAATCGTCAATCCGGAAGCGAACTGCATTTTATTAATATCAACGCAATTGGACCGGCGCGCTTGACTAACAAAATAAATCGGTATCCACGTCCCGTGAATTTTTCACGTCCGTAGCCCAAACTCGCTTCAGTTTCTTGCATTTCGATGAATGGTGTGTATTGTAGTTTCGGCTGAGGATAGGGTCTTCTCAAAGTCAAGCATGGCACAGCAACGCAATTAGTGAGAAGGGAGTAGTCAATCATTATTGTATAACCTTGCCAAAAACATGTATTAGAGCGAAGCATTTGCTAGCGTTTATCACTATAACTAGCCTTCAATTTTATTACACAACCATTGTGATTTTGGTAATGCGCGGTTGCTCAGTCGTCAGATACCAGAAGCATGTATCTGTGCATATGTGACGGTACCCGAATAAACTTATTTTTAAATGAAACTTAATGGCGTTAAGACCACGGATTGCGAACATTTATATTTAAAAAAAAAGTTAACTCTGAGGCCGTGAATCGCTAATTATACATTCAAATTGTATTTGTGTTTTCTGTTTGTCTACCACGGCATTAGAAGATCGAAGGAGTTAAATGCTCAATCTTCTCAAGTTTTATACATACAAGCAACATTTGTTTTTTTGAGGATAAATTGCAATTCGTCAAAAAAAAACTTTTACGAGAAGTTTAATATCAATTTATGTTTTAAAACACGCTTATGTATAACTGTTTGGCATCGGTATATTAGAAAAATCTAATGAATTATTAAATTATACCCACGGTCTTTCCATTTCGATCTATCTGACTGGGCATAGGACCCGCATCGATGGCAGGCTCCTCCTCTAGAATGGGTTAGCCATCGGGCGCGCTCTTCCTTTTCTTTTTAGTTAACAGGGGCTCTTGCCGGGTAAGGTGGCCCTCCACTCGCGTGCCTATCTATGGTATAGTGTTATGTGATCCCTCACATAATACTATGACATAAATTTGCCGCGTTTATATTTTTCATTTAAAGGAAAAATTCGTTCAAATTAAGTTTGTACGAGTTTTTCACTTAAATGAAAAATATGGCCATGCTTATATTTGGATCTTGATCCGGTTGGGAGGGTGCGAGGGGGCACCGCTATCTGGATGCCCCACTCTTATTTGTGGGCCATACGTCTCGGCAGTAACAACGAAGTCATCTTAAGTCCGTCTCCCCAGGCCCAGTTTGCCTTCTGAGTCAGCAATATTCTTTGACCCTTAGTAGGTTATCTCCTTCTCGACTTCGGTCGATATTTCTTTGTAGTGGGTCCTTGTATGGGAAAATGACCCGCCTCACGACACCGCAACGCTAGCCTGCCAGCGCATTCACGCGTCCCCAGACAAGGCCAATCTCGGCGGATTCCAACACCCTCTTTCGCTGAGGCAGCAGACCATCGCTGCAGTCCTTCACGGACTTTTCAACATACCTACTTTCACTACAATAAGCTTAGCCTTCTCCATTATAATGGTTTGGTTAAATATTAATGCCTTATTTGATTGGTATACTAATTTGGCTTGTGTGAGCATTGGGAGATTAAGTATATTTTTATATGCCTTGGTTAGCATTCTGTATATGATAGTTAGGTGCTGGTTTGCTGACTGACTCCAGATTACTACTCCGTAACGCATTGAAAACTATTTGTTTGATATTCTTCGCAAATCCCTCATATCTTCTTAACAAGTATCAAACAATGAAATATAACGCTTCCTTTAATATTCGTTGAATGTTTATTAATTTTTACAAACACCGCGGGTTTCGGAATAAACACCTATTCCATCCTCAGTGCAAACTAACAATTCTTATTTCCTAACCTACCTATTTATACACATTTATTTAATTCATATTTTTCCAAACAATAATGAACTACTTAATCCTAGATAATTACCTACGCACACCTTTTCCCACCATAAAACAAGCCAATTATTGGAGCTAATTGTCTATGTGACGTGACTAGGTAATTTGATGGTCGATAATAAGTCGATATTTGATTTCCATCAATCTGCAGTTACACGTCATTAATTTTTATGTCAACATCTATGTCTGCTTTATTCTTTTGTTTGAAAATAATGTATTTAGTTTTTTGAGTATTCAATGCCAGCTTATTATCTATGAGTCATAAATTAAATGTTTGCAGATGCTCATTGATGTTTTCAATGTGATCTTTGGCGCGTCCTGAGTAAAGTAGTAATACAGTATCATCATCGTATAATGTATAATTAATAAACCATTAAGCCTACATGCATGCAAACTATTTTTGTATAGCAAGTATAAAGTATGGCCAAGTACGGAGCCTCGCGGAACTCCTGATTTCATGGGTGCCAAATCACTAAAAACGTTATTGGCCGCTGTTCCAGCTTACGTAATAAAAGATCATGGTCAACCGTGTCGAATGCTTTCTTCAGATCCACAAATATGGCGATAAATTGATAAATCGCGTAACTGAAAGGAGAGTATCAGTCGTTCTTTTGTTTCTCTGGAATCCAAATTGTTGTAAATTTAAAATCGAGTTATCAGGAAGGATGTTAGGCGGATGCTTAGTAATTATTCAAGAATTTAACTAAATTCTATCAATAGGGAAATTGAATGAAAGTTATTCGGATCCAACCGATCTCCTCCCTTAAAAAATTGGAACTATTTTGCAACATTGCATCACACATTGCGAGCGTTCGATCTAGACAATGTTTTGGAAAGGAGCACACAAAATATGCGAAGATATCCTTTTAATGTTATCTTGTCTAAATCGTGATCAGCTCTCAGAGAGAAAAAACATGTGATGCGTCAAAAAAACAATTATAAGATACTGCGTTGAAATCAGTATAATGCTTGGCCCGGTCCTGTTATGACCATATTTTGATATCACTATTATACATATTTTAAATAGCCAATTATATTGCAGATTTATAATTTTTTGAAGTCAGTACATTTGCATTCAATATTTATTGTTTTTTAAATCTTGATAATAAATTCGTATTTTAACCTTCCAGATCCTCCACATTCTATCAAAGTTCCTGATGATAACCTTTTGAAATTGACGTTTCTCGAGTCTGTTCGTGGCACGACGAAAGAGCTTACTATCAAGACTCTGAAGAGGTGTCTAGGATGTTCGACACCAAACGATTTATCTTTCAAGAAGAGTTTGGTTGTTTGTGACAAATGCAACGGGTCGGGGCTTCAACCTGTTACTACTGCCACTGGTAATATTGTCCGTGGATTGTGCAAACTTTGCCGGGGTCGACGCTATGTGCCTCAACACATTTGTTCTGAATGTGGCGGTCGTGGAATTTCAATTATCAACCAGCAGATACAGGTCACGGTGCCTCCAGGTGTGAAATCTGGTGACGTTCTTAAGGTCCCACACCCAAATAAGAGCCAACAAATTTCAGTCAAACTCCTCGTCGCCACGCATGAACACTTCAGCCGAGACGGAAATGATATCCACAGCGAATTGCCAATAACAATCTCGCAAGCAGTTCTCGGCGGTGTTATCAAGGCAAGAGGAGCGCACGACGATCACAAAATTGTGTTGGAACCGGGGACAGAGACTGGTGCACAAATACGGTTAATTGGTAAAGGCATTAAAACTAACTCTAGTATCGGAGATCACATTCTAACTGTCCGCATACGGATTCCCAAAATGCTCACAACCAAACAAAAGGCTCTAATGACTGCATTTGCAGAAATGGAAGCCGAGGGGCCTGACAGGAAGGCCGAGCTTCGTCGATCTAAAATAAAAGATGAGCTAGCAACATTACATAATCTTTTTCAATCGAATCCACCAAAAATGCAGCCCACACAGAGCTTTTCAAACAATCAAACATTGAAAAAACTATTGAAAAGCAAGTCGTTTTCTTATAAAGTGCTTTAAGATTCTTAATCTTCTGTGTTTAGCAAATGAGAATCGGTTTATTTATATTTCAAAATAATTGTTGGAGCATCTTACGTGAGTGTAATGTATTATTGTTATTTATTAGTTTGGTCTGTAATTTATGCAAAGCTATGCTCAAATATGTATTAACTCAAAAGTCAGTAAGGTTGCGTACGTATGGAATCAATTAGGATGCTGGGTGAAATGCTGGAAAAGTTGAAAAGCATTTAATGACCATGTTGGGTAATATATATTCGGGTTACATTGATATCCTAAAATAAAATACATAATGTTATGAATAACATTGAATTTATTTATTTATTTCGAATGCAACTTCGTATGTTCTTAAAATATTTAACACATCAAGAAGATTTAGGTCAAATTATCGGAAATTATACAATGTTGAAAAAGAAGCTTCAAGAAGCCAATCAATCACTGATGCAATACGGTGTGGCTAGATGGACTAATTTTTTAACTCTTTCAGGACAGGTTCCCCAGACACCTCAAAGTCAAAGTCAAAAGTGTTTTATTTAATACTACTCGTCATAAATTTTAAAAGAATATAAAGCAAATTCCAAGCAATAACAATACAAAAAAACTTAATGGCCCAAATGGCTCTCTAAATTTATAAGTTATCATTATACACATTTTATCAAACAAACTATAGCCAATTCAAATTAATAAAGATTATTGCATATTTTATGATTTGACTGCAAAAAGGAGAAAAAGCCAACCTTCCCCAGACACCTTGTCGCCATGATGTGCAAAAAGTTATACAGGAAATCATTTGTTTTAAATCAGCAAGGTGTTTGGAGTGATACTAAACAAAGCAAAGATTCTACGTCTAGCACTCGTTGCGTGTAGACGTGTTTTTAATTCGCTCCTGTCAAGAATTTTTAAATTAAAATAATTTTTAAAAACGTCAATTACGAAGTAATTTTATAAAGAAACTTATTACATCGTCGAACTATTCGAACAATTTATCGAGTATCTTGACTTTACCTACGAGAAAGTTTCAAGAAAGGAAAAAAGTTTTTTTTTCACCGGGGGGATGGAGGAGCCCGACGGCTTCCCACCGCTGGGGGACCCAGAGCCAGGCATTTTGAAAATTACAAATGATAAAATAAACAAGGGGAAAAATGAACAAGACAATTGTGAGCATGGAAAGCGAATTACGATTTCAAGCGAAGATTATGAAAAAGTAACCATGGAGAAAACAAGGGTTACGAAACAAAATGACGAATTAAAACTCCGGATACAGAGTTTAGAAGATATGGTCCGGACGTTGTCAAATGGGAACAAACAAAAAGCGAAGCCACAGAATACGTCCGGCCAAGAAGAGCCGATACTAACTAAGAAGAATGAAAAACAGGAAACAACAAGCAAGACCAACGGGAAAGGAGTACCAACATATAAAACGAAATCGCAAGATATAAGCAAAACAATCCATGATGCGGAAAATATCCTGAGCGCAGGAGGAGCGAACGACAGCGCCAATTATTATGCGGTGCTGTCTGCAATGCACGAAGAAATGGACGTCGAGATAGAGAGCAACGATAAGATAGGTAATATTGATAGCGATAATAATTTCATTAAATATTTAAAATTAAAAAATAAGCAAAAGGAGAAGAAGCCAACCGGTGTGTCTGCTGGTCCTCCTAATAAAATTAATGTGGTAAATGAAAAAGTTCCTCCAATAAACGTTTTTGGGCAGCGTGGAGGAGATATGGTTCGGTTATTGGCAGCCGAACATAAAATCAAAAACTTTGAAATTAAGAGAGTGACCGGTGATAAGCTCTCGATCAAGACAAAGACACTGGCTGACTTCAAAGTCAAAGTCAAAGTCAAAAGCGCTTTATTTAATACTCATCGTTATAAATTTTAAAAGAATATAAAGCAAATTCCAAATAATAACAATCAAAAAACAATGGCCCAAATGGCTCTCTAAATTTGTACGTTATCATAAACTCATTTCATCAAAAAAAAAAAACTATAGCAAATGCAATTAATTACGATTATTACATATTTTTACAATTCAATTGGAAAAAGGAGAAAAAACCAACCAACACTATCCAAAAATTATTTATAATTAATACACAACAGTGAAACTTTGATCCTACACCTAATATGTTGTAACTTATTTCTAATAAAATACAATCAAAAAAACTTTATCTTATACTAAAAATACTATAACAATGTTCCTAACCTAAGTGTTTAATCTTATCTCTAACGGAATATAGTAAACATTACATATACCTAACCTATACCTGATTTTAACAAAAATATATAACAATACTAAATGTAGCAATAATGAGCTGAAACTCAAAAACTAAATAACGAAAAACACCAAAACTGAAAACAAACACGAAAAATTTAGACATTGTCATTCAGCCACCAATACCTGGATTGCGCCGTCTCAACCCGATCAGCTTCAACGAATCTAGCAAATGAGTATCTCCATTGAAATCGTTGGTCTCGTGAACTCAAATTCGGAGGATATTTTATCTTCTTATCGGTGGCCCGTCGATATATGTGATATATGACTGGGACGCCGTCAGAATCAAAAACATATCCATTCATGTCCAAATACACGAATGCTTCTGGAGGAATGAAGCCAGTAGCGAGGCAAGTCGCTATATACCCGTCTGTAGGGTGGAACGGCTGTGAAATCCAAGGGTTTTCACTCACAGTCACAGATCTTGCGATATGATTCCGAAGAAGCTTCAATATGAAGATATCGACTCTAGTCACTTCAGCAGTTTGATAAATTCTTCTATTCGATATATAATGTTTCCAATCCGTCTCAGGCTTTCTGTACAAACCAGTACATGCACGAAGACATTTCCTTTCGAAAACTCTTAATTTTTCCATAGTACTAGCACTCTGGTTGTACCAGATCTGACATCCATAGGTCAAAACTGGTCTAACCAGTGTCTTGTAACAGATAATTTTGACCTTTTGATCAATGTATCTGGAATGAAAGAGTTTTCGAAGGGCCATGACTACTTTAAGTGCCTTACTGAGCATGATTTTCACATGTTCAGTATAGTACAGATACTGATCGAGATAAACACCGAGGTATCGAACACAGGATTTATGTGAAATTCGTTCTGAACTACCCTCGCCAGCCATGATGTGGAAATCTTTCCAATTACGTTTCAGGTCTTGACTGACCCCCTGCAGCGTTGTCCGAAACAAGATTGTTTCACACTTCTGCGCATTGATTTTCATTCGCCAATTGTCAGTGTACAGCTGTACATCATTGAACATTTTTTGGAGATTGCTCTGAACTATTGTAGCTTTTCGGTCAGCCGTGTAGATGATCAGATCATCAGCAAACGCTACCAATGATCGCGTTGGCGAGACGTTAAAATCAAAGCCGTTCAATAGCTTGCGAATAAAGATTGAGAAGAGCAGAGGCGCAGTAACTGTTCCCTGCTGTAGACCATTCAAGACCTTGAACTCGCGCATTGTTGTCAGATTTCCATCGGTTACAACAAACGATTTCCCGTATAACATATTACACATCATGGCGACAAGGTGTCTGGGGAACTTGTCCTGAAGAAGTTTAAAGATAAGTCCATCTAACCATACCGTATCAAAGGCTTTCTCCATATCAATGAGACATGCTCCAACACATTGTCTATCATTTAGTTTCCAACAGATGTCTGAGGTTACTTTCGTTATTGCATGTGTGGTCGAATGCCTGGCACGAAAACCAAATTAGCAATTCGGCATCAACTCATTTTCCTCAATGTGGGCGTTTAATGCTCTGTTGAGTATCACTTCAAACACCTTGCTGATGTTAGGCAGCAAGCTGATTGGGCGATAGCTTTTCGGGCATGAAGATTCTTTACCTTTCTTCAAGATCGGGAATACCTTAGCCTTTTTCCACTCATTTGGGAAATATGAATTGCTCAACATGTTGTTGAACAATATGCAATAGTTCCTAATAGCAACCTCAGGCAAATGTCGGAGAACTACATTTGGAATACCATCATTACCACATGATTTCTTGTTGTTTATCTTGCGAAATATGAAACACAAGTCTTCATAGCTGACAAAATAATCAATTAGATTCAAGCTCGGTATGAGGTCAGATGTTAATGTTTCATTGAAATGAAGAATTGATTGGCCGTTCAGGCTTGATTTGAAGCCGGAAACTTTTGCTTCAACGACCTCTGAAAAAATTTCGTTCCCTCTCTCAGGGTTTGGTAGATGAACCAATTCAAAATGTGTTCCAATCAGGGCAAGTTTATCCAATCCTTCACAAATAATCCTGTTTCCATTTCTATCCGGAGTCGTACTATCAATTTCGATACCAGCCCTATCGAGAAGATTTATCTCATCACTAGTGACTTCAAGATTCGATACCTTCACTCGAGACTTCTTGCGGAATATGCTATTCACTTTCGCGAACACGCCGTCTGGGTCCTGTGGGCTAATACCCCTCAATTTTTCCGCCCATTGATTGCTGACCTCACTCCTGAAGTATGACCGGATTAAGTTCCGGACATTCTTCAGATGTAATTTCAACAAAGACAACGAGGGATGGTTGTAGTCCAAAAATCGTCGATAAATATTGTTGACGCGTGTGAGAAGGAGGCTTTTCAATCTTTTCAACCTTACGATGGTTGGTGTTTCATATCCTTCCATATTGTTTCGATGTTTAATTTTGGGAACTACTTTCTCAATCGTTTCCAACGTCAGCTTCTCTAACTTTGACAAATAGACATCTATTTCATCGTTAGTTAGATTTCTGTCATTAGGAACCATTGAGCAAGAGTTGCCGCCATCAGAAGGGGGACATTGCTTCTGGTACTCCCGATTAAACTTCTTTTGAAACTTTCCCCAGTCTGTTTTTTTGAAATTCAACCGATGATTTTCATGTTGAACTGGAATGAGGAAGAAATCATCCCTGTGATGATTGATTTCCATTACGATTGCGTTATGGTCGCTATCATAAGGAAGCACCTGCAGTTTCCGTTGAGGACTATTAAAGTTGAATTCGAGTCTTGCGTCAGCAATGCAAAGGTCCAAATATGAATTTGTCCTAGGGTATGTTGGGAACTCCGACCCATAAAGATCGCACCTGTATTCAATTTGGTTCTCTGTTATCCACGATTTCAGGAATACACCTCTTGGATTATTGGTGGCGTTCAGCCATGATGTATGCTTGGCGTTCAGGTCACCAGCAAGAATATAATAGTTATGCAGCCTGTTCAATTCGAGTATTTCGAACAAGGAATTGAGTTCCTCCTTGAGCTTGAGAACAGTTCCACCAGTTGCATAGGCAGAGATAACGAAGAGGTTATCCCCACCTGGCAGTGAGATTTTGATAACGGACACTTCAAGAGATTCAAAGCTTTTGAATTCGACTTTTTCAATATTTTGGAAACAATAGGGTCTTCGTACCAATATCCCGGTGCCACCTCCCCCATCACCTATTACCCTATCGTTTCTTACGAATTCAAAATCCTTGAATGTCATGAAGTGCCATGAATTGAGGTGGGTTTCGGTTAGAAGCAGGATGTCAGGCTTTTGTCTGACAATGAATTCAAGGAGATAATCACGCCGATGTAAAGTAACAATGGAGTTGACGTTGATCGAGATGAGACGAATCCTATCCGTGGGAATGTGGCTGGATGACAACTTATTTTGAGCCATTTGAAAGTCCTAAACGCTGAAAAACAATGTTAATTTTCGAATCTTGTTTATCGATTCGCTCTGATAAGGAATTTAATTGTTGATAAATTTTGAGAAGCAGCTCATTATTGCCACTTACATTATTTACCCTATTTTCCGCATTTTCTGCTGGTCCTCTAGCGGCGAGTGCAAATGATACTCCGGGCTTGACGAAGTTCGGAGCTAAGACACTGCTGTGTATTTGTGTTTGTTTTGGGGCAGATTTCAATCTTGCATCCTGATATCGGGAGCATCCTCGATATGATGCCGGGTGACCAAAAACACCGCAGTTCACACAATATAACTTCTCTTTTGGCTCCGTCTGAGCCAATTTGCACTCACCGGGAGCATGCACGTCTTTGCATTTAACGCATCGGTAATGCATGGCGCAGTTGGCAGCCGAATGCCCAAATCGTTGGCAGCGATAGCACTGGTTGATTTCTCGGTTCTGGAGGCGTTCCCACCTCACCACTCGAAAATTTAAATACCTGATTTGCTGAAGAGCGCTTGGACTGCTCTTATTTGTTATTTGTACCAAATAAAGTGGTAAGTTTTTTTTTTCTACCGTCGACCTTCTTGTCGCGAATGTTTTCACTGAGATAAACTCGATTTGTGGCGCCGTTTCCTTGAGAACCTGAAGAAGATCGACGGTATCTTCTCCGCAGTCCAAGCCCTTCAGCAAGAACGTCTGGTTCTTCTCGCTCTTGGGGGTATAGGTGAAGTGCGGAACCTCCCCAGAATTCAAAGCATCTTTCGCTGATTTGAAATCAACCAGTGATTTCGTTCTAATTGACAGCTTCTCAGAATTTACTCGTTTGATTTCGAAATTTGTCAATTTGTTTTCGGCTGCCAACAGCCGAACCATGTCTTTTCCGCTTTGCCCGAAGACATTAATCGGCGGAACTTTCTCGGTATTCTTCGCTACTTTTTGAGGAGGACCAGCAGAACTACGGGCTGGTTTCTTCTCCCTATTTCTACTTTCATTATTTTTATTTTTTAAATATAAGATAAAATTATCGTCTTTATTACCTTCGTCTACCTCCATGTCCTGTTGGAGTCCATCCAGCGCCGCAAAGTAGTTCTGGCTTTCGTTGGTGCCACCAGCACTTAATACCTCTTCAGTTATTATTGGAGTTGCAGCTTTCTTCTGTTTTTCGATTTTTTGTATCGGACCACTCTCTTGAACTTTTTTTGCCGTCTTGAACATTTCTTCGTATGTGAGAATTCTTGCTTTCAACTCTTCGATTTCACTTCGAAGGCGGCACACTTCCTGTCTATCCTCGAGCACTTGTGTTTTGCGACCGGCATCTGCGGTATCCTGGGTGCTCGTGTGTCTCCGCTTGTTGACACTTGCCAATTTCACACCGTCACTCTCCCCGGGGCCCCCCAACGGAGGGAAGCCGTCGGGCTCCTCCATACAGCAGTCCCGAGTTGTCGTTGGTTTGGCCTTTTCTTGGTTTATGGGTACGGTTGGTCGATGCCTTCGACGATAAATTCTTCCCCAATAAAATCAAAACTTGCTTTTGACTGGCTCGTAAAAAATTATTTCAATATTTTGAAACTGACTTTTGTGAAAAATTAATTAATTTTTAAAATTAATGACAGGAGCGATTAAAAACACGTCTACACGCTACGAGTGCTAGACGTAGAATCCATTAAAAACACGTCTACACGCAACGAAAGATGCTCTTAATAGTGTCCAAGCTCTCCACTTTACATATACGCCAAAGGCGGAAAAAAATCAGACCTTCCTGTTGAAGGGCCTGGACTGTGGGGAGAATACAGTTGATCTCCTTGAGATGTTGCAGGAAGCAGCAACAGGTGTTAAGTTCATGTGTGTGAAAAATTTTGCTACAAGGAGATCAACTGTAGAAGGTAAAATATTACCATTTTATTTGGTCCAAATTTCCAACGACAGCAGTCCGAGTGCCCTCCAACAGGTAAGGTACTTGAACTTTAGAGTTGTGAGGTGGGAACGCCTCCAAAAAACTGAGGTCAACCAGTGTTACAGGTGTCAACGATTCGGTCATTCGGCTGCCAATTGTGCAATGCACTATCGCTGTGTTAAGTGCAAAGATATCCACGCCCCCGGTGAATGCAAATTGGCTCAGGTGGAGCCAAAAGAAAAGTTGTATTGTGTTAATTGCGGTACATTTGGTCATCCAGCATCATACCGAGGATGCCCTCGGTATCAAGATGCAAGAGCTAAATTTTCCCCAAAGCAAACCAAAGTAAATCACAATCTGTTACCTCCCAACTTCATCAAACCCGGGGTATCATTTGCACTTGCTGCCAGAGGACCAGCAATCAACAATATAAATAAAATAAATAATGTAAGTGGCAATAATGAGCTGCTTCTTAAAATCTACCAGCAACTTGAATCGCTTTCAGATAGAATTAATAAGCAAGACCAAAAAATCAATTTCGTTTTTCAAAGTTTAGGTCAACATGCTCCAAAATAGTTTGTCATCCAGACACATTCCCATGGATAGGATTCGTCTCATCTCGATCAACGTCAACTCCATTGTTACTATACATCGGCGTGATTATCTCCTTGAATTCATTGTTAAGCAAAAGCCTGACATCATGCTTCTCACCGAAACCCACCTCAATTCATGGCACTCCATGACATTCAAGGATTTTGAATTCGTAAGAAACGATAGGGTAATAGGTGATGGGGGAGGTGGCACAGGGATATTGGTTCGAAGACCCTATCGTTTCCAAAATATTGAAAAAGTCGAATTCAATAGCTTTGAATCTCTTGAAGTGTCCGTTATCAAAATTTCACTGCCAGGTGGGGATAACCTCTTCGTTATCTCTGCCTATGCAACTGGTGGAACTGTTCTCAGGCTCAAGGAGGAACTCAATTCCTTGTTTGAAATACTCGAATTGAACAGGCTTCATAATTATTATATTCTTGCTGGTGACCTGAACGCCAAGCATACATCATGGCTGAACGCCACCAATAATCCAAGAGGTGTATTCCTGAAATCGTGGATAACAGAGAACCAGATTGAATACAGGTGCAATCTATATGGGTCGGAGTTCCCAACATACCCTAGGACAAATTCATATTTGGACCTCTGCATTGCTGACGCAAGACTCGAATTCAACTTTAATAGTCCTCAACGGAAACTGCAGGTGCTTCCTTATGATAGCGACCATAACGCAATCGTAATGGAAATCAATCATCAAAGGGATGATTTCTTCCTCATTCCAGTTCAACATGAAAATCATCGGTTGAACTTCAAAAAACAGACTGGGGAAAGTTTCAAAAGAAGTTTAATCGGGAGTACCAGAAGCAATGTCCCCCTTCTGATGGTGGCAACTCTTGCTCAATGGTTCCTAATGACAGAAATCTAACTAACGATGAAATAGATGTCTATTTGTCAAAGTTAGAGAAGCTGACGTTGGAAACGATTGAGAAAGTAGTTCCCAAAATTAAACATCGAAACAATATGGAAGGATATGAAACACCAACCATCGCAAGGTTGAAAAGATTGAAAAGCCTCCTTCTCACACGCGTCAACAATATTTATCGTCGATTTTTGGATTACAACCATCCCTCGTTGGCTTTGTTGAAATTACATCTGAAGAATGTCCGGAACTTAATCCGGTCATACTTCAGGAGTGAGGTCAGCAATCAATGGGCGGAAAAATTGAGGGGTATTAGCCCACAGGACCCAGACGGCGTGTTCACGAAAGTGAATAGCATATTCCGCAAGAAGTCTCGAGTGAAGGTATCGAATCTTGAAGTCACTAGTGATGAGATAAATCTTCTCGATAGGGCTGGTATCGAAATTGATAGTACGACTCCGGATAGAAATGGAAACAGGATCATTTGTGAAGGATTGGATAAACTTGCCCTGATTGGAACACATTTTGAATTGGTTCATCTACCAAACCCTGAGAGAGGGAATGAAATAGTTTCAGAGATCGTTGAAGCAAAAGTTTCCGACTTCAAGTCAAGCCTGAACGGCCAATCAATTCTTCATTTCAATGAAACATTAACATCTGACCTCATACCGAGCTTGAATCTTATTGATTATTTTGTCAGCTATGAAGACTTGTGTTTCATATTTCGCAGGATAAACAACAAGAAATCATGTGGTACTGATGGTATTCCAAATGTAGTTCTCCCACATTTGCCGGAGGTTGCTATTAGGAATTATTGCATATTGTTCAACATCATGTTGAGCAATTCATATTTCCCAAATGAGTGGAAAAAGGCTAAGGTATTTCCAATCTTGAAGAAAGGAAAAGAATCTTCATGCCCGAAAAGCTATCGCCCAATCAGCTTGCTGCCTAACATCAGCAAGGTGTTTGAAGTGATACTCAACAGAGCATTAAACGCCCACATTGAGGAAAATGAGTTGATGCCGAATTGCTAATTTGGTTTTCGTGCCAGGCATGGAGAAAGCCTTCGATACGGTGTGGTTAGATGGACTAATTTTTAAACTCCTTCAGGACAAGTTCCCCAGACACCTTATCGCCATGATGTGTAATATGCTATACGGGAAATCGTTTGTCGTAACTGATGGAAATCTGACAACAATGCGCGAGTTCAAGGTCTTGAATGGTCTACAGCAGGGAACAGTTACTGCGCCTCTGCTCTTTTCAATCTTTATTCGCAAGCTATTGAACGGCTTTGATTTTAACGTCTCGCCAACGCGATCATTGGTAGCGTTTGCTGATGATCTGATCATCTATACGGCAGACCGAAAAGCTACAATAGTTCAGAGCAATCTCCAAAAAATGTTCAATGATGTACAGCTGTACACTGACAATTGGCGAATGAAAATCAATGTGCAGAAGTGTGAAACAATCTTATTTCGGACAACGCTGCGGGGGGTCAGTCAAGACCTGAAACGTAATTGGAAAGATTTCCACATCATGGCTGGTGAGGGTAGTCTTGAACGGGTTCCACATAAATCCTGTGTTCGATACCTCGGTGTTTATCTCGATCAGTATCTGTACTATACTGAACATGTGAAAATCATGCTCAGTAAGGCACTTAAAGTAGTCATGGCCCTTCGAAAGCTCTTTCATTCCAGATACATTGATCAAAAGGTCAAAGTTATCTGTTACAAGACACTGGTTAGACCAGTTTTGACATACGGATGTCAGATCTGGTACAACCAGAGCGCTAGTACTATGGAAAAATTAAGAGTTTTCGAAAGGAAATGTCTTCCTGCATGTACTGGTTTGTACAGAAAACCTGAGACGGATTGGAAACATTATATATCGAATAGAAGAATTTATCAAACTGCTGAAGTGACTAGAGTCGATATTTTCATATTGAAACTTCTTCGGAATCATATCGCAAGATCTGTGACTGTGAGTGAAAACCCTTGGATTTCACAGCCGTTCCACCCTACAGACGGGTATATAGCGACTTGTCTCGCTACTGGTTTCATTCCTCCAGAAGCATTCGTGTATTTGGACATGAATCGAATCCTCCGAACTTGAGTTCACGAGACCAACAATTCCAATGGAGATAGTCATTTGCTAGATTCGTTGAGGCTGATCGAGTTGAGACGGGGCAATCTAGGTATTGGTGGCTGAATGACAATGTCTAAATTATTCGTGTTTATTTTCAGTTTTGGTGTTTTTCGTTATTTAGTTTTTGAGTTTCAGCTCATTATTGCTACATTTAGTGTTATTGTTTATTTTTGTTAAAAATTAGGGATAGGTTAGGTTTATATTATGTTTATTATATTAGGTTAGAGATAAGGTAAAACGCTTAGGTTAGGAACATTGTTATAGATTTTTTTAGTATAAGATAATGTTTTTGATTGCATTTATTAGAATTAAGTTAAAACATATTAGGTGTAGGATCAAAGTTCACTGTAGTGTTAAGATTATAAATAATTTTAGAATAGTGTTGGTTGGTTTTTTCTCCTTTTTCCAATTGAATTGTAAAAATATGTAATAATCCATTGATTTGAATTTGCTATAGCTTCTTTTTTTAAATGTGTTTAATGATAACGTACAAATTTAGAGAGCCATTTGGGCCATTAAGTTTTTTATTAGAAAGAAAATTTTGTTTGAGGATTGCTGGTTGTCCTAAGTGAAAGAACTACATTGTTCTTTCACCCGAGCATTTTAGCTATCAACATAATAGCATTATTCGCTCGATGGACTTCAGCTGGTTCCAGCATATAGGCTGGTTCCCTTAAAAATCTCGCCCCGAGGTGACTGATGTGGCAGCTCCTGAGGTCACCTCGTACGAAACTGCGAGAAGCTTTTTATTGTTATTGTTTGGATTTTGCTTTATATTCTTTTAAAATTTATAACGATTAGTATTAAATAAAGCGCTTTTGACTTGACTTTAACAAAGCATTAAACGCCCACATTGAGAAATATGAGTTGATACCAAATTGCCAATTTGATTTCCGTGCCAGGCATTCGACCACACATGCAATAACGAAAGTAACCTCAGACATCTGTTGGAAACTAAATGATAGACAATGTGTTGGAGCATGTCTCATTGATATGGAGAAAGCCTTCGATACGGTGTGGTTAGATGGACTAATTTTTAAACTCCTTCAGGACAAGTTCCCCAGACACCTTATCGCCATGATGTGTAGTATGTTATACGGGAAATCGTTTGTTGTAACTGACGGAAATCTGACAACAATGCGCGAATTCAAGGTCTTGAATGGTCTACAGCAGGGGACAGTTACTGCGCCTCTGCTCTTCTCAATATTCATTCGAAAGCTATTGAATGGCGTTGATTTGAACATCTCCCAACGCGATCATTGGTAGCTGCTGATGATCTGATCATCTATACGGCAGACTGAAAAGCTACAATAGTTCAGAGCAATCACCAAAAAATGTTCAATGATGTGCAGCTGTACACTGACAATTGGCGAATGAAAATTAATGCGCAGAAGTGTGAAACAATCTTATTTCGGACAATGCTGCAGGCGGTCAGTCAAAATCTGAAACGTAATTGGAGGGATTTCCACATCTTGGCTGGCGAGGGTAGTTAAAAAAAAATACGGTACTTGAACTTCCGCGTGGTGAGGTGGGAACGCCTCCAGAAAAGTGAGGTCAACCAGTGCTACAGGTTTCAAAGATTCGGGCATTCGGCTGCCAATTGCGCCATGAAATATAGGTGTGTTAAATGCAAAGACATTCATGCTCCCGGCGAGTGCAAATTGGCTCAGGCAGAGCCAAAAGAAAAAATATATTGTGTGAACTGCGGTGCCTTTGGTCATCCATCATCATATCGAGGATGCCCCCGGTATCAAGATGCAAAGGTTAAAGTCACCCCAAAACAAAGTCAAGCACACCGCAGTGTGATACCTACCAACTTCGTCAAGCCCGGGGTGTCATTTGCACTTGCTGCGAGAGGACCAGCAGACAATGTAAATAAAATACATAATGTAAGTGGCAATAATGAGCTGCTCCTTAAAATTTATCAGCAATTAAATTCCTTATCGGAGAGAATCGATAAACAAAATTCGAAAATTAACATTGTTTTTCAGCGTTTCAATTCAACTCAAGGTGCTTTATTAAGTAAATCCATAACATTTTTTATAAAAACATAAAGCAAAGTTTCAAAAACATTATACAATTAGAAAAACTTAATGGCCCACTTGGCACTCTAAATTTAAACAATATCGATACTAAAATTGATTTATAAAAACATTATGTGAAATTAATCAAATGAATATTATTAAATATGATTAATCAATTGGAAAAAGCGGAAAAAAAACCAACCAACGCTATTTAAAAATTAAATATAATACAAAGAACACAAAACAGGAATCTTTTGACTTATATCTAATATGTTGTTACTTACGTCTAATAAAATTTACTCAAAAAACTCTAACTTATCCTACTATAATACTTTTACAATACTTCTAATCTACAAAGTAAACCTTATCTCTTAGCCTAATATAACGAACATCACAATATACCCATTCTAAATCCTATAAGCCGATTTTAAATAACACAATCAAATAACAATTAAATGTAGCAATAATGAGCTGAAAATAAAAAGAAAACAAATACAAACGAGACACGCGAACACGAATAATTTAGTCATTGTCATTCAGCCACCAATACCGTGCCAGCTCCCTCCCAGCTCGATCAACCTCAACAAATCTCGCAAATGAGTATCGCCATTGTAGGTCGTGGTCTCGCGAGCTCAAATTCGGAGGATATTCTATCTTCTTATCGGTGGCCCGTCTATATATATGATATATAATCGGGACTCCGTCAGAATCAAAAACATACCAATTCATGTCCAAATACACGAATGCTTCTGGAGGAATGAAGCCAGTATCGAGACAAGTCTCAATGTACCCGTCTGTAGGGTGGAACGGATGTGAAATCCAGGGGTTTTCACTCACAGTTACAGGTCTTGCGATATGATTTCGAATGAGTTTCAAAATGAATATACCGACTCTTGTCACTTCAACAGTATGATAAATTCTTCTGTTAGATTTATAATGTTTCCAATCCGTCTCAGGTTTTCTGTACAGACCAGTACATGCACGAAGACATTTCCTTTCGAAAACTCTTAACTTTTCCATTGTACTAGCACTCAAGTTGTACCAGATTTGGCATCCGTATGTCAAAACTGGTCTAACCTGGGTCTTGTAACAGATAATTTTGACCTTTCGGTCAATGTATTTGGAATGAAAGAGTCTTCGAAGGGACATGACTACCTTTTGCGCCTTACTGAGCATGATTTTAACATGTTCGTTATAATACAGATACTGATCGAGATAAACACCGCGGTATCGAACGCAGGATTTATGTGGAATCTGTTCTGTACTAGCCTCACCAGCAATAATGTGGAAATTTTTCCAATTACGTTTCAGGTCTTGACTGGCCAACTGCAATGTTGTCCGAAATAAAATTGTTTCGCACTTTTGCGCATTGATTTTCATTCGCCAATTGTCTGTGTAGAGCTCCACGTCATTAAACATTTTTTATAGATTGCTCTGAACTACTGTGGCTTTCCGATCTGCCGTATAAATGATGAGATCATCAGCAAACGCTACCAATGATCGCGCTGGCGATATGTTGAAATCAAAGCCTTTCAATAGCTTGCGAATGAATATCGAGAAAAGCAGAGCCGCAGTAACTGTTCCTTGCTGTAGACCATTCAAGACCTTGAAATCGCGCATTGTTGTCGAATTTCCATCAGTTACAAGAAATGATTTCCCGTACAACATATTACACATCATGGCGACAAGGTGTCTGGGGAACTTGTCCTGTAGGAGTTTAAAAATCAGTCCATCTAACCAAACCGTATCGAAGGCTTTCTCCATGTCAATGAGACACGCTCCAACACATTCTCTTATATTTAGTTTCCAACAGATGTCTGAGGTTACTTTCGTTATCGCATGTGTAGTCGAATGCCTGGCACGGAAACCAAATTGGCAATTCGGCATCAACTCATACTTTCCAACGTGGGCGTTTAATGCATCGTTCAGTATCACTTCAAAAACGTTGCTGATGTTAGGCAACAAGCTGATCGGGCGATAGCTTTTAGGGCACGAAGATTCTTTTCCTTTCTTCAAGATCGGAAATACCTTGGCCTTCTTCCACTGATTTGGAAAATATGAATTGTTCAACATATTGTTGAACAATATACAATAGTCTCTAATAGCAACCTCCGGCAAATGTCGAAGTACTATGTTCGGAACACCATCTATACCACAAGATTTCTTGTTGTTTATCCTGCGAAATATGACCCACAAGCGATCATAGCTGACAAAATAATCAACAAGATTCAAGCTCGGTATGAGGTCGGACGTCAATGTTTCACTGAAATGAAGAACGGATTCGCCATTCAGGCTAGATTTGAAGTCGGAAACTTTTGCTTCAACGACTTCTGAAAGGACTTGATTCCCTCTCTCAGGGTTTGGCAGATGGACTGATTCAAAATGAGTTCCAATCAGAGCAAGTTTCTGTAATCCATCACATATGATCCTGTTTCTATTTGTATCCGGAGTCGTACTGTTGAGTTCGATACCAGCCCGCCCTATCAAGAAGATTTATCTGATCACTGGCAACTTTAAGATTCGATACCTTCACTCGAGACCTCTTGCGAAATATAGCATTCACTTTCGTGAAAACGCCACCTGGGTCCTGTGAGCTAATACCCCTCAGTTTCTCCGCCCAATGGTTGCTGACCTCACTCCTGAACTGTGAACGGATTAAGTTCCGAACATTCTTCAGGTGTAATTTCCACAGAGCCAATGTGGGATGGTTGTAGTCCAAAAATCGCCGATAAATATTGTTGACGCGCGTGAGAAGAAGGCTTTTCAATCTTTTGGTTGGTGTTTCATATCCTTCCATATTGTTTCGATGTTTAATCTTGGGAACTACTTTCTCCATCGTTTCTAATGTCAGCTTCTCTAACTTCGACAAATAGACATCTATTTCATCGCTAGTTAGATTCCTGTAATTAGGAACCATTGAGCAAGAGTTGCCATCATCAGACGGTGGACATTCCTTCTGGTACTCCTGATCAAACTTTCTTTGAAGCCTTTCCCAATTGGTTTTTTTGAAATTCAACCGATGGTTTTCATGTTGAACTGGAATGAGAAAGGCATCATCTCTTTGATGATTGATTTCCATCACGATTGCGTAATGATCGCTATCGTAAGGAAGCACCTGCAGTTTCCGTTGAGGATTATTAAAGTTGAATTTAAGTCTTGCGTCAGCAATGCAAAGATCCAAATATGAATTTGTCCTAGGGTATGTTGGGAACTCCGACCCATATAGTTTGCACTTGTATTCAATCTGGTTCTCTGTTATCCACGATTTTAGGAGTACTCCTCTTGGATTATTGGTGGCGTTCAGCCATGATGTATGCCGGGCATTAAGATCTCCAGCAAGAACATAATAATTATGCAGCCTGTTCAATTCGAGTATTTGAAACAAGGAATCGAGTTCCTCCTTGAACTTGAGCACGTTTCCACTAGCTGCATAGGCAGAGATAACAAAGAGGTTATCCCCGCCTTGCAGTGAGATTTTGATAACGGACACTTCAAGACATTCAAAGCTTTTGAATTCGACTTTATCAATAGTTTGGAAACAATAGGGTCTTCGAACCAATATCCCTGTGCCACCTCCCCCATCACAATTTACCCTATCGTTTCTTACGAATTCAAAATCCTCGAATGTCATGGAGTACCATGAATTGAGGTGGGTTTCAGTGAGAAGCAGGATGTCAGGCTTTTGCTTGACAAGGAAATCTAGCAGATAGTCACGTCGATGTATAGCAACAATCGAGTTGACGTTGATCGAGATGAGACGAAGTCCATCCACGGGAATGTGGCTGATTGACAAATTATTTCGAGACATTTAAATTAAGACGCTGAAAAATTAGATTAATACTCGCGTCCTGCTTGTCCATTCTGCCAGACAATGAATCAAGCTGTTGAGTAATTTTTATAAGCAGCTCATTATTGCTACTTACACTATTAATACTAGACTCTACTGGTCCTCTCGAGGTGAGTGCAAATGATACCCCGGGCTTGGCGGGATTTGGAGCTATACTGTGGTGTTTTACTTGATTTTGCTGCGGTATAATTTTATTTTTGCATCTTGATATCGGGGGCATCCTCGATATGATGCTGGATGACCAAATGTACGGCAGTTGACGCAATATAATTTTTCTTTGGGCTCCGTCTGAGCCAATTTGCACTCACCAGGAGCATGCACTTCATTGCACTTCACACATCTGTAGTGCATGGCGCAATTGGCGGCCGAATGGCCAAATCGTTGACACCGGTAACACTGGTTGACCTCTTGTTTCTGTAATCGCTCCCACCTCACAACTCTATAATTCAAGTACCTTATCTGTTGAAGGGTACTTGGGCTGCTAGTATTTGTGATTTGTACCAAATAAAAAGGTAACTCTTTATTCTCAATGGCTGATCTTCTTGTTACGAAATTTTTCACCGAAACGAACTCTACATTTGGTGCAGTTTCCTTCAGCATTACAAGAAGATCAACGACATTTTCTCCACAATCCAGGCCCTTCAACAGAAAGGTCTGATTTTTTTCGCTTTTTGGGGTGTATGTGAAGTGGGGAACCTCTACAGATTTTAACGCGTCTTTAGTTGCTTGAAAATCAACCAGTGATTGTGTTTTGATGGATTTTTTCTGAGTTTACTCTCTTGATCTCGAAATTTTCAATTTTTCGTTCGGCCGCCAACAGCTGAACCATGTCGCTACCACGTTGTCCAAAAACGTTTATTGGTGGGACTTTGTCCTTCTTCTTACTAACATTAATTTGGCCCTGAGAGCCAGCAGAACCACTAGTTGGTTTTTTCCAAGATTTTTTTGTTTTAAATTTTTTATGAAATTTATATTATTATTATTTGATCGTATACCTTCTAATGTGGATGGTTCCGTTTCGTTTCTTAAGTTCGTCTGTGATGTCTCCCCTTCCAATTCTATGGATTCGCCTAGGTCCTTAAGGACCGCATAATAGTTTCGGCTTTCGTTTGTGCCATCTGCACTGTCTTCGGTTTTATCAAAGCTTTTCTTCAAAATATTTACTTTCTTTTTTGTCTCCTCTTGCTTCTTCTCTTTTCTTTCTAACGTACTTATTAATCCTTTCATTGTTTCTTCCATTGAATATATTCTCTGCTTAAGTTCATCATTTTCACGTCTGATTTGTTCTATCTCAGCGCTGGGCTCCATTATTTGCAGCTTTCGTTGCGATTCGTCGGATTTTGCGCTGATGATTCGCCTTTTTAAAGTTTTATCTATCGCCAATTTCACACCGTCACTCTCCCCGGGGCCCCCCAACGGAGGGAAGCCGTCGGGCTCCTCCATACAGCAGTCCCGAGTTGTCTTTGGTTTGTTGTCTTTTCTTGATTTATTGGTATGGTTGGTCGATGCCTTCGACGATTAATTCTTCCCCAATAAAATCAAAACTTGATTTTGACTAACTCGTAAAAAATTATTTCAATATTTTGAAACTGACTTTTGTGAAAAATTAATTAATTTTTAAAATTAATGACAGGAGCGATTAAAAACACGTCTACACGCAACGAGTGCTAGACGTAGAATGTTTTTCAGCGTTTAGGGCTTTCAAATGCCTCAAAATAAGTTGTCATCCAGCCACATTCCAACGGATAGGATTCGTCTCATCTCGATCAACGTCAACTTCATTAATTTTTAAATAAGAATAAAAATTCCAAAAGCTTCCTTTTTCGACTATATTTATTTTTATTTTCTGTATATGCGCATTTCGACCGCAACATACGGTCATCCTCAGTACACTACTTCCTACCTATCTTAACCTACCTTTATATACTAGAGGGTTTTTGGAACACTAATTACATTCATAATTTAATCCTTATTACCTAATTAGATTAATGAGTTTTGAATTATTATTACCTAGGTCAGTGTTCATTCTTAAATTTGCCGGTACTTTCCTAATCTGTATGCTTTCGCTGCAATCAAGTTTTTGCCATTTATCGATATCTTTGACTACTTCGACGTCGTTCATTGTTATTTCGTGGCCATTTTTAACTATATGCTCTGCCACTGATGATTTAAAATTTGTTCTAGTTGTATTCTTCGTTGCCCCAGCTTCTTTGAAGTGTTCCTCGCATCGAACTACCACTAAACGTTTCGTTTGACCAATATAAATCATACCACATTCTGGACACGTCACCTTGTACACTCCGCATTTTTCTTCCTTAGTTTTAATATCCTTTACGTTGGTCAGCTGCACTCCTAGTTTATTCATTCTGCTTGTACCTATTGCCTCTAGTTGGTGTTTCTTCAGTACAGGTGCCAATGTCTTAAACATTCTTGAATACGGGATGCTAATTCTTCGTTTTTCGTTGGCTTCGATCGTTGCATTCTGCTTGAATAAAGTTGATAGTTCGTTTTTATATAGTTGTTTCTTCTTTTTGTTGATGACGTTCGTAATAATTCGGCGATCGAATCCGTTCAATTCCGCTGTTTCCATGATGTAAAGCTTTTCCCTCCTATACCGCTCATCAGATAGAGGCAACTTTTCGAGGCGATTAATCATACTTCTGTATGCTGCAAGTTTTTGGGGATATGTATGAGCGGATGTGGCTGGAATCGTCCTCTGAGTGCTTGTTGGCTTCCTATATATATCGAATTCTAGCTGACTATTGTTTCGAATGATCTGCAAATCTAGAAACGGTATCACACCTTCCTTTTCCATTTCCATCTTGAACTGTATATTATTGTGCACTTTGTTGAGCTGCTCAAGTATTTCCAATGCTTTTTCTCTTGGTACCACCGCTATTAATCATCCACATATCTCCACCAGATTCTTGGCATAAACTGTTGTTCTTGGATTCGCTTTTCAATGCTCGTCATAAAGATCTCCGCCAACAATGGTGACAAAGGGTTACCCATTGCTAATCCTTTGGTAACCTTGTAATACTTGCGCCTGAATGTGAAATAATTTTCGTTCATACACATTCTAGCCAGGTTTCCGTATTGTGCCGCTATCTTTCTCCCTTCTATTGAAGTGTCATGTTTTTCGATCCACTTAGTTAATTCGTAAATTGCTTGCTTCACTGCCGTACTAGGAAACAACGATTGCACATCGAAAGAAACTAATATCTCGTCATCGGCTACTTTTACATTTCTTAGTTTGTCAACTAGTTCAAACGAATTTTTGATTGATCTGTCACCGTACGTATATCCTATTTTATTGCACTCAGTGATGATCCACTTTGCAACCTTATACGTGGGAGAATTCCCATCCGATATTATTTCACGTAGCTCTTCTCCATTTTTATGGGTTTTTGGTTGGCACCGTATTCTAGGAAGTGACGGGTTTGGCATTTTTAGTTTATTGATATCTTCGAAAAAGTAGCTAGCTTCTTTCAGGACCTTATTCACCCGCTTTATACTTTCAGCTAATGGATTCGTTCTAAGTTCATAAAAATTGCCACTCTTCAGCTTCTCACCTACGAGATGGTCATAGTAATTCTTCTGCATTATCACTACTTGATTACTTTTATCACTTTTCAAATAATAAACATCTTTGTTCTTTAATTGTTTTACAATTTTTTCCTCTTGCGTATACCGGCATTTTTCTCTACATAGTTTTTCCAAGCTTCGTTTTACGTCTGTTCTAATTTCTTCTTTCTTTTCTTGATTAAACCATTTAATACCTGATTCAATGTTGACGATAATATCTTCTAATGGAGGATTTTTATGTATAGCGTAGTTTAACCCGTTATTTAACAAATTAAATTCGTCGTTCGATAATTCGTCGTTCGTCCTGTTAATTATAAAATTGTTTACTATTTTTACGCTCGGTTTCACTCCTTTCTTCGTAGATATTTGTTCTTTTTTCAGATTGTCAATTTTTCTTCCTAAGATTTTTTCTTTTCTAAGACTTTCACACTCATACGCTCTTCTTATCTTATTTATGGCAATTTCTAATTGACCTCTATCTTTAGTTATTAAGTTTGCTAGTTTTAAATGTTCATTGTACGCTTCTAAAGTAAGACGATTCAATTTACTATATGACAATCCGATACTTTTTTTAATCAGTTTCTTTTCAATCTCCATCTCATATCTTTTTCCCATTTTCAAACCGGACTTTATCTTAACTTTGTGTGATTTCGGAGTTAAGTTCAATTCCAAACATTCTTTAAGGAATCTAATATCTTCACTTAGTCCCGCCATTCTTTTTTTCAATCTCAGTAGGTTGTTAAATTTCGGATAAGACTTGGTTGCCATGATATACAATTCAATATTTGTTTTTCCGGGCTATATAGTCGTTGATTAATTTTTAAATAAGAATAAAAATTCCAAAAGCTTCCTTTTTCGACAATATTTATTTTTATTTTCTGTATATGCGCATGACCTAGGTAATAATAATTCAAAACTCATTAATCTAATTAGGTAATAAGGATTAAATTATGAATGTAATTAGTGTTCCAAAAACCCTCTAGTATATAAAGGTTGGTTAAGATAGGTAGGAAGTAGTGTACTGAGGATGACCGTATGTTGCGGTCGAAATGCGCATATACAGAAAATAAAAATAAATATTGTCGAAAAAGGAAGCTTTTGGAATTTTTATTCTTATTTAAAAATTAATCAACGACTATATAGCCCGGAAAAACAAATATTGAATTGTATATCATGGCAACCAAGTCTTATCCGGAATTTAACAACGTACTGAGATTGAAAAAAATAATGGCGGGACTAAGTGAAGATATTAGATTCCTTAAAGAATGTTTGGAATTGAACTTAACTCCGAAATCACACAAAGTTAAGATAAAGTCCGGTTTGAAAATGGGAAAAAGATATGAGATGGAGATTGAAAAGAAACTGATTAAAAAAAGTATCGGATTGTCATATAGTAAATTGAATCGTCTTACTTTAGAAGCGTACAATGAACATTTAAAACTAGCAAACTTAATAACTAAAGATAGAGGTCAATTAGAAATTGCCATAAATAAGATAAGAAGAGCGTATGAGTGTGAAAGTCTTAGAAAAGAAAAAATCTTAGGAAGAAAAATTGACAATCTGAAAAAAGAACAAATAACTACGAAGAAAGGAGTGAAACCGAGCGTAAAAATAGTAAACAATTTTATAATTAACAGGACGAACGACGAATTATCGAACGACGAATTTAATTTGTTAAATAACGGGTTAAACTACGCTATACATAAAAATCCTCCATTAGAAGATATTATCGTCAACATTGAATCAGGTATTAAATGGTTTAATCAAGAAAAGAAAGAAGAAATTAGAACAGACGTAAAACGAAGCTTGGAAAAACTATGTAGAGAAAAATGCCGGTATACGCAAGAGGAAAAAATTGTAAAACAATTAAAGAACAAAGATGTTTATTATTTGAAAAGTGATAAAAGTAATCAAGTAGTGATAATGCAGAAGAATTACTATGACCATCTCGTAGGTGAGAAGCTGAAGAGTGGCAATTTTTATGAACTTAGAACGAATCCATTAGCTGAAAGTATAAAGCGGGTGAATAAGGTCCTGAAAGAAGCTAGCTACTTTTTCGAAGATATCAATAAACTAAAAATGCCAAACCCGTCACTTCCTAGAATACGGTGCCAACCAAAAACCCATAAAAATGGAGAAGAGCTACGTGAAATAATATCGGATGGGAATTCTCCCACGTATAAGGTTGCAAAGTGGATCATCACTGAGTGCAATAAAATAGGATATACGTACGGTGACAGATCAATCAAAAATTCGTTTGAACTAGTTGACAAACTAAGAAATGTAAAAGTAGCCGATGACGAGATATTAGTTTCTTTCGATGTGCAATCGTTGTTTCCTAGTACGGCAGTGAAGCAAGCAATTTACGAATTAACTAAGTGGATCGAAAAACATGACACTTCAATAGAAGGGAGAAAGATAGCGGTACAATACGGAAACCTGGCTAGAATGTGTATGAACGAAAATTATTTCACATTCAGGCGCAAGTATTACAAGGTTACCAAAGGATTAGCAATGGGTAACCCTTTGTCACCATTGTTGGCGGAGATCTTTATGACGAGCATTGAAAAGCGAATCCAAGAACAACAGTTTATGCCAAGAATCTGGTGGAGATATGTGGATGATGTAATAGCGGTGGTACCAAGAGAAAAAGCATTGGAAGTACTTGAGCAGCTCAACAAAGTGCACAATAATATACAGTTCAAGATGGAAATGGAAAAGGAAGGTGTGATACCGTTTCTAGATTTGCAGATCATTCGAAACAATAGTCAGCTAGAATTCGATATATATAGGAAGCCAACAAGCACTCAGAGGACGATTCCAGCCACATCCGCTCATACATATCCCCAAAAACTTGCAGCATACAGAAGTATGATTAATCGCCTCGAAAAGTTGCCTCTATCTGATGAGCGGTATAGGCGGGAAAAGCTTTACATCATGGAAACAGCGGAATTGAACGGATTCGATCGCCGAATTATTACGAACGTCATCAACAAAAAGAAGAAACAACTATATAAAAACGAACTATCAACTTTATTCAAGCAGAATGCAACGATCGAAGCCAACGAAAAACGAAGAATTAGCATCCCGTATTCAAGAATGTTTAAGACATTGGCACCTGTACTGAAGAAACACCAACTAGAGGCAATAGGTACAAGCAGAATGAATAAACTAGGAGTGCAGCTGACCAACGTAAAGGATATTAAAACTAAGGAAGAAAAATGCGGAGTGTACAAGGTGACGTGTCCAGAATGTGGTATGATTTATATTGGTCAAACGAAACGTTTAGTGGTAGTTCGATGCGAGGAACACTTCAAAGAAGCTGGGGCAACGAAGAATACAACTAGAACAAATTTTAAATCATCAGTGGCAGAGCATATAGTTAAAAATGGCCACGAAATAACAATGAACGACGTCGAAGTAGTCAAAGATATCGATAAATGGCAAAAACTTGATTGCAGCGAAAGCATACAGATTAGGAAAGTACCGGCAAATTTAAGAATGAACACTGACCTAGGTAATAATAATTCAAAACTCATTAATCTAATTAGGTAATAAGGATTAAATTATGAATGTAATTAGTGTTCCAAAAACCCTCTAGTATATAAAGGTAGGTTAAGATAGGTAGGAAGTAGTGTACTGAGGATGACCGTATGTTGCGGTCGAAATGCGCATATACAGAAAATAAAAATAAATATAGTCGAAAAAGGAAGCTTTTGGAAATTTTATTCTTATTTAAAAATTAATCAACGACTATATAGCCCGGAAAAACAAATATTGAATTGTCAACTTCATTGTTACTTTACATCGGCGTGATTATCACATTGAATTCATTGCCAGGCAAAAGCCTGACATCGTGCTTCTCACCGAAACCCACCTCAATTCATGGCACTCCATGACATTCAAGGATTTTGAATTCCTAAGAAACGATAGGGTAATAGGTGATGAGGGAAGTTGGCACCGGGACATTGGTTCGAAGACCCTATCGTTTCCAAAATATTGAAAAAGTCGAATTCAAAAGCTTTGAATCTCTTGAAGTGTCCGTTATCAAAATCTCACTGCCAGGTGGGGATAACCTCTTCGTTATCTCTGCCTATGCAACTGGTGGAACTGTTCTCAAGCTCAAGGAGTAGCTCAATTCCTTGTTTGAAATACTCGAATTGAACAGGCTGCATAACTATTATATTCTTGCTGGTGATCTGAACGCCAAGCATACATCATGGCTGAACGCCACCAATAATCCCAGAGGTGTATTCCTGAAATCGTGGATAACAGAGAACCAGATTGCATACAGGTGCAATCTATATGGGTCGGAGTTCCGAACATACCCTAGGGCAAATTCATATTTAATAGTCCTCAACGGAAACTGCAGGTGCTTCCTTATGATAGCGACCATAACGCAATCGTAATGGAAATCAATCATCAAAGAGGTGATTTCTTCCTCATTCCAGTTCAACATGAAAATCATCGGTTGAATTTCAAAAAAACAGACTGGGGAAAGTTTCAAAAGAAGTTTAATCGGGAGTATCAGAAGCAATGTTCTCCTTCTGATGATGGCAACTCTTGCTCAATGGTTCCTAATGACAGGAATCTAACTAACGATGAAATAGATCTCTATTTGTCGAAGTTAGAGAAGCTGATGTTGGAAACGATTGAGAAAGTAGTTCCCAAGATTAAACATCGAAACAATATAGAAGGATATGAAACACCAACCATCGCAAGGTTGAAAAGAATGAAAAGCCTTCTTCTCACACGCGTCAACAATATTTATCAGCGATTTTTAGACTACAACCATCCCTCATTGGCTTTGTTGAAATTAAATCTGAAGAATATCCGGAACTTAATCCGTGCATACTTCAGGACTGAGGTCAGCAATCAATGAGCGGAAAAATTGAGGGGTATTAGCCCCAGGACCCAGATGGCGTTTCCGCAAAAGTGAATAGCTTATTCCGTAAGAAGTCTTGAGTGAAAGTATCCAATCTTGAAGTCACTAGTGATGATGATGCGATGATCTTCTCGATAGGGCTGGTATCGAAATTGATAGTACGACTCCGGACAGAAATGGAAACAGGATTTTTGTCAGGGATTGCATAAACTTGCCCTGATTGGAACACATTTTGAATTGGTTCATCTACCAAACCCTGAGAGAGGGAATCAAATATTTTCAGAGGTCGTTGAAGCAAATGTTTTCGACTTCAAATCAAGCCTGAACGGCCAATCAATTCTTCATTTCAATGAAACATTAACATCTGACCTCATACCGAGCTTGAATCTTATTGATTATTTTGTCAGCTATGAAGACTTGTGTTTCATATTTCAAAGGATAAACAACAAGAAATCATGTGGTACTGATGGTATTCTAAATGTAGTTCTCCGTAATTTGCCTGAAGTTGCTATCAGGAATTATTGCATATTGTTCAACAACATGTTGAGCAATTCATATTTCCCAAATGGGTGAAAAAAGGCTAAGGTATTTCCGATCATGAAGAAAGGAAAAGAATCTTCATGCCCCAAAAGCTATCGCCCAATCAGCTTGCTGCCTAACATCAGCAAGGTGTTTGAAGTGATACTCAACAGAGCATTAAACGCCTACATTGAGAAATATGAGTTGATGCCGAATAGCCAATTTGGTTTCCGTGCCAGGCATTCGGACACATATGCGATAACGAAAGTAACCTCAGACATCTGTTGGAACTAAATATAAGAGAATGTGTTGGAGCATGTCTCATTGATATGGAGAAAGCCTTCGATACGGTGTGGTTAGATGGACTAGTTTTTAAATTCCTTCAGAACAAGTTTCCCATATACCTTGTCGCTATGATATGCAATATGTTATACGGGAAATCGTTTGTTGTAACTGATGAAAATCTGACAACAATGCGCGAATTCAAGGTCTTGAATGGTATACAGCAGGGAACAGTTACTGCGCCTCTGCTCTTCTCAATCTTCATTCGCAAGCTATTCAACGGCTTTGATTTTAACGTCTCGCCAACGCGATCATTGGTAGCGTTTGCTGATGATCTGATCATCTATACGGCAGACCGAAAAGCTACAATAGTTCAGAGAAATCCCCAAAAAATGTTCAATGATGTGCAGCTGTACACTGACAATTGGCGAATGAAAATCAATGCGCAGAAGTGTGAAACAATCTTGTTTCGGACAACGCTGCAGGGTGTCAGTTAAGACCTGAAACGTAATTGGAAGGATTTCCACATCATGGCTGGCGAGGATAGCTCAGAACGAGTTCCACATAAATCCTGTGTTCGATACCTCGATGTTTATCTCGATCAGTAACTGTACTATACTGAACTTATGAAAATCATGCTCAATAAGGCACTAAAAGTAGTCATGGCCCTACGAAGACTCTTTCATTCCAAATACATTGATCAAAAGGTCAAAATTATCTGTTACAAGACCCTGGTTAGACCAGTTTTTTATCGATGTCAGATCTGGTACAACCAGAGTGCTAGTACTATAGAAAAACTAAGAGTTTTCGAAAGGAAATGTCTTCGTGCATGTACTGGTTTGTACAGAAAGCCTGAGACGGATTGGAAACATTATATATCGAACAGAAGAATTTATCAAACTGCTGAAGTGACGAGGGTCGATATCTTCATATAGAAACTTTTTCGGAATCATATCGTTAGATCTGTAACTGTGAGTGAAAACTCCTGGATTTCAAAGCCGTTCCACCCTACAGACGGGTATATTGCGACTTGCCTCGCTACTGGCTTCGTTCCTCCAGAAGCATTCGTGTATTTGGACATGAATCGATATGTTTTTGATTCTGACGGCGTCCCAGTCATATATCACATATATCGACGGGCCACCGATAAGAAGATAAAATACCCTCCCAATTTGAGTTCACGAGACCAACAATTCTAATGGAGATACTCATTTGCTAGATTCGTTGATGCTGATCGAAATGAGACGGCGCAATCCAGGTATTGGTGGCTGAATGACAATGTCTAAATTATTCGTGTTTAATGCCAGTTTTTGTGTTTTTCGTTACTTAGTTTTTAAGTGTCAGCTCATTATTGCTAAACATTTCGTGTTGTTTGTTTATGTTAAAATATAGGTATACGTTTCAATATTAAGATAGGTATGTGTTATGTTTATCATAGTAGGTTTAGAGATAAGGTTTAACATTTAAGTTAGGAATATTGTGATAGCAATATCAGATAAAGCTTTTGATTGAATTTTATTAGAATTAGGTTATAACATATTAGGTTTAGAATAAAAGTTCACTATTGTGTTGCAATTATAAATAATTTTGGAATAGTGTTGGTTGGTTTTTCCTCCTTTTTCAATATGTAATAATTTTAATTAATTTGAATTTGATTTTGTTTTTTTTCTTATGAAATGTTTTTCATTGATAATGTATAAATTCAGAGAGCCATTTGGGCCATTAAAATTTCGTATTTCGATTGTTTGGAATTTCCCAAATATTCTTTGAAAGTTTATAACGATTAGTATTAAATAAAGCGCTTTTGACTTTGACTACACTGCCATACAGGGGAATAATTTGGATCGTAATTTGCGCAGGAAGGTTCATTTAACCGGAAAACGGCCCGCAATCGAATGAAAATCGGGCAAAAAAAACCAATGCCCACAATTTACTCTCTACATATCTCGTACTTGATCTCTTAAGAACAATTACATTGAAGGCGAATTAATTAAAAGGGCAACATAGTTGAATCACAAGGTTTTTAAAAATTGTATCATATATATTTACTGTTTTAATGTTGATTCCCCACTGCATGTCAGTCCACCTTTCACGCCAAGCCTTCAATAACATTAAATTTAGAAGACTCGTTCTACTGGTTGTTTTCTGCGATTCCATTATTATATCTTTCATCTTATAATTCTTTGAGTTCTACTGTAGCTGCAACATTGATATGAACATCACTAATCAATAATGAATACGACTTTCTAAACATAACTTGGATCGGATTTACGCCGCAGACCGCTGTTGCTTCCACATTTGACACATTTGTAAATGTTTGACAGATGACATACGTCTTTATCGAAATTACCGGCTTGAAGCTTTGAGGAACGGAACAAATGGAGTGGCTATGCTCATATAAGCTCCATAGAAAATGATGCGACCACCTTCTGAGCATGATTGTCATTTCATTTCCAATAATTTCCACAATTTCTCCTCTCGAGAGCCAGATTGTCAATTTGACGACTAAACATGGACGCGAAATTTACCTGGCGCGTGAGATACGATTCGGAATTTAGTCGTTTTTTCGGTTCGAGAACGTGTCCGGAGGTACATATTGGCTGTAGTGAAAATAATATTACACCCGGTTTAGGGATAACAACATTTTAAGGAGTGACATTGTAAATCGGAGCGAGGAACTCAATTAAAAGTGTAATGTGCGTTATTGCTAGAAAACGATGGGTTATCGATACGAAAGTGTTTTCTATCCTAAGTGGCCATAATGCTTTATTTGTATTTAATGCTATTTTCTTGTTCTGTGAAGTGTTATTTGCAATAAAACCATATTTACGAGTGCATAAGCGTTTGTTTACTTTCTTGTGACAATCCATTGGGTTCCCCTTAACTAGCTTTAGAATCACGGTCGCAGGGGTAGGTGCAAAAAGACACGTAATTAGGCAGGCGGTCGCAGGGGTAGTTGCTACAACGTGTACACATGGATGTCCACTCCGGTTTTATCTTGTTCCTCAAAGGCTTGAAGTACTTGTTTGAGTACTTGCCATCTTTAAACTGTCAGAAGCATTGCCTACCTTGCTCCGAAATTATATGAATTGTGTAGAAAAGGTACGTGTACTGCGCTTACTTAACCCTATAGTCACTCTTAACCCGAAACCTGGGAAATCAAATATAAAACGAAAGAGTTTTCCTCTTTTCTGCTCCTGCATCCATCATTTTTTTTATAAATAAGGAAATATGTTGAAGGTTGAAAAAAGAACGAGTGGTTGGTATTGAGATGTTCGTGTTTATCTACATGAGAGGCTTATTACATTAAATTTTTGAATTAACATTTCTCGAGCGGTATGACGATCGCTGAATGTTGAATGAAATTAAGAAGATATACTCATTCAATACACTGGGCTGTGAACTCAAATTCAATTTTTTTGTTGAGACGAGAACCATTCTTCAGATAATTACACTTTTAAGACAATGCATTCTTTGTGATCCTTTGTATTTCAGGTTGCCGCTTTCATCGTGGCTATAGTCACTCCATGCAGAAGTATAGTCTGGACATTGCGTAGCCGGCAAAAACCGTTAAATTTGAAAAACCACCGAGCTTTTATTTGAGAAAAGTTAAAATCTAAAAATCATTTAATATGCATTCTTGATCTATTCAAACATTAGGAAAAAAATACACTGCATGGAGTGACTATAATCGTGGCATCCTCAACAGGCATTTATATTTGTAGGTAGGTATATATATATATATATATATATATATATATATATATATATATATATATATATATATATATATATATATATATATATATATATATATATATATGTATGTACATATATATATATATATATATATATATATATATATATATATATATATATATATATATATATATATATGTATGTATATATATATATATATATATATATATATATATATATATATATATATATATATATATATACAGGCATTAATATCTGTACGGCCATTTATGTTTGAACGGGCTTTTCTTTTTTGTGGGTACCTGTATTAGCATGGACATTAATATCGTTTGTATTTGTACGGACATTTAGATTTGTGTGGGCATTTATTGGATACGATTTATATGAGTGTGGGAATTTTTTTGTGAGCATTTATGTTTGTGCGCCCATTTGTAATTGTAGAAGCATTTATATTTGTACGGGCCTTTATTTTTGTGTGATGATAAATATTGTGCGGGGATTTATATGTGTGTATTGGCACATGGCACATGGTTAGCTTTGAGAACATAAAAAATCGGTTCACCACAGTGAATTTATTTGAAATAATCTCAAAACAGTGCTAATACTTCGTTACCACACTAACGGGAAGTTGAATCAAGCTAAAAAAACTCCGATAAACGAAATTCCATTACTTGAAACCATCGAGCAAATGACTTAACAATAGTTACGGTCGTGATTGTGAAGCAAAAGAAATTTTATGTATTGCACTAAGAAAGTGAATGAAATATCATGCGTTAGTTTTTGCCTTTTAAATAATTTTTCATCGTTCGAAAGAAAAAAAGTAGTTACAAATTAATCAAGTGATTTGTGTCATGGGCGCACGGTTTTTGTTTTCATCCAGTCAGCTGATGCAACCTATACACAAATACAATGACCAAGTTTTTCATGGATTATTTTCAAATCTTTCTGATGCAAGACAATTACGTCACTATGAAATAATTTAAATGTGGCAGTCATATGTATGAGGACCATGATTGGAATATAATCAAATAATTTCATTAAGATTTCTATTGAACCTATAGATATGCAAAATTAAATTGTCATACATTCATAATTAATATGCTTGAGATAAATTTCAGAATTTATTTGAGTTAACCTTTAAATAGTGATAATACTTCGTTTTTTATTAACGGGAAGTTAAATCAAGGTCAGGAACATCCGATAAAGAAAATTTCATTACTCGAAACCATCAGGCATGCGACCTATCACTAAAGGCGGTGCGGTTATCATTGTGTAGCATAAGAACTTTTGTGTAAATTCATTTTTGTCCTTTAAAATGATTTTTCTTGGTTCTCGAAAGATAAATAGATGGAATTTCAGAGGATGATCCACGTAAATTTTTAGGTTTAAAGATAAGAGCCTGGTTTCACTTTCATAAGACCGTATTCTGATGGGTCAAGACGCGTAGGCTGATGTCGTTTTGATTGACCTTTTCAAACTGGCTTTTGCCAAATGGATTATTTTTGTCTTTTAATCATTTCACACTTAAAAGAGGGTGAAGATGCTTCCTCCTTCCCCTATTATAATTTTTAACACTAACATTTCCCAACCCCTTTCTTACTAATAAGTATCATCTTTGCCCTCTGTGGGCTCTTATGTTATCCAGCCCCGCCCTGACGGGGCAAATATATCGAACCTGCTGGCCATTGCGTCTAATTCCTCCCAGGTCATTCTTCAGCCAGATTACTGTCTGGTCGATGCGAAATTACGAGGAAAAAAGAATTGCATCTCGCCAATTAAAATAGTTTCGCTGTGGTAATCACGTGTTTTATGGATCAATACGGGTGTAAAGTTTTAAGTATTTCGTTAGTGATAACAATTGGTTTCGCATACCCACATTTCGCGGCAGTAATTTTTTGAACTTTCTCACTTATGGCATCAACTCTAGTGAATTTCACATTTTTAATGCTTGTACGTTTGTCAAAATAATTTTCACTATAGCCATTCTTTAAGCTTCGCCAATGCCGCCTCACAAAGGCCCAAAAGTGGAAGCATGACGTCACACTACGCACCAGGCATTTAGGCCTATTCACCTGTTCTTTTAAATCAATTGAGCAGCTTTTTATAATTCCTGTGATGACGTCGTGCTTGTTAGTTGCTTTCCTTCTGGGCTTGAATAAGCACATTTCAAATAGCACGCTTTGTACTTGTAAAACTATTTTTAAAATTCCGGTACACAGTTAGAAGCGTTTGGGAATCGGAGAAACGTGCACAGCTGATATATTGCCGCCATTTTAGCATTATGTAATACGTCATCGATATTACGAACCCGGCCATTATATGACGAAGGCGACGATAATTTCGGTGAGCAGAGCTTAAAGAATTGCTGCAGTGAAAACAATTGTTTACAATAACCTACATGCACTAAAGCATGCGAAATCATTTGCTAAAGTTGGTGCCATAATTTAAAAAGTTGAAACATTTAGTGCCGCGAAATGCAGGTTTGTGAAACTAATTGCTATCACTAACAAAAGAACTTTGCTCCCCGACGTTTCGATAATTAAAACACGCAACTTCCACAGCGAAGCTGTTTTTAATCGGCTAGATACAAATCGAAAAGATAGCGATCAAAAGATATGTCATTTCATTGAGCTGATTAAAAGGAAGCAAAAATCTAACGACATCATTATTGAATGTAAGCAGCTGAGATTTTGATCAGCTGTGAATACGGCCATTGTATTACGAAGACGACGGAGGTAGTAAGCGCTGCCGCTTTATGGCTTTTGTATCACGTCGGCTCCGCATATTGCTAGAAGTGTCACAGTGCTGACAAGTGGCTGAAAATTAGAAATGAGAGAGTGAAATTGTCTGTAGATTTGAAGAACCGTGAACATTCGTCGTTTGTCATTTGCTCGCTTTGGCTTTGTTTTGCACATACTGGCAGGTTCGGTGTGGTTCGCAAAGTAGGAGCAAATCCAGGACTGTATTTAATAGTTTATAATCATATTTGGAACCTGGCGACTAACGAGTTCGTGTAGATTAAAGTGTTATTTGCAAATATAAGAAAAAGAAAAGTAGTACTTTAACGCAAGTCAAGTTTGTTTTGACGTTTGGTAGGTGTACTAAAGTTGCTGTCAACATACGACTTCAGGGACAGAATACCAAAACGTAGATAAAAACAACATAACTATTGTCTATTAGTTGTTTATCTTCCTACCGTTGCGTATATTTGTTAGACGCACTGTCGTTTGAACGCAGTGAAATAATTTGATTAATTCGAATGATAAAGACAACAAGAAATATCGCATCTGTACGAAACAATTAAAGTGTTAATCCAGAGGCAGCGTTCTATCCTCTTTCAAAATGAGTCTGCTTGGACGAGCAGAAGCGGATGATTCCGATAAAATCGTAATAAACTTCAACCAAAATTTCACGTGAGTATATTTTTGTTTTGCTTTACAAATGTACACTATTCAAAGCGGTCTAGAGACTTCCGCGTAAATAAAAATCTCCAACAAAAAAAAAAACATTTTTCGTGTTAAAAAATGCAAGTCTTGTACTACACGCTCCGAGTAACTCTAATTAAGTGACCTCCGAACATAGTCTTTATTCTTTGATCCGAAATTATCTTTGTTCACTGCTTTGCCTTGGTTAAAAGAATTGCGTTAGCCGTACTATTTAAGCTGAAACTCCCATGACGCCATCACGTTTAATGCGGTGAACAACTGCCATTAAAAACTATAAATTATCATCATCTATATAGCCAAAAAATCTTTATTGGCTTGCAAATGGTAGCGAATAATTTAACTAAGGTTGATATGAAGATTTGTAGTAGCTGTAAGAAATTTGACAACGAAATTCGTCAATTCTGATCCAAGCTGGGGTTTCGCCTTCAATGTAAGTCGCCACAAATCGTTGTTGGCATTTGAGCTCGTTTCTCGTATTGTCGTATCCACAGATTCATCCGATCGTTTCTTCGGTTTCTTTACTGGACAGTTCCCTTTTGCTCTACTCTTTAAAATTCGCACAGGGAGGCGGTGCTGTTCCATCCTCTGCAAATTTCTAGTCCATTCAGTTTTTGGAGTTTTAAAGCATATGGATGTTGGTAGGTCATGCAATTCGTCGATAATATCTACGCTGCTCCATGCTTCGCTGGGTGCTATATCCTGTAAAGTATAAGTATTTTGCGTCCGAATATATCCAGGACCTTTTCGGTAACATTTGTAAGAGCCCTGACTACGTATCCACACAATAGCACAGGTTTATAACTGATTTGTATATTCGTAGCTTATGATCCCTGTGCACATTTTTCGCACACTTGTTAACTGCGTTTATCGTTTGTCAGATTTCATTCTTTTCTATGCCCTTTCTACCACTAACTACACGTTTCAGGTGGCATTCTCCTAAGATTTATTGGACTAGTATATCTCTGTTTGTCTGGGCCATGAACTTTGAAATTGATCCTGATCCTATTTTCTCGCTTCTGACTCTAGGCGTATAAGAGCAATTTTAAACATTGGGACAATCCATCTCTCTGGTTTATGTCAGATTTAGTCGGGAAGCTTTCGATTGGATGTCCGCAGACATTGACCTGAAACTCGCTGTTAAGTATTGAAACCTTAATCATGCAGACGAGTTTAGTTGCTATACCGAAATCAAGCATTATTTCTACAGAAAATTTCTATAGACACTGACGTATGCTACGAAGAGCTGGTAATCATAGATGTTCTATTCCCAGCACTGTTTCACTGAGAATATTTAATCACATATATACCTTACGCTTCTAAAAACAGCTTGGCACTCTCCGATAATGTTTTCGTAGCAGTGCTTTGCTTTTCGTTCGATGAATATAGGCTACATTTTGTAAGGTGTGCACAAGAGTGATTCCTATGTCGTTTTTACAGTATAGCCCTCTTTTATGTAAACACCAGTCTTCGGTTGTCTGCTCTTCTGTCTGTATGGTACATATCAACGTTGAAAGATGTTATGTACATAAAAGGACATAACACACGTCCCTATCTTTCGTCAAGGTTTTCTACTGGTCTTTGTGAAACCTTTTTAGAAATTTTAGCCCATACATTATAATTCACCATTGAAGAAGCTTCGAAATTTTTATAATTTTCGTGCTTATTGGCCCAACGAATAACTCATACAGTTCGTGCCAGTACCTCACTCGTCATCGGCTGTGCTTGAAAAATACACTTAAAACCCACCCTTCGAATGTGTTCAATTTATTTGTAAGTGAGGATTTCTAGAGAAACGAAATCTTTTTAATTTATTCATATAAATATACACTAATTCTGGAGGCTTGCTTTCTATTACCCATATATCGATATTAGGGAAAAGACAACCTTCGTTAGTGAGCATTGATAAAAATGGCAGAGCTTACCACATTTATATTTACATTTGAACTAAATTTCATGAATTTAGTCTGCACTACTGCGGTATTTTTCTAATGATTATTGCCTCGAATACGTCCAATTTCCATGCTTTGCTAATCGTGTTAACCTGCTCCAAATCGCCTTCACTAATCCTGTGATTTGTTTTTATTATATAATCCGCTACCGATGCCCTAAAATTTATAAGGCTGCTTTTGACAAATATCCACTTCCATCAGGTGCTCCTTCATCCGCATGTTATATTGTCTATTCGATGTAGATTTGTTTCACTTACGGGCCTGTGATTTTGTAGATGCGACTGGATTCTGCCTATCTCAACGTGTCTTTCGTATTTCCTAGTACTGCTCCAATTTCTGAGTATTACTGGACGCTCTCCTTTTTGACTATAGCACTTGACTTATCAATAGCGTCGTCCACACACCGTTACCTCTCAAAATACTGCCATAAATATCATTAAAAGTCGAGTGCAAAGGGTTCTCCAGCGTAAATTCTTTATTATTTTACACTGTTGTACCCAAAGAATGTAGAAACGTCAGCTCATACAAGCTCTTGCGAGTTTTAAGCTCTGAGTAATAAGATTCTGCCTCAGCCATCGACTTAGCTGAAATAGGGCAGTTTTACCAAAATACTGGGAGTAAAGGTTTCATATGAAGAGAAAGCATTATTCCGTCTACTTTTGCATCGTTCATACCCTTTAAATTTTGGCATAATTCTTCTGAATTTTTAATAGCATGCTTACCGTGAACAAGTTTTATACCCTGTAATTGGCTAACTGACCATCGTGCTATGTTATACGCGGTTAAATTTCTGTCTTCTAGCCTGTCTATTTTCGGCTAGTATCTGAGTCTCGGAAAGTCTGGATCAGGTATTTTTAATGTTGTAATTCCCTCAAAAACTGTCCTCGTTCCTTTCAGCACTTTGTCCATTTGTTAATGGAGTCAATGGATTGTTCCTTAAACCAACTTTACCATAAAATGATTACCGTAATCATTTTTGTTAACCATCTCTACGTTATTTCGATTTCCGAACTTGTAGTGCGCAATAAAAGTAAAAAAGCAGCTTCTCCGACTACAATAGTATTTATTTGCTATATACGCGTTTCAAGAGCGATTTACTCCCTTCTTCAGTACTTAGCTACTAGATCATTGACAAACTAAAACTAGACTTAAATACTATAGTTGTTAAGCTACAATTGAAGGGAAACAATATATTTAACAAAGAAATTAGCATGTCATTAAGTATTTAAATAAATAAGGGCTATACATGTTTAGTTTTTTCCTTCATCCCGGCAAGTACGAGGCGCGTCCAGAAAGTAAGTGTACTGGTACACTCACAGTTGTAGGGAATACTTTCTCGACATGTTGGCAACACTTCCGCGTAGCGTGATCCCTCACCTTCAAAACGAGACCAATCCGAGGTTAGTGTGTTGAAAACTCTTGACGCAGTAGCATCTCTCGCGAAAAATGTCGATCGTATTTCCCGCCAAGTGCGAAATTCGCGCCGTCATTCGCTACCTCGTTGCGAAGGGAAAAGCTCGGCCGATTGAACATGTTCAAATTAAACACTATTCCTTAAATTTTCATGAAAACTGAAAGAAAACGAAAGTGCCTAAGTCAATTTTAAATATATATAGGGTTTTCTAATAAGAGGTGTTATTTTGAATAGATCTTCTGATTTAACACCTTGCGACTTCTTCCTTTGGAGCCACGTGATAGAGAAGGCCTATGCCAATAGCCCAGCATCGATTCAAGACCTCAAAGATGACATTCGTGAGGCTATCGAGGACATAGGGCAGCCACTTTGCGATTTGGTTATAAAAAATTTCATGAAGAGGATATGGTCCTGTAAGCGTGTCGTAGTCGTTATTTGCCCAATGTTAGTTATTGCTATTAACGGCATATCTTCTTCTTCATAATGAAATAAATATCCGATCATTTGTATTCAAAAATGGCATTTTTCTTTTAATATCAAAATAACACCTCTTATTGGAAAACCCTATATCAACCATAAACACGTGTTATTGTTGTTGTAATTCCATATAATTGAAATGGCTATAACTCACTTGATTATAATTCGATCTCAATTAAATTTTGTGAACATATATATCTTATGTCAGTCTATATAATTGCAAAATTTCAAGAAGTTTAAAGGTACCGTTTTGATGTTATGGGCAAAAATGTAAAATCTACAAATCATACTATTATTAACAAAGTTGATCGAATTTCGATTTCTAAAGTATTTGTTGCCCTTGTACTCATAAAGTTCCACGTTAATGACAATTTTCAGATTTTTCGGCTGAAAGGTGTCCAATCGCGAGGGGGGGACACAAATTTTGGATACATTTTGCCTTCCCCTGGACCCCCTAATTCATAAAATGATTTTTTTATTTCAGATTCTAAAAGTTCTAATCAAGACCTTTCATTTGATACCCCACTCGAATACCTTTGATTAAAAAAAATTTTTAGGGGCCAATTCGTTATTAGGGGGGACCCCCTTAAAATTTTTTTAAATTTTTGTTAAGGCTCTAACTTTTGAGAGACCATCACTTCTGACCTTTTTACAAAGTTTGAGCATTCTAGCTTCTATAGTTTCTGAGGAAATTAGCTGTGACGGACGGACAGACGGACGGACGGACAGACGGACAGACAGGTCGCGAAACTAGTAGGTCTTTGTAAAAAAAATTTTTACAAAGACCTGAAAATGGGCCCAGCTAAAAGCGAAATTCGAAACGAAATATGAGAAGCTACGAATTTTACCCAACTATGTGGTAAATAAATCTTCGATGAAATTTACCCCCGAACAACTAGAAGTGTTGAATTATGGCCTTGGACACTCCGTCTTGGACTCAGCGGCAACAGAGCAGATCGTGGTCAAAATCGAAGCTGGCATAAAAATATTTAGCAAGGATACTAAGGAAGAACTACGAAGCTGACTCACAAAAATAATTCAGAAAGCAGCCGCCCGAAAAAAAGCTCACATAATACAACATTGTTCGACCAAAATAACAATGATACCACAAGATGGTTGAGCATTCCGATGGCAAATTCGGTTTACAACATCCGCATCGTTGCATTCAGTAGAGGCACCACTCTTTGAAATCGTTTAGGAAGCGACAAAGACGCATTACAAATGTCAGAAAAAAGCGGAATTTATAAAATCAATTGCAAAGATTACGAAAAATGTTGTATCGGGCAGACGAAGCAATTGGTCGCAACACGTTTTCAAGAACACATGATCAATACGGATGAAGGTAATTGTCCATCAAAAGTAATTAAGGTACGAGGCACGTCCAGAAATTAAGTGTACTCAATTTATGTAGGGTTCAAAAAAAATTTAATTAAACATAAACATACTTGGTTACACTTGTACATATGTAAGTTATTTTTCGACGTAGTCACCATTCCTCTCGATGCAAGTGGTGAGCCGCGGGATCAATTTTTTGATGCCTGCCTCGAAGAAGTCTCCCGCCAGCTCTTTCGCCCACTTCTCCACCTCCCCCTTCACCTCCTCGTCCGTTGAAAACTTGTTCCCACCCATGTGCACCTTAAGGGAAGTGAAGAGATGAAAATCTGAAGGGGCCAAGTCAGGGGAATACGATGGGTGGTTCAAAACGTCCCATCCAAAAGAGTCCAGGAGTTGTTTCGTGGCGTTGGCCGTGTGAGGTTTGGCATTGTCAGCTGTTTTGGGACCCACCTCGCAGACAATTTCCGATATCCGAGAGGTTCTGTGATTGTTTCGTGTATCAGGGATCTAGAGATTTGCGGAAACATCGCAGAAAGTTCATCTAAAGTCAATCTGCGATCGTCACGGACCGCAATCTCGATTTTTTCCAAAAGTTCGTCAGTCACAATTGAAGCTCTTCCGCTCCTCTGATCGTCATGCACGGAAGTACGGCCATTTTTAAACTCGCATCAACACTTGTACACACTCGTACGATTCATAGCTTTATTACCTTAAACAGTTTTCACCTCATTATAAATTTCAACCGGAGCTTTTCCCTTCGCAACGAGGTAGCGAATGACGGCGCGAATTTCGCACTTGGCGGGAGATACGATCGACATTTTTCGCGAGAGATGCTACTGCGTCAAGAGTTTTCAACACACTAACCTCGGATTGGTCTCGTTTTGAAGGCGAGGGATCACGCTACGCGGAAGTGTTGCCAACATGTCAAGAAAGTATTCCCTACAACTGTGAGTGTACCAGTACACTTACTTTCTGGACGTGCCTCGTACTTGCCGGGATGAAGGAAAAAACTAAACATGTATAGCCCTTATTTATTTAATTACTTAATGACATGCTAATTTCTTTGTTAAATATGTTGTTTCCCTTCAATTGTAGCTTAGCAAATATAGTATTTAAGTCTAGTTTTAGTTTGTCAATAATCTAGTAGCTAAGTACTGAAGAAGGGAGTAAGTCGCTCTTGAAACGCGTATACTGCAAATAAATACTATTGTAGTCGGAGAAGCTGCTTTTTTACTTTTATCTCTACGTTATTACTCTTAAATAAATCATTTTTTTAGGGTTTTGTACTAAAATACAAAACCCTATTGCAATCACGACCTGTGTCCGTCTGTCCGTCTGTCCGTCCGTCCGTCCGTCCGTCCGTCCGTCCGTCCGTCCGTCCGTCTGTATGTCACAGCACTTTTTCTCCGAAACTATAGAGGCTACAGCCATGAAACTTTGTGAAAAGGTCAGAAGTGGTGACCTCTTGAAAGTTCAACGGTGGAAAAATTTTTCAAAGGGGTTTAAGGGGGTCTCCCCGTATAGGGAGGTGACCCCTCAAAAAAAAATTTTCACCATTGGTAGTCGAGTAGGGTGTCATTGGAAAGGTCTCAATGAGATCTTTTCAGAACAAGTCTTAAAATTGCCTTCTGAGTACCGAGGGGGGCAGGGGAAGGGGGAATATACGAACTTTTCGCGTACCCCCCCTCGCGATTGGAAACCTGTGATCCGAAAAATCTGAAAAAAATCATGGATGTAGGCCTTAATGAGTACAACAACAACAAATACATGAGAAGTCAAAATTCACTCAACTTTGTTAGTAATAGTATGATTTATCGATTTTATATTTTCTTGAATAAAATCCAAACGGTACCCTTAAATTCAATAAAATTTAGCAAACAGATGACTTTTTATAAGATTGATCTTTTCTGAAAGTTTCATAAAGATCGAATAGTATTTAATGAAGTTATAGCGATTTGAATTTTCCTGTATTACTATGGAACAATATGCCCTATATTACTATGGAAACATATGGCTATGGAGCCATATGCGCTTTTTATCGATTTAGACACTACAGCTTTGCTAGGATTTGCATGAAAATTTCAGGAATGATAGGTATCATGAAAATGAGTACATACAATTGAAACAAGTCGAAGAAGCAGGAGAGAGCTCCTAGCAAAAGGGCTTTGTAACCATTCTAGGATTCGAAAAAATAGGCCATGAATCGATGATTACAGTACAGAGGAGTGGGCCCTGAAAAAATTTCATGAAAGGTAGCCGATATGAATATCAACTGAAAGTTCTCTATGAGAGCTTCTCAAAACAGTTCTTAAACTGACAGTTTTTGCTTCAGTGGGGGCACAGGGGGGGGGGGGGGGGGGAAATACATGAAAAATGTGTTTCTAAAAAATCTGGAAAAATCATCAAGGGAGATATCTATGGGTATAAGTAAAACAAATACCTCAGAAGTCACAATTCTTTCAACTTTGTTAGTAATAGTATGATCCTCGAATTTCATATTTTCTCCAATAAAATCGTCTTTGACATGTTTCTTGATTTTATTCGTTGCTGGTTACTGCATTTTGTAAGTTGAGTACAAAACCCTTCTGACATGAGCATAGGTCTGTCTACCCAACTTGTTTTAATTTTGTCAAAACATATGCGTTTTATTTTTTTGTGGGTGTTATATCTATTGATTGCAACGTCCACTAAATTTTATTTGTTATCTCGTCTTCTTTACTATATATTTTCAATCCATTTTATTCCCCTATTTACTAATAGTGGTTCCTTCCAACGAAAATTTAGTTTTTACTTAAAGAAGTATGGGCACAAATGTATGAGAGCTAGTACCGGAACCAATAAAAATAACCAATATACAATTTGAACGGTGTTATCAAGTAGAACAGTTTTTTTTAATTACATGCTTGGCCGGATAAAAATTCTGGTCGATAAATTGGCCTGGGCAAAAATAAAAGGCACTGACCAGCGGATTCGATATTTCGATTAATGATAGTAATTTCTCATTGAAATGAGACTGACAGGGTGGTTAGTTGAATTAATTAGGTAGGGAAGGGTTAGTATTATGACTTGAGGATAATTAATAGGTAGGGACCACGTGACCCTCTTTAAGTACTTTAAAAGAATTTATGGCGCAATTTTCAACGACCGGCCATCATAGTGATATGTCAGTAGTTTCTCAAAATTTATTAATATGTAATTAAAAATGAATAAAATTCGGTATTAAATCGTATATCGTATAAGGGTATCCTCTTTACATTTGTGCAAGGTGTAATCTAGGTTATTTTGGTGTTATTGATGTTGTATCAAAAAAATTTGAAAGTTAATTCTTCGATGCACCAGGGGTGCTCGGTTGTGGTTCTTTAGTAGTAGTATTTCGACATGTTTTCTAGTAAGTTCGTGTCGATTATTTGAAAATCCTACATCGCTAGTAACGAGAGGTTTCTTTGTAATTCGTATATTATTTTTTCAGCATCTATTGTTCCGTGAAGATTTATGGTTACAGGCTTGATGGGGAGTTGGCAGTTTTTGCTCCTGATGTTGGTTTTCGCACGACATGCCACCACTTGAGCGTATGTGTGTTTCAATAAATCTTTTCTAACATCTCCTACCGGGTTTCTCTTATTCGTAAATTTGTCCCTTTTCAATTGAATAAAATCCATTTGAGCTATGCCAAGTCTTTCATATCTGTTTTTATTTATAATTGCCCGTGCTTCTGTATTGGTGGCATTTAATATGGAGCTTACTTCTACTTAATGCTTATATTTAACCCATTTGGGGCATATTTGGTCCGTACCTACATGCTCCTTGCTGTTACATAGCAGACATTTTCTGTTATTGCAAGTTCCATTGCATTTGGTTCAACTGCATTTTAGACATCTCGGGGATAACCAATCTGCCACAGTTCCTACACTGTCTGGGTCGGAATTTGAAATATTCAACTTGAGCATTGAATTATGCGATTTTTAGGTAGTCTCTGAGGGCGTTGCTTCCGACCGTTATTTTGACTCATTTTGTCGGAATGAAGTAATCAGCATTCTCAGGATCTCTCCTGTTTAGCCTTGTGGCGTTGATTAACTTAATGTCATTAAGTAACATTCCCATCTTGTTGCAATGCCTAGCTATTTCAACTAGCTTTTCAGATCAAAGTCTAATTCGACATCCCGAATTACACCATACTTGCAGGTGGTTGCCTGGAATGTACATTTATGTGCTTTCCGTCGCGTTGTTGGCTTCCTTGTTTGAAGAAAACTTTTAAGTCTTAATTCATTTTGCTTGAAATTAGCAATATTGCATTTGGATTCTTTGTTGAGCATAAAGAAAGTCATCGGCATCAACCTGACGGGTTTACCGTTGATTTTCCATTCCATGATAACCGGGAAGATTTTTTCTTTGGATTCTAGGTCGTTGCTGTTCTATTTGCCCTGGACAGGTGGGACTGACTCTTCATTGAGCGGACTTGTCCCCATATTGCTAGATACGTTATTATTTTTAACCATTGTTACAGATGGTGTAAAATTAAAGGTTAGGTCTGTCGCTGTGGTGTTGATTCCAAAAATTTTTTTTTTCTCCTTTGCTCGGAACTCGTTGGTGTCCAGCATTTCTGTTTTTTTCTCATTTTCGTTGATTGCATTGTCACTGACACTAAATTCATTTCTTATTCCCGGTTCAGGAGGGCGTTTCTCCGCAGCCTGTTCCATTTTGCAACATGTGTTAGTTTACACCAAATTTCAACTTTCTAAATTACATCAAATACGTAAAATGAATGAGGGAACTCACCTGTCTCCATTAGCACTTGTAAGAAAGCACTTAAGAAACACTGACACTATTCCGATAGACGCGATGTCTTCGGATTTAACTTATTATTTGTTTCAGGTCGTGTTATTTTATTGTGTTTACATCAGTGAGATAAAGCTCGAACAAAAAGAATGCAACTATGTGAAAAAATAAAAATAAATAAACTTGGCCAGTTATGACTGGTCCTATCGCTATTATCATAGTCGTTATTGTGTTTTGAATGTGAAGATACGGTGCTTTTGCAATTTATTGATACTTTCGACGATTATTATCGGTCCGGGATTCTCCTAAGGACTCTTTAAACTCGGCTATTTCCGACTGTTATTTTGCTGAGTAATTGGTTTGTTGGAGTAAAAACTTATTATTGCTTTACTTTAATAAATCGATATCTAATAGGGAGGCATGTCATTGTTGTTCATGTTTGACCGAGCGTCAGATCGTTGGAAGTTGCGCCCATATTATCTAATTGAAAGCGGTTGTTAAGGGTTGCATATCTTGGAACGGACAGCAAGCTGTGACTATCTTCTGATACTTAAATGCTAATATTTCTTTAAATTCATTATTCAGTAGATCAAGTTCCTTTCCATTGAACTGCAGTCTACTTGGCTCGTCTTGTATAGTAATGTACCTCGTGTATCGACAGGTAGATTCCTTATGACGTACTCCAGAACCAAATTGAATAGTAATGGGGCTCCCTGCTTTAGTCCGATATTTGTGTCAGTGGCGTCGGTGAGTTGGTATTGATGCGGACATGGGAGGTCGTTGACTTCGTTGTCTTTTAGTAAGACGGACTAATTTGGCTGGGATGCCAAAGCATAGTGTTATTTGGTACAGTACGTTACGACCAATACTGTTGTATACTTGCTTAAAGTCAATGAAAATTTGGTGTATGTCTATGTTGAACTCCCAGCGTTTGTCAAGTACCTGTTTGACAGTGAACAACAGGTCTGTTGTCGATCTACCTGCTTTAAAACCACCTTGATACTTCCCAATAATACTGTTGGCATATGATCTGATTTTATTTTCTAAGATTTTCGAAAATATTCTGTTCGCCGTACAAAGTAGTGATGTGCCTCTATAATTTTCGCACAGTAACTTGTCACCTTTTTTGTGGATAGGGAATATAATTGATTGGCTCCACTCTTTCGGCATATGTTCTTGTTGCCAAATGTACTGGATGACTTTGTGAATAGCTTTATGAATACTGCTGCCTCCATACTTGATGAGCTCCACTGGAATTTCATCGATGCCCGGCGCTTTATTATTCTTTTGGGTTTTGATGGAAGAGCAAACTTCATCCAGCGTTAGTTGGGCCAATGAAAGCTCTCTGCAGCCATCTGTAGGCTTCGATGTTCTGGAGCTGTGTGGAGGATTAAGGAGGTTCTTGAAATATGATGCCCATCTTTCCTTAATCTTGGTTTCATCAGCGATGATATGTTATTGCCGATATCATCACGGCAGAGCGTGGTTTTGGGCTGATAACCACGTTTCAGGCTTTTCACTACTGGTAATACCGATGTTATTTAATGAATGGGTGTGGTAAATATGTTGCACTAATAATTATATTTCTGTTACATACAAAGTCAATCAGGCGTTGGACTTTATCATTACTATTTACTATTGTGAAAACCGTGGCCTCTAGTTGTTGAAATTGCCTGCTACTGTTTTTAGTCCTTTGTGGGGAAGGAATCAAAAAAGCATTCTTGATTGGTTGTAGAAGGCCATTTTACTATGAGGATCTAATTCCATTGAATGACCATATTTTTAGAGATATGAATTACCCATTTTTATTTCGTTAAATGTATGTTGATTCTTTTGATACTGGCATTATGTAAATCCCTTTTTTTAATTTTATTCAGTCTAAGTGCACTCGTCTGATTTTGTTTGATCAAGTATAAATTACGGATTGAAATTTAGGTAATTCTGACTTTTAAGGTATTTTGACTTATAATGTTCCACCTTCATGATTTTTTCAGATTTCTCACTCCGCACACTTACCGTTAACATTAAAACTTAAACACCAGGCGCGAAAATATTTCTTACATTTGATACTTACAGTTGGCAATGACAATTTCGTTAAGAGATCATAACATTTTGTAGGCTCTCCTTAAAATAATTTAATAATCTTCTCCCAAAATTAACTCTAACTTCAACTACTTCGTAAGAAAAAATGCTGCAAAACACGCATTTTTGTAGAAAATTAACAACGTATAGCTTGGACGGTATTTTCAGTGAAACTTAAGACAATTTTTTTTTTTAATGATTTACATTAAATAAGCATATTCTATTTCAACTAATTTCAACTATCACCATATAAGTGGGATTTATAGGTAAAGAATTCAATCAAAAAATTAAGATATCTTAGCATTGAGCGAGTCAAATAGTAATCATCACTATCCTCATGACAGCCCAAGTCTTGCATTATGTAAATCCAAGACTAATCTCATCCAATCATCACGGTTCTACGGTCTCATTCGCCCGTTAATCACTCCCAATAAAGATCGGCTGTCACCTGCTATCGTGTCGTCCCATCGAGTCCTCGGTCCTCCTGCTGGACATGTACCTTGTGGTCAATTAAATAACAACCATTTCTTAGTTAGGCTATTTTTCTATCAATACGTATTAATCCTAATCTATTCTTAATCACTATGAAAAGACGAAGACGTACTTTCGCGAAAACATAATTAAAATGCACGAATGAAACAAGTCATAAATCATGAAACATCCCAAAAAATTTAAGAAAAGAGATCGGCTTGAAAATTACTGTCATATACCATGAAATATCATTAACGATGAGTCAGGGTCTATGCGTGTAAAAGGTCATTTCACGAAAATGCAATAATGCATTTTCGTTTGTGACTCATAACCAGAATTTTGGATGGTTCAACTCATTAGTGACTGGTTCCATAACTTGGTCTACCCTTTAATGTTCTTTTAGATAGCCGGTTTTCTCCCATTATTTTTGCATGGCCTGCTCATTGCAATTCGCCAGATAGTCCATAAAACTCATCTTTGTAACGTAGTCTCCATTCGTTCCTTGTTTAACTGATCCGTAGATTTTCCGGAGTACTTTGCATCCAAATATGTCCACTGCCTTTTCGAATTCGCTCGTCAGGGCCTATGTTTGACTTTCATATAACAGCACAGGTTTGATTAGTAATTTGTAAATATGAAGTTTATTTTGCCTGTGCACCACTCTGGACCTTAGAATGGGAGTACGGAGCAATAGGCTTTATATTTGTGGTATTTATGCGGGGTCTAATTCCGTTGGATCTTAATGTTGATGGTCAATCGTTTCTTTCTTCGGCAAATTTCTTTAGCTTGTCTTTGGAGGGCTTATATTGTTCTTCTTTGGTCCGAGTTGGTCGCTCAATGTATTCTTCGCATGGTTCTTTTTTTCAGCCACTTCCTTGCGTTCTTTGTCGTACCAGCGTTCTTTGTCGTACCAGTCTTTCCTACTTTTGTTTGGTTGATGCCCCAATACCTCTTTGGCTGCTTCAGTTACCGCATCTCTTACTGTCTTCCACATAGTTTTGATGTCGTCATTGCTTTCTCCCGCCTGCAGGCATGTCTTGATGCGGTTTTTCTGGGCTAACACGTATATGAACGTTAATGAGCTATCGTTTAGCTTGTGTATCTGGTACCTTGGAGTAACTGACGTTCCTTGTTGATAGCTTTTGGAGATGTAGCTCTAACTTGACCTTTATAAGGTAATGGTCTGAATCACACAGCGCTATGGGACGAGCGCATGTCGTGAATCCCGGTGGCCGCTCGTTATTGTGTGAAGACATGGTCGATCTGGTTGAATGTGCGACCGTTTATGGATGCCCACGTTCTTTTGTGGATATCTCGATGCGGGGAGCGTGTAGAGTTTACTGTGAAACCTCTGCTAGTAGTGAAGTCTATCAGGCGTTGTCTATTGTCGCTGGTCTCTGCATGAAGGTTGTGCCCTCCGGTTGTTCCTCTATGCGCTATTTCTCGGCCGTTTGTTGAAGTGGTCACCCAGAACAATTTTAATGTTGTTCGACGGCAATGCATTGACAGTGCATTCCAGGGTGTTATAAAATTCGTCCTAGATTGCCTCCTCCTTGTCTTGGTGTTCGTTCGCATGTTGAATGTATCTTCACTGTGTCCTCTGGTTTCTTGTACTGCGAGGATGTTGATTTTATATTTCTTTATTTCATCCAGAAGTTTTCACTGTGCATTTGGTTTGTGCAATACGATAGTCGTTGCCGTTTATTCACTCCGATCCGAGGGTGCTGTCCTGGTTCCATGACAAGTAAATACTAAGTGAAGTGTTGTCAGCGCTTTGACTTAATCTTTTTTGGATCCACGAATGGTATTCAATTTCCCACCTATTCGCCAGTTTGCGCAACTCTATCCGCCACCTGAGGATGCATCCGATGGGGGACGGAAAATAGTAATCAAACAAGGCAAATTCTGGGCTTTACAGTGGATAACATTAAAATGTCCTAGCTATGCTCCGACTTCTTGTTGAGTAATTAATTGCATTGCGTTGCCGTGATAGAACCTAACCTATTTTCTAAGCCAATATGTTTCAAAATTAAGATTTCGTAATTTTATCAATATATATTTGTATAATTATTTAGGAATATTTAATTTTTTATTTCAGATCACTTGCAGTAGGATTGGAAAATGGGTACAGTTTGTATAGTTTAGGCAATGTAGACACAAGTCTTGAGAGAATCTACACCAACGAAGGTGAACCTATTAAGCTGATAGAACGATTATTTGAAAGTTCATTGGTTGCTATCGTCACAGCGAACTCTCCTCGAAAACTGAAGGTAAATGATTTTAGAAAAGATTTACAGTGAGAGATTTTGATTGAGTTATATTTCCAGGTGTGCCATTTTAAACGACAAAGTGAAATTTGTAACTATTCGTATTCAAATACTATCCTAGCAATTAAACTAAATCGTGAGCGGCTGATAGTTTGCTTAGAAGAAAGTCTGTATATACACAATATTCAGGACATGAAAGTTGTACATACTATTCGTGATACTCCTACAAATCCACATGGGCTTTGTGCTCTTTCTTCGTCGTCGGATCACTGTTATTTAGCTTATCCTGGAAGTGTAGCGTCGGGAGAAGTGCAAATATTTGACGCAATCAATTTGCATGCTAAAACAATGATTGAAGCTCATAATTCATCTTTGTATGCAATTGCATTCAACTCGACTGGAACTCAGATCGCAACGGCAAGCGAGAAAGGAACAGTTATTCGTGTTTTCTCAACTCTAGATGGAAAGAAATTGTATGAGTTTAGAAGAGGAATGAAACGTTGTGTAAAGATAGCTTCACTAACATTTAGCACGTGTTCGGATTATCTAGTCTGCAGTTCAAATACTGAAACGGTTCACATTTTCAAGTTAGACAAAGCAAGTATGGAACCGGAAAGCAGTAAGTCGCCAGATGATTGGAGTGGGTGAGTAGTATCAATATGTACTCGTACTATATATATAATTCCTGGCTTATACATAACTTGTTTATGTAATAATATTTTGAGATTCTAAATATTCTTTAGTTAAACGCTATTATAAGTTTTTAAATTTTCAGGTACTTTAATTTGATCTCTCAAACGGCAAAGAGTTATTTGCCAACACAAGTTACTGATGTTTTCACTCAAGGACGAGCTTTTGCTTCCGTCGTTCTGCCAGAGACTAATGTGAAAAGAATTTGTGCAATAACAACAATTCAGAAGGCGTTAAGGTAATCTTACTTTATTTTATTATGATTTTTTAATCCCAGCCAATTTCAGACTTCTGATTGCATCAATGGATGGATATCTATACGTTTACTCAATAGCGCCAGTGGAAGGCGGAGAATGTCAACTAATTAAAAAGCATAATTTGCGTACAGCTGAATCATTGCCGATGACAGTAAAAGGTAACTATTGTTATTCAAGGATAATATCTACAGGAATCATTTCCATGGTTTTACGACTAGATTTTTCATAAATCTCATAAGAACTCATCACATGCACTATCAACCGGTGATCCTACTTTATTGTCATCATCATCCTGTATCTGTTGGAAAAATATTGGTAGGGTAGAATATTTTTGGTTTCTGTATTGTCTACAATTCATGAAATGGAAAGCGTTCGCTTATGCTTTTGTTGCCGATGTGTCAAAATGCTTAACAATTTTAGTTTGTTATCTTATTAGTAGTTTAAGCTCCGCTTATCAATAGTTTAAACTTTTTATTATTGAAGGAAATGATGCCCTCAGAATTTGTGATATACTTTTTACAATTGAATAATTGCAAACAATCTAATAACAGCGGCAATTTTGCAGATGCATATAATGATTTCTGAATACTTTCAACCATATTATGCCTGAGAAAAAAGTTTAGAAAAATTTACTCGATTGCTTGTTGTGGTTGAATTTGATTTTGAAGTAAAAATAATGCCGAATCGAATAGCTGACGGTGTTAACTGTTTATTAAGTATAGGGAGGCCCAGACAAAAACGCATTTTTGAAATTTTAGTATGAAAAAATATAGTTCATAGACGTTATTTAAATCTTACAATTTCGCCGTAAAGTGATATTCTCATTTCGTGCTATAACGGAAAATGTGGTTCTCTATATTCTTGTATCGGCGCTGTAAATCCTAATAGGGTGCGCTACGCACTAGACGAATGGACATCGAATTTTTAACCCTTTGCACTCGAGACCGTTTTCGGGCAGACTAATTAGCAGCTTGAAATGTTTTGTAGCGATTTTGGTGAATTATTACCGCGCATCCTGTCGAATTTAAAAACAGATGGCTGCAATATTTCCAGAAGCTATTCACACCGTCCCCAACAACGGCTTTAACTGGGAACATTCCAGAAGTAGGGCAAGATGTCCCGGTCTCACCACTAACCAGGGACGATGTACAGGCAGCAGTACGGAACATCAGAAAAAATAAGACTTCTGGAATAGATGGAATACCAGCAGAACTGCTCCAGTGCGGGGGTTCCCATTTAAATAACCTTTTGCATCGATTAATATGCAGAATATAGTCAGAGCAGTTTCCAGAGGACGGGCGGAAAAGTATAATATGCCCTGTACACACAAAGGGGGACAAGATAAGGTGTGAAAATAATAGAGGCACCGCCAACTCTGCACGTCTTATAAAGTGCTCTCCAAAATCAAAGAAAGAAAATTATAGTCGTAATATAACAGTATTATAGCAGAGCATCAGGGAAACTCCGTAAGACTTCAAACAAACATAATACAGTATCGATAAAAGTGTGCTGTATAAAGTAAGGCTTGACATTGGCGTCCCAACAAAACTAGTCCGCATACTCAAGGTCACGATGCTAAACACTGAGTCCCAGGTCAAGGTAAACGGTGAACTAGCGGACAGCTTTATAACGGAATCAGGTTTAAAACAAGAGGATGATCTTGCCCTAACGTTTTTTAATATTGCGCTGGAATACGTCATCAGGAAGACATCAGCTGAAACCTCGGGTACACTAATGTTCAAGTCCATACAATTAGTAGCATATACTTATGACGTCAATATTATGGCACGTTCAATCATAGATGCCAAAGAAGCATTTCTGAGCTTCTGAAGCAAACCGAATTGGCGTACGAGTTAATGAAACTAAAACTAAATTCATGACTCGAACGAAGATGAAAACTCCAGTTCGATAAAGCCTGACCGTAGGAGACTATAACCTTGAATGTGTGGACAACTTTACCTACCTTGGAGCCAACCGTAATAGAAGAGGCGCCGAAAAGGATGCGATTGGACGCCGCATAAATGGCGCAAGTAAAGCATATTGCTTCGTACTGCCCATTCTATGGTCGAGAGTGGTGCACAGACAAAATAAGCTCCGCATTTATAAAACACTAGTCAAACCAATGCAGTTATATGGAAATGAAACATGGACCCTGACGAGCGAATCCGAAAAGGCAGTGGACGTATTTGAAGAAAAAGTGCTCCGGAAAATTTACGGCTCAGTGAAACAAGGAACAGAGTGGTGACAACGTTACAACGATGAGTTGTATGAACTATTTGATGATCCACCTGTTTCCTCTTGCCATGTAGAAAAAATGGAAGCAAACCGGCTACCCAAAAGAAGATTAACGGGTGGAGCACAAGCTAGTAGTCCAGCGGAAATGCCGAATATTCGATGGGAAGACACGATAGAAGGTGACAGCAGATCCTTGTTGGGAGTAAACAACTGACGGGCAAGGTCGGAGAAAGGTGATGATTGTAGGAGATTAATCCTGGAGGCCAAGGTCCAGTTCGATGATGATTATCGCGCATCGAATTGCCGCACCGAAAAAGTGGTGATCGACGGTCACCTCTCGAGTGCAAAGGGTTAATTGTTTCGAAACAGAACATAATCCATAGCTTGGAGTAGAACGGCAACCATCCCTACTAAAGAAAAAATAATTGGGGCATACAATAACTACGACCAAAAATCAACTGGGGTGGAAAATTGCGTCGACCACATGACTAGCCATAAACCGGAAAAAGTCGTTGTATTATAAATATGGTTTTAGATGTCCACTGTTGGGATACAGCATAGGTCAGTATTGGCACTTAGCTCCCTGCATGTGGTATTAGTTTAATCAGATTGTCCGTTTGGTCGGCTTATACAAGCTTCTATTTTCGTGGCGGATATTCCAACTCTGTTGCGTGATCTACTAAAGCCATCAAATTCGGACAATCTATATTCTCCTATACTTTCTTCTACTACGCCGATATCTCGGCAGGTGTAGTCGGAATCCCTGTTCGTTTGGCATGTTCACACCATTCCTGTTTTTCTCTAGACGTTATTTAGACATCATTTCATTATTGTGAGGTCAAAGAGCTCCTGCCATTACAATCCGTATTATTTCTTTCTAGGGAGTTTCATATAATTCCCTCTTAACTGTTGCTAGGTGCACTTCAACTATCAGCTTTTTCGTTTCCCAACCAAACCTCTGTGCCCACCAGGAACCTTTGTTAGTTTTACTCTCTAGGTTTCAGCAATGTCTCTATTGTAGCATTTGGCTTAATCCTCAAGGTACCATTGATGCCTAGGCATGACAATCGCTGGATCTTTTCTAGCTAATAGTTATTGGCATCACTGTAGTAGTTGACAGGGGAGGTGTTTAGTGGGTAGTCCAGTCGCGCATGGGAGTCTCACACTCTGTGCATAAATAGCATTCACCTCCCTACCACAAAAAAAAAAATCACTTTAGTAGTATAGATTCGTGGCGATTTTAATCCCCACATGTTCTGGAATATTTCCTGAAAACATATCACAGCATCCGCTACAACTGCCAAAGCTGTGAGCTTCCAAACGCTAAACAAGATATTTTAAACTGAATACCGAACAGATAACTATAGATGAAATAACTGCATAACTGTAACAGAAATAGGAATGAAAGAACAACCTTTTTCGCTGGAAAGCAGTAGCAAGACGATGAAGAGAAAATTCAATTTGCACTTATCGTTGTTTAAACAGACATACGAAAGCGCTTACTGAAACGCCCTTTACGTTCTGTAGGACTCGACATTAGCGTTCCAACTAAACTCGTCCACATGATTACGGTTACAATACTAAATACCTCCAGTCTCAATTGAAGGTCTAAGGCATCTCACTGAAAGCTTCCGGACTTACCAGATTCAGAACAGTGGGATAGACTTGTTTCAATGCTGTTCAACTTTTCTCTGGAACGTGGAGATAAATTGATGAAATCAAGTGCAAACAATTGTTGACATTGTCAAGACATCATTATGTAAAGGTAAATTTTAGAGGTCAATGAAGTTTCTTTATACTTAGAAGCTGAAGCGAAAAAAATCGGTCTTGCGTCAATGGAGCGCAAATTTAATTTATGAGCCAGTCGTGAAAAGACGCACCAATTTGACAAAGCCTAATCCTGTGGAAAGCTTTCTGTACTTAGAAGTTCACCATGCTAAAAATCGCATTGAAATGGATGTGACCTGGCGCTAAGAAATGCCGCAAATAAAGAGAAAGGGTGAGAAGCTTCTACAGAAAATTAAAGCTTTACACATACAAATCAATGATTAAGTCTGTGCTTCTACATTGATGCGAAGCCTGGCTTCTAAAGCATGCTGACCTGGAAAAGATGGATGTGTTCGAACGCAATGTTCTAAGGTAAATATAGTGAAGGGAGAGTCTCAGGACAAATACCTGAGTGTCAATGATCTTCACTGTGACATGACGAAATATATGGCGTCATCAATTATCCATATATCCTGGCAGTAGGTAAAATGCTATGGGAACGGAAACCCAGACAGAAAACCAAATCATGCAGGTCCACAAGGGGAACCAAATTACGGTGCAGGGGGTCGGATCCCCAGTACCGGCGGCAGAGGGTAGTGAGCGAGCAGGCTCCCAGCCGTCGTCATCCAGCGACTGCAATGTTATAGAAGTGGTGAACTTGGCTTCTGTAACAGATATAACTACAAGCAAACAGGACGCTAGCACGGAGAACCCTTTCAGGCAAAAACCGCTGTTGGCAAGAACACCGATAAAGCAAGTCACCGATTGCGGGGGGAGGCAGCAAACCCCAGAAACACTATCAAAGTCAACATCACAGGTTAAATCATCGGAGACAGACCACAGACGGACTAACGAACGAAAGAAGGCAGAGTGCGTTGTGCAACCTGGCATCATTGCGGCCTTTGGACGCAGTAGAAAGACTATGCGCACCCCGGAGCGTCCAGTGCAAGACGTACACAATCCAGATCAAGCTGCGACACCAACAGAGGCCAGTGTAAGACTGGGGGAGGGAGAAGCTTTGCCGTTGGCCGACGCCACTTCAAACGCGACCCAAGCGATAGAAGTAAAAGGGCTAGGAAGCGGGGGCCTCTCCCAAGAGGTGGCGCCAAATAACACAATCGCCCTTGACCGCGCCGAAGAGGAGCGGCTTACTCGGAAAGCGGAGACTATCGTCAAACAACTGAGGGCTGCCTGCGAAGTGCAGAAAAACATAGGCAAGAGTGTCAAGAATGGCATTCTTGAACTGGAGGAGCTTTTTGACCGCATAATGCACTACAGGCGGAGGTGGCTTGCAACCGAAAAGCACCAAAAAGACACGCTCTCCCTCGAAGCATCAGTGGGTCCTAGCAGCAGCAAAAGAATGGCCGGTAGCCCAATTGAAGGCGACCGTGAGAAAAGGAGGAAGGACGAGACCATAAACGAAGTTGACACTCCAGGCGAGGAGTTTCATGTGGTGGGAAACAAGGCAGCGAAAAAAGCGGCCAAAAAGCTACTCCTAGAAAAAACAGACAAAGAGCTCAACCAAGAAAAGAACAAAGAACCCCCCGATATACCGCAGAAAACAAAAAGCGAACCGCGGCGCAAACCCTTGCGAGAGGCACTGCTTATTAAACCCACTAAGGGCCGAACCTACGCAGATGTCCTCCGTGAAATTAAAGGAGCGGTCAAGCCAGACGACACCAAAACTGCCATCAAAGCAGTTCGACCAACCCGGACCGGTGGCCTGCTGGTGGAATTCGGGCCAGAGGCCACAAACAAAGATGCATTCCGTGACGCGGTTCAAAAGGTTCTTGGAGATGCGGCAACGGTTGCCTCGCTCGAACCAATGGCCACCCTGGAAATCAGGGACCTCGACTGCGTCACGGACAAAGCTGAAGTAGAGGATGCCATCAGGAGGGAGTTCCCCAGCTTAAGTGAAGTCAAGGCAAGATGACACGTGAAAACACAAGGGGGCAACGCATGGCTATTGTCGAACTAGCTGATAAAGACGCCCAGCAAATCCTGGCGAAGGGCAAAATTAAGATAGGTTGGGTGATCTGCAGGATACGGAGAAGAGCGATCCCTATCCGCTGCTTCAGATGCCTCGAATACGGACACACCGCGTATGGCTGTAGGGGACCCGACAGGAGATCTCTGTGCTACAAATGTGGTGAAACGGGGCACAAAAGGAAGGAGTGCACGAACGAGGCAAAATGCATTCTTTGCAAATCTAGTACCTCGGCCATCTGGGTTCGAGACAGCACCCGCCTTCAGGTGCAGGGCCATGGACGCGGGGATGGTTTTGTGTGGGTGCGGTGTTCAGGGATAACATATTTCAGTGTTTATCTGACGCCTAACGAGGCAATGCGATCTTTTCGAACCAAACTCGATGCCCTGGAGGACGCTGTCTCGAACACAGAGGGCCACATGCTGGTCGGGGGAGACTTCAACGCTAGAGCCATTGAATGGGGTATGCCACAATCCGACCCAAGGGGAAAGCAAATCTTGGACATGGCGGCCAGAACAGCGCTTTTTGTCCTAAATACTGGTAATACCCCTACTTTCCGCCGATGGGGTTGCGTAGGAACCATACCCGATGTGACACTCGCTTCGGAGTCCCTGGTACCTAGAGTACACAACTGGCGAGTACTAGAGGACTACTCGGCTAGTGATCACCAGTATATAGCGGTTGAGATTCACGACAGTGCCACTCTGCGTGCATATGCCCAAACTTCAATCCTCGGATGGAAGACTGGGAGGATGGACGTTGAGAGGTTCGCTGACGCGCTTACGGCAGGCGCACCGTTGCTGGGAGCTCCGCCAGGGAGTGGAGGGCCCACAGCCAAGGACTTGGTTAACTCAACTATGAGTACCATCATAGCTGCTTGCGAGTCTTCCATGCCCCGTCGGAGACCCCGACACGGTAAGCCTCCAGTATACTGGTGGTCAAACGAGATCGCCGAACAAAGAAGCGAGTGCCACAAACTTCGGCGAGAGGCCCAGCGGGCGCGAACACGGGAGGAGGCAGACACTAGGCTAGCAGCATACAAGTCCGGCAGGAAATATCTTCGCAGGCTTATTAACAAGAGCAAGGCCCGATGCTGGCAAGACCTCGTGGATGATGTAAATAGGGATCCGTGGGGCCTTGGCTACAAGCTGGTCATGGGGAAACTTGGTGCCCTACGGAAGCCTTGTATACATGACGCGGAAAAGATGGACGCGATAGTGCGGGGACTCTTCCCCGCCCACCCCGTCCGTGTTGACGCTGTCCGTGGTGAAACAGCGGTCGAGTGCCCACTCTTCACACAGCTGGAACTGGAGGAGGCAGTCCTCTCCCTGAAAGCGAGGAAGGCTCCAGGTCCAGATGGTGTTCCAGCTGAGGTTTTGCAGCTCGTCTATCACCATTGTCCTGACTTGCTGCTCAGCACATTCAACGCTTGCCTACGGGACGGGGTTTTCCCGGGTACGATGGAAGGTGGCGAGGCTCGTGCTGATCAGCAAGGGGAAGGGAAATCCCGAATCGCCGTCTGCATACCGCCCGTTATGCATGCTAGACACGGCTGGGAAAGTGCTAGAGCAACTCATCAAGGGAAGACTTACTGACGCGATTCGTGCTGCTGGGGACCTATCTCCTCGGCAGTACGGCTTTAGAGCAGGACGTTCTACCATTGATGCGATTGCAGAGGTGGTGAACGCGATCCGAAAGGCAGAGGCATGTAGTCGCACCAAGCGACGGATCGTCCTGTTGGTGACACTCGACGTCAGGAATGCCTTCAACTCCGCTAGATGGGTGGATATTCTGGACACGCTGGAAAACTCTTTTCAAGTTCCAGAATATCTAATGCAGCTTTTGAGGAACTATTAAAAGACCGAAGCCTGCTCTACGACACGACACAGGGCCAACGAAGGATGGAAATTACATCGGGTGTTGCCCAGGGATCTATCCTTGGTCCGGACCTGTGGAACGTGTCTTACGACGGGCTACTGAGACTTGAGATGCCAGATGAGTCGCGCTTGGTCGGCTATGCGGATGATGTTGCGGCTCTGGTCGCGGGACGCGCCGTTGAACAAGCGCAACTTAGGCTAGGTATGCTAATGCGCCGAGTGAGGGACTGGATGACTGCTCGCGGGCTCAGTTTAGCACTGGAGAAAACCGAAGTGGTCATCTTGACGAAAAAGAGAATCCCTAGAGTAAGGATGATCAGTATTGGAGATATACAGGTCGAATCGAAGCCAGCGGTGAAGTACCTGGGGCTACTGATCGACTCGAAGATGAGTTTCTCTGAGCAAATCAGGGCAACGGCTGAGAAGGCAGCTTCGGGAATATCGGCCCTGAGTCGACTTATGGCCAACGTAGGGGGACCCAGCCCATCAATAAGATGCCTCTTGATGAGTGCTGTAGGGTCAGTGCTACTGTACGGAGCAGAGGTATGGGGCGACGCTCTCAGCAAGGAGGTATACCGAAAACGATTGGCACAGGTACAGAGAAGAGGAGCACTGAGAATTGCATCTTCGTATCCAACAGTCTCCGACTCGGCGGTGAGAGTGATTGCAGGCGTGATACCTGTCGCCCTCCTTGCTAGAGAGCGCCGCGCTATTTACCTGCGCCGAAACGAGGATGCGAGGGAGATGGTTGTCCGCGAGGAGAGACAACGCTCGCTCAACGATTGGCAGCAGTCTTGGAGGAATTGCACGAAGGGAAGGTGGACTGCGCGCCTCATTCCGGATGTGAGACCGTGGCTAAATCGAAGGCATGGTGAGACTGACTTCTATCTGACCCAGCTTTTGAGCGGGCACGGGTGTTTTCAGTCTTACCTGCACAAGATCGGTAAGTCACGGTCTCCCGATTTTCGGTTTTGCCCAGGAGAGGAGGACAATGCATGTCACACATTTTTTGCGTGTACCAAATGGGCCAGGCTGCGAAGGGAACTCTACAGGGAGACGGGAGAGCTCACCCCGGATAATATAGTTGCGGTGATGCTCGAATCGGTTGACAAATGGAACCAGGTGGCACATTATGCTCGGGCAGTCCTAAAATATAAAAGGGACTCGCAGCAGCCGGAGGTGCTGGGGCTGGGGGATCGCTCTTCTGGCATTTCCTCCTCCCCTCTCCCCTCTCCCCTCCCGCTAGGAAAGGGACTCCCCAGCTTGAAGGCGCCCCACGGCGTAATAAAACGAGACCTGGCCCGAAGTAATGTGTCAAACGGTTCCAGGCTAGGTTCTCAGATTGACAGGGGAAGTGTTTAGTGGGTAGTCCAAGGGTATCCTCCATGGGAGTCCCACACTGCCAGACTCGGCGGGCGTAAATGCCTTCACCTCCCTACCACAAAAAAAAAAGAAAAAAAAAAAGGTAAATATATAGCGAAGTTAAGCATGGAACCTCCCTGTGGGGGTTTCGGTCCTCCATTAAACTTGTCCTCAGGCGAACCGTAGTGGACACCCTGACCGTGCAATTAGCGGGTGGATGACAAATAAACTACCACCGGCAGATCAAAGTTGGCTGAGTTGAAGCGCTGATACCGCTCCATTCAGGACGTATTGTTATGAAATCAGTAAATCAACACTGTTTTAGATCAGGTGAATGGCGACAAAACTCGCATTGAAAAAGGATACTCTTTAGGTACATGCAACGTCCGATTTCCATATTGACCAAGTTCACAACTATTAAACGGGGCCTCAACATACAAGTATAAAGTTAATATTCTTGCTATGCAGAAACCAAATGGCATGGCAATGAGGCACTTCATATTTACCACTGACAGATCACAAGATGCAATTACCAACGAAAACGGATCGCAGTTTATAGATTTCGCTGCTACTAGACGCCTCCTCTGTGCACATTTCTTTTACCGAGACATCCACTAGGGAATATGGGCATCTTCTCACGATCACAAATTAACCAAATCGACCACGTTCTCAATCAATAAAGAAGAGCTGCCACTAGCGTTCTTGGTTCTCGTTCATTCCGCAGAGCAAACTGTGATACCGACCACTATCTATGCAGGATCAAATTCTGATGCCGCATTGCCAGGAATTTAAAACCGATAAACAATTCATACCAGGATACAAGTTAGAAAAGCTCAGTAATATCGACTTATTTTTTATCGTTAAAAGACTTCAACAGCCATGCAGGTGGCAGCAAATAGTGATGAAATCAAAAGAACGCTGCGAAAAAGGTCTTGGAACATGGGCCAAAAAGCAGCGGAGTGATTGGTTCGGCGAAGTATGTTTAGACGCGGCTGAAAAAGAAACCAAGCCTATCAAGACTAGGCATGACAACCAACTCGGCACAAGATAAATATAGAATTATAACAAGCTCCGACAACGCGCCAAGAAAATAGTTCGGAATAAACAAATGATACAAATCAAAGGCATCAATGAAAAAATTAAGTTAAATGAAGCTAGATCGGCATATGGCTCGATCGAACAATACGTCAAGACCAGCGACCAACGAATATCTTATTTCAACTTTAGATTACGCTTTAAAAATGCGCAATGGAAAATAATTGGTGTCTAGGATACTTTCACGCGCACACGCTCAGAACAACAAATGAAGCTGTCAATACCCCAAGAGCTGAACAAGATGCCACTGTCGCTCAACCGACAGTAGATCAAGTACAGGCAATTGTACGTGACCTCAAAAAAACAACCCTTTTGGGACTTTATAATCTTCTTCACAAGCTCATATGCAAAATATGAGCTGATGATCAATCAGACGGTTGCGAAAAAGCATGCTCTGCCTTTGGACTCTCCTGATTTGGCTTCTTGTGATTTCTTTGTGCGGGATTTTTGAAATCCCGTGTTTATGTGAATCGTACAAGGACCCTACAAGATTCTAAGGCCAACACCCACGAAGAAATTCCAACATAATGCCTGCTATGATGGCAAGAGTCATGAGGAACGCCAGAAATCGGTTTACTCAGTGTATGGAAAATGGGGAAATTCACCTACCTGATTTTATCTGTAAAACTACATAAATCAAAACTTTAGGTATGCGCCTACATTTTAAAAAATTAAAATATTCCGACTCATACAATGGGTTTTATTAAGTTTTGAAAAAAAGAAGTTATGCTGCTTTGTACATTGCGAAAACATAATAGGAGAATGTAAAGATGGCTTTCTAAGGGTGTGATTTACGGCTTATCAGATATTCTGAGTAAAACTGGTGCTAGAGAAGTGCTGGAGATAAAAAGATGTGCATCAGCTCTTGCTAGATATCAAGCAAATGTACGATATTATCGACAGACCTGTTTTGTATAAAATACCAGAAGATAAACAACACAACACCAGAAGAAAGTGTATCGGTGACTCTATCTTTTACTTTAAGGGACCCTCCAAAGTTGCTACGTTAATATCAAATGGTGAGGGCAACAATAAAAATTGAATCGGCTCGTCTGCCGACAGCAAAATGAAAAACGTGAAAATCGAAGGAGAGTGGTGTTGTTATTCCCTTCGGGCCCCATGCTGGGCGCCATTTGTATTGATTGTTTTTTCGTCCGAATTCGTGTAGGATACGGGTGCCGATTTTCTGGCACAAGTGTCAGCGAACTATAAAGAAGACCGAGCACGGCTGACTGGCTTCACTTGACAACCACGTACGCGTGCTTGCCAGCCAACTAGCTATGAGGCGGGTTGATGTCGCGTTAAGAAGCTTCAATACAAAATATTAATCATGCATATTCTACGCTACAAGACATTTTGATCAATTTTTATTATCTTTAGAAATGTTCTAATATGTGTACATGACACTCTATAGTAGTCAATTATTTTGTTTATTTGATATCCGCAGGCCAATTATCTTTTTTTCTTGGAAAGCCGTCGGGCCTTGCTTTTTGCGTGAGCAGACGCGTTTCGACTTCCTTGAGTCATCTTCACTGTCTAAAGGATGTATGGAAGGGAATACTTTATAGTAATTCAAAACTTTTTTGTCTCTTTAAAGTTAGCGGACGCCGAGGCTTGAGACGAACGCAAACATATACAAAAAGGAACCGTTACTTTTCCTGAAGAAGGTCGTTGCATTACAAGGGGAGCGTCAAACCTAAAGATGTTAAAGTGGCTGAAGTAAACCACCCATTTCTGCTTAAAGGATGGAAACTTGACTGGTGTAGTTAACTTAAATCTAGTAAAATAACAAATTAAGTAGTTTCGACGAGGATTGGAGGACGCGGTCAATGGACCGAAACACGTGGAGGCGCTTGTTGCAGGAAGTGAAGGCCCGAGAGGGGCTGTAGAAGAAGAAGAGTTTCGACAGGGTGACCAGCTTCTCTCCTCAGGAGCAGCCACTCCTGATTGCCACGGGGCTGGTTGACTGATTATGTTTATTACAAAAGACTTTATTGAGCTTTATAAGCTGCGAACAAAATAGTTTGTAAGAAATACTTTAGTGTAAGTCCGTTATAACGAAATACGTTTTGTTCAAAGATAACAGAGTGTAGCAAATTATTTAAAAAATAGAAACTGTGAAATCATCATTTTCCTAAAGAACTGATAATAATAATCTTTATTCAATATTTTGTATTACAATTGTAGAAAGTAACTTATTAGGAGATCTGAGTCTACGTTCATTACTGCCATAGTAAAATCAATTTAGCATAACTGAATCAATGATTATATTTTTTTGTTGTATACATTTTTGCCAATTTTTTCCAATTAATTTAGATCTAATTTGTTTGAAGATTGGCGTTAATCTCACTGGTGGTAACTGCCTGCCGTAAATCCCCGATAAGAATAATATCAAGTTCAACATATTGTCCACGGGGAAATGAATTTTTAAAAATTTTTCCTGCATTTACCTATCTATATACAACTTTTTAATCTTCATAATCATTTGCAAAACGAAGCTAAACTTCCCACCGGACACTTCCAGAGTGCCTCACTGCTGTTTTGGCGTAGCCTTCTTGTGGTGTGAAGGCGTTCCGACATTGGGACGAGTGAAGGCGGTAGATCATTCTTGGAGCGTTTAGAGAAGATGAGCTAAGACAGCGTTGTAGGAGCTAAACCAGAGTTGACGATCAAAAACAGCGTTTTGGCGAGCAAAAACAGCAGTGAAGGAGGACAGCGTCGGCGAAAAGTGGTGTGGAAAGTGTATTGCGGCGGAAGAATTATTCTTCCGGTACGTTCGGTACATTCGGTACTCTTTTTCTGGGCTCACGCCTTTCCCTCACTTTTTGTTAGAACCTCGGTAAAGGAAGCTAAACTAAGAATTCGTTAAGGCACCGTTTTTCGTCTGAGGTATCTTCTATTATCTTACCGTTGTGTCACTATTCCGATCTTACGCATATCAGTCCAATATGGTAGTTCTCATATATAACCTCAATCATTGAAATCGACACATGCGTCGTTGTTATGCAAACACATCGCCAAGTAACAAAAAGGTCCTTCTCAACCGTAACGCTCGTTTACGTTTATTCGATACCCATTGCCTTCGGAAAAGATTTCATGAAAGTAATGTGCCATAGTTTAGTGAAAACTCAACTACAATATATATTTTCAGTATGGGAATCACTGATTTGAATTTTCCAGACAAATTATATATATAAAAGTAACGAATCAAGTTTCAAATGGCGATTAACCCTATAATTTGCATTCATGCAATCCTTACCATTTCATGGGGAAATTTAGAAAATATTACATATAACATTGTCATCTAAGAATGTAAGAAGGATATAATCAGGATATAAGTTCATTATCACCCGGAAGACGAATGCTGAGGGCAAAGCAATCATGAAATCTTCCCCAAAGATATTGCTTTAAATCATTTAGATTATATCATTTAAGCTACATTTAGAATTAACTTATTGGTTATTTCCGATAGAATGGATTGGCAAAAATGTACCGTTATTAAGAAAATTAAGGATACTGATCCTTTTCACCATATATAGCTCAAAGATTCTGCGTCCATTAAATCCTTGAAGTGTCGCAAAATAATGGATATATTTCTTACAAAAGTGCATTAAAATTTAATTTCTTGACGTCCACGTATCACATTTAACTTTTAATATCACCAGAGTCCTTGAAAGGATTACAATTCCATGCCGATACATTTAAGTCAAATATGTCTCTTTCGTCTGAAACCTTAACAATGAAAATCCTTATATGCGTCGATCAGTCATGCCGAAAAATCGGGGTGAAAGTCAGAAGTTTTCCTATTTTAACGGCAAATGTCCCTTGCTGTTATTTGCTTCACATGTCCTTCAAATGGGACCTAATAGAAAGAAGGTCCCATGTCTACACTTTGCCGGAAACAGGACTCTTTATATCTTCCCATTCAAAAGTTATGCGTGAATATATATGAAAAAGCAACAACAAAAGAATATACGGGTGAGACTGATAGCCTCCTCTCTTTTGGAAGTCGCTTAAAAATATTGAAATATTGAATATTAGCTAATATTAAAATTAAAGAAGAATATTCTACCCAAAGGAATAATCAAATATAAATCAGATTCTAAGTTTAACATAAAATTTCAAAGCAAGTCGTTACTACTTCAGATCTGTAATGGTTAGTTCGAGACAAGTTCAAAACAATCAGGCATGACTCGACTCATGAATGGCATTGGCACCATCACGGAGAAATAAAAATCACTTTTACTTGTCATCTGTTACTGGACGCGTTTAACTCTCTCCCGTCGTTCGGCATCACTGGCACACGCATTGTTTCTTAAATTAGGAATTAAATGTTATACCTTCTTGTTAGTAAAATACGAATAGAGTTTAACTAGCGTATTGATATTATCCTACATCCTAAACTCTGTATTGGTGACCTAGTAATTTTACGCGCAAAGACATTTGACTCCAACGCGTACAATCTTGTCGTGCTGTTAAGTGAGCCCCGAAATGGCGGACGAAGAGGATATTAACATACCGGAGGCGTCGATCCTTAAGCTATCTGGAACCCCTCAGCGGCCGACATCGTACAGTAATCCTACCACACTCGCGCAAAATGCGGCATGGATATTGCCCAAATTGGATTCAGTCTCGAATTTGAAACTGCCACCATTTTGGCAACGCAAACCCACATTGTGGTTTGCTCAAGTAGAGGCACAATTTATTGCTAATCGAGTAGTTACAGACAGTGCAAAATTTAATGCGATAGTCGGATCCATGGATTTTGCCATTCTGAAGCAAGTTTCGGATATAGTGGAACGACCACCAGCAACTGAAAAATAGCAGACTTGAAACGACGACTGCCCCCGAAACCCGTCTCACAAAAGTGGAACTGGGTGACAAAAAGCCGTCACATTCAGAGTGCGAAATGAAATCGGTGGCAACTGATCAATTATCGGATGAAGCAGTGCGATCTTTGTGGCTTCGTCGATTATCCGGACAAGTACGTGCGATTTTGACAGTTGCAGCCCATGTAGAGACTGAAGCTCTCACGGCAGTGGCTGATCGAATTGTATCGGAATATAATTCATGGCCTTCCATTTCGGAAACAAAATGTCAAGTTTCAAGGGATAATGAGTAATCGCCGCGTTGACAGAACGGATCAGCAAATTGGAATCAAATTTCAAACAATGTAAAAGTCTATCTCACTATCGCTCGCGTTCGCGCTCACGTTCACATATTTCGAAGGGACTTATCATAAACGGTTCGGAAAAAATGCAAAGAAGTGCAAAGCTCCGTGTAATTTTGATGATAATTCGGAAAACTAAAAAAGTCGTCACATGTCGGAGCAATGTGTAACGGCAATATGGAACAGCACCGTCTAGTTATTCGCGACCGCCAAAGCGGTACCTTGTTTCTGGTGGTCACAAGGGCGGATATTTCTGTGGGGCCTGTGGAATTTAATACGAAAACAAACAAATCGTCAGAGATCAAGTTATACGCTGCGAACGGAACCACAATAGACACATTTGGGGAATAATTGTTCAATTTAGACATTGGCATCCGACGGAATTTGTGTCACGACCGATTTTAGGTGCAGATTTGTTAGAGATATAATTTATTCGTAGATATAAAACAAAAACGCCTTATCGATGGAAACACGAATCTTGATTCAATCACGACAGTTATTAGAAAAAATGCAACCAGAATTCCTGCATTTCTGCAATTGAGAATATAAACGTGTTCGCAAACCTGTTAGCACAGTATTCGGGACTCACATCATCGTCAAACTACAGGCAACCCGCATCACATAATATTAAGCACCATATTCAAACCAAAGGACCACCAGTGGTGGAAAAAACACGCCGATTGCCACCTCAGAGATATAGCGTTGTGAAAGCTGAATTTGATTACATGATTCAGAAAGGAATATTTAGGCCATGAAAAAGTGCCTGGGCGAATCCGCTTCATGTCGTACCCAAGAAGTCTGGAGAAATCAGACCTTGCGGTGACTAACGATGTCTTCATGCGATGACTTGTCCTGACCGATATGCTGTTGCACATGTGCAGGATTTTTCATATGGACTCAGCGCAAAAACAATTTTCACAAAATTAGAGCTCACGCGCGCCGACTATCACATACCAATATGTGACGAAGATATTGAAGAGACAGCGATCACAACACCTTTTGCTTTATTTGAGTTTGTCGTCGTGCCCTTTGGTCTGCGAAATGCTGCGAAAACCTTTCAGCGATTTTTAGATAACGTTTTGCGTGGACTTCATTTTGTATACGCATATTTAGACGACATTTTGATTGCATCGTCTACCATGGAGGAACGCATAGAACATTTGAGTAAAGTTTTTGATCGCTTAAAGAGATACACTATTAAAATAAACCCATCAAAATGTATACTGGGAGCGGATAAAGTGGAATATCTTTCCTTTCCACGTCCATCCAATATTTTGAACTATGAAATAATTAGGAATGCTGAATTTTTATCGACGTTTTTTTTTTAATGCAGCATCCGTTTTAGCCCCACTTAACGCATATCTGACAGATAGCCGAAAAAATGATAAATGACTCATTTTGTGGAACCAAGTAACTCTGAACGCTTTTGAAAAAAGCAAAGAGGTACTAACAACAGCAAGCCTACTAGCATATCCCAAGGATATTGTGATTTTGACGCCTCGGACACTGAAATAGGAGCAGTCCTTGAACAATATGAGTAAAACACTTGGAAACCTCTTGGATTTTTCTCCAAAAAACGGTCAACAGTGCAAACGCAGTTGCTAGGCGGAACAACGATTCGCACAACTGCGTACCATCCATCATCCAAAGGCATGGTAGAAAGGTGGCACCGATCTTTAAAAGCATCTCTTATGTGCCATGAATCATTTCATTGAACTGAAACACTACCAATAGTACTGTTTGGACTTCGAGTAGCATTTAAGGAAGACATTGGTTGTTTGGAATCTGAAATGACATACGGCACTACACTTAGATTGCCAGGAGAATTTTCCCACGACGAGGAATTACCCAGCGACCCGCAAATATTGTATTTGTTGAGAAGTTTCGACGAGATATGCAGCGATTATGAACCATACCAGTTGCACTTCACAGGCGAGATAGTGCATTTGTGTATAAGGATTTGTATACATGCACTCATGTTTTTCTACGAAACAACTCGGTAAAGAGGCCACTACCTCCACCTACACGGGACCGCATAAGATCATCGAAAGAATTTCTGACGTTGCCTTAAAGATTCAAGTAAGGGAAAAGCAAAGGACGGTATCAACCGAACGATTCAAGACAACGTTCATCATTAATCCAGATCAGGAAATGGAAGACAAATTACCAGAGAGTGAACAGGATTCATCAATGCACGGCCAGTAAAAACATACGTTGCGAATCAAACGAAGAAAAAATCTCTTTTCGCACGTAACTACTCCTCATCAGCTAGCAGTTACTCAGGGGGAATGTTGTAGCGGTTAGTTCGAGAAAAGTTCAAATATAATCAGATATGACTCGACTCATAGATGGCACTGACATCATCACGGAGAAATAAAAATCACTTTTACTTGTCATCTGTTTCTGTACGCGTTTAGCTCTCCCGTCGTTCGGCATCACGCGCATCCGCATTCATCCCGATTGTTTCTTCAAGTTGAAATTAAATGTTATACCTTCTTGTTAATAAAATACGATAGAGTTTAAGTAGCCTATTCTTGATACTACCCTACATCCTGAACTCTATAAATCAATCATTCCAAAATCCAATAATTCAAAAAGTCGGGCTTCACTAAAAACCTCGTTACTAATGTATGATTGAAGATATCTGTAATCGTTGTCATCAGCTGATCTATACAAGTCTCGTGACCCCAAGCGAATTCCTCTTTCTGGAAAAAACTGGAGCCGAGCAATTCAAATAAAATGCATATTTTTTTTTAAGACCTTGTATGCTCTAAAATTAAGTATCAATCCAAACTTTATCACAAGCTCGATATCACGAACCACCAGTAGTTACAGTTACCAACCATTTTGGTCGCACATAGCGTATATTTGTTTGTAGTGCCTATTTTGCAGTCTTCAAATTTTGTAATTGCTGAACACGAAGTTACAAGCCCCATGTCTTCCTATAAACTTGGAAAAAGCTATGCGAACACTGTTGGAGTCTTTAAGGACTATCAAATAGGCCAAAAGTGTAAAAAAAATACGTCAAAGTCGGAATAAAGTCAAGCCCATTTTAATATTTTTCTTGGGTTATAAAGGTGTATTGCTCATGAATATGCTCCAAGACTTTAAAACATAAAAGACTTTATTCTAATCTGCAAAAATTGTTGACACTCAGAAGAGAGTTTTCGCGCGAGTAGTGACTGACTTCTCTGAACAAAATAACTCCAGCGCATTCATCGAATCTTGCACAACTGTTTTACCAAAACAGGTTTACACAACTCTAGCAGCTTCTGCACGGTCGTGAAATATCCCCAGAAACTTTTGGCTTATCGCAATTTTGAAAATTCGGCTTAAGTGCAACACAGAGGCAGTTGAAGCGAATGCATCGAGTGAAATTAAAGCTAATCTGAAAATTGACATCTAGAACTGCTTCAGGGTGTGGTAGAACCGATATAAGCGGCCGCTTTTGTCGAATATAGTTTAGTTTGAAGAGTGTTACGAACCTTATGACGTAAAATGTAAGCACAAAGGCATGAACGCAGGTCAGATTATTAAAACCTTGCACCCTACATATCCTTGAGAGGTTGCACTCATGATGAAAACTTGTTTTGATAATAGGGAAGATAATTCTTGTTTTGGAAAAATACTGGAATAAAAAGAGAGTTACTAATGCTAATTATAAAACAAAAATACGTTACTGCTCGACGTAAGTAAATGAAGGATGAATTCATTGGTCCGAAAAAAATTCGATTTCTTCTTCTTCGTCACTACAGCTCCTCTTGCGCCTTCGCTTCCTGCAAATACCGCCTCCAACTGTTGCGGTCCATTGACCGCGTCCTTCAATTTCGAAATCCGAGCAGCGATTAACCGTCTTCGTCGACTGAGTCAGACCTTCCTTGGTTTCCCCACTGGTCTCCGCCCTTCAGTTCTCCCATCAAATACCCTTTTTGGGTATCCGTTGTTCGTCCATACGTGGCCAGCTCATTGCACCTTCCGGAGTCTTACAATCATTGAGACCTCCGGCTCGTCCTCATGGTTGTATCGACTTCACCATTGGTCCCCGTCTAGCTTCGCTCCGATTATTCGCCTGAGGACCCGTCGCTCAAAGGAATTCAATATATTTGCGGATGCTGGGACTAGGGTCCGTGTTTCACACCCATAGCATAACACAGTCTTATACTTGGAGCTTTGTTTTCCTGTGTATGCAGCAGGTCTTCAAGATCGTCAAAACTGAAAAAAAATATTTTATTTGCGAGCTGTATTCTTCGGCGTATTTCGGCTCTTTCATTACTGATTCTCGTGTGATATTTTGTGTATTTGAGATATTTTTCCTCGACTGCGTCATGCACTTTGTTTTATTCTCATTGATTTGTAGCCTTACTAGTTTAGCTTTGCTGTCGAGTTTGAGGAAGAGTTCTTTCGCAGTTGTTAATGACCGTGACAAAATGTTGATGTCATCCGCATAGGCTACTACTTGGCGCGACTTGTATAGTAATGTAACTCGTGCATCGACAGGCCAAATTGAATAGCAATGGAGCTAGCGCAAAATTCGATTTACTAATTTGAAACTAAAGAGCCAACCCTGAAAAAGACGGCAGTGCTACAGGCAAATTTTTCCTTCCGAGTCATTTCAATACGTGAAATTGTAATTTTTTTTGCCATACATCAATTTCTTTGCTAGGGAAGTGAACAAAGATACGAGTAGTATGATTGACTTTTTTTTCTCAAAGATTGGGCAAAGGAAAAGAAGTGATTTTAAAAGGAATAGAGGTATACAAAACAAAATAATATAAGTTAGCAACTTATTGTATAACGTGTACAACGTGAAGGTTGGATGGCAAATTCAATAAATAGAGTGCAAAAACTCAAAATGCCCTGCACTGGAAAAGTAAAACATATGAATTTTGAAATATTTGTAGTAAGATCCAAATCAATATTCATGTCATATGTAAATACTTCAGATCGTTCAAAGAAGAATAGATAGTGAAATATATTTACTTCATGCAAGAATTTTTTCACAAGGCGTTTTGTGTCTTATGATTTATATGATTCTGCCAAAAAAGATTTTGAGTAATGTTTTGAATATCGCTCAGAAATATGTTACATTAATGAATTATGCAGCTTACTGATAAGTCATGCTAGTAGGAACAAATTCGATTTGAAATACCCAGGTAATTATGGTATGCAGGAGTGTAAACTACCCAACGTTTGCTTTGATTACTTTGCTAGAACGAGCTGCTAAGTGTTGCTGCTTTTTTCACATTTTCATTGTTAATGGGTATTCTCGCGAATTATTATATAGGTTTGTTTCAGAAAATAGCATGTAAAAAAATCCTTTTATTTATATTATCATTAGCTTTAATTAACTTGCCAGCGTTGCTTTATGTTCATTAAATAGCTTTGTTCCGAAGCAAAAGCAACTTTATTCAATATCATAAATAAGTAAACAATTTATTATGAGAGCTGTTATTCATATTCTGACTCTCTCTATGTTTCTTATCCACAGATCCCCACACTGGTGGCCCAAAATCACCGTCATCTCCATCTTCTGGACAAAATGATGGACCAATCGTGGGCGAATGTAGTCCATAAAACTCAAAATGCACTGAAGTAAAAATGCAAAGTTATTAGTGTTTGCAAATTTAGTTTGTTTTTAAAAATAGTATCAGAATTTTCTAGCAAGATGCAAGAATTTTATAAGACAACTCTTAGAAAAAATAATACTGGAACCACAATTTAACTTTAAGTCAAAAGTATCGAAGAATCCGGAATGAATTAATTCTACCTATAAATTTTGAATGGAAACAAAAACAATGCAGGATGTTCGATTCTAGGGCATCTTTATCTTTATCTTAACTGAATACATATTCCGACACATATTTCCCGTGAACTTAATCAAATGTAAAGAAAATGACAAATTCTATTTTTATCAAACCTTGAAACATCATTATCATCATCATCCGTAAATTTATAGCAACTCAATATTTACATTTGAAAATGATCATATACAAAAAAAAGGAACTTCTTGTTTGTTTCGCAATATTTTTTTAATAAATTGTGATCACATTGAAGCTGTAATGGAGTGATATAACTATTTTTGTTATTTCACATTTGTAATATTTCGAACTATGTAGACATTTCTTGATGATTTATTCTTTGTATAGTATGTATTGAAAATATAAGATAATAAATAAATTAAACTTATTTAAATACAAAACTGTATTTTGTGAATAATTTTTCAAATTGGAGTTGTTTAGTCATAAAATTTCAGTGTGAATCTTATTATTAACATAGAAAATTCATCCGTTCAGACCAGAAAAATTGACACCAATAATAAAATCAAAGAGTCGATGTGTTGTGCTATACAGTTACTAAACTTCACTATTTTTCGTCCGATTCTTTTACCATTCAACCTAGAGCTACTGTTTCAATCAATACTTTTGAGATCCTTTAATTATCAATTATACTTTTCTGTATCGATGAAATTGCATTGAAACCATAATGAACACACTTTGAAGCAGACATAATATCACTATGAACTCGCTGAATGTAGTATACATTACAAAATATGAAAGTCCTAATAGACAAGAAATTAGTTGAAGTTGATTCCACTTAATACTTTAACATTTTAAATGAAAACACTCGAATTTAAAATTCAAAGCACGTTAAAAATCTGGAGTTGGGTTCACAATACAGTTCGATTAGCTAAGTACATAGTTAAATAGAACTGAATTTTAATCCACTGAGCCTTGCCAGGTATATCCGAAAAGGATCCGACCTGCCTTCATATGTCCGCTCTAGAACGTTTGAGCGGCCTCTTCGGGGCATGAACGTAACCAGACAAGCTTCCTGGATGCCGCTGTTTGTGCACAGGTGCATTTATTCGTAGAGTATTTTTTACGTTCATGGCTTTTATTTACGGCAGAGCAGAAAGACCTTCGCTACGGAATCGCTCAAGTAGAACCACTCGAATGAATTTTGAGTACAGTGCGGCAAATAGGGCAGAGTTAGAAAATTTTTCATACCAAAATTACCCCTCAAACATTTCATCATTTCTCAGTTCCCGAGGGTTCCAGACACGAAAATTAGAACTTGCAATTTGCACGTTGAAGCGTTACACTCCTTTTTGGAAGGAAGGTAAAGGCTGTTTAGGCTCCTAAGTGCAGTACTCCAAAAAGCAATGCCTCCTGTGGTCGTTACCGTTACCAAACGTGCTACTATCGCCTATTATTATCCTAGCCATGAACTTTGATTTGATACCTCCCAATCGGTGGAAATCCAAATTCTAGCATATGTTAACGCTTCGCTTCACCGTCTTTTTGCGCCTATTTTACAATTCCAATTTTAACCCTTGCAAGCCAGATAGAGCATAATTACAGACCAATTGGCACGAGCCAGAGTCCCACTTTCGCAATGCATATTGTTGTGGTCAGGGGCACCAAACCGATATCCGCTACGTATAGTAATTGCAACGAGCTTCGATTTGATAACTCATTCGTTCCAATCGGAGCAAATCGAACTTCCTGAAAAAACTGAAAATAAGGCTAAACCGTTGGCTATAAAATTTTAAACTTTTGCCAAAAATTTGCTCCGACTTGGATGGTGGAGGTATTATAACAAAGCTTTTTGGCTAGGAAAATACGAAAAAGGTGGCGGAGGTTGGCCTGGCATCACCTGACGGGCACAAAGTGCTCAGTGCTAAATCTAAGGTCTTCCACGCAAATTTTGTAAAAATATTTTTCATGTGGATTTCTTTCTGGATCGTTGTTTGTTTTTATATAATCCTTATTTCATCCAACATTGCACTTTTGAAACGCGTTTCGTGTGTCAGAAGTCGCCAGATCACCGTTTATTGATTTTTTTACAGTGCTCTGGCCAAGAGCTTTCATTTGATGTCTCAATCGTGTAAATCGTTGACAATCGAGATTTTGTAGCTCCGATTTGGAAGATTGAAATCACATCAAAGTTCTTGGCTAGAACACTACAAAACAGATGATAGAAAACGGCGTGGCACCCCTGACAGCCACAAAAGGCATTATAGAGGTGCGAATTTGCTAAGGGCGACATTGCATTTACGCAAACATACTTATTCTGCGTGGTGTAAGCCGTGTATGCCGAAGGCCCCTGGTCCGAGTCTCGTTGGCGACAACGAGATTTGTTTCAAGTGATTTTTCGGACGGACTATTAGCCCGTAAGGTCATGATACGTACTGGTTAAAAATCAGAACGTATCACAGCTGGGTGAACAGACACACAGCGTGGTACTGACCATATCACCTTCCTGAGTGCCGAAGCATTCGATAAAGATGAGATACCCTAACTATCTCCAAGCTCTCTAATTATTTATATACATTCATAATAAGAGTATAATGTCTATCGAGATCTATAAAAATTCTCATACCCAGTGCTATTAATCCTATTCCTCATTACATAGTAAACAATCGTTTTCCGTTAAACTTCTTAAATTCGAATTAAATTTCGCCTATCATAAATTTTATTAAAACAAAGAATGTTCCAAAACATTAAAAGAATCAAAAATACTTAATGGCCCACTTGGCACTCTAAAATTAAACAATATTGCAATTAAAAATTATTCGAAAAAAGGATATTTTTTAACCAAAAGAGAATAATTAAGTGTTATCAATTAATTGGAAAAAAGAACAAAAAAACCAACCAACTCTTTTAAAAAATTATATATAATACTAATTAAATCATAATCAAAAACTTTATTATATCCTAATATATAACATCCCAATATTCCTCACCAATTAGTTAAAACTTATTAAAGTTTATCTCTTAGTTTTGAAAAAAAAAAAAACGCCATTAGCAATAATGACTCTTGATGAGCGCTGTGCAGTCTGCACAACTTTGCGGATTTGAAATGTGCTGTGGTCTTCACAGCAAAGACCTGCACCGAACGCGAGATTGGCCTTTTCTGAGGACGCGTGAATGCGCTGGCATGCTAGCATTGCGGTGTCGTGGGGTGGGTTGTTTTCTCTAGCACAAGGACCAACTATAAAAAAATTTCGCATTCACGAATATTCAGATACAAAGACGTATCGACCGGGGTCGAGGCCGAGGTAATTTACTAAGAGTTGAAATTGTTAAAGCGAATGGCAAACGGGGCATGGCGAAAACAGACGGGAATTGGGAGGACTTCGTCTTTACCGACGATACTTATGGCCCCCAAATAAGAGTGGGACATCCAGGGCACTCCATTATTTTATTTATACTTTTCATAAGTTAATTCTTTTGACGGGCATATAAGGGATTCAATTAATAGATTTCAAAGATAAATAAATTTCCACTAGTAAATAATCATAATATCCAGTAACTCGATACATATGTTTCAAAAACAAATATATAGGTACATATATATATATATATATATATATATATATATATATATATATATTTATATATTTCAGGCAATTTAAAAAAAGAATATGGTCTCATAAGTAATTCATTCATTCAAATTGAGAATATGTAGCGATATAATAATTTAAGAAAAAGGGTACTCATCCAGCATCCTCAACGAGCGCCCGCAGATGGCGTGGGTGATGCCTGAAAACTTTGTGAGTTAGCGTTATCTTTTTTTTATATCCTTATTCGTTACACTAGATCCGCACTTTTATTAATTAAATTTACTTTCTTTAACTTAGTTATTATTAGTTTTATTCGCAAAATTACTACTCAGCACTTTAGTTGTAGTTCGAAACTGTGGCTTTTGTCAAAAAAAAAAAACTTGCAAGTAATGCATCTGTTCGCAATGTGTCCAATATCATTCTCATCTCCTAAGACCAATCTAACAATGCTACGCTCGTCAACTTCGTTTCCACAAAACCCATCACCAAAAAGTTAAAAATCTAAATACTGGCAATTGCATGCGGCACATATGAATGCCAATTTTCCACTCGAAGTTCGAATCACGTCGCCACATCTTTGTACTTGTTCGTCGTCCGCGTAAGATCCATTTAGCCCTAATTCGTTCCAAAGACTTATTACCGAAGCTGGTTGATTTCGTTTCATCACAGCTGTTTCCACTCGTAATAAATACCCGAAGGCTTAGTTTGATACAGATGAGGCGTTTTTAATCACCGCTTGACGGCGCGGTTCTCACGCGTGCTCGCTTCTTGGCGATCCGTGTCAGACTCCCCTTTGTTACCAATAGTCACCTTGCGGGACTAGTCGCAACGGCAGTTCACGAGCCAGCTCATCCGTCCCTGTAGATTGCATTCGGCCATGCAATTCGTAGATGAGCTGCGTTAAAAAGATGTTGCCGTGGCCAAATTTTTAATTTCAAATTTAAATAATTATTCTTTTATTTTTACAATTAAAATTTGGATCAGTATTATGGTGGCTTTCGAGCAGTTTGCTTAGGCGACTGCTCAATTACTACACACTCTCCGGGCTGGCAGTGTTAGTGATAGAAGGGGTGATGCCCATCGCTTTCCTTTCTAGCGAGCATACCTATGTTTACCTTCGTAGTAGCGAAAGCAACAGCGAGGTAGTAATTGAGAATATGTAGCGATATAATAATTTAAGAAAAAGGGTACTCATCCAGCATCCTCAACGAGCGCCCGCAGATGGCGTGGGTGATGCCTGAAAACTTTGTGAGTTAGCGTTATCTTTTTTTTTTATATCCTTATTCGTTACACTAGATCCGCACTTTTATTAATTAAATTTACCTTCTTTAACTTAGTTATTATTAGTTTTATTCGCAAAATTACTACTCAGCACTTTAGTTGTAGTTCGAAACTGTGGCTTTTGTCAAAAAAAAAAAACTTGCAAGTAATGCATCTGTTCGCAATGTGTCCAATATCATTCTCATCTCCTAAGACCAATCTAACAATGCTACGCTCGTCAACTTCGTTTCCACAAAACCCATCACCAAAAAGTTAAAAATCTAAATACTGGCAATTGCATGCGGCACATATGAATGCCAATTTTCCACTCGAAGTTCGAATCACGTCGCCACATCTTTGTACTTGTTCGTCGTCCGCGTAAGATCCATTTAGCCCTAATTCGTTCCAAAGACTTATTACCGAAGCTGGTTGATTTCGTTTCATCACAGCTGTTTCCACTCGTAATAAATACCCGAAGGCTTAGTTTGATACAGATGAGGCGTTTTTAATCACCGCTTGCGGGCGCGGTTCTCACGCGTGCTCGCTGCTTGGCGATCCGTGTCAGACTCCCCTTTGTTACCAATAGTCACCTTGCGGGACTAGTCGCAACGGCAGTTCACGAGCCAGCTCATCCGTCCCTGTAGATTGCATTCGGCCATGCAATTCGTAGATGAGCTGCGTTAAAAAGATGTTGCCGTGGCCAAATTTTTAATTTCAAATTTAAATAATTATTCTTTTATTTTTACAATTAAAATTTGGATCAGTATTATGGTGGCTTTCGAGCAGTTTGCTTAGGCGACTGCTCAATTACTACACACTCTCCGGGCTGGCAGTGTTAGTGATAGAAGGGGTGATGCCCATCGCTTTCCTTTCTAGAGAGCATGCCTATATTTACCTTCGTAGTAGCGAAAGCAACAGCGAGGTAGTTGCAATGGAGGAGGAATAACGCTCTCTCTGCGATTCCCCAGTCCTGGGACGGCGATACAAAGGGAAGATGGACTGCGCATGTGATCCCTGAATTGAGGCAGTGGCTAAATCGAACGCATGATTAGATTGACTTCACTTGACCCAGCTCTTGAGCGGGCATGCATGTTTTCAGTCTTACCTGCACAAGGTTGCTAAGTCACGATCTCCCGATTGCTAGTCTTGCGTAGGAGAGGTAGATGATGCCTGCCATACATTTTTTAACTACAAACTATGGGACAGGCCGAATGCAAACTACGGGACAGGCTGTCTTGAATGAAGTTGGAGCGCTTTCCCCGGAGACTATAATCGGAAAGATGCTTACATCCGTTGACAAATGAAACCGCGTAGCACACTATACGGGCCATCCTCAAGGATAAGAAAGGACACTTGATCATCAGGAGCCGTCGAGGAAAGGTTATTTCTTTTCTAGTAATCCGTTCCTCTCCCATTCTTTCCGCTAGAAAGGAAATTTCTGGATCAAGAAGGCGCCTCTAGTTCTTCTTGGTAGCACTACCTCCGGCTCGTCAAAAATTTCATACAGCTCATGGTTGTTTCGAATTCGCCATTGGTCCCCGTCTAGCTTCGCTCCTATTATTCGCCTCAGGACTCGTCGCTCAAAGACATTCAATATATTTGCGGATGTTTGGGTTAGGTTCCATGTTTCACACCCATAGCATAACACAGGCCTTACCAAAGATTTGTATGCTTGGAGCTTTGTTTTACTGTGTATTCAGCTGGTCTTCAGGATCGTCAAAACTGAATAAAATATTTTATCTGCGAGCTGTATTCTTCGGCGTATTTCGTCTTTTTCATTAGCGTTTCTCGTTATTTTGGCGCCTAAATACACGAATTCGCCCATTTTCGATACTGTATTCGCCAAGTCCGATATCTAGCGTATTTGCGGTATTTTTCATCGACTGCGTCATGAGCTTTGTTTTATTTTCATTGATTTGTAGCCCTACTAGTTTTGCTTCGTTGTCGAGTTTCAGGAAGAGATCTTCGACAGTTGTTAATGACCGTGACAAAATGTTGATGTCGTCCGCATAGGCTACTATTTGGCTCGAATTGTATACTAATGTACCTCGGGTATCGACAGGTAGCTTTCTTATGACGTACTCCAGAGCAATGGGGCCAGCCCATCTCCCTGCTTTAGTCCGATATTTGTGTCAAAGGCATCGGTGAGTTGGTTATTGATGCGGACTTGGGAGGTCGTTGACGCCATTGTCATTTTGGTAAGACTGACTTACTTGGTTGGGATGCCAAAGCAAAGCATTATTTGGTACAGTACGTTAGATCAATACTATCGTATGCTTGCTTAATGTCCAGAAACTTTGGTGTACGTCTATGTAGAACTACCAGCATTTTTCCAAGTACCTGCTTGGCAGCGAAAAATTGTCGATTTACCTGCGCTAAAACCACCTTGATACTCCCCAATAATACTGTTAAATTTTTCTAATCGACGGTCGATCACCTTGTTGCAAAGTTGTTCAATTGCTGGTGCAGCTTCTTTCAGCACTTGGAGGTCGACCGTTCTCTCTGCAGTCCATACCGTTCAACAGAGAGGTCTGTTTTTTTTTCGCTTTCTGAGGTATGGGTGAAGTGCGGAACCTCCCCAGGATTCAGAGCAATTTTGGCTGACAAAGTCAACATGTTATTAATTGTTAATTTCTCTCCGTTTACTCTTCAAATTTCACAGTTCCTTCATTTATTTTTGGCTGCTAATAGCCGAACCATACCTCTTCCGCTTCGTCTGAAATTTATTGGAGGAACTTTTTCTGCCTTGTTGCTGGCTCTATCCGAGAAACCAGCAGAACCACGAGTTGTATTTTCTTACTTGTTTTTATTTTTTAAATATTGAATAAAATTTATATTTTACTCTTCATCAGAATTGCCTTCGCCATCTTGTTCAATTTCCATATTTTCTGCGTCCTTTTTTTCCCTTCTCTCCTGTATAAACACAGGAACCACAGTTGGAAAACACCGTGGTTATCCACAGATAGAGAAACTGTGAATATAATGGTCTGGCCAGTCGGGACTCATGGCCAGCGTTTAGCGATCGTTTCCACTTATGGGACTAGTGTAGGTAAGTAAGATTGAGTAACTCATGACTGACAGGTACTACTGTCCCTCCCCTCAGGGGGGTGGTTAGTAGAAATTAGTTGGGTAGGGAATTGTTACTAAAAATACCTTAAGGAATTGTTACAAGGAAGGTAACTCATGACCCTCTTTGAGATAAGATGATTTACAAGAAACACTAAAATAATACTAATGGCCATCATATAAATGGGCCGCTTATGTCTCAAATTTAAAATTATATTTTATTTTATAAAAGTAAACCAATTCATGACGGATTATCAAAAAATAAGATGCTATCAGCATATATAGGCTTCAAAAAACGTCAAAGTAACTTATGTCGTGAGAGTCATCTCTTTACATTAGTGGATTGGTGCAAATTTTGTGGTTTTTGGAGTTTTATTATTTTTGGTTTGTCACTACTTTAGACGTGCTTGGTCGCGGTTCTTTCGCAGCCTTTTCTTGTCTTTGTTGTTTTGTCTTAAGAAGGTATTCGGATTGTCAGTCCTTTGATCGCTGCAAAATATTGTAGTTTCGACTGTCATTAAAGCCACCAACACGTAGGACTCGGGAGTCGTTTACTTCACATTCGTTTCCTGTTAGACTCGTTTTTGCTGCCGCGGTTTTTTGTCTAGCTCTACGAGCTCATCGTTTTCTTTTCGTAGTTTATTCATTTCTTCATCATTGGCAATTATTTGTAATTCACATCAACTATCTGTGGGATTTTCTTGATCATGTTTCCTTTTCGTTATCATAGTCGCCAGGTTATTGTTTGACGCTTTCCCGGGTTTCCCCATCGGTGGAAAGCCGTCAGGCTCCTTCATACCAGCGGTCCCGAAGTTGTCTTGTGGTACTTTGCTTATCTTGGTGTATAGAAGTAAAATTATGAAATTCGACATAAATTGCATGAATCTATTGCTTCGGCGATATGATAAACTTTTTCCAATAAAAATTAATTTACGACTGACGTTAGAAAAAATTATTTAATTTTTGAAAACTAGTGACAGGAGCGATAAAAAAACACGTCTGTACGTAACGAATACTAGAAGTCGAATATATGTGCTAAAAATGTACAACGAATGGACGTACCGATACACCGAAATCGTTTTTCGTTGGAAAAAGCTGCGAGACAATGGCTAATGGAGAAACAAAGGAAACGCTATTTTGGCTCTATGGAAGGAGATAGGGTTGTGCTACTCAATATCAAATCTAACAGGACGCCAGGATACGAAACAAGCTGTAGTCCTAAAACGCGACGGTGGGGACGATGATAACGATTGTTACTCCCACTATGAATTATAACATACCTAAATACGAGTATAACAATATAATAGTTTAATATTGTGTTACCTACCGTAAGATTCAAAGTCAAAGTTAACAGGATCAAATGCAGGAAATATAGATTAGATTTATGTGTGAACATTTCGTTTTAGCCGAAAATTATTTTAGAATTATTTTAACCGAAAAATATTCCGCGTAATCTGAATTGAAACAAAATTTGTGTAACATTGTCAAATGCTTTTATTGTGAATCGAGAAATAAGCTTTGAAAATTGCTGTTAAATTTCATTCTTCATTTTGAATCGTCGTGATTTACATGATTCGAAAACTAAGTTTCAGAAACAATAATTTCTTTAAAGCAGCCACTAAATTATTTACAATGAAAGCTTTACCAACCATAAACTCCCAAAACGGAAATTTTCTTTTAAACTTGGTGATTAAATTATTCTTCTTTTGTTTCAAATAAATAATTTTCTATTGATTTCAGATTTGTCGACGTTGTGAAATCAAGATAGTGTGTTAGTCCAGCACGTTTAAGCAATGTGACATCAAACACACATTGGGTTCACGTGAATTTTTTTAAAAACATCAAGTAGTCAATACTTTGTGGACTTGAATCTATACACTTTAATGTAACCAAATTCACTTTTTACTTTTCTGATTTTTCTTTTTTTGACCTTATATCCTTTCTACTTCCATCAACACAAAAGTTTTACGTGTACCGAAATATTGAGACATTCACAAATGATTTGTAATTTCTGTGCATATATCAACTGTTTACTGCTTATTTATTATAAATACGTAACAAAATTCGTAGTTAAGAAGCTTAAAACAATTTACTAGCAAGTAACCCTAACTAAATCGATTTGTTTGACAAACCTAGACCAGATTGATTGCGCAAAGTAAAATAAATACGTTTACACTACTAGAGTGGCGACATCAGGGTCGTTACCAAAAAGTGATTCACTTACTTCCACTAGCTTCACAATGTATTCAATACGATCTTCGATTTTAAGTCCTACTCACGATATAAATACATTTTCTTATCAATATCATTTTCAAGCTTTGCGTTCCAGTCATAAGGAAATTTAACCATCCGTGTGAATTTGAAGTTTAAGATTTTCTCGAACCAAATCATTGTTTCTTAACCGCACAATGCTTCAATAAGGAAAGGAAAAAATTTACTTCTTTCATTTAATTATAAAAATCATTCTTTATCAAGTTATTCTCCTAAAACGGTCAACAATCTACATAAGAATTAAAGCTACTTCGGCAGGTCTCATACTCGGACATTTCCAGTTGTATAAATAATATTGCAAATTACCATCACCCGAACCAAATTTCAGTGGCCCTAAGAACGTTTCGTTGTCCATAACGTCCAGGGCATTGAATACATCCATTTCAATGTTTTTCGCTGATATCAACGCATCGTTCATCAAATCGATCCAAGGTGTTTTCGTCGACACATTGTAAAAGGAATACGCGGCACGGACCGTCTTATGGATTGGGTGATGCATAACCGTCGATGGTAAACTGTAATAACTCACCATATCAGTTATTTCTCCACTTTCTCCTTCCACAATGAAGCAATCGATTATTCCCTCGATCGGAGTGAACCAATGTTCAAACTCGTCTCTTGAAAATACTGGACACAATTTAAATTTTTTCAAATACGTGTCTAATAACTTGTGGGCTGCGTCCATATCGCGTGGTTCTATTTTACGAAATCCTCTTGTTTTAGGCGCGTCTGGCAATTTGTACAATTTTATAGTTCGTTGCATTGTCATATTGCGTGACAACTGAGAAAATTTCACCTTAAAAAAAGATATAGAAATAGCTTTCAATTTCTAGACACGTAATATGAGAAACAGAATGAAACGATCGTAAAAGTAGCGAACCGAAAGATTTAAGACAACTTTCAAAAAGGCGATATTTCGCCAGATGTGGTTTTTACTAACCTCTATCAACTTTCTAGGATTCAATGATCGATGCCAATATCTACATGTTGCTATTGGCTTAGGTAAAACTACCCCTGCCGTGTATGCAGCTTGAAATATTCCCGTCAGGTTTACCCGTCTTGTAATCTCACGTATAAGCACTGGCGCTACCCGTTTGCTCCGCAACTTTTTATGTACACACAGAAAATTGATTTCAACAATTTTTAAAACTTGATCGTAACTTCTCAACTTCCCCGGTATGGCTGAAATGAATCCTACAAGCCGTCCTGATTTTACGATACGCACGCCTACATGCCAATCTGGAATCCATCCGGGTGGCTGCAGTGACCACTTTAAAAAGGCTGGTTGATAATCGAATCGAAACATTTCGTCATCATCTTCTACATAGTTCTCGTATAGTAAAATATACAATTCATTTAGCACCTTGGGATCATTCAAGTCGAGAGTATCCCATTTGAATCCATCGGGTAATGTGTAGGGTTCTTTCCTTATCTCTGAAATGTCCTTATTTGGTTCAATTGACTCATTCGTCACCACGACTTCATTCATTTTGGGTACAGGTTGTGTTGACCAAAAAGTGAATTTTTTCACTTTGTCGCGTAACATATTTTTGTCGAGGGCCAATTTGTCTACCAGGACTGAAAAAATAAAATATAATTAGTAGTCATTTGAATAAGGTAATACGGTACAATTATATATTAGCCCAGAAATAATTTGAGCCTCTGCGCTATCTTATACGTAAATTTGTAGCTGGTAAAAGAAAGTACCAGTACGGAGCAAACTCGAATTTCACGAATTATTGTCGCCGTGTTAACATAAAAACAATTATATCATCTAAAAATAACAAGAAATGACGGGCAACAAGCTTTAAATTTATCTATCATCCAAAAGCAACGAAAACAATCATTACGAAACACCCTGAATCGTCTTCCCGCAAGGAGAACGATCAAGGAAAAACCAATATATATATTCGGAAATTCTATACGATGCGAGAATGTATTCGTGAAGTCTAATCTTCTTCTTCTTCTTTTGAGCACTACAGCTCCTCTCGGGCCTTCGCTTCCTGCAAACAGCGCCTCCAACTGTCTCGGTCCATTGACCGCGTCTTTCAATTCCGAAATCCGAGCAGCCCTACTGGCCTCCGGCCTTCAGTTCTCCTAACGAATACCTTCTTGGGTATCCGTTGTTCGTCAATACGATTCATGTGTACAGCCTATTGCAGCTTTCGCAGTCTTACAATTGTTGAAACCTCCGGATCGTCAAAAATTCGCCATTGGTCCCCGTCTAGCTTCGCTCCGATTATTCAACTCAGGACCCGTCGCTCAAAGGCGTTCAATATATTTGCGCATGCTTGGTTTTTTTTTTTTGAGGTAAAGCAGCCATCTCAATGAAACATGGTCCGTTCGGGGAAGAAATTTTTGTTCATATGTACGAGTATATGTACTTATAGGTTGTAGCTTTTATTACAGTCAATTGCAATCTTCTTATTATCAGCAGCATTGCTCACTCATATCAAAAATTAACTTAAAAATCAATGAAGTCTAATTTCATTGATTTTCAATTTTTGATATGAGTGAGCAATGCTCATTCATCATTAAATGCATGCGGCGAGGAAAACTGTTTTTGGTTAACACTGATGCGAGCAACAGCGATTAGCCGTATTTCCAGCAGGTCGATGGTGAAGAACCAGTCTTTTTGTACAACAATCGAGTTCTCTCAAACGAGGAATTAGAAAGCCCCGCGCTAACATCGCGTTCTTTTATTGTGCGAGATAAGTGCGCCGGAATTGCCTCTCGTGTGAAAAGTAAAGTTGGAATTTATGCAATAATTTCAGGATTTGCTTGCGGAACAACGAAGCCCCCCCGAGACTGAGATGAAGTGAGTGTTGTTGGGGTTGTCGAGATCTTTTCAAGGCGACAGTCTTTGCAGAGAGGTAAACATGTGCCACGATATGCAACGTCCGATCATCAGTAATTGTTAAAATATTAATTACAGTCGTCAATAATTTCTGACAACCACCGACAGGGCGACAGTGGGTCATGAAAGAGGTTTTCCTTCGCGACTTTTGATCGCGGGAATCCAACGCCTGGTTTGCGTGCTGTCGTGCATTCACGACCAATCCGCCAGTAGCCTACAGCAAACACTTCAGAATCTTGTCATCTGTCATCACATCATGCATTTGGACGATATTAGCTCCTTACGATTGAAATCATTTCATGGGTCGATTGATTTATGGGATTCGTGTCGAACGCATTCGCCCTCTTCTCATAACTTCCAAGAATACATTGGAATACGAACGGCACTTTGTTTGGCTCCCGTTCTCAACTTATAAGTACCAATAATAAATATATATGATAGCGACCTCCTGTGTTGCCGCCATCATTGGCGTCACGACTTTTTGCACCCTCCATACAGACACCAGTGCCATTCACTCCGAACTAAATAGGAAAATTAGTGACGCCTAAAGAAAACAACAGTCGCCAAAACGTCAACATCGTGAATGCAACGTACGAGATTTGCAGAGGGTAATTAAATTGTTGTTTTCTGGTTCATTTCTGCTTGTGACATTATTTTTATATTCAAGCACTTAACGTGTTTATAAGGTTTGTTGATCCTTCAGACCCGAATATTTAAAATGTTAAATTATTGGCTGAATTCTTTATTTTCCATAGGAATTAAACAGTTTAAATTTTTCTTAGGGATTTCTAATAAAAGCAGCATTAAAATAATGGCGAAATTCTTCTTCGGGAAATTTTGGAACGCTTTTTAAACGGGCATTTGAATTGGTGGCTGAAGGATTGTAATTGCTTAGTCTACTCGTGTAAGACCTGTGACCGAAATTCCTCTCCAAACTACTCGTAGCTAGCCTGCAAGCAGCCATCTCGTAGTAGACTAAAGTTGCCCGGACAAGTGGACCTGTAGGGTACAGTCCGTTGGCACGTAGAGAGACTTCACGTTTTTAACCGATGAGAGGTCGGTCTCGATTTTCATTCGGATATCACGACGACGATGAAAGAAGTAAAATCATTACAGATTTCGTGAAATTGAGATTAATTGCAAATCTTCTGGTATATGAATAATAAGTTCATGTTTTTTTATTCATTATTTTTTTTCTTCAACCGGCAACAAATTAATATCTGCTGGAAGTCAATCAAATTATTAAGATTATATATAATCAATTACCCAAATGAAATTATATTTATATAAATTAGACTTGAGATAACCACTAAACTAAGGGGTAGCTATTGTAATCTGCAGTTATATTTATAGTTTTCAAGTTATTTGAGATCCTTTCATATATACCCTGCATTTTCACCTTTGACTAAATATTGACAAATGAATGATTTTTTTTCGTTTTATTTAATACAAAACCATTGTAAATTATATGCCTAAATCAAAAGAAATAGCAAATATGAATTGCTAAAACTAAACATCCTTTCTCCTTTCAGTACTTTAGATTTTGCAGGAACAGAAGTGGAAGGTGAGTATTTCGTCGAATGGGCGAGCTTCTAGATAATCCGCGACTAAAAGGTTCAGTGCTACCTGTTTGGTTCACGATGTGGTAGCTTGTAGTTTGTATATTTTAGTTAGCGTAAATTGTTTCGGTTCGAATTAAAGTAGAGTATGTGTGGCACCGCACCGATATGCATACACCAATCATGAATAAACTCCAGAAAAACGACATATATAACAAATATATACTCGTACTCGCTTTAAAAGAAAAACGGTTGCTACCCCATTTTAACCTGCCACCATTTTGTTGCAATATTATTAACAACCATTGACTCAATACAATCTTAAAGATGTCTTTGGTATTAATTTCATCTCAAAATTCGGCTAAGATCCAATTAAAAGCGTAGTGTATGGTTCGATGGAAAGCCGGAATGGTTGGAAAACCGTGGATTGTTTTTATTGTAATCAGAGAAAATTCAAACGGCTATAACTTCCGTTAATATGATTTGATTTTATTAAAACATACAGAGTATAAAGCTTTTTTATAGGACTACTTAAATATAAAATTTGAATTTAAGGGTGCCCATATTAATTTACTGGAAAAAATGTTATATTTGCAAATCCTATAATTATTATTAACAAAGTTGAGTGACTTTAAACTTCTACGATATATGTTCTTGTTGAACCTATAACCATGATTTAGTCACCTATAAAATATATGCTTTTATCAAGAGTTAGTGGTCTGTACTTTTAATGTTGAAGTTGGGGAAAAATAACTCAAATTTACTCAATATTCTTATTTAAAACGGCTGCCATTTTGTTTTACGAGACACAATTTTTTCGTCTGCTTCCGCTTTCCCTGCCTACCCTGCCTGCCCTGTTATCAATATTTCAGTTTTAGCAATGGATATTAAAAGATCCTAGCAAAACCTTTCATCAAATATTTTGAGGTCACATCTTTATAGGGGGAGCTGCTCACAAGATTTGCTGACTGTTCCCTCCCTTGTTGCTCCAAAGAAGGCGAAGACGGTCCCATCGGCCGGACGATTTTTTGGGATGCGAACGGAGTCATCCTCATGGATTTTTTAGAAAAAAGAAGAACGATCATTGGACAATGCTACAGTGAGTTATTGGACCGCTTCGGTAAAAAACTGAAGGAGACACGGCCGCATTTAGCGAAAAAGAAGATGCTGTTTCACTATGATAACGCACCAGCACATTCATCCGGAGTTGTCACCGCCAAACTGCATGAATTGCGTTACGAATTGCTGCCGCACCCCCGTATTCACCCGATCTGGGTCCCTGTGACTTTTTCTTGTTCGCTAACATGAAGCAATTGCTCGTGGGAAAAAAATGTAGTTCAAACGAGGAAGTCATCGCCGAGACAGAAGCGTATTTTGAAGAGTTCGACTAATCCTATTTTTTGGAGGGGTTAAAAAATGACAGGAACGTTGGGAGAAGTGTATCTTTCTAAAAGCACACTATGTTGGAAAAAATTTTTTTTCTGGAAAAAAATGATGTCTTCATTTCTAACACAGGTACTTATTGAACCGCCCTCGTATAGTCACTTTGATCAATAAAACAAACTCGCATATTAAGCATGCTTACGTCTCATATATGTTTTTAAGTATTAAGATGTATTTGGAGAATACTCTTTCTTTAAGCTAAGTTGCATTGCAAACTACATAGACCTCAATGTACACATAGATGCCGCTACAGCTTTGCCCACGTTTTTTCTTCATAGTGTCTGTATCAGCACATATTCGCCAATTGAAAACAGTTTGATATATTGTCCCAGAAGTCTTATCAGCAGATTTCAATTAACTTCTCTAGTAACTCTTCTTCTGGAATACCGGTGAAAACATATACTCGCTAATATAAGTAGCGCTTTTGTCATGCATGCAATAGCCCCTTAAATGTATTCATGAAAGAAATTCCTACCATTATCTCTTATTCGTCTCTATTTATTATCAAAATTTTCGTGGTTTAAGAGCCATTTCTTTCTTATAACACAAAAGACTGTTATCTGTCTGATTGAAACTTGGTTGAATGAAAATATTTCGAATGCTGAATTTTTACCATACTACCAAATAGTCTACCGTTATGATCGTGAACGTATGACGACAACTTAATCTCAAAGAGGAGCTTTAGTTGCAGTTAGTAAATCCCTGGTATGCTCACTTTGTGGATTTTTGTTTTGCTCGCGCTGTAGAATACGCAATTATGATAATCGTCTCTTCTCCACATGACACCTCTTTATTAATTTTGCCTGTGTTCAGTTCTTCCCTGTCATGCTCCATTAGCTGTATATGAATCCTTTTTGGATGAACTTTCCTCCTCTCTTATTGCTGGTTATCCACATTTCAAAATCATAGTTTGTGGAGATTTTAACATAAGATACCAATACTATACTTTCTATTTCCTCCACAAATCACTTTCTTCGTTGCTTTCTTTTTTTGTCTCCCTCTGTTTTTGTTCTTGATTTAATCACATTAGCAGCTCTAATAGTCGCCTCCTTAACATTGTTCTCTCAAAGGTATAAACTCATTGTTTACTCGTCTCTCCTCCTATGCATCCTTACATACATCTGGCAAATTTGCATCATCCATCTCTATGTCTGGATCTAGAAAATGGTTCTGCTCGTTGATCAAAGTTTTTTTAACCCAATAATGAGGCAATTAGATTCAATATCGGCTTGGCCAACTAGTGTGTCTTTTTCTCTGTGCTTGACAGCTATACGACCTTAAACAAATCCTACGACTTCTTCAATAATCTAACTGCTCCATATACGCCACTGCAAATTCCTGGTAAAGCTACACTGAGACCTTGACTTACTCAGGAAGCCCTCTATGCGTTAAAAGCAAAAGACATGGAGCTTTCGCGCTGTAAAATGAAGAAATAAAGAAGCCAGATCTAACGTTTGTACACTGCACATCGTTACTAAAACAGAAATAAGAAGGGCTATGAGAAGTTGATTTAGCAAATTTTAATTCTATATCCTATCCTTTGAGTCTTCCTGTGCCATCCCTTGTACTTTTTATTGAAATTACACTGAAGTGCCTTTCCCAGAAGCAATTTCAAATCGAATTGTCCTAATTAATTAATTTGATGCTAATGTTAGTCCTTATCCTAACGCCAAACATATTTGGAAAGTCACTTTCTTCTTCTTTATATTTTCCCTTACTCATAATTTTCAATTTTAGCTTTGGTATTGATACGTTCCCTTTAGAGATAAAGATGTAAGCGGTTTTCCTATCCTTAAAAATGAAAATCCATCAACTGTTTTAATGTTTCGTCGTCAGCAACATAGATTCATGAAGGCCCACTCCACTACATCAACTTAGCTGAGTTCACAGTCTTCAATTGAAAGAGGCTTAGACTAACAGCTAGTTGATGTGATCTTTACAATTTCTCCAAAGTTTATCATTTATTGAGCCACTAATTTCTCTGCCAAACGTTTGATTTGCTTGGTATCTTCCATTCTTCATCTGGTATTCCTCAATCTGGTATTGCTCAAAGTTCAAACGTTAGCTCCCTAACTTTTCCTAATGTCTAATGTCCTTTCTGCCTCCTGTAAACTGATGATTTCTTAGTTGTTCGGAATTTCTAAAATCTATTTAATCCCTTTGACTAAATGAAAGTTTCTATGGTGATCAGCTTTTCCCTTGTTGTTTACAATTTATATACACTGTAGGTCTTATCCGAGGGGGGAATGTTTGATCTATTTCGAATCAACTCCGATAGCTTAAATTTTATCCCGAATTACTTTTCAATATCATTCATGTTCACTATTTGAGATGATTCGAAACAGCAAATTAAACCTTCCCGCGTCGAATAAGTCTATGCACAAGCTCGCAGATTCGACATGTATATATAAATTGAATACAATAAGGGAAAAACTGATCACCATAGAAACTTTCATTCATTGATCTTACATGAACATAATTCGTGTATACAAAAATTTATTGACTTTGCATGAAATAAAAATTGAAAACGCATTCTCCCAACTGCTGTGGTCATATCAGTCGATGCAAAACCCATGACCTGCTTCCTGATGAGAATATGGGTGCATCTCAAAAACACAATTCCAATTAAATAAATGTTTCAAGTGAGAATTAAAAAAAATAAAAATTTAATATTTTTAAATTTTCTTCTTCTTAGCACTACAGCCCCTCTCGGTCCTTTACTTCCTGCAAATAGCGCCTCCAACTGTCTCGGTCGATTGACCGCGTCCTCCAATTTCAAAATCCGAGCAGTGATGAACTGTCTTCGTCGACCGAGTCAGACCAGCGATTCCTCGGTTTCCCCACTGGTCTCCGCCCTTCAGTTCTCCCAACGAATACCTTTTTGGGTATTCGTTGTTCGTCCATACGATTTACATGGTCAGACCTCAGGGTCGTCAAAAATTTCATCCAGCTCATGGTTGTATCGAATTCGCCATAGGTCCCCGTCTAGCTTCGCTCCGATTATTCGCCTCAGGAACCGTCGCTTAAAGGCGTTCAATATATTTGCGGATGCTTAGGTTAGGGTCAATATTTCACACTCATAGGATAACACAGGTCTTATCATAGATTTGTATACTTGGAGCTTTGTTTTCCTGTGTATGAAGCTGGTTTTCAAGAGCGTAAAATCTGAATAAAATACGAGGGCGGTTCAAATATGATCGAGACAAATGCTCTGACACCTTTATTTACTATCGAACAAATTTACAGTTTTTCTAGGTACCCTTTACAAGTTACGCATTTTGTTCACCTTTCCGGAAGCTTTTTGATGCCGGCATCGAAGAATTCCTTGGGCAACTCGGACAGCCATGTGCGCACGAAATCCTCGACCTCGTCGTCGGTGTTGAATCTTTGACCTCCGAGGGCTTCTTTCAGTGGTCAAAACATGTGGTAGTCGCAGGGTGATAAATCCGGACAGTGTCCCAGTGTTCCAGCACCTTCCACAACAATTCCGGTATTTTATCGAGCGTGAGACGGGCGGTATGAGGGCGCGCGTTATCCTGGAAAAGAATTGCACTTCGTGCTGGAATGCTCCTCTGTTTCGAGCGATAAGCGGGTTTCACGTGTGTTTTCAGAAGGTTATAGTAGCATTAATGGGCCGTACAGCACGCCCCGCACATAACCTTACCCACGGACCTGGTTGTCTTCGCTTTGACTGGCGCCCCTTCCTCCTTCTTCCACCACTCTTTAGACGACACCTTGCTTTCGGGAGTGTAATAGTGTACCCATGTCTCGTATGTAATGAAGATTCGCGTTAAAAAACCGCCCCTTCCATCTTGTATTGCGTCAGCAAGCGGCGACAAACTTCCAACCACCTGAATTTTTGCTCGAAGTTCAGCAGTTTAGGAACTCATCGCGCCGTTATTTTGCAATATTGAAGGTGTTCGTGGATGATAGACTCTATACTACCAATACTGATGTCGAGTTCAGCCGAAATGTCTCGAACATTCAACCTACGGTCCTCCAAAATGAGTTGTTCTACGCGGCAAATGTTGTCTGGTGTGATGCTCGTTCAAGGTCGACGATCATGCGGCTCATTCTCGACTGTTTCACGACCATCCTTGAACGCTTTGGCCCAGTTAAAGAACAGCAGCTCTACTCAGGCACTCACTGCCGAGCTGATTTCGCAAACACAGAAAAATTTCCGTGTTTTTAACGCCTTCTTACACTAAAAAACGAATGACAATACGTTGCGCAACGGCGGTCAGCACGGCGTTCACTCATGGATGTAGCAGGCGCGTGAAACATGCATCCCGACGAAAACTATGCCACACTGTTCGTAAGGGACCCAGCTATCACATACTCAAGCCACGACCTTCAAAACATACATACGCGGCATCTATAGCGTTTATCTCCATCATATTTGAACCACCCCCGTATTTTATTTGCGAGCTGTATTCTTCGGCGTATTTCGCGTCTTTCATTAGTGGTTCTCATTATTTTGGCGCCTAAATACACAAATTCGCTCAGATTTTCGATACTGTATTCGCCAAGTGTAATATTTTGTGTGCTTAAGGTATTTTTTCTCGACTGCGTCATGAGCTTTGTTTTATTTTCAGGAAGAGTTCTTTGGCAGTTGTTAATGACCGTGACAAAATGTTATTCAATTTTAACCCGAACGAAAAAAAAACTTTTCAAAGTCACAGTTTGACTTTTTTATTTGTTTCAATATTTAAAAAATGACTTTTACCCTCAAATTTATCCCTTTAATGTTTAATTGTACCTTGCGCTATATGTTCCCCTCTGCAATAGGGTCGTGCAAATGCCCTGGTGTAATTTTTGATCCAAAGTTATATTCGATGTCCATATCTTTAGCATAATTGCCAGAATATCCAGACTCTGGATACAGATGTTTACTTACATCGTTACCGCTGTTTACTCGTCTGCCTCTCGCATCTTGTTCCTCACTAGAAATTTTTCAGCGTACTTTCACTCGTTTTTTGTGCTACAAATTCAAATTTCTTTACGAATTTTATGATTCTAATAATTCACAAATTCTGAAGGCAGAATGAGCTACGGCTTTGCCGTTGTTGAAAAACTAGTCGCCACACATCAGCATTACTAGATTTTTGTAGATTCCCTCGGACATCTTAGAATTAAGTCTAGTTCAATGTGGAGGCTTAGGGGAGATACTCATGGTTCCAGGCTGGGTTCTCAGGTTGACAGGGGAAGTGTTTAGTGGGTAGTCCAGTCGCGCATGGGAGTCCCACACTCTGTGCATAAATAGCATTCACCTCCCTACCACAAAAAAAAAAATGGTGAACAACACCCTAAACATCAAACAAAACTCTGAGTATCACCTTGACATTGGATCGAACTTAGTTTTTTGAGCCTGGCAACGATTCATTTACCGATTGGGACAATTTGACCTTCGTTTCGGCGTCATAACCGTAAACTCCGTCTTGACAAAAAATTTTCTTTTTCTTCTTTTCAACGATCAAGCTGTACCTCATAAACCTGGAACCGAATGGCTTTTTGATGGAACAATATTCGGTTCATCTTTAAGTTTTCGGTGTAAATCTCATACAAACCAATCAACTGACATCCCACATCCTTCAGTAAGCTCCCTGATAGCCAGAAGTTGATTTACTCGTACCAGGGTGTTGATGATGTCGATGTGAGGTCGTCAAGTTCATCGTTTTTAGTCCACTGTCACCAGCCCTTAAGACGCTTCATAACAACACACATAGTAAATGTTTCAGTCATAGATTTATTAAGTTTAATACGAAATTTTACAGCAAGATATTGAGCAGACTCTGTTCGACTCCTTTGAGCTATCTTCAGTGACTAAAGATTGTGTGGAAGGAAATGACTATATACGTGTAGGATGGGTTAAGTAGGCAGGCCCTAGGTTAGGACAGGTAGAGGGATATTATGCTTTTGTTTTTTTTGGGTTGTTAGATGTCCGTTTGTTCTGGTTCGTCTTACTTCCATTTTCATCGGAGGGTTTCGTCTAGTACTGTGAAAATTGCGCCGGAAATTATGATGTTGTTCGTTGATCGCGTTATCGTTTCATTCTATGTTTACATATTTCACGTCTTTCTAGATGTCAAGCTTCGGCCCTTTATTTTGTTTATGTAAAAATGTCATAGAATTTGCCATAGCGTCAGGCTCGTTTGCGTCGAACGCCTCCAGATGTCTCCGTCGATCGTCCATATCCTCCAAGTTAACAATCCAAGTAGCCTTTTATTTTCTTCGCCAACAGAATTAGACCAGAGTTTTCTTGGTTTTCCGGCCGGTCTGCGCCTTTTCGTTTTCCCAGCGAATGCCTTTCTAGGTAACCGCATTTGCTGGACATGACTAGCATTTGCTGGACATGACTAGCCCATTGCAGGTTGATGATTATAGAGACCTTTAGATTGTCAAAAAGTTCGTACAACTTATGGTTTTACCGTATTCATCATCGATCTCCTTTTTTTTTGTTCCGGACTATTTGCCTTAGGACCCATCTTTCGAAGACGTTTAACATGTATGCGGATGCTGCCGAGAGGGTCCACGTCTCACTGCCATAGCATGGCACAGGCCTTGTCAGAGTTGTGTACATGAAGTTTTGTTTTCCTGTGTATGCAGCTGGCCTTTAAAATTGGCAAAACTGAATGGAACGATTTCTGCGCGAGCTGAATTTTGCAATGTTAAATGGTTTATCAGAAACAAATAAATATAATTTTGGTTCGACTAAAGGTATATAAAATTTGAGTACTCAATCTGTGCAAAAGCTGCCTTAGTACCATAGTACTATTTTGTATTCGTGCTAAGAGGTACAAAGAAAACTCCAATCTTTACATATAGGAGTCTTCATAAGCTTTAGATTTCGAAAGAATTTGATATAAAATGCTTTTTTCTAATAATTATTCCCTGATAGAAAAGTCAGCAGTAGATGGCATGCAATTTCATAATATAGTACTTTCATCTTTTTCATTCATTTGTTGGAATAATTGAAATTAAAAGATTTATAATTGCCGCCGTCTCACTTGAAACAAGGTTATAATCAAACTTTTTCAAACAAACAAACGTTTTACGTTCATCCAATACCTAGAGCGCCTAGAGCTAAATATTAAAGATGACGTAAGAAATGGTGTGCGACTGAAGAGCATTAGACAGAGCTAGCCTTAAACCCTCACAGGAAAAATGAAGCAATTGCCTCAAACGTTGATGGTTTGTGTAAGTGCACAAGTTACCCTCAGAATAAAATCAACATACGAAATGTCTTCTGAAAAACTACCACTGCCAATTACATGCAGGACTGGTTGACATTCTTAAGCTTATCGAAGTCCACATTCTTCGTGTTCCAATCCCACTTTAAATTTTTCAATTTGGCCCACTTGAATTCCTATAATTTAATGAATTATTTTCCAATATAGGGCGTGAAAGATTGATGCAGGTTATCTTATAGGCACTGGCTCTCTTTTTTAGTGAACGATAAAATCGATATCACTTCATATTCACTTGATTGCAATTTCTCAATCACACTGTCCTCAAATTACCTTTTACATTATCGATGATTTCTTCCGTACTTTTGGCAGGCGGTTTCGATGGGCCGGCTGGTGATGTTTTGTCTAAAAAATAAGTGAAAAATATTCATGATGAAAGACAGCTTAAAGAATGGGCTCAATTGATAGGTGTGGAGACCCGGCGAACGAATTCATGCCGGTTAAATAATCACTTTTCATGAATATTTAAAATTACCCGAGATTTTATTTTCGTTGGGATCCGTATTTGCAATTTCTTTATCTTTCTGTTCGTGGCCCATTGTGGATAACTGATATTTGGGAATTACCACTCGCCCCTGATAGAATTTGCAATGACAAGCACAATATGGCGAATACGCATGTTCAATCTTCTTCTTATTCGCCGTAAAATTTTGTTTCTACGGATTTTTCTAGCTGAAAGAGAGATAGGCAAATTGGTTGAAAGATTTATCGATAAGCCTGATAAATATTTTTTATTTTTTAAACAACCATTTAGAATTCCATAATAACTTGCAAACTAAAGGAAGATATAAAATTAAATTTCATACGATTTATACCAGAATATATTATAAGTGGCTAGGAGGAATACTGCAAAACAATATATTATAAGAAAAACACCTATAAATTGAATAATTCCTTTAAATTAAGGAACAAGAACTAGATGCGCAGTTTAGATAAGTCATTTTCGTCCATTTGATTACTTGAATGTCGAAATTAGTTAGTGTCATGAATTTTAGCATCTTTTAACACATTGCCTAAAAGATTTGCCAATTTTTTCAAATCATGTAGGCAAATAAAAAACAATGAAATATAATAATGTATTCTTCTGTTAGCATGGGCCTGGGATTTCCCCTAAGGTTGAAAAGTTTTCCCCGATGTAATTTTGTATTCCTCAAATCAGATACATTCAATAAATGTGAGGTTTCTGTTAAACCAACTCATTCATTCATTAAAACAAATTTTTCATCACATTCATTAGTTCATGAGGTGCATTCTCCAATTTTTATTGCATTTCAATCGATAACCTAATGTAGAAAGTCGTTCAATTATTTGTTCACTTGTACATTTTCTTTCTTTTTGTTATAAATTTCTGTTCAAGCACATGTTTTTTTTTTTTTTTTTTTATGGTAGGGAGGTGAAGGCATTTATGCCCGCCGAGTCTGGCAGTGTGGGACTCCCATGGAGGATACCTTTGGACTACCCACTAAACACCTCCCCTGTCAATCTGAGAACCTAGCCTGGAACCGTTTGACACATTACTTCGGGCCAGGTCTCGTTTTGTTACGCCGTGGGGCGCCTTCAAGCACATGTTAGACATCCTTCTTTCTTTCTTTTTAAAAATGAAACAAAATGAACAAAAATCCAAATTTTTATTTATATTTTGGCTTTACTCACAAGAAAAAACCTTCCCGTTAGTTGTGAAATAAAATTTAATTCATATAGCCGCCACGGCTAGCGTGACAGTAGGCCATCCTCAGCCCATTTTTTTCAAGACATTATTGATGGTTCCGGGCCCTATCTGAGCGTCTGATTACACGATTTCCGAATTTTGTGCGCAAAAGATCGATTGTTTGATGAGCTGTATAGCATGGCGCGCCATCCTGTTGAAACCAAAAGTCAGTCAAGTTCAAATCCTCAATCTTCGGCCATAAATAATCGGTTATCATGCCTCTGTAGCGCTCCCCGTTAACCAAAACAGCATTTCCAGGCTTATTTTCAAAGAAAAATGGTCCAATTATGCCACCACTCCAGAAGCCACACCACACTGTCACTCACTGAGGATGCATTGGCTTTTCGACAATCACCTGAGGATTTTCCGAGCCCCAGATGCGGCAATTTTGTTTGTTCACATAGTCGCTGAGATGAAAATGTGGCTCATGAGAAAAGATATTTTTTTGAGAAAAATTGGCATCCAGTTCGTTTTCAATATTTTCCAACGTTGTTAAAGCGTGCATCGATTCATTTCGTTCTGCGGAAGGTTAATTCTGACTCACTAACATAATTTTGAGCAAGAAACAGCTGTCAGTGTCAAAATAACATGTGATTTAAAAAGGAACTACTATATGGCCTAACCTATATATGTTTTCCTTGCAAGCAAATAATTTTTAGGTTCGGAAATACATGAGAAAGGATCATGGATTATTCACTCGTTTATTTACTGCTTTGAAGCTGATAATGTGTGATCTGAATTCTCTATCTGCATTAAAGGCCGCTCCAAATTCTGGGCTACCAACTGGCTTCCCACTTTTCTTCTTCTTCTTAGCACTACCGCCCCTCTCGGGCCTTCGCTTCCTGCAAACAGCACCTCCAACTGTCTCGGTCCATTGACCGCGTCCGCCAATTTCGAAATCGATGAACTGTCTTCGTTGACTGAGTCAGACCAGCGTTTCCTCGGTTTCCCTACTGGTCTCCGGCCTTCAGTTCTCCCAACGAATACCTTTTTGGGTATCCGTTGTTCGTCCATACGATTCATGTGTCCAGCCCATTGCAGCTTCCGCAGTCGTACCACTATCGAACAACTCTTATTTTAAATTGTCATCACAATTGGTTTGCATTGACTGGCCTGTTATAATAACTCATTAACAGCGTCAGATTTGTGCAGTGGTTGAAATTTCCAGGATCCAATACCATAGTCCGTATTTCGATTGCAGAACCATTTCCATTGTAGTCCACGTAGTGTAGTAGTAAGGGTGCTTGCTTCGTAAGCCGAAGGTCCTTGCTTCAAGCCCTATTGGTGACAATGAGGTTTATTTCGAGTGATTCTTCGGATGGACTATAAGATCATTCAGTTATGATTTGTTCTGCTTTAATATCAGTACGTATCGCAGCTGGGTGGATGGATCAATGACTAAAGCGTGGTAGTGATCATATCACCTCGAGTACCGATACATTCGATCAAGAAAATGAGATACTCACTATTTCTTAGCGAAGGCCTAAAAGGGGAATATGGAGGTTGAAAACAAAGATTTTTTCATTTGAGACTACAGAATTCACATTGAGACAAAGAGTCACTAGCTTCTTTACTATCATGGAGATCAAAGTAGAGCCCTGTCAGCCATTTACGCCCTGAGTTCGGGACTCTCAGGTGAACAAGGCTTTTTGACTAAAAACATATCACCACCCTTGTGAACCTGAGAACTTAGTATTGAATTGTTTTATACATTAGTTCGGGCACCATCGAATTGCAAGAATCCCTTTTCTAGAGATTTAGGGAAAGAAATGATTTGCTGGGAAAGGTATACTTCATAACTCAACGCACTAAGTAAGCTCCTTAGAACCTTGACTACCAGAACATAATATGCCACATGATTTCATTTGTCAATCGATCTAAGCATTTCTCCGATTATAATATTCAGAGAGGGCCCTCTTATTTTGTTGAAGAGGTCGTGGTGCTACTTGGTTCATATTTCGCACGAAAAAAATGTGTGGGATCCTCACCTACCTTTTTTGAATTAAATATGCTGTAGGGAGACCCAAACATTCTTAATGGTGATGCTTTTTAAGGCCGATTACACGCATGCACATATGGGATATCAATCATGTATTCAGATTTATCGACTAGAATTATTATCTGGCTAACCATGCAACTTAAAAAAATATATATATTCTGACGGTTTTCCATCCGCTCGACGAGTTATATTGAAAAACAGCCTCAGCAGCCAAATGCATGTATGCCATAATATACGAGTACTATGCTTTGCATGAAAAATGTATAAAACACATTCCTTGCATGTTTAAAATTCACCTTGCACTCTCTACTGTGCACCTACATCTTTAAAGACGGGTAAATGAAGCACATGTTCTGCATCGTCCACGGACAGCTAAGCTTTGAGAAGTAAACGAACTCCGATTCATTCACTTTGCAAGGCAATGAACATCAAACGGGTGTAAGAATTGAAATAATTTTCACTTCACAAGAAGCATTGTGGCAGTCCATCTCGAAACCGTATAAAACCTGGAGTTTTCGTTAATACCTCCCCCATTCTTCATATACAGCCATATAAGCTTGCAAGAAAAGTCAGCGTACATGTGGTCATGCGTCTGGTAGTAAGCACTGCTACCATATGGCTTCTTATGTTGCGTCGGTTTCGGACAGAACTATCTTATCGTCATTCATGCCACCGGTTCCGTTTGTAGTGCTATCAACATCCAATTTATGCGAAATTGTATCGCATTTGGTGGAAATTTATGTGAAGCAAAATCTTTCTCGATATTTTGCTGAGTTCGAATTTAATTTATGTCTAGCAACATAAATTGTCCGCGCACGGCATTTTACACAAATTGTATGCACAGTCACAACAACCTTCATTTCAATTTTAGATATTTCTGTGTGAGGGTAAAGACCGACTGGTATGCAGATGCAATCGAAAAGAGTAGTTTTCTCTGCAACTGTGGCAGCCACGTTCGGTGCAGCTACTTGCGGAGAGCGTAGCCCCGTTCCTCTAATTCGGGCAGGATGGTGCTCACATATAGTCGTATTTTATTTAAGCGAGCGCCAAACCATCCGTTGTACCCTTTTAAGCCATTGCCTGGATGTGACCATAGAAATTTATTTCTGGATCTATAAATAAGCCCAAGGATTTAATTACTGATTTCGATTCAACCAGTGCCTCTCCGATACTGATAGTCCTTACTGTGTGAAGCAGTGAGTACCTATCTTGCCACATTGACTTAATGAATTGACTTTTGCATGGTTAAATACTCAGAAGGCAATTCGAAATGTTGGGCTGGAGTGTATCATAAGCTTAATTGAAGAGTAATAATTATTGGGTTAATTTATGATTTATTAAGGGTGTAAAAAACATAGAAGCGAACTGATTTTTAATAAAAATTTAATTGTAGTCAATAATTTTGTTATTTGATATCCGCAGGCCAATCCTCTTTTTTCTTTAAAAGCCGTCGGGCCTTGCTTAGTTGTGTGAGCAGACGCGTTTCGACTACTTTGAGTCATCTTCAGTGTCCCTTGCTCCTTGTAATGCAACGACCTTCTTCAGGAAAAGAAACGGTTCCTTTTTGTATATATTTGCGTTCGTCTCAATCCTCGGCGTCCGCTAACTTTAAAGAGACAAAAAAGTTTTGAATTACTATAGCGTATTCCCTTCCATACATCTTTTAGACACTGAAGATGACTCAAAGTAGTCAAAACGCGTCTGCTCACACAACTTAGCAAGGCCCGACGGCTTTTAAAGAAAAAAAAAATTAATTCTTCATTAAAATTGGAACGCGGTTGTTCAATTTTTGGAGTACTTTGGTTTGGAGAATTCAAGGGTAGAATCCTAAATCAAGAACTTCTAACGTTTCAAAGACTTAGTAATCACGGACCCGCCCATTGCAAAATGGGCAGTCTTACGCATGTGGATACTGGTAGATTGTCAAACAGTTTGTACAACTTATCGTTGTAGCGGAGCTTCAATTCTGCTCCATGCTTTACAGGTAAACAATCCTTGTTTGTGCCGGGACTCTTTTGTCCCGAACTTTGATTTTATTATTTTTTATTTAAATATTGTTTTATTTTATTTAACTCTATATTTATAATTGAAATCTGGACATCAGATGACCCTGACGTTGTAATGTAGTCCTGTGAACTACTGAAGTCCTCAGATTTAATCTGCTACAACAATAGAGTATGGTTGGCACACCATTTGCGCAAATGAATACCTGCGTTCGAGAGTATGGTGCATAGCTGCGCCTGTTTGCGAAGTGACTCCTCTAAGCTGTCTGCTCCGGTCATGACGTCATCGATATAGCAATCCTTCTCCAACGCGCAACTGCCCAGGGGACCTTTCTGCTAGTTCTCTTGTGCTAGAACCTGTAGATATGTTGTAGCTAGATACGGGGCACACGTTGTGCCGTAAGTTACTGTTTTCAACAGATAGTATCGCACTGGTTGCGTTGAACTATTGCTCCAAATTAAGCCATGGTACCAACAGTCTTCAGGATGGAGCATTTTTTGCCGATACATCTTCACGTTGTCGGCGGTGAATACGAAACGAGGCATTCTGAAACGCAGAAGTATCGAAAAAAGGTTATCCTGGGCAGTAGGCCCTATTTGAAGGACATCATGCAAGGAAACATTTGTGGCCGTCTTACTGGATGCATCGAAAACCACCCGCAGCTTGGTTATATTGCTGTCAGGCTTCAGGACACAATGATGTGGAAGGAAGTATCGTAATTTCTCCCGCTGCTGCAACATCACTTCCTCCATATGCCCAAGCCGAATATACTCCTCCATGAAGTCCTCGTATGGAAGTCTTAGATCAAGGTTCCTCTCCAGTCAACGCTCCAAGGCAATGAATCGCGAGTGACCATCGCTTGGGAATCACCTAACGTCTCAGGATCCCTGCTGAATGGGAGCTTAACCAAGAAACGACCGTCGGGACGTCTTGTCGTTGTTTGATAGAAATGTGCTTCATAAGCCTTTTCAGTTAACGTAAGCTTGTGCTGTGGATCCTGTACTTCCTCGATCTCCCAAAATCGCTTGATGAGCTGATTAAGCTGATTATCTTCTGCTATGATGCCGCATGTCACGGAAGACACTTGAGGTGTGATCACCCTTCCGGCTACAATCCACACTAGGAGCGTGTTCTGGACCACTGGGAACTGTGGACCCAACTTTATTTTTCCAATGGCTAGGACCTCATAAAAGTGTCGACATGGTGGCTTTCCTAGAGTTGATCTCCGGTTCCTTTGTTTTACGGCCCGGGGGCCTGGAAGCGCGTTCCATGAAGTTCAATAAACTTTTCAAGAGTGGTAGCTCGCGCGGGTTGGATAACGATTGTTCGTATGATGAGTGAGTCGCTGGATCCAATTTCCGGATAAGCACATGTAGCAGCAACGGATCCCAGTCCCTTTTCGCCACTTGCAGGTTCTCCAGGCCTCTGAGATACTTTTGTGTGGTGTCATGTAGAGCCTTTATTGTTGCCACTGATGGCCTTTCATTGGCATGAGATGGCTGACTCATCAATTTGTTGATGAGCATTGCTACCAATGGTCACCGGTTGTCGTACCTTTCCTTCATGGTTGTCCAAGCCGCTTCGTAGTTGTCATCCGACAATGTAAAATTTTGAATCAAAAGCTCCGCATCTCCGGTGAGACCGGCCGTGAGGTACCATAGCTTTTGGCAATTGGACATTGATTGGCTATGCACAGTTTGCATGAACTAGTCGTGGAATTGTTGCTAATGTAAATAGTTCGCATCGAAGGTGGGGAGTTTTATTTTCGGCGGAAGCATGGTAAAAGGAGTCACATGCAGAGTCGCTGAAGCAGGTATGGCGCTGAGTAAGCTGGTCCAAATGAATGTGCTGTTGCACGTTAAAACAATACGCTTCAGGATCGTCATGGAGCTCGACGATCTGCAGGTGATGTTCACCCAGCTGTTCCCAACCTCGCTGGAGGCTCATGAGTTTACTCCTGCACCAGGTCCGAGTGACCTCCTTCCGGTCGAAATGGTCGATGATCCTCCTCAACGAGCCTTTCATGACTTTGTAGCGACGCACCATCTACTCCTGGCAAAGACATACCTTTAAATGAGCAGATCAGTTCTGCGCATGCTTGAAGGTCCTTTGCAAATCTTGTCACAGTGTATTTATATTTGCGTGTAAAAATCGCTCAATACGACAGTTATCGCAATGTGACCCGTTCCTTATACTTTGCGTCGGTTTTGGAAATGGCCATCACCGCCACCGCTATCAAATCAAGTGGTGAAGTCAAGAAGCACTTGTTAAAGGAAGTTTCTTTGGAAAAAATTATAATCTTTAAACTTCACTTTGCTAAACTTAAAATTGATCATTTCGTCCTTTTTACATCAATTTAATGTAAATCTATACGATAATTTTTTGCTCTACAGTGAGCTTTTATCGCTTCATGCGGATATCGATCTCGTTTTCGGATGGCTCCGAAAGCTTAAAATAACTTATGAGATTCTTTGTAGGTACATGATTGAGTTGCTTATTTTAATATTTTTTTCTGAAAAATTATTAGAGAAGAAGCATTTTAGAAGAAGGTGGTTTCGACCTGTGTAATAATTCTCATCGGGCCATCACTCTTATTAGATACACACCGGTGATGGCGATCAGCATGCTTAGAGGTGAGAGAGCTATTTAACCTGAACATAATTCGTAGTTACGAAAGCATATTGAGTTCGCATAAGTAGGAAAATTAATAATAGCTCTCTCACCTCTAAGCATGGTGGTCGCCATCACCGGTGTGTATCTAAGAGTGATGGCCTGATGAGAATTAGTACACACGTCGAAACCACCTTCTCTAAAAAATTTTCAGAAAAAAATATTAAAATAAGCAACTCAATCATGTATCTACAAAGAATTTCATAAGTTCTTTAAACTTCAGTTTCTCGAAAACCAAGGGCATTTCAAACAAATGTCCAGAGGAAACACAATTCCTCACACCGACCTCGATTGAAAGCCATCAAAATCTACCGGATCCTTCTTCAAAGCAAACAGAGCATATCAAATGAATTAATTCGTCCACATTATTTATTGTAGATCAGAAGAAAATTCGACATAATTTTCAATGAGGAACAAGAAAAATTATCTTGTTTCTCATTGGTGTGTTCATTTAGACATAGACTGTAATATTTGACATTTCTTGTTACTTGACATCGGAAACTGTCATCCAGTCATGCCTACAACAAAACAATAAACATAACCAATAAATAAAAATTTTTCTCCTAGGTACCTTATGAGACCTTAAAACGGCAGTTATGTCGAGCGAACCTCTTTCGGCCAATAATGCTGTGCTAGTTCACAGTCAGGATCTGCCAGAAAACACGCCGGTGGTCTCTGGTTACGATTGGAATAGTGGTATCGATTATCCTCGGTTATTGGATGGATACATCAACGCTGGATTCCAGGCCACAAATTTCGGAAATGCTGTGCAAGAAATTAATAGAATGGTAGGTATTTCGTATAGCCAATGCTTTCAGAATTCAAATTGATCAAGTCTTCTGCCTTTTAGCTTGATTGCCGTGAAAAACCTCTGCCAGAAGAAAATTACGATGTACACGAAGATGATGAGTTCATACGGCGTAAGAAAAATTGTACAATATTTCTGGGCTATACATCCAACATGGCATCCTGTGGAGTTCGGGAAACGATTCGATTTCTTGTAGAACACAAAATGGTCGATTGCATTGTGACAACCGCAGGCGGGGTCGAAGAAGATTTCATCAAGTGTCTGGCGCCAACTTACATAGGTAAGTCAATGCGTGTCTTTTCGGTGATAGTAATCATTCTCTTTATATAGGATCATTTGAGCTGGAAGGCAAACGACTTAGAGAGCAAGGCATCAATCGAATCGGAAACCTGCTGGTACCTAACGACAATTATTGTAAGTTTGAAAACTGGGTTATGCCGCTTTTGGATGAAATGCTCGAGGAACAGAAATCAAAAGGTATTTTATGGACACCATCGAAGATCATACAACGTCTGGGGGAAAGAATAAAGGATCCATCGTCAATTTACTATTGGGCAGCAAAGAATAAAATTCCAGTGTTCAGTCCTGCGCTTACCGATGGCAGTTTGGGTGATATGATGTACTTTCATTCATATCGGAACCCGGGGCTGGTGGTGGACATCCTTTCCGATTTACGACGTTTAAATTCAATGGCAGTGAAAGCAAAAAACAGTGGTATGATCATAGTTGGCGGGGGAGTGATAAAACACCACATTTGCAATGCAAACTTAATGAGAAACGGCGCGGATTACGCAGTATTCATAAATTCTGCATCCGAATTTGATGGCAGTGATAGCGGCGCCAGACCTGACGAGGCTGTTTCGTGGGGCAAGATCCGAAAGGACGCCAATCCAGTGAAAATATATTGTGAAGCTAGTCTGATTTTTCCTTTGTTAGTAGGCGAAACGTTTGCAAAGAGATACTTTCAGAAATTAAAAAGAAGTGATAAGTAAAATTAAGTTTTATTCTATTACTTCTCGGGCAGAAACGTCCTGCTTTACAACATGCTCCATCAAGTATTTGGATTTTGTATCACAACTCTTGTTACACGTATAAACTAGGATAGTTCCCCAGTCAAGCGTGTCTTCTTTCAAATAATTGAGAAGCTGCGGCATAACCTGGAATTCAAAGGTCCGCTTGCTGCCACACGTTGCACAATCTGGTATCGTCAACATGTCCTCGGAGCTAGGTTTAGCGATCAAAAGGGGCTCTCCCTCACGCTGATACCTCAGGACTTGATCAGGGAAATCAGATATTCTTTTCTTGAACTTAATAAAGGTTTTGTCATCGCCGTTTGTAGCCACATATCGAGCTAATTCTTCCTCTGGAACGTCGCTTAAGTTCCCCGTTTTACCTTCTTTTACCAAATTTTCAAACTCTTGCTTTCTTCTTTGTTCTGCCTCTTCACTGTCATCATCTCTTGAAATGACACTTTCAGGTTCTGGTTCGATTTCAATTTCAAATTCAGGAAATAAAAAGGTAGACATGATATTTGGTGCTGCTTGTGTGCTACCTTGACATATTGGTTTGTGGCTCTTCCAGTCCATTCGCTGATGGGGTTTGGAACAGTAGTAAGCAGATTTACACTGGGAGCACTTCATGGGTCCAAGACAGCCACAAAGATGACACAGTTTATGCGGAGGTTCCACTGCAGGCTGTAAAACAGCAAAATGTTAACAACGAGCTAAATAATGGCGAAACAAATATTAACTAGTTCTTCATCTTCTTCGGGTGCGATTGGTGAGTAGAATTCATTTTCCCTTGGTAACTGGCTTCTAAATGCGATGATGTTACTGCAAAGCAGTTATAAATAGTATGTGTATCTGTGAATTCAACATGCGAACTTACTCTGCCAAATTAGGTGAAGAACAGTCTCCAGATTTACATACGAATAAGAAAATTGTCCGATGGAATGCCGCAGGGTCTGTCTCTATTGGTGCATAAACCTATATGAAGGTAATCCGCATAAACATGCTTCAGCAATCATTAAGGATATATTTACCTGGCAAAGGAAGTTCATCGGATTCTTGCATTTAGGACATTGCAAATCCTCCGGTTGGGGAAGGTTTTTTAAATTCAGCCATGCGGGTTTGCCTCCTATTTTGCTAGGAAAGTACCGATTGGTCAGTAGATAGGCAGGACACTCTTCAGCAAATCCTAAATCAACTTTATGTTCCATTTTTTCCGTGAAAGATATCTCAATGTGGAGAAGTGTTTTTTTCCTCAATCTTCCTTAAGTCGGGACGTTAATTGGCTATGGAATGGTTCACATAGACCAGTGTGATCGATATTTGTTAATTTTATAGTATTGTCTCATTTAAGGAGACTGGGTTTTGGTTACTTAAATTTATAGGAAAATGTGTTTTTGGTATTTGTCAGGTTGGGATGGCGAATGTGACGTTGACATTTAACAGTCGGTTGAAAAATGAAGAATGAAATTGTTGGTGTCATAAGAGATTCAGGTAGCTATACACTCAGAATTATTTTGAATTTTTAGTCAATCGCAAACATCTAATGGTGTCGTGCAGCAAAAGTATTATTTGTGTAATCGAACTGTTACGGTTAAGTATGATAGTGATCTATTTATTACGATTAATGAAATTAAGAAGATTTTGATACATATGGTTAAACAGAAATTTTAAACGTAAATAAATTGTGGTAACTTCTTAACGGTCTCGAAACTTACTAAAGTGATTTAAATTGCAAAAGAGCCAGGTACTACGATCAGAATGATTCGTATCTGGAGTAATAATTAGCTATCAGAGCAATTAAAAAAGCATTTCTTTTTAGAAACATTAAAAAAAATCCCACCAATCAGACGTATACAATGAAGGTATACATAGAATGCAACCTTTTTCAAGATAATTGATCTCCGCTGAAAAGAAAAAGGAAGAAGCTAAGGCTAAAGCACCGATACATCTGGGGCTTATGTTAGCTTGCTACGTGAGATGCTATTAGCAGGGCTACAGTGAATTCGAATTATAAACACACTTTATAAACATAAGTACGTTTTCTCGAATCCACAAATCATCACATTAATTAATTAAAGAACGCATCACCAGTGTAAATATTTCGCAAAAGGAGCTGAAATACGTTAGCAAAGAAAAAGATCCTTACATTGCATTTAATCTCAATGTACCAATATCAACTGGAATTTTCTGATAAATTGTAGTAATCAAGTAGCCCGCCTAGGCAAACTGCTCGAGGGACCACCAGGAAAAGAAGCAATTTCATGATAATCATAATGCAATAAGTGCAGAACAATTTTATATTATGCATATTAATATTATTATTACCAACCCGAAATAAAACCCGCCACAGTCACCGCTACCATTATCGATAAAAAGTTTTTCGTTCCCTACTCAATAAGCCTACAAGAAGATTTCAATTCTCTAAAAATAATGTCGCGAGCAACAAAATCATAAATTTACTTATACAACTTAATCTGAAAAGCGGTCATAATAAACATGGAATTGGATTTCTAAATCAGTTCAGAAAATCGCTGACAAATAAAATCGATAATGGCAACACCGTTGCTACATGATTTAGCGAAGCAATTGCAAGATTCGGCTTGGGCCAGACCTCTGTTACCACCACCAAGAGGCTCGTCGAGGGATGAAAACAAAGGGAGACTCGCAATTTGAACGACGAGCGGGATAGCCATCGCGTTAGGGAGTTTGGATCTGAAATTTGTCGAGTCAAGAGGGTACTTGGCGTTTTATCACGTTTCCCACGAATTGGTGCATCAATGCGAGTGCCATCAGTGATTTCTCAAACTAGTGTTTTAATTAAATTGAACCTCCAAACCGAAGTGATATGATAGCAACTTGCAATGATCATTCTCGACAAGTGAACTGTTTATCATTCGTGAGAGAGTCAGTTCGTGGCGAGTCAAAAGTGCTGGCTTGAGCGGTCCATCTGCTCGCATCCGCACAAATTGTGCCCTCAATTTGAATCAAATCGGCAGTACAAAAGATTAATAACTCAGTGAAGTTCTGCTACATTATTTGTGAGATTTGACCGTGTAAAGTAGAAATTCTTGGTCTAAGGGCAATGAATATGCTTTTCGCAAGAAAGGCTGGCATCTTAAAGTGATCGCGGCGAAAGAGCAAAAGGGGAATAAAGCCGGGGTTCGCAAAGTGTCGTGTGCGTTTTTTTGCGATCAAGAAAAAACGCTTTACTTTGCGTTTTTCCAAAACTGGGATTTTTTGCGGAACGGAATGCGGAAATCTTGGCTTTAAGAAGTTCCAGGCAAATATTTTATGGTGTGGAAATGAACAGTTAGCGCCTTAGGATATTACAGATACTAGCGGCATTTTGAACTTGCGCTCTAAATTATCGGCTCTCTCTCTCTCAATTGTTTCCACGTCATCAAATCGAATACTGGGAATCTCAAAATCATCAAAATACCTAAAACCAAGACGATAAAAGTGAATGTTTTGTGTTACCCTCCCACTCTCTGCTGTTTTCTCTCAAATTTTCATTGAATCTATTATCGTTAGAAGTAGAGCCGTGAAGAAAAAACCAAGAAATCACATAGAGAAATATCGACGTAATGGAGAACACAACATAAAATTTAAAGAATGCTCGAGGAAATTCGATTTCCTGTCAAAACATAATTTATGTAACGATTGTGTTTTGCGCCAAAGTTCTGTGCATCACCTCAAATAGAAGAAACGTAATAGAGCGGATTGGAATTCATCTACGGTCAACGTGAAGATATGGACACATTAGATCAATTACCAATTTGATTGCCAATTCGACAGCTACATTGCAATGCCGATTATTACATGAGTGACGATGATGATGAAGATACTCGTAACAAATATTCAACAGTAGTAAAGTTGAATGGCATTAAAAATTAAAGTACGATTTTAGTAAAAGTGGTAATAATTTGTATAGAGCGTTTCTTATTTAAAGAAGTACACACGTATCGAATTAAATTGAATTGCTTTGAGTCGCTTACAGTGTTGTGGATTGTCAATTTTACATAACCTAAACAAACGAAAATGAATACATTCAGCAGAAATTAAAAAAAAGGAACTATAAAAAGTTTAGCGGTTGCAGGCCCCTTAGCCCGGCCCAACAACGAGTGCTCGTCGGAGTTGTTTATAATAAATCTTAAAATTAAAAATCTTATATATTATTCAATTTGAATTAAGTATTAGTAATGTCTTTCATTCGTTCTCCCTTTTTCTGGAATTACATCCACAATCATTAATTACTTTAGAACTGACGTATTGCAATATTATGTTTTCCATTTATGAGATATTTAGTTTTTCTTCGAATAGTTGCGTAATTTATGCTAGTGAGGAAAGGATGTATATGGCACTTATGGTGAAAAAAAATTAATAGATAAAAAAAGAAAACTCGGCCTTTCTGTTTTACTCGAACCTTGACCGGGTATGGGATCCACCACGTTGGCTCTCCCCTCCACTCATGAGCTAGCCATCAGGTGAGCTCCCCTCTTTTCTTTGTTACAGGTGCTCTTGCACGGTAGAGTGGCCTTCTGCACAGGTTTCTTATTTATGGTAAAGTTTGATATGATACAGTCATATAACACTTTAGCGTAAATCTGAGAAATTTTTGTTTCTCATTTAAGCGAAAGTTATTCATACGAATAACTTCCGGATAAATTTTTCATTCAAATGGAAAATAACTCGCCACGTCTGAATGCCCCACTCTTATTTGGTGGTCGTAAATATCAATTGTAACAACGGAATCTTCTCGTTTCTAACATACATTAATCTCGCTCGGTCAGTCACGTTTCTTCAGTTGATCCGTTCGGTAGGTTACCTCGGCCTCGGCGCCGTCAAACCACGACGTTTTATCTTTTATCTATATTTTTTTGTAGGGGCTTCTTTTGCTGTAGAAAAGAACCCACCCCACGACACCACAATGCTAGCCTGTCAGCGCAATCACGCGTCCTCAGACAAGGCCAATTCCGGCGAGCACTAATATCTTCGCTCGCCGGACAGCAGATCATCGTTGCAGTCCTGAGCGGACTTTTCAACATAAATTTGAATCACTACAAAATTTAAAGATGCATTAAAAGCTTCTATTTCCAAATCCGGCGATGAAAATGATCCATGACTTACCAATCTTGTGCAGGTGAGACTGAAAACACCCATGCCCGCTCAAAAGCTGCGTCAGATAGAAATCAGTTCCATCATGCCTTCGATTTAGCCACGGTCTTACATCCGAAATGAGGCGCGCAGTCCACCTTTCCATCGCGCAATTCACCCAGGACTGCTGCCAATCGTTGAGTGAGCGCTGTCTCTCATCGCAGACAACCATCTCCCTCGCGTCCTCTTTTTCACGCAGGTAAATAGCGTGACGCTCTCTAGCAACGAGGGCAATATGTATCACGGCTGCAATAACCCTCACTGCCGAATCAGAGTAATCTTCTTCTCTGTACCTGTACCAAGCGTTTTCGGTATACCTCCTTACTGAGAGCGTCGCCCCATATTTCTTCTCCGTACAGTAGCACTGACCCTACGGCACTCAACATAAGGCGTCTTCTTGATGGACCATAAGTGGATTCAGAGCCGATACTCCCAAGCTGCCTTCTCAGCCGTTGCCCTGATTTGTTCAGAGAAACTCATCTTTGAGTCGATCAGTAGCCCCAGGTACTTCATATCTGGCTTCGATTCGATTAGTATGTCTCCAATACTGATCATCCTTACCCTAGGGACTCTGTTTTTTGTCAAGATGACCACTTCAGTTTTCTCCAATGCTAAACTGAACCCTCGAGTAGCCATCCAGTCTCTCACTCGGCGCATTAGCATACCTAGCCTAAGTTGCGCTTGTTCAACGGTGCATCGAGTAACCAGAGCCGGAACATCATCCACATAGCCGATCAGGCGCGACTCATCTAGTATCTCCAGTCTCAGTAGCCCGTCCTACTCTAAAGTCGTACTGCCGAGAAGATAGGTCCCCAGCAGCACGGATCACGTCAGTGAGTCTTCCCTTGATGAGTTTCTCCAGCACTTTCCCAGCAGTGTCTAGCATGCATAACGGCGATCCGGGATTTCTCTTCCCCTTGCTGCTCAGCATGAGCCTTGCCAACTCCCGTCGCACCGGGAAAACCCATCGTCCCGTAGGAAAGCGTTGAATGTGCTGAGCAGCAAGCCAGGACAATGGTGATAGACAAGTTGCAACACCCCAGCTGGAACACCATCTGGACCTAGAGCCTTCCTCGTTTTCAGTGAAAGGACTACCTTTCCCAGTTCCGGTTGTGTGAAGAGTGGACACTCGACTGCTCTTTCACCATGGACAGCGTCAACACGGACGGGATGGGCGGAGAAGAGTGCCCGCACTATCTCGTCCATATTTTCCGCATCATGCATGCAAGGTTTCTGTAGGGCACCAAACTTCCGCATAACTAGCTTGTAGCCAAGGTTCCACGGATCCTTGTTCACGTTGTCGACTAGAACTTGCCAGCAGTGAACCTTGCTGTCGTTAATTAATTTGCAAGGACATATCCTGGCCAACTTATATGCTGCTAACTGGTTGTATAATCCGTCAGGGTTCCGTGCCCGTTGAGCTTCACGTCGAAGCTTGTGACACTCCCTACGCTTTTCAGCGATTTCAGTTGACCACCAGTACACTGGGGACTTGCAGTGTCGGGGTTTTCGATGGGGCATAGAAGCGTTGCAAATTGTCATGATGATGCTCATAGTAGAGTTCACCACGTCTTGAGCTGCACGTTCTACCGTCTCCTGCGAATTTCCCTGCAGCGGAGCACCTGCTGTGAGCACCACCTCGACGAGCCTCTCGACGTCCATCCATCCGATGTTCCACCAAACAGTAGAGAGCTGAGAGCACGGACGTTGGGAGACAGCATCACTTACATGCGGTCGAGACAGCGCCTTCCAAAGCATTAAGCTTGGCTTGGAAAGATGATATCAATTCGTTTGGCTTTAGGTACACACTAAACAAGATGGTCCCTGAGCACCGAACCCACAGCAATCCACCTGCAAATCTAGATGGTGGCAGTACGAGTTTCATTAGGTTACCATGATGCCGAACTTTTATCATGGTGTTGCTCAATCAGCAGCATAAAGTCGGCTTTCACGTCCCTCGCAAACTGCTCAAGGAGATTTTGGGCGGTTGAACTGCAGTGCAGGTTTAGCTGCAGGGTGTGAATCATCAAAGTTCTGATTTTGCCTTGGCTAGGGCTTTCTGAAAATCCCGACATTGCCCTGATTCCAACACTTGCCCAAGATCCAGTCTTGGAGCAGCGTCCTTGCGAAGAATTCATTATGCCTCCTTTGTGAACTCTTTTCTTTTGTATCCCTTTTCACCGCATTTGTAACATAGGGAACTCCTATCAGGTCATTTGCATACTTGTGCGGTATGATCATAGTCAAGGCATTTGAAACATTGAAGAGGCGCTGCTCTTCGCCGTATCCTGCAGACAACCCACCCTATTCTTACTTCGCCCTTGTTCAAAAATTGTTCGACCGCCACTTTGATCAAGTCAAATATGGCCATGCGTTGTCCCCTTTAGTTTTCTGGTGTCATCCTGGCTTTGATCCTGCCGACGCTACGGAACTCCCTTTTGATGGCCTCTTCTACCTCGGCCAGACCTGTGACGCAGTCAATGTCTCTTATTTCGATCGTTACCATCGGCTTGAGCGAGGCTATAGTTGCGCTGTTACCGAGGACTTTCTTTACTGCGTCGCAGAATGGTTCTTTTTTGACGGCCTCTGCTCCGAATCCAATTAGTATGTGGTCGAGTGCGTTGGTCGTACTGCTTTAATAGCAGTGTTGGTGTCTTCGGGTCTTACATTTCCTCTGAAATCCTGTCGCACCTCCACGTAAGATCAGCCATCTTGGAGTTATAAGAGCAGTGTCTGCTGCCGGGATCTTTGTGGGAGCTTCTTTTTCTTCTGTTTCGCATCAGGTCTTTTTCTTGTTGGGCGTCCATGCGAACTTTATTTGCTGGCACTTTTTGAAGCAGTTTCTTTGCGGCTTCCTTCGCTTGTTTTATCAGCACTATCTGGAATCTCTGATCTGGCATTCCGCGCTCATCAAGTGCCCCTTCCTTTCTTTTCATTACCCCGATCACCTTTGATTGGGCTAGACGCCACTCTTTTATTGATGTTTGATGGTGGAGCTGTCTGCACGTGCCCTTTAGACTTAGTCCTCAGCGCTTCGTAGCCTTCTGCTCCTCTTCGGCCTTTAACCAGCTCCTCCGGCAATGCACTATGCGGTCTAGGAGCTCCTCTAGTTCAAGGAGCCGAATCTTTACTGCTTCCTTGATTTTTGGCGAGTCACATGCAGATTGTATTCTTTTTAGAACGTCCCCAACTTTTCGGATTAGCTTCTCTACTTCAAGTCGCTGGGCGGCAATTGTAGATTTTGACCACCTTTCTTGGGAGAAATTATCGGTTTCCGTTACGAGTATAGTACTTGCGCCACATTTCCGACGGTGGCAATGAATTGTACAACGGCGCTTCGTTTGTCTGGTCACTCCTTTCTTTTCCTGCTGTAATCTCTTTGTGTACTTCAGGATGGTTCGGGTTATTTCGGGATTTTCGACCCTTGCTTCGATCGCGTCGGTAGCGACCGCAGCAGTGACCATCAAATTCTCGATACTCTTTACATTTTTCTCCCATCGCTCGAACATCTGGCGGGTCCTGCAGAGTTTCCGCTCTTCCTTTTTAGTATGCTATGGCGTTTGAATCATTTTTTTGCTGCGCCCGAACGCCGCGGGAATTTCAGTCTGGACAAGACTGTCTATTAATCTTAATTTTTCGTCCTTCTTCATTGGCATTGTATTCATGGTCGTTCCTGTCATCGTTAGCACCACTCCCAATGTGCTGTAAACATCGTGGCTGCAGCCGCTGGTTGTGTTGTCATTGTTGTTATTTTTGGTTTCCTTTTTTGGATTTTTTATTCTGTTTATTAGGATATTTGGTTGCTCCAGTTTTATTGGGTCCCCCCTTGGAGCCACTATCTCTGTTCGTATGTGTAGTCGCTTTTTTGGTCCCATGGCTATTGTTAATGAGTCTACAAGATAAACAATAACGATAATCAAAAACAAAATAAATTGCCTCAAGTTCAATAACCTTCATTCTAAATGTCTTTAGCTTTTATTGCATAATTACATTGCCTTGTATTGAATAAACATAAAATCATATTGTAAATTTTCAATACATTCAACTTTGATCAATTAATTGCAATATTATGAAAACATAAGCATTTTAAATTGTCATTCAACTTTGATCAATTAACTATTATATTGTGAAAACATCATATCACACCGCCGTCGTCATCGCGTGCACGATGACCCATTTCTCGCCGTGTGGCCATATGATCAGCATATTATTGTTATAAATTACGAAGAAAGGTAAATAAAAGGCTTTTTTCAGTTTGTTGCATCATAGAAAGAAGTGTTTTCATTTTGGCAATTGGTAAACATTTTGCTTGTTCTTTAATTGTTCTGATTTTTTCGTGCAGGTAACTTTTTAAACATTATGGAAACTGTTTAAACAGTTATCTTTGCAGGGCAGGGAGGCCATGCGAGGGTTGGCATAAGCCCTTATGGGGACAAGTGCTCAGAGCCAGACCAGCGTTAATCAGGAGTCCGTCTGCACCGAATCTACACCACCAACCCAATGGTGCGAATTTCGAATGTACTCCGAGGCCTGCCAAGATTTTATCGGGACGGAGACGGTATGATAGTTGAATTGGAGCTGTTCACGCACGAGTGTCACCTCGGCGCTTCCGTGCAAAGCAATTAGGTCCAAACCATCGTATCCGCCAGCCCAAAGTATCAATTCCAGTTCTTTGTCCAAAGCGTAGTACAGATTCAGTCAGGATTGTTACCTGTCATCCCAGGAGGGAACCTCACGGCACCCCCCATATCCTCGGGTCTTTGGAGGCGGCGCTCCCTAAAGAATGCTAGCCTCCAAGAGTGCTCTTGTCGACCGGCTGTAATGATCCAGCCTTCGCCTAAGCAAACTGCTCAAAAAACTTCCTAACACCTATCCAGAATTTTACGTGCAGATTCGAAAAAAACATTTTTAGGTCTTTGTAAAAAAGTTTTTACAAAGACCTACTAGTTTCACGACTTGTCTGTCCGTGCGTCACAGCTAGTTTCCTCAGAAACTATAGAAGCTAGAATGTTCAAACTTTGTGAAAAGGTCAGAAGTGATGATCTCTCAAAAGTTAATGTCTTACCAAAAATTTAAAAAATTTTTAAGGGGGGTCCCCCTTTATAACGAATTAGCCCTTAAACATTTTTTTTTTTAAATCGAAGGTAATCGAGTGGGGTATCAAATGAAAGGTCTTGATTGACCTTTTAGAATCTGAAATAAAAAAACGATTTTATGAATTAGGGGGTCCAGGGGAAGGCAAAATGTACCAAAAATGTGTGTCCACCCACTCGCGATTGGACACCTTTGAGCCGAAAAATCTGAAAATTATCAAGAATGTGGGCCTTTATGAGTACAAGGGCGACAAATACCTCGGAAATCGAAATTCACTCAACTTTGTTAATAATAGTATCATTTGTAGATTTTACATTTTTACCCATAAAATCAAAACGGTACCTTTAAACTTTTTGGAATTATATAGACTAATATAAGATCTAAGAGTTCACAAAATTTGATTGAGATCAAATCATAATCAAGTGAGTTATAGCCATTTCAATTGTATGAAACTACAACAACAATAACACGTGTTTATGGTTGATACATATATCAAATTGACCTAGGAAATTTTATTTTCTTTCAATTTTCATGAAAATTTAGGAAATAGTGTTTAACTTGAATATGTTCAATCGGCCGAGCGTTCAGAACAATCATTTAAGCTAGATTAAAATGGCGGCTGCAGTGTGCTTATGAAAGTGACTGTACATCTTTTGCATAAATTTGAACGATTTCATATCCAAGTATTGGATGAATAATTCAAGTTACCGATTAACGCTATTAGAAAACTTGTTTCTAACCCTAGGATGTTTACAAAGACCTTCTGGTAGGAGCACTCTCCTGCTTACTCAACTTGTTTTTACTATTCCAATTTATAATTATGAATCTTGAAATTTTTTTTTGATTTCTCTTTACTTTTATTAAATATCAATTTTGGATCATTTTGTTTTTATTTATTAAATTTAGACATGGCGTTATAGTTATATTCTTTATGAGTTTTACCTTTTCCTATTATTACTTAAATTTTCCCATAATATTCATTTTCATATTCCAAAAAATTCAAATCTGCAAGCAAAATGCGGATGTGGCAACTCTTTTCCTGTTGCACATGCACGTATCGCATTGGCGAAGGCAAGTGGGCAGCGGAATGAGTGGAAGGCCCGTCAACTGCCGTTGGAAGGGGTCCGCAAGGGACAAGACGCAACAACGGGGAGTTGTGTTTGAGAGTCCCCGGCGAGTATGTTGGAAGATTTAGACTGATGTCAACGAGATGGCATTACGCCATTATTTGTTAGAAAAATTATCCGTGGTTTCCGATCACATTAGTTGAACCGCTTAGTCCGTTACGCGCATTAAGAAAACTTGAATGGCTCAAGTCAAGAAATTTTCCCGCTCATGCCGTTCGGTTGATTGTATGTTGAATGAGCTTAGAACATAGTGAAGTATTAAATGAAAAAATTGAATCGCGAATTATCTTATGCATTGAAACGCGCGAAGTAATCAACTCATCGCTGGTTTGGTTAGCGGCCCAAGTGAATAATAAGAGTCGTTGGGTGAACCTTAGTCCTATAATTGTTGTATATGAATTCAAAGAGTGGCTAAAAAGAAAAGTATCCTGGTAATTTATGCATTGAAAACGCGAAAACCGATGAGCTAAGGACGATATGATTTATGCGGGAAACGTGCGGAAATGGATTAGAAATGTAAACCAGCGAGGATCATCTGAGTCTTGAGTTGTGTACTTCGTTACATTGGTATTTGTTGAACAAAAAATTTGACCGCTATGTGTGCAGTAAGTAAGACGAAATTAAGCGAATTCAATGTCTGGCGAAGGTTTTGAATATGTTTACATAGGGAATTTGGTGGCCGATTGGTAGAATTTTCCACAAGAAGGTTCACAATGGTGAAACTTTTACAGGGGGGTCTCTGTGTCGTCCAACGTCGCCTTATTGAAGAGATTTCTTAGCTGACCGGTGACGATTTTAGACCAATAGTGGCCAAAATCTAGAAAATTATTGTTGGGTGCACGTTGATTGAATTACGGAAAGACCGTAAATGTGTTTGGAACCGGAAAATTTATTTGAACGGAAATTAATCAGTGTCAAGTGAGAAGAAAACTTTTAAAAAGGCAACATTTTCTTGAGCAGACAAAGTGGTTAGTGAAATTTTTATGAATTAGTGCGATTGAAAAAGTACGGAATAAGTTAGTCGAAGAGATATTCTAGTACAAGAGACGGTGGTGATGTGTTGATTGCCCGCAGCGTATGAGATTTTTGGAGTGGAGTGCCATGCTTGTAAAAAGTTAGAGCCCTAACCAACTTGGATAGTGAAATTTGCAGGAAATCGTTTGAGTGATTTTGTGGCTCCAATCTTGATAGGCTGATGTTGTCTCTTTCTGGATATGAGAGTCGTTTGAAAAGATTCTATAGAAAAAAAAATAATTTTTGTATGCTGGAATGGAATTTCGAAAGTACAAACATATTAGCATGCTTAAAAACGTGTAGAGACAGGGGGTATTATTGCAAGGATATTATAACGACCTACAGCCGGCTTTAAAGAATATTTAAAAAATGCAGTTTTAGTGGCTTGGAAATGTGGGTAACAGTTGTTATTATGATACGATAAACTCAGCATACTATCGGTCACATTGGATAAATGTTTTAGAAATACGGAGCGTAAGAAATTATAATTAGAAGTCGAGGTACAGGGTCTGAATAATAAGTAACCGGACTGACCTCAGGAAATTTTTTATTGGCAAAATATGTACAATTTTTCTTTAGAAATCTTCAAAGTAGTCCCCATTGGAGTCGATAACACGATGATACCGGATTTTCCAATCCCCGAACGCTCCCTGAAGTCGGCAACCTCGATGCTGTCTAGAGCCCTCGTCGTAGCACGTTGAACGTTTTCCAGAGTCCCGAACCGCGTCCCCTTAAGGTGTCTCTTGATCTTGGGGAACAGAAAGAAGTCCGCTGGTGCCATATCCGGGCTGTAAGGATGCTGTGGCAACGTTGCCCTCGATTATTTGGCCAACTGCTCGGTGACGAGCAGGCAGGTGTGCGACGGATCGTTGTCGTGATGGAGGATCCACGAATCGGCAATTTCCGGATGGACTCGGCGAACCCGGGCGGTTAGTCGACGGAGCACCTCCTTGTAGTACTGGCCGTTTACAGTTTGGCCGGGTGGCACAAACTCTTTGTGAACAATGCCTTTCACGTCAAAGAAAGCAATGAGCATCGACTTCACCTTCGATTTGCTCATGCGCGCTTTTTTCGGTCGTGGTGACGCCGGTGTGTGCCACTCCGAACTCTGCCGCTTCGTCTCAGGATCGTATTCGAAAGCCCAAGTCTCGTCTCCTGTAATAACGTAGTTAAAATACTCTGGTTCGGTTGCTCGATCGTACGCTCCATTTTCACTCCGACGACGTATCTGAACACGCACTCCGCGCTCGCTTGATGCTATCCCTCCAAGCGCTTGGAGGCAACTGCTGCAACCTGGTTCCCTTTACCTAGACCCCCACCACCACTACAGCACCAGATACCGGTTAGCAGACGCTTTGACGGCGCGGAGCAGGCTCAGTTCGGTTACTTATTATAAAGATACTTAGGCAAGTGCATGTGACGTACTTATACAAGAAGATAAGGCTTTTCTAAATACATAAAAGCATACGATCGAGACCAGGACGATACCAATAAAGACTCGGATTTAAATATGGACATGTTGATTCATTCTTTGCTGTTGATGGGATGATGTTATCAGTCATTGGATCAGGTTAGCGTTATTTATAAAGACTACATAACACTATTGTAGGTTGAAATTTGGTCTTTTGGGTTATAGTCAGCGAAGTCCAAAGACTTGATGATTTCCTTTTTTTTAACAATAAAAAAATTTAAAAACATATAATAAAATTTATAGTAAATGCTGCCAATCGTTCCTTCTCTAGTAACGATACAATTGACGGACATATAATTTAGGACAATATTCCGTGCGTTTCTCACGGACATAAAAAAATAGGTCAGCAAATGAGTTAATTACTTTTTAATTTTATTCAATATTATCATTGGCAAACTTAATAGAATAAGAGAAATGTTATTTAAAGCCAGAAATCGTGGGTGATCACAAAACCACACACTTACTCTAGTATTTTTTCTACTGTATTCCTTAAACGAATCATTGAGTAAAACTCACATGATGAATGTAACTGAACCTCTCAATTTATGTAGTACATGTTGCAAGGTAATTATTAACTTGTGTAATATGTATTACTCAAAGCAACTGACATGACCCAAAGTTAATTTTTGCCCCAAAATTGTGCTTATAATAATGATAAACAAACATAATCGTAGAATCAAAATAGTGAGATTAAAAATATATTGTTTCGACACGTCTTTATAGAGAAACATTTGTAGGCTAAAACGCTAAAATAGTAAATTTTGTTTATGTTTTGAAATGATTGTTTTCCAATATTTTCGGCTATTTGATTTCTTTTTTTATCAAACGATTTTATGATGTTTAGTACTTACATTATTTTTTTACACAATCCTTCCATTATCACAATATTAAGAACCGTACAAATTAAAAGTGTTTAAATCTCTCTACGACTTACACACTTACACCAAAAATAGTGTTTAGATAAATTTCAATTGAATTGATAAATTGAAAACTCGGTCTTTCCACTTCCCTTGAAATCCTGACCGGATATTGGACCCGTAACGATGGCCGGCCCCTCCACTAAATTGAGCTAGCCATCGGGCGAGCTCTTCCCTTTTATTGCGTTATAGGGGCTCTTGCCCGGGTAGAATGGCCTTCTGATCGCGTGCCCTTTTATGGTATAGTGTCATGTGATTCCATCACATAATATAACATAAATTGGTCACGTTTATATTTTTCATTTGATGGAAAAATTCATGCAAATTATGTTTGTATGAGTTTTTCACTCAAATGGGAAATATCCGGCCACGTCTACATTGGATCTTGATCCGGTTGAGTGCGCACAGCTTTCACCTGAATGCACCACTCTTATTTGTGGGCCATAAATATCGTCGGTAACGACAAAGTCTGCTCCTAAGTCCGTCCATTTACTCCCGGCCCAGTTTGTTACTGGTGGGGATGCAAACGATACATCGATGTTTTTCAAACATCGATACACCTTTCATAAGCATCGATGTTTTAACATCGATATCGAAGCCTAAAACATCGATGTAATATCGTTCTTCATGAACGATACGATACATCGATGTTTTTCAAACATCGATACACCTTTCATAAGCATCGATGTTTTAACATCGATATCGAAGCCTAAAACATCGATGTAATATCGTTCTTCATGAACGATGTTTTATGAACGATGTCAGCTACACACACAAACATATATCTCTCTTAGTTACAACCGGAGATTTTTCTATTTAGGGGCTTGTTTGCTCTGCAATACAAACGCGCGCAAAACGAAGCAGTTGTTTTGTTTGTTGTTTGATGTTCACCATATCATAAAAGTCACAATTAATTAAGCAAATTAAGTGAAGTTATAGCTAACTGTGATTATCATTCCAATAATAAAATTGTACTTTTTATCATCGGTTTAGTTTAAATAGTGAGCTTATAAAAGTAAATGTTTATTAATAGGTTTTGTGCCTGAATTAGTTGTTGTTGCTCTGACTTATTGTATTTTGTAGTCTGAAGATATTATCTATTAATATAACTTAAAGTAGGTACATGTTACTCGGTTTCCAGTTGTTGTGTCTAATAAGACATTATTTTTACGATAATTTGGTTACGAAAATAGTAATTGGATGTGTATATTGATTAATGTTATTTGAATCCTCGGTGTTTTTGCGCTTTCTGAAAATGATATACAAAATTCAATTTTCCAATTACACAAATTAAAAACAACAAAACAAACAAAAAGCGTTTTGTAGTTATACAGCATATACATATATATTTCGAGGGTAATTGTTCCCTCTTCATCAGTGTCCTATTCTATGACCTAGTAAAAATATTACCTCTTACATGAGTTAACTTTAGGCATTTAAGTGAGGTAATATTTTTACTAGGTCATACAGTAGGACTCTGAGGAAGAGGGAACACTTACCCTCGAAATTTATATATGCTTTATAACTAAAAACGCTTTTTGTTTGTTTTGTTGTTTTTTAATTTGTGCTTTGGAAAAGTAAATTTTGTATATTAATTGTGATTAATGTTATTCTGATACTCGATTGTTTGTACTTTACTAATTCATACTTAAATTTTTTTAATCTCCAATTTTTCTATAGTTACTTTTATTTATTACCCTTTATTATAATGTGGATATTTTTCTTATTCAAATGTGAAATAGCAAGAAAAGTACTAGCTAATTAGACATATTTGACAAATATGACTTACTGATATTACTCGAAAATTTAAACTCAAAAATAACACAATAAATTTATATTAATTAAAAAACTTAAACATAAGAATTAAATTATTTGTATTGTCAAGATTTTTACATGAAATGTATTTTGTTAACGAATTGTTAAAAATAGTTTTGTTTAAAATATTTGTGAAAAATAATTGTTTAAGTATTAGTAATTAATCCTCAATATTGATTTTGTTTACAGATAAAATGACACCTAATAAAAAAAAGCAGAATTTGGAATGATTTCAAAAAATCTGACAATGTCAAAGAAGCTGTTTGTGAACTTTGCAATAAAAACCTGAGAACGTCAGGTAATACTTCTAATATGCGGGATCATCTAGAGAAGGTGCACCCAAAGGTTAATCAGGAGGATGTGGTAGAGGAGCCAGTTGAAAAGAAAAATAAGACCTGTAGTGATGATAGCATAAACGAAGAAGTTCAATGTGAAGAGACCGTAGCACGTACAAGCACTGCTACGGATGTTGTTATTTTCGATTCCACACATATTCCTGATAGATCCATCTTAAACGTCAAAGAATTATTTAATAATATTAAAAGTATGTCAAGTGCTGAAGGTAACAAACATAAAAAAATCTCTGAATCGATTGTGAATTTCATGATCATGGACCATAAACCGTTTTCAGTTGTAGAAAGTAAGGGATTTATACAACTAATGAAGGAAGTTGTGCCTTTACATAACATCCTTTCAAGAGAAACTTTTAAAAAACGTATAGACGAAAAATATGAGACCATGTCAGAAGTTTTCAAAAAATACATAAAAGAAGCACAACATTACTGTATTACGTATGACATATGGACGGAGACAATGCAAAATAAGTCGTTTGTTGGAGTCACTATACATTTTTTAGAAAATTCCAAGCTCACGAGCGGATCTCTGGGAGACTTACAGATATTTTGCAGGAGTGGAATGTTTCAATTGATAAAGTAACAGCGATAGTAACTGATAATGACAGCACGGTAATGAAAGTAAATCGAAAGATATTTGGCGAAAAAAAATTATACCTTGTTTTGCTCACACTGTGAATTTAGTTGTCACGAGTTCATTGGATAAATCTAACGTTGCATCTACCGTCATAAGTAAAGTACGTGAAATTGTAAAATTTATAAAATGTAGTGTCAATGTCAGTGACGAATTGTGCAAAAAGCAAACAGAGAATGCGATGAAGGAAGGCCAGACAAAGAAACTAATATTAGATGTTCGTACGCGGTGGAATTCGAGCTATTATATGTTGGAACATTTTATGGACTTATTTGAAATATTTGGCGCGATATTGTTATGCCATTCATATGCGCCACCGAAGATAACTTCAAGTGAAGTAGCCTTTCTGCGGGAAATTATTCAACTTTTGCAACCCTTTGAGAGATTGACAAAAGAAATTTGTGGGAAAAATTAATATCACTGTGAGTAAAATCATTCCTCTCGTAAGCTGTTTCCAAAACATGCTGGATAAATATTCACCAACATTTGAATGCAACCTGTCAATGAAAGTAGAAATTGACAAGGAAGTTTCAAAGAGATTTGACAAACTAGAGCAATGTTCGTCGTTGGCAATCGTTACCGCCTTGGATCATTCAAGCTAATGCATTTTAAAGATCCTATTGCGAAGGGAAAAGTCATAAATTACATGAACAATTACTTAATGAGTACGAACGAGGGCAAATGAGTCTTCTGACGAATCGGAAAAAGGTGATAATAATGAAAGTGAAATACGGAGCTACCATAAAATATATGAAAAAAAAAATACGAAAGACAAAACTAAAGCAGAAACAGAGTCTCATATGTTCATGTTATCTACTGTTACTCCTATATGGAAGGGGATATTTCCCAGGCTTCATCATTTAGCTATGACCCATTTGCCTATCGTGGCAACTGCGGTACCCAGTGAGCGGTTATTCTCTGAAGCTGGAACTACAGTCACTCAGGAGAGAAACCGCTTACTGGGCACCAGGTTATCAAAATTATTATTTTTAAATTCTGTGTTAAAAAAATAAATGCATACTTGTTTTCAGTTAAGATAAAATAATGATGATTCTTTAAAAATATATGAAGTAGTGTCTCATTTCTGCTAAAAAAACATCGATAAAAACATCGATATATCGTTCATAAACGTCGATGTTTCTAACATCAATGTTTCTTTTTTCAAATTATCGATGTTCTAACATCGATGTTTTTATGAGCGATGTTGCATCCCTAGTTACTGGCTATAAACAAGTTCAACCCTCAGTAGGTTACCTCGGCACCAGTCAATCGGCATTAGATCGCTTCAATTCGTGAAAGAAAAATTTTTTTGCAGTGAATCTTGCGCTGGGGAAAAGAACCCGCCCCACGAAACCGCAACGCTTGCCTGCCAGCGCATTCACACGTCCCTAGACAAGGCCATATCTCGGTGGATCTTACCATCCTCTTTCACCGAGGCAGCAGACCATCGCTGCAGTCCTTCACGGACAATTTCATCTACCCATTTCACTACAGTTTACAGGCGACGGGTGCGGGAAATACCTTTACAGACCAAGGTTTATTATTGTACACTATAAATACAATATTTTAAAAGTAATTTCATGATGTTACTTTATTGGGTCAGTTACAGGCTAAAAAAACGTGCCCTAGAGGGAGCATACTAAACTTGTGCAGAACTTTTGCCCACAAAGATTTTTCTCATGGTTACTGCATGAACTGGTAAGTATCAAGATTTAAAATATCTTTCATCCTGTTACCCGATCGGCTAGGTTTTTTATGGTCAGCTCTTGGGTTTTAAAAAGCCGGAATAAATTAACATTTTTCTTGAAAATCATTCAGTTTTTACAGCGGAGGTCAGTAGACCCGGAATCATAAATTCTAATTGAATTAGCTTTATATCTAACTAATAATTCAGTTATCTGCTGTGGCTTAATAGCTATAATTTACATTTATGGTTTTATGTTCGCGAAAATAAGTTTTTATTACTTCTCTTCGGTGACGTCTTTGTTTCAGGTTAATTGTATTTATTTTGACTACATCTATTTCTGAGACAGCTCATTAAAAGCTATGTCGATAACCTTTAATCATGTTTTCTAGAACCAATTCGATTCTGCTATTAACTTTTTAAAACTTCGTCACACACTAATTTATGGGTGAAGAACAACAAAGATATCTCCTACGCTCTTAAGAAAAGCATTCATTTAGTGGCGCAGCGTGGTGAACAGGACTGGTCTTCCAAAATTCTTAAAATTATTGTCTGGGTTAGGATTTTGATTTGATTCACGCGGTTCAAGGGCATAATATTTACATGAAAAGTTAGCGACTTATAGCGCTGCGAACAATTTGTACTAATAAATAGCGTAATAAGTTTGGAATGCAACGATGCTAGTTTAAAAAGCACAAATGGCATCAGCAAGTTAAGCAAGTAATTTGCTTAACTTGGATATAGAAATCATTTGACACGGGACAAACACTGGTTAACAGATACGTAGTTCTTGGCATTGGGATTTAGTGCTATAAGCGATCACCAACATTATCCTGATAACCTGAAGGACAAAGATAATATGAAAGCACGCACCAACACAAATGTTCGAGTCCTTTCCAATAATAATGATGCATTACTAACAAGCGAGAAGTTATGTCCTCGAATGCATATCATTCATCTCTCAATCAGTTAAGAAACCAAAATGTTATGTATAGTATAACAAATTCAGCATTCCTAAGGACGTATAATTACCAACCCAAATTAAAGTTTAAGAAAACCAAGCCCTCAATTTCAATGAAATATCTTCTTCTAGGAGCAATTATCTGCAAGCTAAAAAAATACTCAAGAAATAAGAAAGACAATTTTGATTTCTTTTTAAAAACGTATATTATGATTTATAGACTGTATTTTCATCCGTAGTATGGAGCTGAGTAGAAATTGGGAGCATGAGCGGTATAGACGTTCGCAACTGGAGCGCGATAGACGGCAGCAGCTGGAACGACGTGGGCGGTGGTGATGAGAGGTTTCACATGTTCTGTTGCAGAAAGGACTTGCGCATTAGCATAAGGAACAGCGCTTGGATAGACGTATCCGGCTGAAACAGCGGCGATGATAGCGAACAATACTACGAGGAATTTCTGAAAAAAATCACAAATATTTTACACATGAAATCCTTGCCAAGACTCTAACTCACCATTGTGTGTTTGTTTGGAAGATACGAGTCCAGACTGATGATGTTACTGATTTGCTGCAACCTATTTATACGGTTCTAACCCAATCCCGATTTCCCCTTTAAAATTGCAATTCTAGACGGAACTGATACTCATATTATGTAAACCGTTTTCGGGATAAAATAAGCTGACCTGGTAGGTATGCAAATTAAATGACGTCAAAAACTTCTAGCATCGAAAGTAATCCCGCTGCGGTTCATCGACCAGGTCAGAGCTCATACAAAAAATAGCAACTGCAGACTGATCGATGTTAAAGCGTAAATGAGGAACATGAGGATATGAAATGGAGAATAAATTGAGGTGTGTATTTGATCACTTTCAATCAAAATAGGAAAGATGCTTTTAAGAGCTTGATATGAAAATTAATATCAAATTCAGAACGTTGTTTTCAGTTTTGTTTCTTTCCTGCACGGTAAAATACATATGTTTCTGATGGATGGAAGATTTTGGATAGATTAGGTTTGTCGCATACAGCAGCCATTAACGTTTATAGTATGCACCACACAAGTGATTTTTATGTGAGGTCTATTAGTAACCATTTTTCACGGATCATCTATTTCCAGCTCCTATTTGGAGCAGTCATACTAAGATTTTAGTGTCTTAAGCCCCCAATTCACCTGTCAGCTTGAAAGAAAAGGAATATTGCAGAAAACGTTTACTATGCTTATAGAATACAGCGGACGTGTCGGCGCTCGGTCAACTTTTGGCCATCATATGGGGACTCACGTCATCAAGAAGGCGACTGTTGATGTGCATCATAGTATACTCATGATGTGCATCCTACAGTCTATGCTACTGCATGAATCTGGAATATGGAGGGATGCTCTGAGGAAAGAGCTGTATCTACGACGGTATAGAGACAAAGTGTATTGAAGGTTGCTGAGTCGGCGGTGTTGGCTATCGTAAGGGTGATACTCATCTTTGCAGGGGAATGCCGATCGACAGGAATATTCTTGGAGGATAGCGTTCTCCGTCTCAAGGACCCAAGGCAATGGAGGTCACCGTGAGGTTTCTTCTGAATTGATAAGTAATGACCCTAACTGAATCTGGACTACGCTTTGGACAATGAATTTCAATTGATGATTTGGGATGGTGGATACAATGGTTTGGACCAAGTTGCTTTGTACGGTAGCGCCGAGACGACACTCGTGTGTGAAGGGCTCCAATTCAGCTATCATGGCGTCTCCGTCCCGGTAAAACCATGGCAGGCCTCGGAGTACGCTCGAAGTTCGCACCATCAGGTCTGGCTCTGAGCACTTGTTCCCATAAGGGCTTGCGCCAATCTTTGCATGGCTTCCCTGCTCTGCAAAGGTAACTATAGGACCAAAAAGATGTTCGCACAATGGAGGAAAATATAAAGAACATCGAGAATCTGATGTTATTGCTGCGATAATTACTGAAGTGACCGAAGCAAGGGTCTTAGATCCCGAAAAAATGAAGAACCATCCTGAAGGCCACAAAAGTGATCACGGCAGAAAAAAAGGAGTGACCAGTTCACCACCACCGTCGAAAATGAGACTGAAGCACTGTACTCGGAAAAGGAAGCCAATAACCTTTCCCAAGAAAGGAAGTCGCAAAGTACAATCACCGTCCAGCGAAATTAAGAGGAAGGGCTAGTCCGAAATGCAAGAGGCGTTCTAAAAAGAATAAAATCAGCATGAGACCCGCAAAAAATCAGCAAAGGTGCAAAGAATGGGCTCCTTGAGCTAGAGAGCCTTCTAGATTGCAAAGGGCATTAGCGGAGGAGCTTGTTGAAGGCTGAAAAGGACCAGAAGGTCGATAAAGAGCAGAAGGCTAAATAAGTGCTGAGGGCTAAGCCTAAAATCCACGGGAAGATAGCTTCACCATCAAATATCAATAAAAGAATGGCATCTGGCTTAATCAAAGGAGATCGGGATACAAGAAGGAAGGAAGAGGCACTTGATAGGCATGGAACGCTAAATTAGGGGTTCCAGATAGTTGTAACAAAAGGAGCAAAGAAAGCCGCACAGAGTGCCACAAAATAAAGTTTACACGGTAGCCCAAGAATAAAAAAGACCTAGTGCGAAGCAGGAGAGAAAAAAGCCACAACTAAGACCCCGGGAGCAGGCATTAGCAGGCCAAGATGGCCAACCTTACGTAGAAGTGTTGCGGGATATCAGGAGAAATGCAAGACCCGAAGACACCAACACTGCCATTAAAGCAGTACGACCAACTCGGCCGGGCCATATACTGGCCGAATTCATAGCAGAGGTCGACATTAAAGAAGCATTCTGCGACGCTGTAAAGAAAGTCCTCGGCAAAAGCGCAACTGTTGCCTCGCTTGAGCCGATAGCAATGATCGAAATAAGAGACATTGGTTGCGTTGCGGACCAGGTCGAGGTAGAAGAGGCCATTAAAAAGGGAGCTCCCTAGCGTGGGTAAGATCAAAGCGAGGCTGACACCAAAAAACCACAGGGGATAACGCATGGCCTTCATTTAATTGACTGAAAAGAATACCGAATAATTTTTGAATAAGGACAAAATAAGAATCGGGTGGGTTATCTGCAGGATATGGCAAAGGGCAGAGCTTGTTCTGTTTCAAATTCCTTGGTTATGACCACACTGTACAAACATGAAACGGAGTATAAAAGAAAAGACTGTTCAAAGGAGGCGTCCTGTATCCTTTGATCCAAGACCAGACCTTGTGCACGTCTTGGTATCAGGAACATATCGGGTTTTCCAGAACGCCCTAGCCAAGGTAAAAACCGAACTTCGATGACCCATATCCTGCAGGTAAGCCTACGCCGCAGTTCAACCTTCCGAAACCTGTATGAGCAGTTTGCGAGGGACATGAAAGCCGATGTTTCACTCCTGGGTGAGCAACAGTACAATAAAAGTTTTGCACCATGGTATCCTGACAAAACTGGTACTGCCGCCATCTGGGCTCGGAACAGTGGTTTTCAGAGGGAGGAATATGGGCGGGGGCTGGTTTCGTGTGGGTTCGGTGCTCAGGGACCATCTTCTTTAATCTATACCTAATGCCGAACGAGCCGACATTGTCTTTCATAGCCAAGCTTAAAGCTTTGGAGGGCACTGTCTCGAACACATATGGCAACGCGCTCGTTGGGCGAGACTTCAACGCTAAAGCAATTGAATGGGGCATGCTTTAAACAGACCTGCGGGGAAAACGAGTCCCAGAAACAGCGGCCAGGACAGCACTTGCCGTACTTAATACCGAAACTACGCCGACTTTCCACCGTATTGGCTGTGAGGGAATACTACCGGACGTGACATTCGCCTTGGAGTCCTTCGTACAGAGGATACACAACTGGAGAGTATTAGAGGACTACTCAGCCAGTGATCATCAGTACATTCTGCTTGAGATCCGTGATGTTGTTTCCCGACGTCTAGCTCTGGACTTTCTACAATTGGGTAGAAAATTGGAAGGACGGACGTCGGGAGGTTCGTTGAGGTGCTCACGGTAGGTGCTCCATTGTAGGATAATTCAAAGGGGACAGAAAAATTGGCAGCTCAAGACGTGTAAACTCAACTATGAGCATCACGACTGCTTGCAGCACTTCTATGCCCCACCAAAACCCAGCATGTCAAGCCCCCAGTGTACTGGTTGTCGTCTGAAATCGCTGAAAGGCGAAGGGAGTGTCACAAGCTTCGGCGTGAGGCTCAACGGCTACAGAACCGTTATCAGGTATGCAACCGGGTAGCAGCATACAAGTCGGCCAGGAAATGCCTTCGCAAATTAATTAACAACAGCAAGGTTTATTGCTAGCAAGGCTTAGTCGACAATGTGAACAAGGATCCATGGGCTCTTGGCTATAAGCAAGTTATGCGGAAGCTTGGTGCCCTACGGACCCCTTGCATACATGAAGCGTAAAAGATGGATGAGATAGTGCGGGCACTCTTCCCCATCCATCCCGTCCATGCTGACACTGCTCACGGTGAAACAGCAATCGAGTGCCTATCCTTCACACAACCAGAACTGGAAGTCATATCATTGAAAAAAAGAAGGGCAGTGTTCCAGCTGAAGTGTTGCAACTTGTCCATCAACATTGTCCTGACTTGCTGCTCACCACATTTAACGCTTGGCTGCGGGACGGGGGTTTCTCGGTACAATGGAAAGTGGTGAGCAAAGAGAAGAAAAATTCTCGAGGGCCATCTGCATACTACCCGTTATGGACACGGCTGGGAAAGTGCTAGAGAAACTCATCAAGGGAAGACTCACTGACGCGACTCGTGCTACTGGGGACCTATCTTCTCGGCAGTACGGCTTTAGAGCAGAACACTCCACCATTGATGCAGTTACAGAAGTGATTAGCACGGTCCAAAAGACAAAAGCACATAGCCAGACCAAGCGACTGATCGTCCAGTTGGTGACACTCGACATTAAGAATGCCTTCAACTCGGCTAGATAGCTGGATATTCTGGATATGCTTGAAAACCCTTTTTCAAGTTCGAAAATATCTAATGCGACTTCTGAGGAACTACCTAAAGGCCGAAGCCTGCTTTATGACACGACACAGGGCCAACGAAAGATGGAAGTAACATCGGGTGTTGCCCAGGGATCTATTCTTGGTCCAGACCTGTGGAACGTATCTTACGATGGGTTACTGAGATTGGAGATGCTAGATGAATCGTGCTTGATCGGCTATGTGAATGATTTTGCAACTCTAGTCACTGGGTGCACCATCGAACAAGCGCAACTTAGGCTAGGTATGCTAATGCGCCAAGTAAGAGACAGAATAACTATTCGTGGGTTCAGTCTAGCACTGGAGAAAACCTTTTTTGTTCCTAGGGTAAGGATGATCAGTATTGGAGATACATTAGTTGAATCAAAGCCAGCGGTGAAGTTCCTGAGGCTACTGATCGACTCGAATATGAGTTTCCCTGAGCAAATCAGGGCAACGGCCGAAAAGGCTGCTTCGGCCGTATGGATTCTGAGTCGACTTATGGCCAAAGTAGGGGGCCCAACCCATTAAGAAGACGCCCCTTGATGAATGCTGTAGGGTCAGTGCGACTGTATGGAGCGGGAATATGAGGCATCGGTCTAAGTAAGGAGGTGTACCGAAAATGCTTGGCGCAGCTACAGAGATGAAAAGTGCTGAGCATTGCATTCGGTGGTGGGAGTTATTGCAGGAGTGATATCTGTAGCCCTCCATGCTAAAGAGCACCTCACTATTCACCTCCGCAAAGGAGATGGTTGCCCGAGAGGAGAAACAATGCTCACTTAACGATTGGCAGCAGTCTTGGAAGGATTGCACGAAGGGAAGGTAGACTGTGTGACTCATCCCAAATCTGAGACTGTGGTTAAATCGAAGATATAATAAGACTGACTTCTATCTGATCTAGCATTTGAGGGGGCATGGATGTTTGCAATCTTACGTGCACAATATTAGTAAGTCACGGCCCTCCGACCGTCGGTTTTGCCCAGAAGAGTAATCCGACGCCTGCCACACATTATTTGGGTACAAAAAAAGGGGCAAGCTATGATGGAGCCTCTGCAGGGGGACAGATGCAAAGTTTAAGGATTGCAATCAACTCCTCTTGTCCTATTAAGTTTAATACGTAGTTATCGTGATTTGTCGTTGAATTTGACCTGCCAAACATTCGCGGCCAATTGCTTAAAATTATAACTATCGTGCGTAATTTATGTTGAATTTAGTATCGAGTACGGATCGTCGATTGTTTGATATTAAATGGATAGAAATTTTAGTGGGAACTTGATTTTGTCTTAGATAGTGTCAATTTAACCTTGATGTATATTCAGTGAAAGTCGGGCTGATCGTAACGTTTCACAACGCATGGAATCCGAGAATGAACGCATTCAATTTGGTGTATTATAAATCGGTTGTTACAAAAAGGACGTTAAATGGATTTAGCTAATCGAAGAATACGAAAGTGTTGAAAGTTTTGAGATTGTTAACCTAGAAAGCTGCAACTAACCAACATCCTGCACGCAACAAGAATCACGGCCAACGATTAACAATAATAATCGACAGATCAATAATTTAAAGTTTCAGGCACTCTTACACCCCACCCAACAACGAGCGTTCGTTGAAGGAGTGGGTACCCTGTACTGTTTTAAAAATTTTTCATCCCAATTATTTATTGCATTAAATATTTACAAACATATTTTTTAACACAAAAAAAATCAAAAATGAAAAGTGTGCTTTTACAATAACTAGACTGGAAGATGAAGAGTTACAGAGGTTTTTTGTAGAAAATAACCAAATAAAGTATTGCAAAACGAAGTAAACGTAAAAATAATAAATTTTATGTAATCTTTATGAGCATATTATAAACTTTTTCCTCAGCCAATATGCAATTGTAGCTAATCGATTAAGGGTTAAAGAAAGTGGAAAAGATCAAGGTCGAAATATTTATAAAACAGAACAACCGCAAATAACCAACAACTTGAAAACATGTACAAGCATAATATAATATAATCAATTCGGCATTGATGTAATTTTGTCGTTTCACTTTTTTTTGACAGGTTTAAGAAAAAAAACAAATACAAGATGAATCAAAATTAGAAAAATCATAAAACAGTGAAACTTCAAAAGAACTTTTCGTCTCTTCTACCACGCACATTCCTACTCTTCAATGTTATGGTTTATGTGTAGAGATAAATCCTATATGTCCTCATTACTATGACTAGGTTTTTGTAATTATAAATTAAAATTACCGAAATATGCAAACTATCTTGAGAAGAAATAAGGTAACGAAGTTTTGTTAGGCTCTATGATACAGCATTGAAATGTATATTGAATTTTTAACCGGAAAAAATTAACAAAGAAAATGAGTTCAACTAAAAATTTAACACTCAGACCGGGTATGGCACCCGCCACGTTGGCTGGTCCCTCCACTCATGAGCTAGCCATCGGGTGAGCTCTCCCCTTTTTATTTGTTAAAGGTGCTCTCTCAGGGCTGCTTGGCATCCACACCCGATATGGGCCATGACAGCATTTTTTGGATTTCGATTCGGTTGGGAAGGGTGCGTGGGGGCAACGTTACCACATGGATGCCCCACTATTATTTGTAGGCAGTGATCATCGTCGGCAAGGATGAAATTAACTGGCGTATAGCACGCGGTTAATAGGTTGTTTGTTGGCAGTTTCGTACGTAATCCCTTTCGGTAGGTTGCTTCCGCCATCTGACACCGGCTAATCGATTCCGCATTTGACTTAAGCCCCCTTTTTAATTCGTGAATGTGAAAATAATTTGTAGTGGGACCTCCCGCTGCGGGTAAAGAACCCGCACTGAAACACCACAACGCTAGCTTTCACGTGGCCCCAGGCGAGGCCAGTCCAGCTGAGCACTAATTCCGCTCGCTAAGACAGCAGTACACGGCTGCAGTTCTAAACGGATAACTGATCATCACCAAAATCACGATAAAGTTCATCAAATAATTCATAACACTCATTATTGTAACGCAGTCTCCACTCTGTTCTTTGTTTCACTGGGTTGTAGACTTCCCGGAGCACTTTGCGTTCAAATGTGCCCACTACATTTTTGGAATAGTGATTTGTAAATATGGAGCTTATTTTGCCTTTGCACAACTCTGCACCTTAGAATGCGGCGTCCACTCTTGCCCTTTCTGGTTGGCTCCAATTTAAGCAAAGTTCTCCACACTTTCAATGTTATAGTTTCCGTTGGTTAGGTTTTGTCGGACTTGAGTGTTCTTACTCGTTTGAGTCATGAATTTAGTTTTAGTTTCATTAATTTGCAGCCCAATTCGATTTGCTTCAGTTTCTACACTTAGAAATGCTCTTTTAGTATCTGAAATTGTGGCATAATATTGACGTCATCAACATATGCTACCAATTGCGTGGACTTGAATATTAGTGCACCCAAGGTTTCAGCTGGTATCTTCCTGATGACGTGTTCCAGCGCAATATTACAGAATATTGCAGGAAGTCCATCCTCTTGCTTTATGCCTGATTCCATTATGAGGCTGTCGTGGGGCTCTGTGCTTAGCATTATGACATTGACCACGCGGACAAGTATTGTTGGATCATCAAAGTGAAGCATTATTTTGTTGAAGGCATTTTAGTTGACAATGTTATATGGTTGCTAGAAAAGAGTTGGTGCATATCGATGTTATATTCCCAGAACTTTTCACGGATCGCTGTGTTGACAATATTTGGTCTATTGTAGACCATCCGCTTCAGAAGCCTCCATGATACTCTACTGTAATACTATCATAGTACGGCTTTAATTTTCGTTCTATGATTTTGGAGAGCACTTTATAGTACGTACAAAACAGATCAATGCTTCCATAATTTTCACACCTCATTTTTGTGTACAGGACATAATATATATTTTTTGTCAGTCCCCTAGTGACTTCTCCTCTGACCATGTTCTGCATATTGGTCGATGCAGAAGGTTACTTAGATGAGGACCCCCGCTCTGGAGCAGTTCTGCTGGTATTTATTTATTTATTTATTCAAATCCATTTAACAGACACAAATCCAATTACAAAATAGAGTTAAGCTTAAAATGTGGACATCAAATTTAAGCTTGGGGTCAAATATTACACCAAGATCTTTACATGAGTCTGCAGAGGAGAGAACAACATCACATAGGGTGTAATTAAAAATTAAAGGGACAATTTTCAAAGTAACAGTCATTTTAAAACATTTGGAAACATTAATACGAAGGGAGTTTACATTACACCAGTTATACAGGTTAAAAAGATCAATTTGGAGTTGCTGACAATCTTCAAGGGATCTAATTGTCCGGAATACCTTAAAATCATCAGCATACAGGAGACAAGAAGAGGAAATTACAGAAGGAAGATCATTGATAAACAGTACGAAAAGAAGAGGTCCAAGGATTGACCCTTGAGGGACACCAGATGTAGGATTGAATGGAAAGGAAATTGTGCCATAGGGATTGACACGACATGAACGGGAGGATAAATATGATGAAATCCAAGAATGAAGGGAACCGGATATGCCAAGCAAAGCTAACTTTTGACAGAGCAGAACATGGTTCACGGAGTCAAAAGCTTTAGAGAAGTCCGTGAATATTGCATCTACTTAAAGCTGTTTATCTAAGCTCTTGCAATATAATCTTCGAACTCAGCCAAGTTCGTAGAAGTTGAACGACCCTTTAAGAATCCATGTTGCTGTGGTGTGACAAATGAACTCAGGGACTCAAGAAGCCTGTTGTGCACAAGTCGTTCCAGCAGCTTAGAGAAACAGGAAAGGAGTGATATGGGACGATAGTTTGAGGCAGATGATGGGTCGCCGTTTTTAAAGATAGCAACAACATTTGCATCTTTCCAGTACGTTGGCAAGGTGCCAGTACTAAGACTGAGATTGAATATAAGGGAAAGAGGAAAACACAAAGTGACTTTACAAATATATTAGGTAATCCATCAGGACCAGGGCTAACATTCCATCTATTCTAGGAGTATTATTTTTTCTGAGGTCACGTACTGCTGCCTATACTTCGTCTTTGGTTGGTAGTGAGACATTTAGCTATTTTTGGGGACGCTGTGAATAGCTTCCAGTAACATTGCACTCATCTGTTTATTATTTCGATTGGGCTACCTATAATTGCTCCTTGTGCACATTTGTAAAGACTTGTTTGTGGATTGAAGCTGGCTTTTAGATGTTTAACAGAGACATACGTTGATCTGACTTCATGTAGCGTCAGGTTTTCGTTTATCTGTTAGATCTTGGTGTTGATGGTCAGTCGTTTCTTTCTTTGGTACATTTTTGAGCTTGTCTTCGGGGGATGTCGGGTTGTTCTTTTTTGGCCCGAGTTGGCAGCTGGATGTATTTTTTTACCCGCAAGACTCCTAGTTTCACCCGCTTGCTTGCATTCTTTGCCGAACCAGTCGTTCCTACTTTTTTTTGGCCGGTGCCTCAAGTCCTCTTCGCTCGCTTCTGTTACCACATCTCTTAATGTCTTCCACATGGTTTTGAAATCATCATTCGTTTCGCCCGCTTGAGGGGATATGTTTATTTGATTTCACAGCACTGAGATGTATGTAGACGTTACTGAGCAATCATTTATTTGATACCTTGGGGTAACTGATCTTCTGTGTTTACAGCTCTTGGAGATGCGGCATCGAAACTTGACCCTGATAACGTAACGGTCCAAATTACAGATAGCGCCGCTCTTTTTTGTATGAGAACATGGTCGATCTGGTTTTATGTGCAACCGTCTGGGGATGCTCACGCCCTATTGTGGATTTCGACGGGGTGATTAGCTTCTCTCTTCAGGAGCAGCCACTCTTGATGACTACGGGACTGCTGTTGCTTTTATTTATTACAAGAGCTTTGATCTGTACCACGGGTTAGGGGGAGTCCATGATAGGTTACTGTCACCCCCTACATGGTGAAGAACCTCTCCTGGCAGAAACGTGGTGGTTATGGCTTGAATAGCGTAGAAAGTAGATTCGAGTACACACCAGTTGTGTTGCGGGTATCCCAAAATGGAGGTAAATTGTGACCCAACCCTAGGACTGAGGGGCACTGATTGGCGCATGAAACCAATCCCTGTCTAATGATGTGGGTTAAGGCCTATTTCTAGCAAATAACCACGTAAACCACGTCTGTTTCTGATGACGTGAATCATATGGGTAAACAACGGATACCCAGAAAGGGATTTGTTGAGAGAACTGAAGGGCGGAGAGCAGTGGGAAAGTCGAGAAAACGTTGGTCTGGAAATGTCAGTTCATCTCTGCTCGGACTTCAAAATTAGAGGAAGCAGTCGATGGACCGAGGTAGTTGAAGGTACTGTCTGCAGGAGGCAAAGGCCCGGTTAGGGTTGTATTGCGACAAAAAAGAAAATGAAACTAATATAGAACTCACAAAAATCACAGATGATGGTCTGCTTGGTTATCCTTTGGCAATATTGCCGCTGCTATCCCGAAATCGTTCGATGTCGTTTATACGCACACTGTAACTGTTTCTTTCACGTGAATCACGTATTTAATTTTCATTACGTGTCTCTACCAATATGACATCTATTTTTTCGTGCAACATGCAACCTTACCGAATGCTCATTTTGATAGTATATCACCCCACTGTCATGAGCAGACATTTTCCTGTCACTCCTGATGGAAATGATGCAGTCATCCTACTTTGCAGAAGTTTCATAGAGGGTTCGAGGTTGCAGTTAATTTTATAAAGAAATCATGTGGAATGGTACGAATTGATAGCATAAGTACGTGAGCATGGTCTTCGGAATCAATAATCAAAGGGTCTTGAGTAGAATTTTGTGATAGGAAGGTTGTCTATTTGTCAAGTTTCAAGCCGCCAAATTTAGCCAAATAATAATTCTGCATTTTAGTCATTGGTTCACCCTAAGCGCTCTTAGAGTGCAGACATATCTCACCCCTGTCCATATAAACGGGTCTGGTTCGAATTTACTCGAGGTCCTAGAAATGAGTTGTAATAGGGTTGCCAGCTTACGTTTCGTACGAAAAACAGCGAATATCGGCAAAAGAAATTCCACTTCGAAATTTATAATTCAAAAATTGAGATGGAATCTCATTGCTGCCATATCTGTGCTTCGTGTTCCGCACAGAACGCGGAAGAGGTTGTGTTCACTCCTTGCCCTCCTGGAAATCTGGAGTTCGGGTGTTGACAGGCTTCATCTTCTTACCGCGAAAAGTCCTTATGACGCTTGATGAACAAAAGAGAAGCTATGCCCGTGTTAATGCAATGTGCAGTAAACTGCTCGATTGGTTAAAGAAGCCAAAATGAGATCATCAGATTACGGATTCTTATGGATGAAAAATAACGATTCAAAAAAAAACATTTTACCAAAATTGAGCTATCAATTTCAAATGCCTAATTATACGAGTAGAAGCAATCCACCTTCAAGCTGAAAAAATCCTTAACAAAAACGATAGTATTATTTTTTCAATTGCCGTTTATTATCATTATCCGTAGTGTGGGACTGAATAGACGTTCGCAACAGGAGCGCGGTAGACGGCAGCAGCTGGAACGATGTGAGCAGTGGTGATGAGGGGTTTTACTTGTTCAGTTGCAGAAAGGACTTGTGCATTAGCATAAGGAACTGCGCTTGGATAGACATATACGGCTGAAACAGCGGCGATGATAGCGAACAATACTACGAGGAATTTCTGAAAAAAATGCAGGATGCAACGTAATTTCCCCCAAAAAATCCTTGCGAATAATCAAACTCACCATTTTGTGTTTGTTTGGAAGATGCGAATCCAGACTGATAATGTTACTGACTTGCTGCAATCTATTTATATGGTTCTAAAAGTCGCGAAATGGTAAGGTTATCGGAATTTTCCTTTAAAAACTGCAGTATCTAATTCTAGAAGGAACTGATATTTATATTATGTAACCATTTTCTGGATAAAATCAGTGAAACTGGTAGGTATGCAAATTAAATAACGTTAACGACTTCTCGCATCGGTACGGATGATTCACCATGCTAGACACAATGCATCCGCTTTCTGGTACTGATGGTATAATATAAAGAGGAATATGAGGATATAATATGAAGAATGCATTCAAGCATGTTTTCATTGCCTTTCACTCACGGTGAAGGGAAAAATGTTAACAGCGTTCATGAAATAAGTTCCGAATTTAGAATACATATTTTTTTTGAATTTGTTTCTTCTATACTGGGTTGGATATGCCTTACGCGACCCAAACCTTCATACAACTCTGTTAGAAGTAGCATGAAAAGATGCGATACTCTCGCACGTAGTATAATCAATCATTTTGACATTTTGAAACCACGGTGATGATTGAATTGTAACGATAATTTATACGGAATCGCAAATTGTTTTAGGTATTGGCGGATTTAATCGAATAAATACAAATTAGGCTCCGTCTTGGTTAGGTTATTAAGAATGAGCCGAATATATTATATACTCGATTTGATGTGCCAATAAAACAAATTGGGATTTCGAATAAATCATCGTCGGGTTCTCAAAATTCCGAAATGAATGATTACACTATCGTACGTCGAGAGTATTGCATCTTTTTAAGCTTCCGCTAATAGAGTTGTGTGAAATTTTGCGTCGCGTAAGGCAGTAAAACAGAAACAAATGCAAAATAATATTCTAAATTCGACAATTATATCATGAATGCTGTTAAATTTTTTCCCCTTACCATGAGTGAAAGGGTATACTTGAATGTGTTCTTCATATCATATCCTCATAATCTTCTTTTCATTTAACCATCAGCATCAGAGAGCGGATGTTGATGTGTGTAGTGTGTGTTGACATGGTGAATGAACTGTGTCGATACTACTTTCGATACGAGAAGTCTTTAACGTCATTTAATTTGCATACTCACCGGTTCAGCTGATTTTATCCAGAAAATGGTCATATAATAAAAATATTAGTTCCGTCTGGAATTAGATATTGCAATTTTTAAGGGGAAATCGGGATCAGCTTACAATTTCGCGACTTTTAGAACCATATAAATAGATTGCAGCAAGTCAGTAACATTATCAGTCTGGATTTATATCTTCCAAACAAACACACAATGGTGAGTTTGACTCTTGGCAAGGATTTTTTGGTTGAACCTGCCTTTTTTTCAGAAATTCCTCGTAGTATTGTTCGCTATCATCGCCGCTGTTTCGGCCGGATATGTCTATCCAAGCGCAGTTCCTTATGCTAATGCACAAGTCCTTTCTGCAACTGAACATGTAAAACCCCTCATCACCACCGCCCACATCGTTCCAGCCGCTGCCGTCTATCGCGCTCCTGTTGCGAACGTCTATTCAGCCCCATATTATGGATAATGATAATAAACGTTAATTGACAAAACAGTTGCATCTTTATGTTTTGACATTACTTTTTAAGCTTGAAGGTGTGTAATAAACATAAGCAGTCAAGCAGCCCCGAGGTGACCAAGAGTGGCTGCTCCTGAAGAGAGAAGGTGGTCACCCCGTCGAAACTGCTTAGTTTGTTATTTTACTAGGTTAAAGTTAACTACATCTGTCAAGTTTACATCCTTTAGGCAGAAATGAGTGGTTCACTTCAGCTACTTTAAGATCTTTAGGTTTGAAATTCCCCTGGTAATAAAGAGTTTTCCAATAAGAGGTGTTATTTTGAATAGCCCGCTATTTCGGTAGATGTCACTTTTGAAGCTGTCATTTTTTGACATTTGACAAGTAGAAACTACGCCATTAATAGAAATGGAACGATACACGCTTCAACAACGCACTGAAATTATTAAAATTCACTATAAAAATAGTGAAAATTCGACAGAGACGGTTCGTAAAACTCGAACATTTTTGGGTCGTCGTGAAGCACCTTGTCGGACCGCAATACAGAAATTTGTGGAAAAATATGAGCTGTTCGGACAAATTAGTGATGTGAAGAATAAAACCCGTGCACGTCACTCAAGAACAGCCGAGAATATTGCTGCTGTAGCCGAAAGTGCTGAAGAAAACCCAGGTTTATCAATTCCTCGTCGTTCTTTGGAAATAGGCCTTCCACAACGTCATTACACCGTATTTTGCATAAAGATTTGGGTCTTAAGGCTTATAAAGTTCAGTTAACACAAGAACTCAAGCCGGTCGATCATCAACAACGTCGTTTCTTTGCTGATTAGGTCCATGAAAAGCATGAAAATGATCCGGAATTCCATCGAAAAATCATCTTGAGGGATGAGGCCCATTTCCACCTCGGTGGCTTTGTCAACAAGCAAAGTTGTCGCATCTGGGACTCGGAAAACCCAAGAGTTATTGTTGAAAAGCCTCTCTATCCTCAACGTGTGACTGGTTGGTGCGGTTTATGGTCCGGCGGAGCCATTGGACCTTACTTTTTTCGAAAATGAGCCTGGAACAACAATTACAGTGAATGGATTGCGCTATCGAGAGATGATTAATGATTTTTAATGAACGGAATTGGATGGTATTGATCTGGACTACGTTAACTTTCAACAAGACGGTGCTAAGTGCCACACAAGCAACGAAACCATTTATCTTTTATGGGAAAAGTTTCCAGACCATGTTATCTCTCGAAGAAGTGATCACAATTGGCCACCGAGATCTTGTGATTTAACACCTTGCGACTTCTTCCTTAGGGACCACGTGAAAGAGAAGGTTTACGTCAACAGCCCAGCGTCAGTGTTATTTTTCGCTATTAACGGCATATCTTCCTCTTTATAATGAGATAAACATCCGATCGTTTATGTTGAAAAATGGTATTTTTCTTTTGATATCAAAATACCACCTTTTATTTGAAAACCCTGTACAGCGACCTTCTTCGGTGAAAGTAGCGGTTGATTTTTGTACAATGTTTATGCTTGTCTCAAGCTTCCGTATCCACTAACTTTAACGAGACAAAATAAAAAATTTGAATTACTGTAGAGTAACATAACTGACGCATAATAGAACATCTCTATGTATGTCTTGTAGAGAAGACCACACGTGACAAATATTTTGTAGTCAGCTGAGTTTGATCTTGTTTATAGCTCGCTGACACTTGTGGCACACAATCTGTTCCCGTGTCCTACACGGATCTTTAGGAAAAAAAAATCATTACGATTTCACCTGAATCGGGGTCTGAAATAGAAAACAACACCACTCTCCTTCGAGTTCTCACATTTTTGATTTTGCTGTCGGCAGACGAACTGATTCAATTTTATTTCGTTGCCTTCACTATTTAATTTTTTTTTGTGGTGGCACTGATTGTGGGTCTCCCGTGCTCTCAAGCGACTGGACTAATCACTTAACACCAGCCCTGTAAACCCGAGAACCCAGTCTGGAAATGTTTGACACATTACTTCGGGCCAGGTCTCGTTTTGTTACGCCATGAGGCGCCTTCAAGCTGGGGGATCCCTCTTCTAGCGAGAGGATAGAGGAGAGCAGGAATTGCTAGACAAGTGATCCACAGTCCCGGCTGCCGTGAGTCCCTTTTATCTTTTAGTACTGCCCGAACATAATATGCCACCTAGTTCCATTTGTTAACCGATTCAAGCATCACTGTGACTATAAAATCCGGGGTGAGCCTCCCGTCTCCCAAATAGAGGTCCCGCCATAGCATACCCGATTTTTTGCATGTAAAAATATATGATAGGCACCATCTTCCTCTCCTGGGCAAAACCGACAATCGGAGGACCGTGACTTACCAATCTTGTGAAGGTAAGACTGAAAACGCCCATACCCACTCAAAAACTGGGTCAGATAGAAGCCAATCTCACCATGCCTTCGATTTAGCCACAGTCTCAGATCCGGGATGAGGCATGCAGTCCACCTTCCCTTCGTGCAATTCGCCCAATCGTTGATGTCTCTCCTCGCGGGCAACCATCTCTCTTGCGTCCTAGTTTCGCAGCAAGTGAGTATTGCGATGCTCTCTAGAAAGGAGGGCAACAGGTATCACGCCTACAACGACTCTCAGTGCCAAATCAAAGACTGCCGGATACGAAGATGCAATCCTCTGTGTTCCTCTTCTCTGTATCTGTGCCAAGCGTTTTCGGTATACCTCCTTACTGAGAGCGTCGCCCCACATTTCTGCTCTGTGCAGTAGCACTGACCCTACAGCATTCATCAAGAGGCATCTTCTTGACGGGATGGGTCCCCCTATGTTAACCATACGTCAACTCAGAGCCAACACTCACACAGCAAAAACTTATAGTCGAGTCGATCAGTAGCCCCAGGTACCTCACTGCTGGGTTCGATTCGATTAGTTTGTCTCTAATACTGATCATCCTTATTCTAGGGTTTATATTTTTTTTATCAAGATGACCACTTCGGTTTGCTCCAGTGCTAAACTGAACCCGCTAGCAGTCATCCAGTCTATCATTCAGCTCATTGGCATAACTAGCCTAAGTTGCACTTGTTCAACGGTGCGTCTAGCAACTGAAGCCGCAACATCATTTGCATAGCCGATCAAGCGCGATTCATCTGGCATCTCCGGTCTCAGTAGCCCGTCGCAAGAGAGATTTTTCAGGTCTGGACCAAGGATTGATCCCTGGGCAACACCCGATATACTTCCATCCTTTCTTCGTCCTGTGTCACGTCGCTAAGCAGGCTTCGGTCCTTCAGGTAATCCGCCAGGCACTTCATTAGATATTCGGGAGCTTAAAAAGGGTTTTGCAGCGTATCCAGAATATCCACCCATCTAGCCAAGTTGAAAACGTTCCTAACGCCGAGTGTCACCAACTCTCTGCCTTTTGGACCGCGCTCACCACCTCTGCATTTGCAATAATGATGGAGTGCCCTGCTCTAAATCTATACTGCCGAGGAGGTAGATCCCCAGCAGCACGAATCGCATCAGATCCCGGATTTCCCTTCCCCTTGCTGATCAGCACGAACCTCGCCATCTTCTATCGTACCGGGGAAAACCCATCTCGTAGGTAAGTGTTGAATGTGCTGAGCAGCAAGTCAGGACAATGGCGATAGACAAGTTGCAATACCTCAGCTGGAACACCATCTGGAGCTTGAGCCTTCCTCGCTTTCAGCGGAAGGGCTGGATCTTCCAGTTCGGGCTGTGTGAAGAGTGGACACTCGATTGCTATTTTAAAGTGAACCTCATCAACACGGTCAGGATACCCGGGGACAGCACTATCACGTCCATCTTTTCCGCATCATGTATGCAAGGTTTCCGTAGGGCACCAAGCTTCCGCAGAACTAGCTTGTAGCCAAGGCCCCACGGATCCTTGTTCACGTTGTCCACTAGATCTTGCCAGAAGCGAATCTTGCTGGTGTTAATCAATTCGCGAAGGCACTTCCTGGCCGAATTATATACTTCAATCCGGCTGCATGCGTTGTCACGGTTCCCCACCCGTTGAGCTTCACGTCGAAGCTTGTGACATTCTCTTCGCTTTTCAGCAATTTGAGTTGAACACTAGTATACTGGGAGCCATCTGTAGGATTCATTTTCCCCGTGGATTTGTTTGAGGGATGCCCCATTTGACTGTTCTGGCGTTGAAGTTGCCCCCAACGAGCACGTTGCCGTCTGCGCTCGAAACAGCGCCCTCCAAAGCATTAAGCTTTGCTTTGAAAAATGATATCGATTTGTTTGGCGTTAGGCATACACTAAAGAAGGTGGTCCCTGACCATCGGAACCACACGAAACCATTACCCATCCGTAGCACTCTACCTGGAAATCACTGTTCCGAACCCAAATAGCGGCAGTACCAGTTTTGTCAGCATACCATGATGCAGAACTTTTATCGTGGGGTTGCTCACTCAGCAGCAAAATGTCGGCTTTCATGTCCTTCGAAAACTGCTCAGGCATTTGGGCGGTTAAACTACGATGTTCATGACAGTGAACTTTTAACGTACTTTTACCTCTCTAAAAAGAACTTGTTAATCTAGCATATTAATGTCTTACGATTACCTCTCCTGAAAGTAATTTTCTAGCATATTAAATTGCTAACAGTTAACTTACTTACATTCATTCATTTATCAGTAAACTTTTTACCTATATACAAATTGATGTGTAGCATTATTTCCCATTGACTTTGTTTTGTAAATATTGTTGTCTTTTTTGCTTACCTAGTAAATCTTTTACTATAAATTGTGATTTCTGAATTGTGAATATATCATCGTTGTTTTGTATCGTCACCATCGCTAAAAGTATACTTTACCCTAATTAAGAAATTTAATCAATGCTGGCCATGCGCTGTGCCTATGATTTTCTGGTCTAGGAGCTCCTCTAGTGCAAGAAGCCCAATCTTTACTCCTCTGCAGATTTTTGGCGAGTCACATGCAGATTTGATCAGCCTTTCTTCTTCATGTCGCTGGGCGGCAATTTTTCTTTGCGACCATCTTTATTGGGAGAGGTTACCGGTTTGTATTTCTGAGTATAGTACTTCCACCACATTTTCGACGATGGCGATGAAATCACACCATGGCAATTTATTTGTCTGGTCGTTCCTTTCTTTTCTTGTCATAATCTCTTTGAGCACTTCAGGATGGTTCTTTATTAAATCGGGATTTAAGACCCTTACTTCAGTTGCTTCGGTAGCGATTGCATCAGTGATCATTAAGTTATCGATGTTCTTCATATTCCCCCCCCCCCCCGATCTTAGTTTTTAGGACGTTCTAGTGTTCGCATCATCTTTTTGTTGCGTCCAAATGTCGCAGGATTCTCAATTTGGACAAGACTGGCTGGTAATCTCCGTTTTCCGTCCGTGTTCACGATCATTGTATTCATCGTCGTTTTTGTCATCGTTGGCACCTCTCCCCATGTGCTGTGCGCATCGTGGCTGCAGCCGTTGGTTACGTTTTCATTGCTGTTATTGTTGCTTTCTTTTTTTGAATTTATTTTTTCTTCTTTTAGTGTTTTCAGTTCCTCCAGTTTTATTGGGTCCTCCTTCGGAGGCGCTATTTTCGTTTGTGTATGTGGTCACCTTTTTGGCCCCATGCTTATCTTTGCAGAGCAGGGAGGCTATGCGAGGGTAGCCCTTATGGAGACAAATGCTCAGAGCCAGACCAGCGCTAATCGGGAGTCCATCTCAACTGAACCTACACCAATGGTGCCAACTTTGAACGTACTCTGAGGCCTACCAAGGTTTTACCGGGACGGAGACGGTATGATCGTTGAAATGGAGTCGTGCACGCACGAGTGCCACCTCAGCGCTACCGTGCAAAGCGACTAGGTCAAAACCATCATATCCGCCAGCCCAAAGCATGAGTTCGTTGTCCAAGGCGTAGTCCAGATTCAGTCAGGGTCATTATCTGTCACCCCAGAGGGACCCTCACGGCAGCCCCTGTACTATCGGGTCCATGGGGGTAGCGCTCCTGAAAGAATGCTAGCCTCCAAGAATGCTGCTATCGAGTGGCATTCTCCTGGGGGAATCTTCTTGAGTCCACTCCTCAAAGAATGCTAGCCTCCAAGAGTATTCCTGTCGGCCAGTATTCCTCCTGAGTTGACCATTTGATATTAACGTAGCATTCTTTGGAGGGTCCCGTAAATTAAAGATAGAGTCACCAATATACTTTCTTCTGGTGTTGTGTTATTTGTCTTCTGGAAAGTAACGTCCATGGAATCTTCTGGAATTCTGCGTTCATGGTGGCTCAGCTGCCTGAGCATGCCAATGACGTTAAAGAGCATTACATCCCTGAATGTTGCCAGAAGAAAGATTTCCAAATTTTTATACAGTTTGAATTCGAACAAAAAAGCGGCAGAAAATAAAGTTCGCACGGGCGCCCAACAAGAAAAAATACCTGATGCGAAAAGGGAGATAAGGAAGCCCCGACGAAGACATATCTTATGTACAAAATAGCAGCTGCAATTAAACAAATTTTACTTCTTATAGAGTAGTGAGAAATGGACTAAAAGTGCATATGTATGGTAAACAAAAACTTGGATTTGCAAGCAATTGAACCAAGACATGGTCAACTTTAATACATTTTTACATGTTTATTCGCCTCTTATGTGCCTCGCTTTTCATTTTGACAGCTCCTCGATTACAGATGCTAGTTAGCTTATATGCACTGGCTGAAGAATAGAAAATATAACAGTGGAAAGAACAATCTGGTACAAACAATGGTACAAACTTGTATGGACGTGCGTATGAAATAATACTCAACGTTAATTTAATGACACAATGAAGTTTATTCAAACGATAACTACAAAGTGACTATAAAGGCAAATCAAAGATGGCCGGTGCCATTCGTATTAATCGTTACGGACTCGATCAAATCTAGTTGAAGAGTGTTGGCTTGACAGCGATTCTACAACACCGCTGCTGTGGTCAGTGACATCTGGCTGTCGTATGTCGTGACCACCACAAACTCAAAAATGTTCCGATACAACAACCTTATATCGAAACATTGTAGCGTCTCTGTCGCCTCCAGTGGTGGCCGTTAATCAATTCGTTGTCGCGGCGATCGGGCTGAATGTGGTCAGAGCTTCGCGCCGTGTTGGAACTTTCTGGCTCGACATCCATCCTCGGAGCAACGCGGACGAGTGTAAAAATTCCACATAAACTTTGTATATTTTTGTCAATAGATTTGAGTTAGTAATTGAACATACCTGGTCTTTCACTTCATTGGCAACACGTTCTGTACGAAGACACATCTGTACATTGGTGACCCCAGAAGGTAGTTTTTTAAAATTGTCTTAATGGCCGAGGAAGAGTTTCAGGACGCAGACAGCGGGGCCATGAGCCCAGTACCCAGTCAAGAAATCAGCGCCATCGCCATTAAGCTACCTCCATTTTGGCAAGACGAGCCGGATTTGTGGTTTTTGCGGATTGAAGCACAATTCCGCACCGGCAAAATCCCCAGCGATCAAGCCCGATTCGACAGAGTGATCGCAGAACTGGAAGTTTATGTGATTTCGCAGGTGGCTGATATCATCAAGTCGCCGCCAGCCGTAAATAAATACGCGGCATTAAAATCCCGGTTGTTGTCAATATTCGGTTTAAAAGAGCACGAAAGAATCAAATAGCTGCTGTACAATTTGGAGTTGGACGACCAACGTCCGTCGCGTCTATTGCGCAAGATGCAGGCAATTGCAGGTATCGACATGCCAGAGGTTATGATCAAAGACCTGTGGCTGCAGCACCTCCCGTCGAATATACGCTCTATTTTGGCCGCCTCTGAGCAACAAACCTTGGAAAAGTTGGCCAACGCAGCGGACCGGATCGCAAGCTATGAGGCAACGGAAATGCTGGCCAATGTGAAACGTCGTCCCGAGGGTAAATCAACGGAGACCGCCAACGTCGAAGGCATGGAGTTTAAAATCGCAGAACTCCGTTCGGAGATAGGTCGAATTAAATCCAGCGCACACAATCCAAACAACGCACGATGCAACGCATGCCGCTGTTCCGGTCAACAAAATTCTTCAGTTCAAAAGAAACCGACGAATAATTGGCGTAGCTACCACAAACGATTCGGTGCGAGGGCAAGACGATGCCAATCTCCTTGTGAATTCCGACTTGCGACGTCGGGAAACGTATCGAACCGCTAGCCTCACAGGCGAAAGCTAGCGGTTGCAATTCTAATCGCCTACTAGTGTCAGACCCAAGAAGTAAGCTAATATTTTTAGTCGACACAGGCGCAGACGTTTCGGTAATTCCCGCCTCATTACTAAAACGCAACAACAAATCATCATCACCGAAGCTTTTCGCTGCAAACGGTACACAAATCGACACCTTTGGAAAAACTACACTGAATCATTCGGTCGGACTACGACGCGATTCCGGTGGAGCTTCTACGTTGCAACTGTGTCCCGCCCTATCTTGAGAGCCGATTTTCTAAGGAATTTTGGCCTATTAGTGGACTTGCAGAATAAACGCCTTTCTGATCCGCATTCGCAATCTTCTACACAAGGCCGAGTTAACCGCACGCGCTGCGAAACCGTTTCTGTGATAAATGCTAACAGCCGCTACCACGCTCTTCTAAGGAAGTTTCCAGTATTGACCGACCCAACCATTAGAACAAAGCCAACGGAACATAATATTCGTCACTTTATAGCTACGACTGGGCCACCCGTATCGGAACGCCCACGCAGGCTCAAAAAAGACAAACTCGCAATCGCCAAAGCAGAGTTTAAGTATTTGTTGGAACAGGGTTTCTGTCGCCTTTCGAGCAGCCCATGGGCAAGTCCGCTTCACCTCGTCCAGAAGAAAAACGGTTCGTGGCGACCCTGTGGAGATTACCGGCGCCTTAACGCAGCCACAATCCCGGATAAATATCCGATGCGCCATATACAGGACGTCACTATAGACCTAGCCGGAAAACGATATTTTTCAAAAATCGACCTATTCAAAGCTTTCCACCAAATCCCGGTAGAGGAAAACGACATACTAAAAACAGCGGTTGTGACTCCGTTTGGGTTATACGAGTTCACAGTTATGACTTTTGGCCTCCGCAACGCGGCCCAGTCGTTCCAGCGATTTATGGACACAGTGCTCCTAGGCCTCAATTTTTGCATCTGCTATATAGATGACATATTAATCGCATCGGAGTCAGAAGAACAACACGTGGAACACCTCCGACAGGTGTTTGATAGACTGGCGATGTTTCCTTATCACTTTCACGCGTTTTTGTACCGGAGTGCATGCGCCAACGAATTTTCGATACATTCCACCAACCCTCGCACCCAAGCGGTCGCATTACTGCAAGAACAATTGCCAACAAATTCGTATGGGTTAACATGAAGAAGGATTGCCGTGCATGGGCACGTTCGTGTGGGCCTTGTCAGCGCTCAAAGATTGGCCGCCACCAAAGAAATATTCTTCAAGATTTTCAAGTGCCCGACGCGAGATTCCAACACGTTCATCTGGCTATCATCGGCCCACTCATCCAAGTACAAGGATACAAGTACTGTCTAACGATGATCGATCGGTTTTCACGGTGGCCAGAGGCTGTCCCTTTGGCAGATCAGACAGCGCAGTCAATGGCACGAGCATTCTTTAATAATTGGGTGGCACGATTTGGAGTACCGCGAACCATAACCACAGACCAAGGAACCCAGTTCGAATCGTCTCTGTTTAAAGCATTATCCGGGTTCATCGGCTGTGAAAGAAACAGAACGTCACCGTACCACCCAGCTTCAAATGGACTTATTGAGCGATGGCACCGTACACTCAAGGCTGCCATAATGTGCCACGAAAATAACCATTGCTGGCCGGACATCCTTCCAACGGTGTTGTTGGGGTTGCAAGGCACCGTCAAAGAAGATTTGGCAGTTTCATGCGCAGAAATGCTCTACGGGACAACAATCTCATTCCCAGGAGAATTGATAGCTCCCAGCAACACCAGAGCTGAATCTCACGAGTTTATCGTCCATCTTTGCAAGACGATGAGTCAACTGCAACCCGCCAACCCATTGCGGCACGGGTCAAGAGTAACATTTCACAACAAAGCCTTGCTTAACTGCACTCACGTATTTTTGAGAATCGATCGGTTAAGAAGCCACTCACACAGCCCTACTCGGGCCCCCACAAGGTACTGCAACGAGTTTCAGAGTGGGTGTACTCCATCGACGTTAACGGTCGCAAAGTCAATGTCTCGACAGAAATACTGAAGCCTGCGTTTCTTGAAGTTTACCAGTCTTCTCCAATCAAGAATCGCAACACCACTTCAAGAAAGCCAGGCCATGAAGAAAGTTCCAGTTTCACACACGATTCCTCCACTCAACCGCAAGTAACACACGCACCAAGTTCGTCACACGCAGCAACCACAAGGAATGTATCACCCCGTACGCACAACACTCCTGCACCGACTTGGCGCTGCATTCTTCCACCGATCAATCCTCCGCCGACATCATTAAGGACGTACCCGCCAAGTAAGAAACTCTCCCTGCTCGATTTAAAGGATTTAGCGAGCAAACAGGAAAGCGATACCGAATTGAAACAATTGCTTAATAAAAACGTCACATCGCTCAAACTTAAACGCTGGACGGAAACCTGGAGGTAATAGTGGATGTTTCCTTATCACTTTCACGCGTTTTTGTACCGGAGTGCATGCGCCAACGAATTTCCGATACATTCCACCAACCCTCGCACCCAAGCGGTCGCATTACTGCAAGAACAATTGCCAACAAATTCGTATGGGTTAACATGAAGAAGGATTGCCGTGCATGGGCACGTTCGTGTGGGCCTTGTCAGCGCTCAAAGATTGGCCGCCACCAAAGAAATATTCTTCAAGATTTTCAAGTGCCCGACGCGAGATTCCAACACGTTCATCTGGCTATCATCGGCCCACTCATCCAAGTACAAGGATACAAGTACTGTCTAACGATGATCGATCGGTTTTCACGGTGGCCAGAGGCTGTCCCTTTGGCAGATCAGACAGCGCAGTCAATGGCACGAGCATTCTTTAATAATTGGGTGGCACGATTTGGAGTACCGCGAACCATAACCACAGACCAAGGAACCCAGTTCGAATCGTCTCTGTTTAAAGCATTATCCGGGTTCATCGGCTGTGAAAGAAACAGAACGTCACCGTACCACCCAGCTTCAAATGGACTTATTGAGCGATGGCACCGTACACTCAAGGCTGCCATAATGTGCCACGAAAATAACCATTGCTGGCCGGACATCCTTCCAACGGTGTTGTTGGGGTTGCAAGGCACCGTCAAAGAAGATTTGGCAGTTTCATGCGCAGAAATGCTCTACGGGACAACAATCTCATTCCCAGGAGAATTGATAGCTCCCAGCAACACCAGAGCTGAATCTCACGAGTTTATCGTCCATCTTTGCAAGACGATGAGTCAACTGCAACCCGCCAACCCATTGCGGCACGGGTCAAGAGTAACATTTCACAACAAAGCCTTGCTTAACTGCACTCACGTATTTTTGAGAATCGATCGGTTAAGAAGCCACTCACACAGCCCTACTCGGGCCCCCACAAGGTACTGCAACGAGTTTCAGAGTGGGTGTACTCCATCGACGTTAACGGTCGCAAAGTCAATGTCTCGACAGAAATACTGAAGCCTGCGTTTCTTGAAGTTTACCAGTCTTCTCCAATCAAGAATCGCAACACCACTTCAAGAAAGCCAGGCCATGAAGAAAGTTCCAGTTTCACACACGATTCCTCCACTCAACCGCAAGTAACACACGCACCAAGTTCGTCACACGCAGCAACCACAAGGAATGTATCACCCCGTACGCACAACACTCCTGCACCGACTTGGCGCTGCATTCTTCCACCGATCAATCCTCCGCCGACATCATTAAGGACGTACCCGCCAAGTAAGAAACTCTCCCTGCTCGATTTAAAGGATTTAGCGAGCAAACAGGAAAGCGATACCGAATTGAAACAATTGCTTAATAAAAACGTCACATCGCTCAAACTTAAACGTGTAAAGCTGGACGGAAACCTGGAGGTAATAGTGGATGTTTCCTTATCACTTTCACGCGTTTTTGTACCGGAGTGCATGCGCCAACGAATTTCCGATACATTCCACCAACCCTCGCACCCAAGCGGTCGCATTACTGCAAGAACAATTGCCAACAAATTCGTATGGGTTAACATGAAGAAGGATTGCCGTGCATGGGCACGTTCGTGTGGGCCTTGTCAGCGCTCAAAGATTGGCCGCCACCAAAGAAATATTCTTCAAGATTTTCAAGTGCCCGACGCGAGATTCCAACACGTTCATCTGACTATCATCGGCATACTCATCCAAGTACAAGGATACAAGTACTGTCTAACGATGATCGATCGGTTTTCACGGTGGCCAGAGGCTGTCCCTTTGGCAGATCAGACAGCGCAGTCAATGGCACGAGCATTCTTTAATAATTGGGTGGCACGATTTGGAGTACCGCGAACCATAACCACAGACCAAGGAACCCAGTTCGAATCGTCTCTGTTTAAAGCATTATCCGGGTTCATCGGCTGTGAAAGAAACAGAACGTCACCGTACCACCCAGCTTCAAATGGACTTATTGAGCGATGGCACCGTACACTCAAGGCTGCCATAATGTGCCACGAAAATAACCATTGCTGGCCGGACATCCTTCCAACGGTGTTGTTGGGGTTGCGAGGCACCGTCAAAGAAGATTTGGCAGTTTCATGCGCAGAAATGCTCTACGGGACAACAATCTCATTCCCAGGAGAATTGATAGCTCCCAGCAACACCAGAGCTGAATCTCACGAGTTTATCTTCCATCTTTGCAAGACGATGAGTCAACTGCAACCCGCCAACCCATTGCGGCACGGGTCAAGAGTAACATTTCACAACAAAGCCTTGCTTAACTGCACTCACGTATTTTTCAGAATCGATCGGTTAAGAAGCCACTCACACAGCCCTACTCGGGCCCCCACAAGGTACTGCAACGAGTTTCAGAGTGGGTGTACTCCATCGACGTTAACGGTCGCAAAGTCAATGTCTCGACAGAAATACTGAAGCCTGCGTTTCTTGAAGTTTCCCAGTCTTCTCCAATCAAGAATCGCAACACCACTTCAAGAAAGCCAGGCCATGAAGAAAGTTCCAGTTTCACACACGATTCCTCCACTCAACCGCAAGTAACACACGCACCAAGTTCGTCACACGCAGCAACCACAAGGAATGTATCACCCCGTACGCACAACACTCCTGCACCGACTTGGCGCTGCATTCTTCCACCGATCAATCCTCCGCCGACATCATTAAGGACGTACCCGCCAAGTAAGAAACTCTCCCTGCTCGATTTAAAGGATTTAGCGAGCAAACAGGAAAGCGATACCGAATTGAAACAATTGCTTAATAAAAACGTCACATCGCTCAAACTTAAACGTGTAAAGCTGGACGGAAACCTGGAGGTAATAGTGGATGTTTCCTTATCACTTTCACGCGTTTTTGTACCGGAGTGCATGCGCCAACGAATTTCCGATACATTCCACCAACCCTCGCACCCAAGCGGTCGCATTACTGCAAGAACAATTGCCAACAAATTCGTATGGGTTAACATGAAGAAGGATTGCCGTGCATGGGCACGTTCGTGTGGGCCTTGTCAGCGCTCAAAGATTGGCCGCCACCAAAGAAATATTCTTCAAGATTTTCAAGTGCCCGACGCGAGATTCCAACACGTTCATCTGGTTATCATCGGCCCACTCATCCAAGTACAAGGATACAAGTACTGTCTAACGATGATCGATCGGTTTTCACGGTGGCCAGAGGCTGTCCCTTTGGCAGATCAGACAGCGCAGTCAATGGCACGAGCATTCTTTAATAATTGGGTGGCACGATTTGGAGTACCGCGAACCATAACCACAGACCAAGGAACCCAGTTCGAATCGTCTCTGTTTAAAGCATTATCCGGGTTCATCGGCTGTGAAAGAAACAGAACGTCACCGTACCACCCAGCTTCAAATGGACTTATTGAGCGATGGCACCGTACACTCAAGGCTGCCATAATGTGCCACGAAAATAACCATTGCTGGCCGGACATCCTTCCAACGGTGTTGTTGGGGTTGCGAGGCACCGTCAAAGAAGATTTGGCAGTTTCATGCGCAGAAATGCTCTACGGGACAACAATCTCATTCCCAGGAGAATTGATAGCTCCCAGCAACACCAGAGCTGAATCTCACGAGTTTATCGTCCATCTTTGCAAGACGATGAGTAAACTGCAACCCGCCAACCCATTGCGGCACGGGTCAAGAGTAACATTTCACAACAAAGCCTTGCTTAACTGCACTCACGTATTTTTGAGAATCGATCGGTTAAGGAGCCACTCACACAGCCCTACTCGGGCCCCCACAAGGTACTGCAACGAGTTTCAGAGTGGGTGTACTCCATCGACGTTAACGGTCGCAAAGTCAATGTCTCGACAGAAATACTGAAGCCTGCGTTTCTTGAAGTTTCCCAGTCTTCTCCAATCAAGAATCGCAACACCACTTCAAGAAAGCCAGGCCATGAAGAAAGTTCCAGTTTCACACACGATTCCTCCACTCAACCGCAAGTAACACACGCACCAAGTTCGTCACACGCAGCAACCACAAGGAATGTATCACCCCGTACGCACAACACTCCTGCACCGACTTGGCGCTGCATTCTTCCACCGATCAATCCTCCGCCGACATCATTAAGGACGTACCCGCCAAGTAAGAAACTCTCCCTGCTTTTACAAGAAAGCATTAAGTCAGTTGCGGCGCCGCGAATTTATTAACGATTTTGCTTTGGGTCCTATCCACTGGTTAGGTCTTCAGATGTAAACATCGCCGGTGCGTCACATTTCAAGTAATATCGTGACATTAACTACAAGTGTCAACGCCACTTGGGAGGGAGTAATGTAGCGTCTCTGTCACCTCCAGTGGTGGCCGTTAATCCATTCGTTGTCGCGGCGATCGGTCTAAATGTGGTCAGAGCTTCGCGCCGTGTTGGAACTCTTTCTGGCTCGACATCCATCCACGGAGCAACGCGGACGAGTGTAAAAATTCCACATAAACTTTGTATATTTTTGTCAATAGAATTTGAGTTAGTAATTGAACATACCTGGTCTTTCACTTCATTGGCAACACGTTCTGTACGAAGACACATCTGTACAACATTGATCGTAAATATTCAAGACATCTACCAGAACTAAAATAACTGTGGCGGTTACGACATACGACAACCAGATGTCGCCGACCACAGCAACGGTGTTGCAGAATCACCGTCAAGCCAACACTCTTCAACTAGATTTGATCGAGTCCGGACGTACGGAACGTGCTCCGTAACAATTAATACGAATGGCACTGGCCATCTTTGATTTGCCTTTATAGTCAGTTATCGTTTAAATAAACGTCATTGTGTTATTAAATTAACGTGGAGTATTATTTTATACGCACATCCGTAAATAAGATTGATGTACATCAAGAATAGATGTCGCTGGCAATGGCGAGGAGGTTTTAAAATTAAATTTGTATGGACGAGCGTATGAAATAATACTCAACGTTAATTTAATGACACAATGAAGCTTATTTAAACGATAATCTTACACTTCAAGTTTTGCTCGATCCGTACGTGTCGACGTATCGTAGTCGAAACCTCTAGAACTTTTCTTTGTACGTCGCAGTGAGAGAGAATTTACATTTGTACATTGCGGTTGCAAATTCGCGGCACTACAAATTTGTTCTCACGCTTTTGGGAAAGACGATTTTGCTGAACAAGCATAAATAAAATTTACAAACAGCGAAGCAGGCAAAGAAAAATCAAGCAGCTACTAATCGTTGCTTCTTGTTTTTTGGCTTTGCCTAGTAATTTTTGAAAACCAGTTGGCCTTGCGCCTGGTTAAATCTAGTTGGCTTAAGTTCCTAGACGTATTTTATTTAACTTTTCTGCTGGTTGACTTTGCCCAGCAGGATCGTCTGGAGTGAACTACTTGACCTTGGGCCTGGTTCGGTCTAGTTAGCTTAAGTGCCTGGACGTATTTTATTTAACCTTTCTGCTGGTTTGCTTTGCCCAGCAGCCTGGTTCGGTCTAGTTGGCTTAAGTGCCTAGGCTTGTTTCTACTGACCTCTTCCTGGTTAGCCTGTTGGCTCAGGAAGCATAACTGTTTTCTGGTTGGCCAACCGTATATCTAAGGCTATGTCCAGAAGGGGCGAATAGACCGCGAATCCGTCGAGCGTATTACGCGCGAACGTTGCGTCCAGAAAGGGCGAATACACAACGAATATGTCGCGCAAATTGTGCGCATACGTACCCACGTGCGAGCATTTGGGGACGAAAAGTCAGTAGAAAAAATGGAGTTAGAAGAAGCGGTCGCACTGTGGTTAGCTTATCGTCGCTGGAAGAGACGCAAATGAAGAGAAAGTAGAAAGTATTTAGTACTTCCAATTCTTAACGATAGAATGACACCCAGTATGTTTGTAACTTTGTATCCAAAGTTAAGACAACATTTTTTAACTACTTCTGTATGTTCATAAAATCATTTTAGGATTTACGTTTTTAATGAAAGAAGATTTATCACCATGTGAAAATTATGAGCCGCGTCAGGATGTTGTTTCACTAGAAGAAAAACTTGTGATCACTTTAAGGTAAGCAATGTTTTATTAATAAATATCAACTAATACACCCTTCAGCTTTCACAATCCTTTTTAATGAGTAAACTTTTATGTGAAATAACATAATCAACAAAATTTTTTTCGCAAAACTACGATTAGAATCAGATGTAAAATATTCATTTTTTTAAAAAATTAAATGTGACGATTGATTATTGACATTATTTTGGAAGAGGTTAAGACATTCATTTTCTTGAGAATCTCTTGTTGTTGGTGATGGCGAATTTGAGTATAAAACTGCGTGTGAGGTATTCGGCGTTGAAGGACAATTTCGGGCTTGCCATAAGATTAGCGATGGCGTTGCTGGATCATATTCCTGAAATGTAGGTTCGTTTGGTACGGAAATTTTTGCATGGTATCAAGGTTGAACCGAAAATGGACTTGAAGACAAAGCCGAACTATTTGATGAAGGGGTATACCTGCCAGACGAATATGAATGGTGTGAATAAGGAATTGATTGGGAAGACTTTTGGGCCGCTTGTAAAATTTTCATTAATTCTATTTTTACTGCTATACGATTGTCCTCTGATACCTTCAGCAATTCTTTATGCAAAGATAAACAGAAGAGTTTATCATCATCACCTTCCGTTACGCAGAAAGCCTCTGGCTGTCGTTGATTCCGAGAGCTTATATTGTGTTTAATTATGTTCAGAAATTCAGCGCCAGCGGCAGTCATTTTCTTTGTTTTTATGTTTTGACTCGGTGGCCTCATTATGTCTTCCATCGGATCTGCTGTAGACTGTAATTCTTCGCCTATCTCTGAGTTTTCCGAGTTGTCTTGAATATTGCTTTCAGTCTTTTTATTCTGCACTGACCTTTCGAGAAACATAAGCCTCTGAAAATACACATAGTGAACTTTCAAAGCTTCAGAGCCTGACGGTGCTTTCTTTGTCTTTTTCATTTCGCGGATAAATGTGTATCAAAGACCTTTCCACTTTTTCTGGAGGGTATTACCTGAAATTACAGATTTTAATAGGTTTTATTTTTATTCCAGGTATTTGGCTACTGGGTGTTATTTTGCTGAATAACATTATGCCTACTGATTGGGGAAATCAACTGTGATCGAGATTGTTCAAAAAACTGTCGACGTTATATGGAAAAACTTAAGAGATACAGTAATGGAGGAACCTTCGATAGAAGAGTGGGAAGAGATTGCAAGAGGATTCGAAAAATATACAAATTTCCCTAATTGGATAGTAGCCATCGATGGAAAACATATCAGAATCATAAAACCTTCAGATTCCGGCTCTATGTTCTTCAACTATAAGCATTTTTTTCGACTGTCCGGCTTGCCGTATGTGATGCAAATTATTGCTTTATATGTGTGGATGTTGGAGCATGTGGGAAGAGCAATGACTCGATGGTTTTTAAAAACTCCATATTCTTCAAAAAACTTGTGGGAAAGTCTTTAAATACTCCGGAACTAAAAAGAATATCGGAACTTCGTACAACAAGTTTACCTCATGTTATAGCTGGGGATGAGGCATTTAGCTTATCCGAAAACATTATGCGACCATATTGCGGAAAAAATTTAACAAAAGAAAAATGAATCTTTAATTACCGCCTCTCCAGAGCAAGACGTTATATTGAGAGTTGTCTTGGAATCCTAGTAAACAAATGGCGAATATTTCACAAACCACTCAATGTAAATATTGAATTTGCCCAAAACATAATTAAAGCTTGTTGCGTTCTTCACAATTACGTGCGACTAAGAGATGGCTACAGATATGAAGATACATTTTTTAAAACAACCCTAGAGGATCTCAGTACTTCTACAGTCCGACCAAGCGGAAGGTCTCGAAATACTAGGTATACATTATCTGATTATTTTATGAAAGAGGGTCAACTGCCATGGTAGGATAAAATGATTTAATTTTCATGTTTGCTAAAAATAAATGAATATAGGTACTCACAAATTTCTTTCTTTTTCTCTTCGGAGTCATCTTGATCGGAAAATATTAATACTGCTTCTTCCCAAGCTTTGCACCTTAAAATCCTGTTGGCATAATCCGAGGATTCCATATCCCATAACGCCAGTCTTTTTTCCACTTGATCAATGAACAATTCCGTATTCAAAATTTTCTGATCCATTTTCCTCGATACGTGTACTCGCACTGTAGTTCGCGCGTAAACTGGACACAACAAAGAGTCTCTTTTTTCTCGACTCGCGCGCAATACGCGCGTATAACGCGCGAGTCGAGAGTCTGGCGTAGTGCACGCGATTTACGCGCGTATTTTAAATTCGCGCGATGCTTGTGGACTCAATGTATTGGTGACTAGTACCTCGCCAACGCGCGTATGAATTCGCGCGAAACGATTCGCAGCAAATTCGCCCTTTCTGGACATAGCCTAAGTGCTGTAGTTGGCTATTTGCCTAGAACCCAAAAACTGCATAACGCTTTTCTGAAATTTCAACTGCAGATTTGAAAAATTTAGTTACTCAAACTTAACTTTTGGTAAATTATAAAATTTGGACAAAAAAAAATTTTTCTAACTTTTTTATTATAAATATAAATTTGCATTCTTTCTTTTTTATTACGTTAAACGTAAATTTTTTCCTTTACATTGACATTCGTTATAATATTTATCTTTTATTATGATTTAAATTTTTAATCTATTATTAATTTTATTAACTTAATTATACAAATCTGCAAATTGAAATTTCGGACATTGGAACACTGATTTAGTGCATCACATCCATGTATTGCATTGGCGAATGCAATCTAACTGAGCTGAGCTGGCAGCAGTTTTGGATTTACAGGTGCGGCGGAGAAAATCGTTCGGGGATTTGGACGGAACGTGGAGGCTACTCGAGATTGCGCGCCAGCGTGGACGCCGTCGAGGTGATAATTGTAGTGATAATTGTAGCACATCTATTCTAGGAGTACAATTTTCTGTTCGGATAGTTGGTAGTCCCATGTGTTATTGAATTTTATTCTGAGAATTAAGTGTGAAAATGCCGAAAAACTAAGAATCGCCACGATTGTGGAACTTCTTTCCATGACTTGTGATTGCTCTAAATATCCTGATTGATTAAATTGCATTGCCTCATATCGTTTGATTGACGATTGTATGAGAAATCGATCAAGTTAAATTGCTGTGATTAATTTTTTTATAGATACGAGTGGTGAACGCGCAAAGAAACAAGTTGAGTAAGCAGGAGAGTGCTCCTACCAGAAGGTCTTTGTAACCATCCCAGGGTTCGAAACAAATTTTCTAGTAGTATCAATCGATAATTTGAATTATTCATCCAATACTTGGATAAGAAACCGTTCAAATTTATGCGAAAGATGCAGAATTTCTTTCACAAGCACATTGCAGCCAACATTTTGATGGAGCTTAAATAATTTTTCTGAATGCTCAGGCAATTGAACATATTTAAATTAGACACTATTCTTTAAATTGCAAGAAAATAAAAGTACCTTTGTCAATTTGAAATATGTATCAACCATAAACACGTGTTATTGTTGTTGTAATTTCACTCTATTGAAATGGCTATAACTCACTTAATTATGATTCGATTTTCATGAAGTTTTGCGAACATTAAGATCTTATGCAAATCCATACGATTACAAAATTTCAAAAAGTTTAAGGGTACGGTTTTGATTTAATGGGCAAAAATGTAAGATCTACACACCATACTATTATTAACAAAGTTGAGTGAATTTTGATTTCAGAGGTATTTGTTGCACTCATTAAGACCCACCTCCGTGATTATTTTCAGATTTTCCGACTGAAAGGTGTCCAATCGCGAGGGGGGAGGGGGACACAAAATGTTGGTACATTTTGTCACCCCCTTGACCCCCTGATGTACAAAATGATCTTTTTCTTTCAGACTTATAGCTCTAATCAAGAACTTTCATTTGATACCGAGCTGGACTACCTTTGATTAAAAAAAAATTTAAGAGATACTTCGTCCAAACGGGGGGACCCTCGTTAAAATTTTGTTAAATTTTTGGTAGGACCTAGACTTTTGCGACACCATCACTTCTGACCTTTTCACAAAGTTTGAGCATTCTAGCTCTTATAGTTTCTGAGGAAACTTGCTGTGACGCACGGACAGACGGACAGACAGAACGCGAAACTAGTAGGTCTTTGTAAAAAAATTTTTTACAAAGACCTAATAAGGAAATGTTCTACGACGCAACAAAAAAAATAGAGAAAAACAAATGAAACGGGGCACAATTAATGGATCCAATTTGGTTGATTGCTCCTATATATATAGCTCTTTTCCCTCCCATTTTCACATGCGATCATTCAGAGTTCTGTAACTTGTGGGCTCGTTGGTGGAGTAACCTTAAAATTTGAAACAAGTTAAATTTTACGGTTGTAGTAAGTTAGCGGAAAATTCGAAATTCGCGCGTTAATCTCGATACTAGTGCGAAGTGCAGCGCGGCTTGTTTTGCCGACGATTCTAAATAGCATACTTGATTTTTATGAGTATCGTGATCGATTTGGTACTAGGGTGGCCTAGAAAGTGGTCAAGTTGCGTCTCTTGCTCGTGCGTGGATGCGAAGTGTGATCAATAGCCGATTATGATTGCGCACCCGTGATGACTAAATTGTGCCCAATTAGTGACGGTGGTAGCAACGGAAATCCACATATAGTACATGAGAGGTGCGCGCGCACTCGTATTACATCCACTTAAGGAGCCTATTTCGGAACAAACGGCGATTTGCTTCAAATTTGTTTGGTCGTCATATCCTTATCTTTTCTCACGGAGCAAATTGAGCCAACCAAGACTTTTCTGGGTCTTGTTGAATCACGGTTTCAGCAAAAAGCGTTATCCGTACCAGATAAGTCGAGCCACAGAAACAAACATCGCATCGTACATACCGATTCTAATAAGTTCAAGTGCAACTTCTGCGCTAAATCATTTGACCATCGTCAAAATAAGGATGCAGAAACATTAATTAGTGGAGCGATGTGTATAAATGAGATATGATTTTTATCCGAAAAGTAGCTATAGCGGAACCATTTATAAATGTAGTTGACCCAAAGCACTCGATATCATATTTTTTTAAGGAAATTGGATTATATACAGTGGGAACGTGTGATTTGGAATTTTCCTCCCCATTTCAATTAAATTGCAGGATGCACCCACATCATCAGCGGGCGCTCGGCGAGGATGTTGGGTAAGTACCCTTTTGATAATTTTTATCATTATTAATTTGCTCAAATTTTTACTGAATTTTTTTTTTGCCTTTTTTTATATAAACAAATTTTAATTTTCTTGAGCTTTTTCTTAATTTTTTTTTCTTTCTATCAATATTCTAATCCTCCTTAATTCTCCTAAATTTTACGTCTTTTTTGAATACTTAATTTTTTTTGTAATTTTTTGAAAAGAAAAGGGGGAAACAAATTAATGTATGCAAATAGTTATTTGTAAAAAAATAGATAAAAAAAAATGTTTGGATAAAGAGAAAGAGAACGTTTGGTCTTTCCTTTCATCGAACCTGACCGGGTATGGGACTCGCAACGATGGCAGGCCGCTCCACTAAAATGAGCTAGCCATCGAGCTCGTTCTTTTCTTTTTGTGTTATAGGAGCTCTTGCCCAGGTAGGGTGGCCTTCCGCTCCCGTACCCTTTTATTGTCTGGTGTTATGTGATCCCATCACATAATACTATCACATAAATTGGCCACGTATATATTTTTCATTTGATGGAAAAATTCATGCAAATTTTGTTTGTATGAGTTTTTCACTCAAATGGGAAATATATGGCCACGTCTATATTTGGATCTTGATCCGGTTGGGAGGGAGCGAGGGGGCAGTACTTCCACCTGGATGCCCCATTCTTATTTGTGGGCCATAAGTATTGTCGGTAACGATGAAGTCTGCGCTCAAGTCCGTCTATTTTCTCCCGGCCCAGTTTGTTACTGGCTATAGACAAGTCAACCCTTAGTAGTTCGTGAATGTGAATTTTTTTTGTAGTGGGTCTAGTGCTGGGGAAAAGAACCCGCCCCACGACATCGCAACGCTAGCCTGCCAACACATTCACGCATCTCTAGACAAGGCCAAATCTTCGGATCCTACCATCCTCTTTCGCCGAGGCAGCAGACTATTGCTGCAGTCCTTCACGGACGTTTATACCTGCTGTCAGGAAAACCAGGAGGTCGTGCAAGAAAACTGTTCAGGTTTATTGTCCAGTAAGAAAGATTTATTAGAACACAAAAGTACAACTTGTCTCGTAAGAATACAAAGAAGAACTGAATTTGACAACTATCGTTGTGTTAGATTATGAACAAAAATATAGGTGGCTCCACAAGCGATTAAAAGGGAATTACAAAAGGGCGGTTCGATTTGAATATAAAACAAAGGATAAAAGTACTGATTTAACACTCCCCCTCAAAGCGATAATCGTCTAAACAATCTGTTTTTCGATGCCCATGTAATTTAGACAGTTCCAATGTTTGGGACTGGTTAGCCCTTTGGTGAGCACGTCTGCTGGCATCTTCTCAGTAGGTAGGTACTCCAGATTGATCTCGCCTGCGGAAATAGCCTCTCTCACAAAATGATGTCGTGTATCTATGTGTTTGGTTCTCGTGTGGTGCACAGGATTCTCTGCCAACTTCTTCTCCGGTTGTATAGTCCTCATCTCCGCTCGTGTCGTCCTGTACAGCATCGTTCTGTATAGTGTCGTTCTGTACAGCGTCGTTTGCCTCTGCCACGTCGACACTTTCTGCAACATCGTTCCTCCCCGCGACCTCATTTCTCTCCGCGACAGGATGTTCCCTTGGTCTACCAGGACGACCCGTGTAAATCTTCCTCGGTCTGCCTGGTCCGCGCTTCGTCGTTGGAGTTTGTCCGACTGGACCTGGGGCTGGAACATCAACTGGCTCAAGAACTCGAAGAGGTTCGTCGTTTTCGCCAAACATGGCCGGTTGCTGCTGTTGCTGATCTGGTTGCTGGACTGTTCTTCTCGTTGAGCGATTCTCTCCTAGTACAACGTCGATGTACTCGCCCGACGATGTGGCAGGACCCTCTACATCCTGCTCGGTGTTTGGCTGAACATCCGCCTGTTCTGGGAAGAACTCCTCGTACTGGTCGACCTTGTTTTCTGCTGTTGCTTTCAGGAACTGGACATCTCGTGAGATCGCGACACGTCGCTCCTCAGGTATCCAGACCCTGAGTGCCTTCGAATCTGCAGCGGGGCCGAGATAAACGCCTTTCCGGGCACGGGGTCCAAACTTTCCGGTATCCTTGGTTCGGTTCAGGCAGTAAACCGGTGCTCCAAACTCCTGAAAACTGCTCACATCCGGGACCCCTCCCATCCACAACTCGAACGGAGTTCGGCCGTCCAATGCTGAAGTTGGACAGCGGTTTCTGGTGAAGTTCGCGGTACACACTGCTTCTGCCCAGAAGGTAGGAGGAAGACCGGACTGGATCAACAAACAACGAGCCATCTCGACCAGAGTGCGGTTCCTCCGTTCAGCTATACCGTTTTGTTCCGGATTGTTCGGAACGGTTAGCCGACGTTTGATCCCAGAGCACTTCAGGAGGTCATCGAACTGGTTGTTTGAATATTCGGTGCCATGATCGGATTGCAGGCACTTAATCTTCCAGTCGTGCTGCGTCTCGACCATCTTCTTGAACGCCTGGAACTCGGAGAACACCTCGTTTTTCCGTCGCAAGAACCGCACCTCGCCCCATCGAGTAGCGTCATCTATAAAGGTGACGAAATACCTGGCGTGACCGTTGGATTGCATGCGCATCGGTCCACACACATCCGAGTGTATCAGCTCGCCTGGAGTTGACTTCCTCTCGGAGACCTTGGGGAAGGGCTGGCGTGTCATCTTCGCCTTGATGCACACCTCGCAGTCCACCGTTGCATCGTCGTCGCTCAAATCAGGTCCTCGGAGAACGTTGTTTTTGGAAGCCTCGCGAATGTCCTTCACGTTTAAGTGACCCAAAGCCTTGTGCCAATCCATCAGGGACTTCTCGTGATCTCGGCTGGCAAGCGCGGCGCTCGGCTGCTCGGCAGCGCGTGAGTCGTTCACAAAATAGAGTCCGTTGACTCGCTCCGCGCACAACACCACGCGATCGTCCTTCTCGCTGACGACTTCCGCCGAACGTTTGCAAAAGGTCACTCGGTAACCTTTGTCCACGATCTTCACGACCGATAACAAGTTCATGCGTAAGTCCGGCACGTACAGCACGTCACTCAAGTTAACTGTCTCATCGTCTTCGTTCACTCGGGTAACCAATCGCGCGACACCCTTGGCACTGATTTTCGTGGAGCTAGAATTGGCCAGGTTCAATGAGTCTGAAAAGTTCTCATCTACACTCTCGAAACTGTCAATGTCACTGGCCATGTGCGCAGTACAACCGCTATCTAGACGCCACCGTTTTTGCGTCGAATAAACCAGCATGGAACTCTCGTCACCAGGCGCACTCGATTCCACAGCAGCGTACAGGGTAAAGCTACCAGTCTTCGTCTTGTCCTGATCGCTCTTCTTCTTGGATCGACAACCTGCTGCTTTGTGATCCGGCTTGTTGCAGTTGTAGCACTTGAACGGGAATTTGCTTCCGTCGCGTTTCTCCGATTTACCCGTTTTCTGTTGATTCGACCTGTCCACTACCATCGCGTCCTGCACTGGTCCATTGTTCTTTCGCGCGTCACTTTCTTCCACGATTTTGATTCGCAGTGTTTCCGGAGTGGGGAGCTCGTCACGTGACTCGATAGCAATCCGGAAACTGTCGAAGTTGGCCGGTAAACTGTAAAGCAACAGTATCGACAGTAGGTCATCGTTTATCGGCACTTCCATGTCGCTCAGTCGGTCAACAGCGTCAAAAAATTTTCACAGATGGTCGCGAACGTCGTCGCCCTCGCTCATCCTCTGTAAGACGATTTGTTTCAGCAGGTTCGCTTTCCTCGCGAGGCCCTTAGACTGGTAAACAGTCTCCAACTTTAGCCAAAGTTCTCTCGACGTCGCACAATCTTTGACCTGTTTCAGTTCCGAGGATGAAATCCCCAGGAAAATGTCCGACATAGCCTTGCTATCGCCCGTTTCCCATCCTTCTATTCCGGCGTTGTTCTCTTCGCCTGGCTCAGGCTTTACCTTTGAGCCATTCACATAGCCCCACGCGTCATTTTTTATGAGTAGGGCCCTCATGTGGATCTTCCACGTGTCAAAGTTGTCCTTTGTTAGAAGTTCGATGCGCGTCATGGCGGTGGTAGCCATCTTGAATTTTGGTTGCTTCGTCGAACGTTCAAGAATCAAACACAACCTCACTCTTGCGTACCGATTTCCGATCAATCTAACTTATTACAGTTTCTTTTATTTCGCGCTGCGTGACCTGGGCCCATAACCTGTCAGGAAAACCAGGAGGTCGTGCAAGAAAACTGTTCAGGTTTATTGTCCAGTAATAAAGATTTATTAGAACACAAAAGTACAACTTGTCTCGACAGAATACAAAGAAGAACTGAATTTGATAACTATCGTTGTGTTAGATTATGAACAAAAATATAGGTGGCTCCACAAGCGATTAAAAGGGAATTACAAAAGGGCGGTTCGATTTGAATATAAAACAAAGGATAAAAGTACTGATTTAACACCTGCCTACTACTTCACTATAAACTAGAGCGGCCACAAACACCTTCAACCCCGCATCCCAAATCTATGATCTGCTGCAGATTAGGGTCCTTAAATCTTAAGTGTTAAAGTGTAAATAATGAATGAAATGTGAACTTAATGATGATGAAATTTAATTAAATGTGATTAAAATAATAAATAACCAATCTTTCACTGAAGTTTGGCAAGAGTCCGAGTAGGTTGAAGTTAAAGGTAAATGTGTTGGAGTACAGACAAAAGATTTATGGCCCGAAGAGTAGGGTCATAAAGATAATAATATAACAACCTTTCATTTGATACCCCACTCGACAACATTTGATTAAAAAATTTGAAGGGCCAATTCAGCATAAGGGGGACCCCCTTAAAAAATTTTGGGATGCTTTTTAAAATTTTGAGAGATTACCACTTTTGACCTTTCCACAAATTTTGATCTTTCTAGTTTGTATAGTTTCTGAGGAAACTTGCTGTGATGCACGGGCAAACGAACAGACACGGATGGACGAACTAACGGACAAACAGGACGTGAAACTAGTAGAAATTCGTGGTAAAAATTATTTGGACTTTGATTTAATGCGTTTACAAGATCTACTTATAGTAAACTTGAATGGCTATAACCGATATGAAATCCAGCCCCATTAACCTAAAAATCAGTCTTTTGGGAATCAAAATGGGATTAATCCATTCTATAAAACTCTTAAATTGCTCTAATTTATTAGTTTTGTTCGTAGATCAAGCTTAATCCTACTATCAGTTTGTTTTGATTCATACCAGTTTTCAGTATTCAAGAACACAGCTCATATAAATTTATTATTAGATCTGTAAATCTTGCCCTGGAATTTCCATATGCATAAAAGTAAGAAATAAATTACAAGCGAAGAAAAGAAACAAGTATTTCTAAACATTATATTCTTTCTATAATAAGAACGTTATTCACATTACATAGGAGTTTGCTCCTCAAGGTCTTTTGAAGTTGCGGTCATCTTCAACTAAATAAAATTTGCATAGCGGAACCGAAATAGCTGCCAATTTTCATGAAATGAATTAATATTTAAGCTTTGTAGTAAATCTAGAAGAAATCTTTGAAGGTTTTGACCAGTTATTGTGGCAACTATAAAGCCCTTTTGTATTATTGTAATTTCTCGTCTACACAACATGATTTTTCAAAACCAGCATTTCCGAAAAATCTGGTCAAATTCTTTCTAGAACTACTAAAAATGCAAAACTGGATCAAATTAGTATTTTTCAAATAATTCCAAATAGTTGTAGGAACCATAGATTGAAGAAATTGTTTTATTTAGTCGACGTTTATGATGGAGGTCAATAGACCTAAAATCATAGATACTAATTGAACTAGCTTTGTATCTCATTTATAATTCAGCTATTGACTATGCCTTAATAGGTAAAATTTATGTTTTCTGGTTTTCACGTTGACGGTTTGTAAATAAATTAAAGGCTATTTCTCCACTGTGGCGCCGTCTTTAGTTCACATTAATAATGATCCTATTTTTGATACTGTTTATCAAAATTTGCGTTGATTATCTGCAATTAACTCATTTAGAATTTATTCGGCTCTAGTATTAACATAATTTATACAGCTTATATAACAAAGTCGTCCCACTTAAAATTTATGGGTGAACGAAACCAAATATGTCTCCCACACTTATAAGCGAAACATTTATCTTTTTGGGGTGTGGCGAATGAGACTGGTTGATTTTCGGCTTCACAAGAATTTGAAATTATTGTCTGGGTTAGGATTTGAATGATATTAAAATATTTAACAGCCAAAATACATTAAAAGATAGTGACTCGCGGTGATGCGAAGATTTTGTACTTCTAAATACTACAAGTAATCTGGAATGCAACGTTCCTATTTTCAAAACCCAAACGCTATTAGTAAGTAACGTAAAAAAGTTACTACGTTTAAAAATAACACTTATAATTCCTGAACTTTTATGCTTGTATCCTGTTTCTTTCCAATCATTAAACAGATAAACTTTGATGGTGTCTACATGCAATTAATTTTGCCAAATGAGTTACAAGGAACTAATACTGGTTTTCAGATTGTTCATTGACCTTGGGATACCTTTCGCTGTTATTGAAAATTTTCGAAGTCTCATTTGTGACGTATAATATGAGAAACACAATGATTCCGATAACTATTATCTTTTTGTAGATAGTGGGATGGAAAAACTATGAAGCCAATATTTAGGACCCGGATGTTAGTGTCCTTGTAGGTATTTATGATGTTTTATGAAAGAAATTATGTTCTAATTTATGCATAATGCAATAAAATCCTTGATCGGTAAAGAATTCAGCATTTTATGATTAAATAAAAAGTCAGCACCTTACACAGTTTTGCAAAAACAAATAAAGAAAGAAAACAAAATGCCCTTAAAAGGATACAATAAATTCTACGAAAGCGATGCCATATCAGTTTTTCCCCATTTTTTTGTGATTGTGCACATGTTGGAAGTTTTTATGTTGAAATGGGGAAATTGATTTGGCACCGCTTCCATAAAATTTATTTCATCTTTTTTAGGGCATTTTGAAGTCGGTTTTCTTTTTTTCTAGTGGGAAATTTTTCCAGTTCAAATTTTTTAAAACTCAGTTTCTTGAATACATTGTTTCATGCATATTAAAATATAATTCTTTGACTGCAATGCAAAACTTACTAACACTAATATGTGCACCGTTCATAGGATTCTGATATATTTTAGTACAAGGTCTCATCAACAACTACCTTGATTTTAGGCTTCATTAAAAATTCAATATAAATTGAAGCTTGAAGAGTTATATACTCTGAGCTGACCCTGAAGTATTTTTTTTATTTTAATATTTTTTTGACTTTTGAGCGGCTGCCATTTTCTTTCAGATGGTTTTTTTTTGTGGTAGGGAGATGAATGCTCATTTACGCGCAGAGTGTGAGATTCCCATGCTCGCAAGAAGGCGACTGGACTACCCACTAAACACCTCCCCTGTCAACCTGTGAATCCAGCCTGGAACCGTTTGACACATTACTTCGGGCCAGGTCTCGTTTTGTTAAGCCGTGAGGTGCCTTCAAGCTGGGGGGTCCCTCTTGTAGCGAGAGGGGAAGAGTAAGTGCCAGGCAAGCGATCCCCCAGCCCCAATGCCCCCGGCTGATGTGAGCCCCTTTTATCTCTTAGGACTGCCCGAACATAATGTGGCACCTGGTTCCATTTGTCAACCGATTTGAGCATCATCGCGACTATATTATCCGGGGTGAGCTCTCCCATCTCCCTGTAGGGGTTCTTTGCAGCCTGTCCCATTTTATGCACGCAAAAAAATATGGCAGGCATTTTATTCCTATCCTGGGCAAAACCAACGATCTGTGGACCGTGACTGACCGATCTTGTGCAGGTAAGACTAAAAACACCCATGTCCGCTCTAAAGCTGGGTCAGATAGAAGTCAGTCTCACCATGCCTTCAATTTAGCCACGGTCTCACATCCGGGATGAGGCACGCAGTCCACCTTCCCTTCGTGCAATTGACCCAAGACTGCTGCCAATCGTTAAGCGAGCGCTGTTTCTCTTCGCGGACAACCATCTCCCTCGCATCCTCGTTTCGGCATAGGTAAATAGCGCGGGGCTCTTTAGCAAGGAAGGTGACAGGTATCACGCCTGCAATAACTCTCACCGCCGAATCAGAGACTGTCGGGTACGAAGATGTGATCCTCAGTGCTCCTCTTCTCTGTACCTGTGCCAAGCGTTTTCGGAATACCTCCTTACTGAGAGCATTGCCCCATACGTCTGCTCCATACGCTAGCACTGACCCTACAGCACTCATCAAGAGGTATCTTCTTGATGGGCTGGGTCCCCTTACGTTGGCCATAAGTCGACTCAGAGCCGATACGCCCGAAGCAGCACCAGGTACTTCACCGCTGGCTTCGATTCGATTAATATGTCTGCAATACTGATCATCTTTACTCTAGGGATTCTCTTTTTTTACCAAGATGACCACTTCGGTTTTCTCCAGTGCTAAGCTGAACCCGCGAGCAGTCATCCAGTCTCTCACTCGGCGCATTAGCATACCTAGCCTAAGTTGCGCTTGTTCAACGGTGCGTCCAGCGACCAGAGCTGTAACATCATCCGCATAGCCGCTCAAGTGCGACTCATCTGGCATCTCCGGTCTCAAAAGCCCGTCGTGAGACACATTCCACAGGTCTGGACTAAGAATAGATCCCTGGGCAATACGTGATGTAACTTGCATCCTTTGTTGGCCCAGTATCGTGTCGTAGAGCAGGCTTCGGTCTTTCAGGTAGTCTTTCAAAAGCCACATTAGATATTCTGGAACATGAAAAGGGTTTTCCAGCGTATCCGGAAGGTCCACCCATCTAGCGGAGTTGAAGGCGTTCCTGACGTCAAGTGTCACCAGCAGGATGATCCGTCGCTTGGCGCGACTATGTGCCTTTGCCTTTTGGACCGCACTTACTACCTCTGCAATGGATCAATGGTGGAGCGTCCTGCTCTAAAGCCGTACTGCAGGGGAATCGCATCAGTGAGTCTTCGCTTGATGAGTTTCTCTAGCACTTTCCCAGCAGTGTCTAGCATGCATAACGGGCGGTATGCAGACGGCGATCTGGGATTCGTAATGAATTTTCTATCTCAATTCGCGAACGAAGTCAGAACCGACCTCTCATCGGTTTTCGACGTGAAGTTTGAGTCGTGCCAACGAATGGTACCAATCAGTCAACCAGTTCGTGTACCCGTAATCTATTTCGCGGTGACTGCTTGTCGGCCAGCTAGAACGGAGAGGATTTCGGTCGCAGGTCTTAAAATGGATTACGCTCAATTACGTATTTCAGCCACCATTAAATGCCCGTTTCAAACGCGTCGAAAACACAAACATACGGAAGAGAAACCTACGTTACGTTATTCCTTATTCATCCATTCTTTCAGCCAATTACAAAAGTCTAAGTTCCATTTCGCGTTCCAAATTTTACCGACGCGGTACCGAAGAATACACTACGTTAACTCAATCCCGAAGAACTCTACGCTAAGAAAAAAAGCAAGACAAACTAAGGTACCGCGTTTCGCACGCGACGCAAAACCGGCCATCCGCGGATTTTTAAAACCCTACCCTCGCGACAACATACTTACCATGTACTCTCCTTCCCGATGGAAAGAAAAGAAGGGCAGGCTGGAAAGGAAAGTCGTTTTTTTTATTAGCAATTCATCTTATTTATTATCATTCTAACTTTCAATAATTTTAATTCCATAAAATTTATATTTCTATTACAAACGTTATTATCTTCGATTCAAAAGCGAGAAATTTCTATAATTTTAAAATCTGCCACGTAAATAAAACCGAGCAAATATTTATCTCAGATACTTTTCCTTATCTGACTTGATTTTAGTTGTCTACTTTTCCGTATTTTAAGCTTTAATTTTAGAAAACAAAAAACTATCTTACATCTTTGTTTTGTTTTTAAATTTTAGGTTTTTCTAAAAAAAGTGATTACATTCGGTTTTTCGTACATTCTAAATTTAGTCATAAAGAGCTTATTACTTATCGGGAAAGGATTTTGGGGGTTAAATATGCCTTAAAATTTCTCAAAACGTTATATAAATCGTGTTGAAATCAGAAAGAAAAATTTAAATATCTCAAGTAAGCCAAGAAACAAAAATAAATGATGGAGTCCCTAACTTATTTCCTGGTGACACTATTTCAAGAGATTTCCCCTCTTAGGATTGTTTTTACTTCCCTCATACTGTCTTCTAATTTCTCCAACGCATGTTTAAAAAAATCAGAAAATCCATTGCCTGATTATATCAGGGGTAGTTTCTTTCAGCAATACTGACTATTCCACGATCAGAACTTACATTATAATAAATTAATTTAAAATCAGTCTGTTTTATTTTCTTTGCTATTTACTATCATAAGTTGTATTATTTGTTATTTATTAACAGGGTTCGTTTCAGTTCTTGTTATTATTTGTATTATTGGTTAGGTATTAATAGTGTTCGTATTATTTCTTTTTGTTATTGTTGGTCAGTTATTAATAGTGTTCGTAGTGTTCGCCTTATTATCAAAAATGTCTCCCGCACTATCTCATTCATCTTTTCCGCATCATGTATGCAAGGCTTCCGTAGTGCACGAACCTTCCGCATAACTAGCTTGTAGCTTAGGCCCCACGGATCCATACCGAGCCTCGCTGTCAATCAATTTGCGAAAGCATTTCCTGGCCGACTTATATGCTGCTAACCGGTTGCATTTATCGTCACTGTTCCGTGCCCGTTGAGCATCACGCCGAAGCTTGTGCTACTCCCTTCGCTTTTCAGCGATTTCAGTTGACCACCAGTGCACTGGGAGGTTGCAAGCAGTCGTAATGATGCTTATAGTTGAGTTCACCACGCCTTGAGCTGCCAGTTCTTTCGTCCACTGCGAATCTTCCTGCAGCGGTGCACCTGCTTTGAGCATCTCGACGAATCTCTCGACATTCACCCTTCCGATCTTCCATCCAATTGTAGAAAGTCGAGTGCATGGTCGTCGCGCGACAATATCGCTTATCTCAAGCAGAATGCACTGATGATCAGTGGCTGACTAGTCCTCTAATACTCTCCAATTGTGTATCCTCTGTACTAAGGACTCCGAGGCGAATGTCACGTCCGGTATGGTTCCTTCACAACCAATACGGTGGAAAGTCAGCATATTTCCAATGTTTAGTACGACGAGTGTTGTCCTGGCCGCCATTTCTGGGATTCATTTTTCCCGCGGATTCGTTTGAGGCATGCTGTAGTGAAATGGGTGTACTGAATGTCCGTGAAGGACTGCAGCGATGGTCGGCGGACGAGGATGTTAAGATCCGCCGAGATTGGCCTTGTCTGGGGACGCGTGAATGCACTGGAAGGCTAGCGTTGCGGTGTCGCGGGGCGGGTTCTTTCCCCTTAGCACAAGGATCCACTACAAAAAAAATTTCGCATTCACGAATTAAGTTGATCGAATGCCGATCGACTGGTGTCGAGGCATTCGAGGTAATCTACTAAGGGTTGAAAATTGCTTGTTCAGAGAACAAGTTGAGACTAGCAAAAACGGATGGACTGACGGAGACCTCGCCAGTACCGACGATCCCTATGGCCCACAAATAAGAGTGGGGCATCCAGATGGAGGTGGTACCCCCTCGCACCCTCCCAACCGGATCAAGATCCAAACGTAGACGTGGCCATGTGTTTCCCATTTGAGTGAAAAGCTCAAACAAAAGCACTTTGTATGACCCTTTCCCACAAATGAGAAGCACAAACGTAACCAATTTATGTTACAGAGTTATGTAATAAAATCACATAACCCTATATCATAAAAGGGCACGCGAGCGTAAGGCCACTCTATCCGGCAAGAGCCCCTACTAACAACGAAAAAACGAAGGAGCGCGCCCGATGGCTAGCCCATATCATCCGGAAAGCCTTCTATCGTTGCGGGTCCTATGCCCGGTCAGAGTTGACGGAATGGAAAGACCGAGGTTTTAAAATTTAAAGATCCATTTTATTTTTAAAATTCCATTAAATTCGGGCGGATACATTTTATAATTAGAATTTCTTTATGCAGTAAATCTACCGTTTTCCTTTTAGATACAAATTTGCAATGCAAGCAAGAAAAAAAAAACAGAAAATTAATTTTGAATTAATTTCACCAATTCATTGTTTCCAACGTTTTAATAATCCTTTTAAAACTTTCTCTATTGTAAATGTACGCGTTTCATTTTCTATTTTTCAAATATTGACTTATAAAATTTTTCTTTAAATAAATACTAAAAGTAAAAAAAATGTTTTAGTCGTATTCATATCGCCTTCGTATTTCAATCGTATGTTTACAAGAAATATTATATTATTACATAATAATGAAAATAAGAAATATTTTAAAAATAAATCAATAAAATTTCTGCATTTTTATGCTATTTTGTTTTGTTTTTTTTTCTTCTTGTTTTCTTTTAGATTTTCCTTCTGTTAGCTATTTGATGAAAATTATGTCGTCGGAGATAATATTGGCGTTTGCGCTAAAATTCTTTAAAGTCAAACGAACGTTCAATTAAAAACAAACTGAAAACTAACGTTAAGAATAACCGCTTTTATCTCCATGTTAATGTTTACAATGATGCCTTCTGTGCATTTTTTATTTTCGTCAATTCTATGGTGAATTTATTTGCACAGGATATTTCCTTCGCTTCGAAATTTAAATGAGGTAAAGAAATTTTAACTAGAGCAAAAAAATGAAAATTTTAAATAGCTATAAAAGTTAAATCTCATGACAAATAAAATTAAAGGGAGACATTTAAATTTTAATATAAAGGGAAACTGATCAAAAAAAATAACATTTGATAAGATTAATAAAACGAAAAAGCATTCTACAAAAACTTGTTTGCAAATAAAATCAATTTCATATTTTTTCAAATCTGCCACAAAATTTCGAGTAGAAGATAGGAAGGTTTTCGAGCAGTTTGATTGTGTGACTGTTCGATTAATACGTTGAAGTCTCCCCCAGCGAGCACGTTCCCGTCTACGTTCGAAGCACAGCACTCCAAAGCATTGAGCTTGGCTTGGAAAGATGATATCGATTCGTTCGGCCTTAGGTACACGCTAAAGAAGGTGGTCCCTGAGCACCGAACTCATACAAAATCATCCACACACACAGTAGAGAGCTGTGGACGGGGAATCCACAGCCCTCCGCTTAGAAATCACTATTTCGAACCCAGATGGCGCCAGTACCAATGTCATCAGGATACCATGATGCTGAACATTTATCATGGCTAAAATTTAATGAGTTGTTCACCCTTATGAACAGCGAAAAATCAAGTGTAAAAAATAAAATAATAACACTTCAGATGTTATAAATGTATTTTTATTTTAATTTTAAACTACACGAACGCATTTCGGTCGGTATTGCCGACCATCTTCAGCGCTAGACGCGAAACTACTATTGAAACAATTACAACAAAAGCGAAGACATTAGCTAATAACAGTTAATTTTAACATATATGATTCAATCGGATCAAATAAAAAAATAAAAAATAAATTTCCGGACTGTGGCCAACATTAAATAAAAGTTCTGTTATGTTATTTTAACATATTATGGGTTTTTTGATAAATGATGCAAAAGCTAATCTGCCGTAATCTCTTCGTGGACTTCAGAATGGATCGCTGTTAAATCGGGATTTATGACCCTTGCTTCAGTCGGTTTGGCAGCGATCTCAGAAGTGACCATCAAGTTCTCGATGTTCTTTATATTTGCCTTGACCGCTCGTCCTGCAGAGTTTCCCGCTTTTCCTTTAAAGGATGCTCTGGCGCTCGCATCATTTGTTTGTTGCGCTCGAACGCCGCAAGAATCTCAGTCTGGAGAAGACTGTCTGTTAATCTCCATTTTTCCTGTCATTGTATTCATCGTCGTTTTTGTCGTCTTTAGTATCACTTCCGATGTGCTGTTAACATCGTGGATGCAACCGCTGGTTGCGTCGTCGTTGTTGTTATTTTGCTTTCTTTTTTTGTTTTTTTAAATCTTTTTTTTAATGTTTTAGGTTGCTCCAGTTTTATATGGTCCCCCTCAGTGCCGCTATCTCTGTTCATGTGTGTAGTCACCTTTTTGATCCCATGATTATCTTTGCAGAGCAAGGAGGCTATGCGAGGGTTGGCACAAGCCCTTATGGGGACAAGTGCTCAGTGCCAGACCAGCACTAATCGAGAGTCCACCAACCCAATGGAGCGTATTTTGAACGTACTCATAGGTCTGCCAAGGTTTTACCCTGACGGACACGGTATGAGAGTTGAATTGAAGCCGTTCACACACGAGTGTCACCTTGGCGCTATCGTGCAAAGCAACTAGGTCCAAACCATCATATCCGCCAGCCCAAAGCATAAATTCCAGTTCATTGTCCAAAGCATAGTCCAGATCAGTCGGCGCTCCCCAAAGAATGCAAGCCTCAAAGAGTATTCTTGTCGGCCGGTATTCCCCTTGCGGGAATTTCCTTGGGTACGTGGGGGCGAAGCTCCCCAAAAAATGCTGGCCTCTAAGGGTTTTCCTGTCGGCCAGCATTCCCCCTGCGGGGTTTCCTCGGTTACGAGGGGGCGGAACTCTCCAAAGAATGCTAGCCTTCAAGAGCACTCCTGTTGGCCAGTATTCTCCCTGCGGGGAGATGGTTCGCCTTGGGATTTTTTATTGTGAGTTTTATCACACACTTGAATGAATCTTTGCACCAATTTTGGTATAAATCGGAGTTATATTTTGGTCAGAGCGGAAATCACGGATTTTCATTTAGAACAGCCTCTGTTTTGTTTTCGCTTAACTAATTTGAATGATTCACAAAGCTAGTCGAAATATTTAATTCCCGAAAATTTGCGAAAAATCAAAGCAAAATTGTGACCCCCAGGCACAAATTTCGTTAATCCTATATATATATATATATATATATATATATATATATATATATATATATATATATATATATATATATATATATATATATATATATATATATATATATATATATATATACTATAATCCCAATCGTCTCAATGCGCAGGACTTCTGCACGGTAATAGATGCAATACACTCTACTGAAAAAATCTAATCACAGTTGCTGACACAAACATAGACCTAATTCTAAAATCCCCAGAATCAAAAATGTACAAGGATACCCTGGAAACAAAAGGAGCGGTCATTGTCAATAAGGATAAAATTACTCGCCCGACTTCAAGTACCTGCCTAGATCACATAGCAACAAATGATAAAAAAAAATCGCTGAAAACATTAAATTCACACTTGCAGACTGGCCGGAGTTAGATCATCGTGTCCTAAAAATTGTCGTCCATGGTCAAAGTCTCAGTAAGCAAAAACTTACTCACAAAATATTCAGATATTTAGACAAGGATCTTTTCAAATCGAAACTCCAACAGTTGCTAACAAACCGAAAACCTGAAAACCATATGGAGCTCAAAAATATGATGACAGTGTCCAAGCATGATTCTACCATTGGTAAAAAGATCAGATGTCGGCAAAATACATGGATAACAAAGAAAGTTATTGAGGCTTGTATTAACAAAAGGAAGGCTTATAAAAAATACAAAAAGAACGCTGAAGATCAAGCACTTAAACATCTGTATAACCAAAAGCCCTAAAAGAATCAAAACGTCTCATCAAAGAAGCTCATTCATATTACTCCGGAAGATTGAAAACAGCGGCGGACAACTCGCACGATATATGGAAAATAATAAATGAAGTAAAAGACCATTCGTCACCCTGGATCATGTCATCAAATGCTCAATTTTTTGTCATGGACTCTAACAATGCAGCGCGCCCATGTGGAACAGCAAACTCGCTAAGCCGCTTCAACAATTGGTGAAAAAATTACCAGGAAGCTTGGTGAAAAGTCAACTAGCCATTTCAATATCATAAATAGCCCACCTAAGCCCATCTTTCACATTCATCAAACGACTAAAAGAGAAGTATTAAATACAATCGAAAATTTGAAGGAAAAAAAAATGCAGCACCAGGTTTTGATAACATCGCCACACATGAAATTATTCTAGTCAAAGAGGAGATAGCTGAACCACTGGCAAATTTTATAAACGAGCATATTAGATATGGAACTTTTCCGGACGAAGAGAAACTGGCAAAAATAATTCCAAATTCAAAGGAGGAGATCATCTGGACCCGAATAATTACTGCCCGTTATACTTTTGACAGCCTTTAGTAAAATATTCGAAAAACTTGTAAATAATCGTTTAAAATCTTTCTTAATGGACTATTCCATCATAAATCCGAAGCAGTTTGGCTTTCAAAAGAACAAGAGTACTTTCGATGCGTTACTTTCTATCTCATGTTACATCAATGAAAAGTTATTTTTGTGGCTCTGAAGAAAGCTTTTGATACGGTTGATCATGACCTGTTCCTTCAAAAACTTGAATCGTGTGGTATACAAGGAAAACCGAAACAGCTTTCTAAAAGTTATTTGGAACGACGATTCCAAAGAACATCAGTTAATAATGTCTTGAGCAATCCAGCACCAATGAAATCGGGGGTTCCTCAAGGATCCATACTTAGACCAACCTTGTTTTTGTTATACATCAATAATTTGAATATATGTAAACTGAAAGCTCACCACAAATTACATGCTGGCGAAACTGTACTTCTTTATTCAGGACATGATAAAGTTTTCATGGAGAATATCGTCAACGAGGATCTAGATAAATATCGTTCATGGCTTATCGAAAACAAGCTAGCATTGAATACTACAAAAGCAAAATACATTATTTTTAAACAGAAGAATAAGGAAGAAATAAATGTTGACCTAAAAATTAGCGGCGAAAACTTGCAAAGAGTGTTTGAAACTAAATATCTCGGTCTTACCATAGATCATCGTTTGACATGGTTGCCACACATAAATAATTTGAGGAGGTAACTAGCACCAATGATAGGAGTGTTGAGAAGATATGGAGGTTTTCCAATACATGTAAAGAAACTTGTATTAAATGCATTTTTACTGACAAAGCTACATAATGCGGTGGTCATTTGGAGTCAATCGTCAAAGCAAAACCTTAATATTATATCCAGGATATTAACTAAAGCCTATAAAAATATTCTAAACTTTCCGATTCTCACTCCAATAAGACTAGTGTATCAACGGACCAATGCACTCACCTTCAGTCAAATCATTACTATGGAGAAAGCGAAGTTTATCTTCAAATGTCTAAGTTCCAGTGAATCGGAACGGAGCCCTTTTATAAAAGTATCACAAATAGATCCATATAATTAAAGAAATGCAAACAATTTTTTTATACCTTACGCTAGAACTGATCGACTAAAAAACGATGCGTATCTCAAACACTAATGAATATTTTGACATGTAAATTGGACATAGTTGTCACTGACAGTACTACTAACCTAAAAAAAAATAATTCTCCAAATGCTTCGACGCGCGCAGTTTAAATTCAAATGTCACCTAATTTTTTGCACATATATATATATATATATATATATATATATATATATATATATATATATATATATATATATATATATATATATATATATATATATATATATATATATCTACATACAAAGTGAATCCCGCAATTAATCTGAAGAATTTTACTTAAAAATTTCCGGGCATATAATTTACAATATAATATTAACTAAAAAGTAACGAATCAATTTTCAAATGTCGATTAACTCTATAATTTGCAATCACTCAATCCTTACTAATTCTTCGGGGTCCTATACATTTACGTTTAAGGATGTAAGAAGGCTCTTTTAATAAGGTCATCATTAGGCGAAGAATGAATGCGGAAGAGAAAGCATCCTAATCTCAATGAAATCGCTCTAAATCAACATGATTTTGTATTTATGCTGCATTTAGAAATAATTTATTGGTTCTTTCCGGAAGGAATGATTGACTAAAGTGTACTGTCTATGCAGAAAATTAAGGATACTGATAATTTTTATCACCCGTCACCAAGGAATCGGTATCTCCATCAAATCCTTGAAGAGTGCAAAATAATTGGCATTTTTCGTACGAAAGGTCATTAAAATTCAATTTCTCGACATCATTGTATCATATTTAACTGTCTACAGAGCCCATGAAAAGATTACAATTCTGTACCGACACATTTTAGTTCAATATGTTGTCCTTCATTTGAAGCCTCTACTCGAAATCCTTCTATGCGTCGATCAGTTATGCAGAAAAATCTAGGTGAAAGTCGGAATTTTTATAGTTTTAACGGTAAAAGTCCTTTACCGATCATCGAATTTCTTGTCCTTTAAATGGGACCTGATAGGAAGAAATATGTATGATTTGCTAAAAACAGGACTCTTCTATCTATCTCCGTTTAAAAGTTATGCGTGAACAAACATAAAAAAAATAAGTTAAGTAAGTAGGAGAGTGCTCCCACCAGAAAGGCTTTGTAACTATCCTAGGGTTCGAAACAAATTTTCTTATAGCTTATATCGGTGACTTGAATTATTCATCCAATACTTGGGCAAGAAATCATTCAAATTTATGGAAAAATGAAGAGTTTCCTTCATAAGCATATTCAAATTAAAAACTATTCCTTAAATTTTCATGAAAATTGAAAGAAAACAAAAGTGCCTTGGTCAATTTGAAATATGTATCACACATCAACATGTGTTATTGTTCTTGTAATACCAACCAATTGAAATGGCTGGATTTTCATAAAATTGAGCAAAAAGATCTTATATTTATCTATATAATCACTGAATTTTAAGAAGCTTAAAGGTACCCTTTTGATTTTATGGGCGAAAATGTAAAATCTACAAATCATACTATTATTAACAAAGTCCAGTGAAGTTCGATTTCTGAGGTGTTTTTTGCCCTTGTATTCATAAAGACCTACCTGCGTGATTTTTTTTCAGATTTTTCGGCTCAAAGGTGTCCAATGATGAGGGGGGGGCATAACATTTTGCCTCCCCCAGGACCCCCTGATACACATAATAACTTTTGAATACACATTCTAATCAAGACTTTTTATTTGATACCTGCTCGACTACCTTTGATTTAAAAAAAATGTTTAAGGGCCACTTCGTTACTAGGGGGGACCCCCCTTAAAAAATTTTGAAATGTTTGGTAAGATGTAAACTTTTGAGACTTTTGAGACACTTCTGACTTTTCGTAAAGTTCGAGCTTTGTAGCAACTATATTTTCTGAGGAAACTTGCTGTGACGCACGGACAGACTATCAGGATTGGGTAGACAGAACTACGCTCGTGTCAGAAGAGTTTTGTACTTAACATACGATATGCAGACATACGAGTATAGAATTATTTAATTCATGAAAAAATTTGATGACATGCACAACAAATATATTGTTACATGTACAAATAATTCTGCCAGCTACTGTCGCAATTGTTTTAACACCCATTAAGAACATCAACAAAATGAATTTACTCGAAACCACAAGAACCCACCAAGCATGATCAACATTTGAAAGTGAGTCATTGCTCCATTCATTAAGCTGCTCGAATATACCAGATACCTTTCGGCAGAACATTCGCCAATGTACAAGAAATGCATTGAACGGCTGAAGACCCTATATAAAGGCGAGCTGAATGAATGGGGGGACTATTCATTAGAACCGCGATAGTAAAAACTGCGATAGTTTGGAGCGAATAGAAAAGCGATATTGATCGGGTAATAGAAAAGTGATTTTCATTGATTGTGAAGTGATTTTAGAAGACAATTGCGATGGAAATTTATGGACAAGTGGAAGTTAGACTTTTAATAGTGAAAATTAAAATTGTGAAATAGTTAAATAAGTGATTGTGCATTTTTAAGTTATTAAATAAACTCTTTAAATTTAATTTAAAAGACATTGCGTTTTCACTTTCCCGGAAGATTAAAATTATTGGCCGCGAACCATAACACGCGACAATATTTTTGCTTTAAAAGTAAAACCAGTGTTACTTCATTTTAACTGGCCAACATTTTGTTGTAATTAGCTAAACTTTAATTGGATCATTTCATCCTTTTCACATCAATTTAATGTAAATCGATACGACAAATTTGCTCTACATTCTTCTAAAATTTTTCTCCTCTAATAATTTTTCAGAAAAATTATTATTAAAAATATGCAACTCAATCATGTAGCTGCAAACAATTCCATAAGTAATTTAGAAAGCTATCGGAGCCATCCGAAAGAGTGATCGATATCCGCGCGACGTAATGAAAAGCTTCAATGCAGAGCAAATTTGTCGTATAGATTTACATTAAATTGATGTGAAAAGGGTGCAATGATCCAATTAAAGTTTAGCTAATACAAGTACTTACAAGAGAAATTTAACTTGAACATAACTTGCATTTACAAAAACATATTGAGTTCACATAAGTAGGAAAAATTAAAATTGACTCTCTCACCTCTAAGCATGGTGGTCGTCATCACCGTTGTGTATCTAAGAGTGATGGCCTGATGAGAATTAGTACACACGTTGAAACTACCTTCTTCTAACATTTTTCTTCTCTAATAATTTTCCAGAAAAATTATTATTAAAAATATGCAACTCAATCATGTAGCTGCAAACAATTTTGTTGTAATATTGCTCAAATCATTGACTACGCCGAATCTTAAATGTCTTTTGGTTATATTATACAGGGTCTGAATAATAAGTAACCGGACTGACCTCAGGAAATTTTTTATTGGCAAAATATCTACAATTTTTCTTTAGAAATCTTCGAAGTAGTCCCCATTAGAGTCACTAACACGCTGATACCGGATTTTCCAATCCCCGAACGCTCCCTGGAAGTCGGCAACCTCGATACTGTCTAGAGCCCTCGTCGTAGCACGTTGAACGTTTTCCAGAGTCCCGAACCACGTCCCCTTAAGGTGTCTCTTGATCTTGGGGAACACAAAGAAGTCCGCTGGTGCCATATCTGGGCTGTAAGAAGGCTGTGGCAACGTTGCCCTCGATTATTTGGCCAACTGCTCTGTGACGAGCAGGCAGGTGTGCGAAGAAGCATTGTCGTGATGGAGGATCCACGAATCGGCAATCTCCGGACGGACTCGACGAACCCGGGCGGTTAGTCGACGGAGCACCTCTCTGGTCGTTTACAGTTTGGCCGGGTGGCACAAACTCTTTGTGAACAATGCCTTTCACGCCAAAAAAAGCAATGAGCATCGACTTTACCTTCGATTTGCTCATGCGCGCTTTTTTCGGTCGTGGTGACGCCGGTGTGTGCCACTCCGAACTCTGCCGCTTCGTCTCAGGATCGTATTAAACGACACTTAAATATCTAGTTTAATCCAATTTTATCATACAAATACAGTTTTACTGGCGAAAATATTTAACTTACAGATTCTACAATTATTATTTCAACCATTAATTTATTTGCAATTGGATCTACCTTCATTATTTTTTCAACGATTAGTTTTAGCTGCTCATCTTTAGCTATTCATTGATAGGTTCGATCAAGTATTAACAGCATGTACCTTAAATGTTGGAATTCACGAAAAAATTAAAAATGTTTACGCTAAATTCTCATTTAAAAAGGCCGCCATTTTGTTTTACGATTACGGATGTCACCCGTTGGACAAGTTCTCAAAAATATTCATCATAAATATGTAGTATGCAGTCGCCTAAGCAAACACCTCAAAAACCGGCATAATACTAGTCCAAATTTTAATTGCAGATTTGAAAAATTTAATTATTCAAATTTATATTTTTTAAAATTATAAAATAAAATATATGTATATATATATATATATATATATATATATATATATACGAGTATATATATTTATATATAAATATATATATATATATATATATATATATATATATAAATATAAATATATACATATATATATATATATATATATATATATATATATATATATATATATATATATATATATATATACTCGTATATATATATATATATATATATATATATATATATATATATATATAAATATAAATTTTATATTATTTTTTTCTTATATTAAATTTAAATTTTTTTACATTTATATTATTGTGATATACTGATGATACTCTTATTCACTTATCTAAAATTGTCCAAATTGAACAATCAAGTATCATCATTACATCAACAATGAAAATTCATTTAGAAGAAAGAAAAGAAAATTAATTGCCTAAATTGTTACCCGCGAGAAAATCTTAACGTGTAAAAGAAATTCTCAAGTGGTTAGCGCTCTGACCTACGTACATGCCCACAAGTAATATGTGTGCATGTATCTATCCACGCGACTCAATGAGCATTTAAAGAAAGCGATCAAATTTCGTAGCGCATGAACCATAATAAATTATGAGTAGATCATTTGTATTGACATTTTTTTCCTATGGTGTAAAGTTTTGGTTTAATGTCGCGTGGATGAATAATGCAAGTATTGGGTAGGTCAAGTATATTGATATTTTTTTCCTTTCATGACCAATATATTATTAGGTCAGTTCAACGACGTTCCCGTATCGTGGGAAAGATATTATTTTTAAGTAGGGATAAGAAAAATTACTATATAAGAGTTGTAGCAAATAAAGAAATTATTATTGTTAATCCAGAAACTAGGTGTTTCACTCCTGCCGAATTGTGGCATTCGCAGTTGCCGTATTGGTGGCAACAGATTTGGGTACTTAACAGACTTGCCGAGTGGTGGCAAGGGAACTACAGAGTATTGCCGTATAGAGGCAGAACTAAGGCAAGCTTGCTTTTTCTAGTGGCAAGCAATTCCTCCTCCAACTCCTTTACGAAAACAATAGAGGCAGCAAGGAGCCGCAAGGTGACTGCGCCAGAAATGCAGCAACTCGGAAGTTGCTTTAGGAATCTCCACTCTTAGCGTTTCTTCCCTTTTGAGATTGTATATCCTTCTTTGTTTAACAGGCAGAAGAGGATCACCCTGGAGGAGTACCGCACTAGGAAATTACAACCTCCAACTTCATTACATTATTTATGATATTTATCTTTTTTTATTTTTATTTAAATTTCTCTATACTATTATCTTATATTACTTTAACTATTTAAATCATCAATTAAAATTCGGCCACGGCAACACCTTTATTATACAGCTTATCCACGAATTGCATTGCCGAATGCAATCTACAGTGGATGGATGAGAGGCTCTTCACAAACCTCCGTTGCGGCATTTACCGTACGGTGGGTGGTCGGATGAAGTAAGGAGATCTGCTTGGACGGATCGGGGAGTCTGCTGTAGATCGCGACACAACGTGGACGCCATGAGAAAAAGAGGGAGCTGCGGAAAAGCTGTTGACGGGATTAGTGCGGAAAACCAATACTAAACGATTGCCGATCTGTTGCTTTAAGACAAAATGGAGTGAATCCACTTTCAATTCGTAAATGCACATACGTGTGAAACGTTCCTACTAAGTTTAGCGTTAAGCTAGAGAAAACGGAAAACGCGATAAAGCTATTGCTGTTGTCTGAATTTGCTCGGTAAAGTGTTTGAAATGTGACGTGATTCAAATATGGATGCGAAAATCAAGTATATGGTTTAATCGACATAAAGGTGACTCCCGTTGAAACTACACATCCCAAATTCTAGCTGAATAGGGAGCCCAAATAGATTTAAGAGACCTTCACCGGGTCCAATCATCATACAGAAGGGGGAGTCTGCCACAGCCATCACGACGGGGAATATAATTTCCTGATTCCTTTGGAAATGAATAGCAATTACGGGTCGTGCGTCTCCCAGTCACGAATCGTTTGAATGTTTGTTTAGAATCCATTTCCATACAGAATTCGACACCTCGCAGCTACTAACAAGTGTCGAGATAAGTAGTCGACGACGCACCATCATCGACCACCAGTTCAAAAGTAAACTATTCATACGAATCACAACCTGAGTCACCAGTATCGTCGTTTCGGGGGTCAATCGATCAATCAATTCGGAAGTCTGTCAATTGGTCTGAAGCTACTCACGCGAAGCAGACTATGAGCTCAAACTGGATTACAACGGCCAAATATGTAGATTAATATTTACACCAATCCTCTGCTGACTCCGAACCTCTTTCCATTTTCTCTCGCCTACTCACTATTCAGAGTGGATAAATCCAATTATCACGAAAACGATCAAAATTACGTGCAACGATCGCCTAGGCAAAAAGGTTCGTGGGAAGTGCAACCCTGATCATACCATCGGTGATCTCAGGAAATTAATTGCAGCTAAAACGGGAACCAAGAGCGAAAAGATCGTTTTGAAGAGATGGTTCACTATCTACAAGGACCCGATTCGACTATGTGACTATGAGATACACGATGGCATGAACTTGGAGTAACTAAATACACAGTTATCCTTTTGTTTTTTTTATTCGAAAATAGTCTAAATAAATAAGTTAAAGTGCTGCTATTACTAGTGAAATATGTCAATGATAAATACTTTTTGGTAGCAATAAGGAAGTTGATTCATATACAGGGCAAAATTGTGATTTGGGAATTCCTAAATCATCTCAATTAATAGTAAAAATTAAGGATTTAGGTTCAAGCACTCGTAACGTACTTAAGAGCTTTCAGTCATCATCCACATCATTGGCGGGCGCCCGGCGAGGATGTTGGTGCGTACCCCTTTTGTTTTCTTTTTATATTTTTTTAAATTTTTATATGTATTTATATATTGATAATTATATATTTAAATATATTGATTAAAAAAAAAAAATATTCAAAAAATGAAAAAAAATGTACGGTCAATGGTTCATGCATCTAGTTGCTGGATTGTTTTTATCTCACTTAAATTGCTAGGTAATATTTATACGTCAAACAGGATACAATTTGGCAAACAAATATAGAACACAAAAATTTGATTATTTGTATTTTTAACCGAGCAAAAGCAAAAAAAGTAAATATTCCAAATACATTATTTAAAGCAAAAAAAATATTAAGATTTAAAATGAAACAACACAAATCGACATGTAAGAAGTAAAACTGTTATGAAAAATATTTTTTTCAATCCAATTTTTTTATGTATATTAAATTTAAGTCATCACTGTATATATTAACCAACCAAACAGGTTTATTACTACATCAACGTGGTCGTGATTTGGCATTTAAAATTTGTATGCGAAGTAAATATTCGAACTTATTAAATGTGAAATGACAAACTATTTGCTTGGTCACAATCGGTAAAGAAAATAAAGGAAATGTGTAATTAAAGTCTTACACTCAGTCTTTCCTTTCGTTGTGAGCCTGACCGGGTATGAGACTCGCCACGTTGGCTGGCCCCTCCACTATAATGAGCTAGCCATCGGGTGAGCTCACCCCTTTTTAAATCGTTTACAGGTGGTCTTTCAGCGTAGGGTGGCCTTCTGCTCGCATGCCTATTTATGATATAGGGTTATGTGATTTCCTCATACAACACTATAACATAAATTTCCCACGTTGATATTTTTCATTTAAGTGAAAATGCATGCAAATTATTTTTTTATGCTTTTTTCACTTAAATAGAAAATGTAAGGCCATGTCTACATTGGATGGTTGGGGGTGCGAGGGGACAACGTGTCCCACTTTTATTTGGGGGCCATAAGTATCGCCGGTAACGAAAAAATCCTCTTAAGTCCATCTGTTTTATCCCGACCCGGTTGGTCATCTGAGTTAGCAATTTTTGACCCTTAGTATGTTAAGTTACCTCAGGCTGGACTCCAGGTCGATATTTCTTTGTATCTTGAAATTTCTGGATGCGAAATTTCTTTTGTAGTGGGTCTTTGTGATGGGGAAAAGAACCCGCCCCACGACACCGCAATCCTAGCCTACCAGCGCATTCACGCGTTCGCAGACAAGGATAATCTTGGGAAAGCCCGTCATCTTCCTTCGCCGAGGCAGCAGACCCTCGCTGCAGTCCTTCACGGACTTTTATCTAACCTATGTTTCACTAAAAATATGATTCCTGAAACGTTCATGCAAATTCTAGCAAACCCGTAGTGTCTGAGTTGATTGGAAGTGCTTATTGTCCCATAGCCATGTATAGTTGCTGTTGTAATACAGGAATATTTAGACCCCCATGCGATTCGATCTTTCTGAAATTTCCAGTAAAGATTAAACTTGTAAATTGGAATTTATCTATAGAATTTTATTGAATTTGAGGGTGCCCTTACGACTTTATTCAAGAAAGTATAAAATTGATAAATCATACTATTACAAACAAAGTTGAGTGAATTTCGACTTCTGACGTATTTTTTGTTACAATGCTTATAAAGGTCTACATTCATGATCTTTTTCGGATGAAAGATTTCCAACCACGAAGGGGGTACGCCTAAATTTCGTGCACTTCCTCTTCTCCTGCCTCCCTCGATACTGATAAATTAATTTTAAGACTTGTTTTGAAAAGATCTCATGGAGACCGTTCATATGAAACCCCATTTGACCATCTTTGATGAAAAATTTTTTTTGAGGGTCACTCGTCTATTTGAGGAGACCCCTTCAAAACTCTTTGAACATTTTTTCACCCCAAAACTTTCAAGAAGTCATAACTTCCGACCTTTCCACAAAGTTTCATGGCTGTAGCTTCGGAGAAAAACTGCTGTGACATACAGCCAGACTCAGATATCGATTTTAATATACGCGATGAATTGATAACCTTCTTTCCTTTGGAAGTCGGTTAAAAACCGATTTCGATCTAATATCCTACTTAATAGAAATAATCACATTCAAGCAGAAAAATAGAAAGAAAAGAAAAAATTTTTTTTTTCAATTGCCGTTTATTGTTAGTCTAGATTTATTGTTCAGAGCGCTTCTTCCTCCACAATGGAAGGTCGTAGTTGTAATTGTATCCGTAGTATGGGTAGTATGGAGCTGCGTAGTAATCGGCAGCATGAGCGGCATATAGTGAAGTGGCTGGAGCAACGTAGGCGGTGGTGATGAGGGGCTTTACGTGTTCAGTGGCAGAAAGGACTTCGCCATGGTAGGCATAAGGATACGTCCCATAAGCATTTGGATAAGTGTAAACGGCTGAAGCGGCAGCAATAGCAGCGAACAAAACTACGAGGAATTTCTGAAAAAAATATTATTAAATTATTTTACACGGAATTTCATTGCTAAGAGTCTCAAACTTACCATTGTGGGTTTGTTTGGAAGATGCAAATCAAGACTGATGATGTTACTGCTTAGAATCGAACTATTTATATGGTTCTAAACTAGTGCGAACCCAATTTCCCCCAAAAATCGCAATATCAAAAACTAGAAGGAACTATTTTCACTAGATTCTCATATTCATATTATGTAATCCATTTTCTGGATAAATTCCGTTGGACTGGTAAATATGCAAATTAAATTACGTAAAAGAATTCGAATCGCAAATAATCTTGCTATAGTTCAACGACCAATCCAGAGCAATAACACAAAGCAGCACCCGCACTTTGATGGTTGTCAAAATATAAAAATATTGGGGATTTATGTGTCCATTTGTTCTTTTTCCGTCATTGTGAGATGAAAGCTTTTAATAGGTTTAAGAAATGAGTGCTAAATTCTGGATATAATTATCCATGTGTTTCGTTTTTGCACGTTCAGGCATTTGCAACGTGATCTAACCGTCTCTCGTCAAAAGTTTTGAAAAAATCTTATGCGAAGCATACTAAAACAGTCACCAAACATTTTGTGTGCTTTGAAACTAAGCCGATAAAGTTACATAACTGCTGGATGGAGACAGTTTGTATTTATTCATGATTGAAGTAAATTAAACGATTGTTAAAATTTGATCAATTTACCATTTTTAATTTCACATGAACGCGACACATTTCGCCCCGTCAAGGCATCATCAAGCTATCGCCTAATTTACTATAAAGTTAATACAATCTTTCCCCAATGTGTAGACGAAGGCCCCTTGAGTAGCGCCTAATAGAGTGCTCTCAATTTTCGCTGCAGCGTGGTGTGGGGGAGGGTCAAAGGTGCCATTTATAGTTTTTGCCGCATATTTTAGTACTTAAGTATATGTTAATTGTCCGCGAGCGAAGGACTAGTTCTCGGCTGGGGCGGCCTTGCCTGGCGACGCTTAAGCGTTGCGGTATCATGGGGCGAGTTTTTTCCGCCTCGCAAGGACGAAATATTTCACGCTTACGATTTTTTCTTGGGGAGGCAGAAACCGGTAACATTCGACAGGTGTCGAAGGCTGAGGTGACCAACCGAGGTATCGAACGATGGACACGACGCCTTTTCCAAGGTTCACTTTGTTCCGATATGTATCCGATATGTCTTAATGTAATTTAACTCATAACCTACGTTAAAGTTTACTCGACTCACTCGCTCAAGGTACGATACGAATCCATCGTTGCCACGGATATTTATGGCTCACAAAAAGAGAGGGGCATCCGGATTATAGTAGTGCTTCCTCGAACTCTTCCCAACCGGATCAATGATCCATATGATGACCTGGGCATAAGAGGAGTGGAAAGTTAACGTTGCAGCTTCCATACCCGTTAAAGGAAAAGGAAAAGACAAATTGTTTTCCATTTTTTTGGTAGGGAGCTGAATGCTTATTTACGCACAGAGTGTGGGAGTCCCAGGCCCGCAAGAAGGCAACTGGACTACACCTCCCCTGTCAACCTGAGAATCTAGCCTGGAACTGTTTGACACATTACTTCGGGCCAGGTCTCGTTTTGTTACGCCGTGAGGCGCCTTCAAGCTGGGGGATCCCTCTTCTAGCGGGAAGCGAGAGGGGAAGAGGAAGTGGCAGAAGAGCGATCCCCCAGCCCCAACGCCCCCGGCTGCTGTGAGTTCCTTTTATCTTTGAGGACTGCCCGAGCATAATTTGCCACCTGGTTCCATTTGTCAACCGATTCGAGCATCAGCGCGACTATATTATCCGAGGTGAGTTCTCCCGTTTCCCTGTAGAGGGCCCTTCGCAGCCTGTCCCATTTTATGCACGCAAAAAATGTGTGGCAGGCATTGTCCTCCTCTCCTGGACAATACCGACAATCGGGGGACCGTGACTTACCAATCTTGTGCAGATAAGATTGAAAACACCCATGCCCGCTCAAAAGCTGGGTCAGATAGAAGTCGGTCTCACTATGCCTTCGATTTAGCCACGGTGTCACATCCGAGATGAGGCGTGCAGTCCATCTTCCCTTCGTGCAATTCACCCAAGACTGCTGCCAACCGTTGAGTGAGCGCTTTCTCTCTTCGCGGACAACCATCTCCTTCGCATCCTCGTTTCGACACAGATAAAAAGAGCGGCGCTCTTTAGCAAGGAGGCCGACAAGTATCACGCCTGCAATGACTTTCACCGTCGAATCAGAGACTGTAGGGTACGAAATGCAATCTGCAGCGCTCCTATTCTCTGTACCTCCTTACTGAGAGCGTTGCCCCATCCCTCTGCTCCGTACAGTAGCACTGACCCTATAGCACTCATCAAGAGGCGTCTTCTTGATGGGCTGGGTCCCCCTACGTTGGCGATAAGTCGAATCAAAGCCGATACTCCCGAAGCAGCCTTCTCAGCCGTTGCCCTCAGAGAAACTCATCTTCGAGTCGATCAGTAGCCCCAGGTACTTCACCGATGGTTTCGATTTGACTTGTTTGTCTCCAATACAAATCATCTTTACTCCAAGGATTCTCTTTTTTGTCAAGATGGCCACTTCGGTTTTCTCCAGTGCTAAACTGAGCCCGCGAGCAGTCATCCAGTCTCTCACTCAGCGCATTAGCATACCTAGCCTTAATTGCGCTTGTTCAACGGTGCGTCCAGTGACCAGAGCCGCAACATCATCCGCATAGCCGATCAAACGCGACTCATCTGACATCTCCAGTCTCAGTAGCCAGTCAGAAAACGTGTTCCACAGGTCTGGACCAAGGATAGATCCCTAGGCAACACCCAATGTCACCGCCATCTTTCGTTAGCCCTGTGTCGTGTCGTAGAGCAGGCTTCGGTCTTTAAGGTAGTCCCTCATAAGCCGCATTAGATTTTCTGGAACTTGAAAAGGATTTCCCAGTGTATCCAGAATATCCAGCCATCTAGCGGGGTTGAAGGCGTTCCTGACGTCGAGTGTCACCAACAGGACGATCCGTCGCTTGGTGCGGCCATGTACCTCTGCCCTTTGGACCGCGTTCACTACCTCTGCAATCGCATCGATAGTAGAACGTCCTGCTCTAAAGTCGTACTGCCGAGGAGATAGGTCCCCAGCAGTTCGAGTCACGTCAGTGATTCTTCCCTTGATAAGTTTCTCTAGCACTTTCCGAGCAGTGTCTAGCATGCATAACGGGCGGTATGCAGACGGCGATTCAGGACAATGGTGATAGACGAGCCGCAACACTTCAGCTGGAACACCATCTGGGCCTGGAGCCTTCCTCGCTTTCACTGAAAGGACTGCCTCCTTCAGTTCCAGCTGTGTGAAGAGTGGACACTCGACTGCTGTTTCACCAACGTCAACACAGACGGGATGGGCGGGGAAGAGTGCCCGCACCATCTCATCCATCTTTCCCGCATCATGTATGCAAGGCTTCCGTAGGGCACCAAGCTTCCGCATAACTAGCTTGTAGCCAAGGCCACACGGATCCTTGTTCACATTGTCCACTAGGTCTTGCCAGCAGCGAGCCTTGCTATTGTTTATCACGAGTCTAGCTATTGTTTATCACCAAGCTTCCGCATAACTGTATGCAAGGCTTCCGTAGGGTACCAAGCTTCCGCATAACTAGCTTGTAGCCAAGGCCCCACGGATCCTTGTTCACATTGTCCACTAGATCTTGCCAGCAGCGAGCCTTGCTATTGTTTATCAATTTGCAAACGCCTTTTATGGCCGACTAATATGCTGCCACCCGGTTGCATGTCTCGTCACCGTTCTGTGCTCGTTGAGCCTCGCGTCGAAGCTTGTGACACTCCCTTCGCTTTTCAGCGATTTCAGTTGACCACCAGTACACTGGGGTTTGCCGTGCCGGGGCATAGAAGCACAGCAAGCAGTCGTAATGATGCTCATAGTAGAGTTCACCACGTCTTCAGCTGCCAGTTCTTCCGTCCCCTCCGAAGCTCCCTGCAGCGGCTCACCTGCTGTGAGCATCTCGAAAAACCTCTCGACGTCAATCCTTCCGATGTTCCATCCAGTTGCAGAAAGCCGAGAGCACGGACATCGGGAGGCAACATCGCTTATCTCAAGCAGAATGCACTGATGATCACTGGTTGAGTAGTCCTCTAATACTTTCCAATTGTGTATCCTCCGTCCTTAGGACTGTGAGGCGAATGTCACGTCCGGTATGGTTCCTTCACAGCCAATTCGGTGGAAAGTCGGCGTATTTCCAGTGTTTAGTATGACGAGCGTCGTCCTGGCCGCCATTCCCAGGACTCGTTTTCCCCGCGGATCTGTTTGAGGCATGTCCCATTCGATTGCTTTAGCATTGAAGTCTCCCCCTACGAGCACTTTGCCCTCTGCGTTCGAGACAGCGCCCTCCAGAGCATTAAGCTTGGCTTGGAAAGATGATCTCGATTCGTTCGGCGTTAGGTAGACACTGTAGAAGGTGGTCCCTGAGCACCGAACCCACACGAAACCATCGCCCCGTCCACAACTCTCCGCTTGGGAATCATTGTTCCGAACGCAGATGGCGGTAGTGCCAGTTTCGTCAGGATACTTGTGTGGTGTGAGCATAGCCAAGGCATTTGAAACATTGAAGAGGCGTTGTTTATGCTGTCGTTGTAGGGGGGGGGATGTTTATTACATTTATACCAATTCTTTGTTGAATTTTGACAATTTGTTTTTATGTTGATATTAGAAAAGAAAAATATTTAGTGAATTTAAACGAATGTTTAACAATGCTACTATAACTTAAAAATATTTAACTAACTTTAAAGAAACAAAAAAAAGAAAAGAATAAAAATCAAGACATAAAAGAAAGAAACCTCGAACAGGTTCCTTTGCTCATGAGCTAGCCATCGGGTAAACTCTGCCCTTTTTTATTTGTTGTTACTGGTGCTCTCGTAGGGCTGTTTGGCCTTCCGCAACCGAAATAGACCAATGCAGCATTTTTTGGATTTCGATCCAGTTGAGAGTGGTGCGTGGGGGCGTTGCCATCACCTGGAGGCCCCACTCTTATTTGTAGGCCGTGATCGTCCTCAGCAAAGACGAAATCTTCTCGAGTATCGGGCGTGGTTCATTGGATATTCGAAGTCGCGTTTTTTGTTTGTGATCTCTTTCGGCAGGTTACTTCGGCCTTTGGCACCTTTATCACCAGCCAATCGGTTTTGCCTTTTTGACATATATCAGAAATAAATCGTAAGTGCAAAAATATTTTGTAGTGGGCCCTTGTGCGGTGGGAGAAGAACCCGCCCTACTTCACCGCAAAGCTAGCTTGCCAGCACACTTACGCGTCCCCAGACAAGGCCATTTCCAGCTTAGCACTGATTTCGCTCGCTGAAGCAGCAGAGCACCGCTGCGGTCCTGAACGTACATCTAACATCCATCCAACAATCACTAAAATATATATGTTTTTTTTTTGGACTCAGAAAATTATCCAACTATATTCTGTGTGAAGTAACTAGCAACAACGAGCTGAATAGAACAATTGAAAGCTAATTCAAATACAGCTGTCCACAAGCCTGTTGGGATACGGCTAATTGATTCTGCTACAAGAGATGATGGAATCGCAACGGCCGTTACACTAAAACGTCTACTAATCTACATATTTCACCAGCTCACGTGGAAAGTGTGTTATGTTATCTAAACCCTATAGTTTTAGTAACATTAGGTGTATTGACCGATTAACTATTATTAAGTCTAGGATTAGAGATCATCTATTTTTCTAATGAATATCCTTTGTTTTGTCTTATCGCGTTATATCACCTTTTTCGCTTAATCCATAACTGTCTTACCGTCTTAAGGTATCGCTATCGTATCTAATTTTAAAATTGCATTATTGTATCATTATCGTATATAATTATCATATCGCATGACGCAAGGGATGATGCAATACAGCGCTGAATTGAGAAATCTCTAGCGCATAGCCCGGGCGAGAAGAGGAAAGAAAGTGGCGACGGCGCGTCAGTTCGTGATTGAACAACAACGGGGTCGAAAGTGCTCGAGAAAAACAAGATATAATTAATCGAGTTGTCTCTGCGTTAAAATTGTTAGTTGTGAAGTTATAAGACATTATTGTGGCGAAAGTTTTTTTATAATATTATGAACTTCCCGACTACGTTATGCTTTTAATAGTGTGAAAAGATCTTAAAAAGTTAGTAAAAGTTGATTAAGTTACTGTTGCAAAATCGAAAAAAAAATCTATTTAATGTTATAGTTTCTTTTTCTGTAATCTAAGTGGCCCAAAATATCAATCTTCAATTATTGAACCCAATAAAATATAGTATAGAAACCTTCATCATTGAAGATAATCAATCATGTGCTCGAGTTCCCCAGTTTGTATCCTTACTCAGCACTTCTAGCGAAATTCCTCACGCCATGCCTTGGTCCGAATGGGTCGATTAGACATTTCCAAGGATAAATAGTATGCATCATTATTGGCTGAGCCAAACATTGAGAGCCCGCTCAACGCCCAAGCATCCGTGATGTGTGCCAACCAAATGGAATATTTGAGACGACCGTTAGGTCTCCGCCGTGTCGCGGAAGCTACTGACAATATATTCAATTCGTTGAGTAATTAATTTTGGGTTTTTTTTAAATTAAAATTTCAGAATTCTCTACATGTGCAAGAGGCGCGTCTGCAGAAGCTGGATTCTATCCTAACTAAAAGCTCACGTTTGCTTAGCCATAATGCATTAGGCTCCAACCTCTATTTTGACAATTCGCTAAAAAGCCTGTCCAAACTAAGGGAAACCCTCCAAACATTTTCAAACAATTGATAAGAAAGTTATCACTTCGTAGGTGTGTATCAGGTAAGAAGTTTTGATATATAGGGTTATCCATTTTACGCTTGGGAAAGTAAAGCAAAAGAAAACACATAAAATATGCAGATGGAAACAAACTTTTTTATTCGATATAAAGATTGAACCTTGCCATTATACGTGAAACACAACATAATTCAAATGTCCTCCACGGGACCTCTTACAGGCCTCAATCCTTTTGAGGTAATTTTCAATGGCTTTTCGGCACATTTCCGGCAATATTTTTGCCATAACTTCACGAATATTGGTTTTCAATTGCTCAAGATTTTGAGGATTGTTCACGTAAACACGATTTTTTGCAAAGCCCCATAAAAAGAAATCCAAAGGTGTTAGGTCGCAGGATCTTGCGGGCCAATTGACATCACTCGATCTCGAAATTACGCGTCCTGGAAATTTCTCTTGCTCGATTGGCCTGTATTGTGTGGCTTGTGGCTCTGTCCTGTTGGAACCACATGTTCTCCAGATCATAATCTTCGATTTTTCTCCAAAAATAATCGGTTAACATCCGTCCATAGCGGTCAGAATTGACTGTAATGGCTCTTCCTTGATCGTTTTCAAAAAAATACGGGCCAATAACACCACCAGACCATAATGCACACCAAACGGTCACTTTTTCCGAATGCAAAGACCTTTCTGCGATCACCTGAGGATTTTGAGAGCCCCATATTCGGCAATCCTGTTTATTTACGTAACCACTGAGCGAAAAATGAGCCTCATCACTAAAGAAAATTTTGTTCGAAAAATCGTTATCAATGGCTTGTTGTTCAATCATCCAATTCTCATACATTCTGCGTTGTGTATCAAAGGAACCCGAAAATGCGCTGATGCAAATGTTGATGCTGATGCAGCAAGAGCAGCGACAACAGTCTTCAAGCTTAACTACGAAGCTAAATGAGCAGTCATCTAGTTTAACAGCGAAGCTAAATGAATAATCAGCGAAGCTAAATGAACAATCAGCCAAGCTAAATGAACAATCAGCCAAGCTGAATGAACAATCGGTGAAGCTAAATGAACAATCAGCGAAGCTGGACCAATAAACGATCGAAATCAAAGCAGGTTTTCAAAAACAGTCAACAAGAATAAAAGCGGAGCTCGGTAGTCTGAACAAACAAATTAAATGCGTCGCGGAAAAGGTTTATCAGGTCGAGGAAAAGGTCAGCCAGGTCAAGGAGAGAATCAACCATGAGATGAAAAAAGTGAAAAAGTAATTGGAAGCAGCGAAGGCAATAGTAACCACCTCACCAGCCCCGCCTACAACCGTAGCGCAAAGCTCATCCAAAAATGTGAAAGCACCATTATTCGACGTGCAAACTGTCTTGAAGAAGAACATTGCACCATACAACCGACATTGGTGCAACCCGATCGATTATCCGACCAGACCTAGTGAGATAAGAACTACTTCACAAGGGCGGACTTCATGGCAATGCTGACGCCCTATCTCATCTTCCATGTCCACCGAACTGCAAGCATTGCCAACGCATTGAGGGAAAGAAGCCGACCGTTGATCAGCAAGTGATAACGGCCGAATTCGATGAAGGTTGGTCATTGGAGGAGATTCGAAACGCCCAGCTAGCCGATGAAGACATCGGACCATTGCTCGTATGAAAGGAGACAACTGAGCGACCTGAGTGGAAGGACGTTTTGATGCATGGCGCAATCCTGCAAAACTATTGGGCACAATGGAACTCTCTTCAGGTGGAGGGTGGCGTACTCAAGCGGAAATTAAAAACGGCGGATGACAGCTCCTATAGGATGCAAACTATACTTACCAAAAGCCGAATCTACGACATGGTTAAGGAGATGCATGAAGGATCCTCGGGAGTCTACCTTGGTGTTAACAAGGCCTTAGCGAAAATGCGGGAAAGGTTTTACTGGCTTCTCGATCGAGAAGACGTAGAGGACTGGTTTCGTAACAATTTGCGCTTCCGTCAAAGACCCAAAGCGACGACTGAGAGGATAAATGCAAACCTATAACGTAGGGGTACCGTTTGAAAGGATTGCTGTTGAGATCGCAGGACCTTTTCCTGAAGCCGAATCGGGAAATCGATACTCGCTGGTTGTGGCCGATTATTTCAGCAAGTGGCCCGAGGTCTACCCCATTCCCAACCAGGAAGCAACTACTGTAGCCGAACAGCTATTGTTAAATTTGGTCAGTAGGTACGGCGTACCTTGTGAACTACATTCGAATCAAGGCCGAAACTTCGAGTCACTAGTTTTTGGCGAAATGTGCGAGCTGCTAGGAATACGGAAAACGAGGACAACACCGCTGCATCCCCAATTCGATGAAATGGTCGGATTTAGAGTTTGTTTTATGGGGTTTAACTGTATTTCCCGATTCACTTTTCTCGAAACATTTGTAAATTTCACGTATTAAGTTATGGAAAACCTATATTAATATTGAGTCAACCATTTTTCATTTGGCTGGTCACGCTTCAGACGTGAGCGCCAGCCTGTACAGGGTATCAGCTAGACGAGCTAATGGTTTGGGGTGGCTACACGGTGTGGAACGCCAAAGGGCCGATTGAGGATCGTGGCGCAAGCCAACACCTCCCCCCTTACTATTTCGTTGAACACTTTCGCTATACCTCCTTCTGAATATTTTGCTCGCTCAATTACCTGTGGTACTTGAAGAGTGGGTAGCAGCGCGCTTCCTTTTGGACTTGAAAAACCGACTGCCTCGCATGCTTTGCCCAAGATCTTTAAATACAGTTCTTTCGTGGGCTTTCAACCTAAATTCTCTTTAAAGGTGCTAAGTAGCCGAACACGTGCGCTCTCGTTCCACGAAAGTTTTTCCTCCCCGTTTCGTCTCGCTTGCTCGGCTGGTGAATATGCGAAACTGGGGAATTTGAGCGAAAGAGTGTTTTTCGCTTAAGCTTTCGACTTCGAAAGAGTGCTTTCAGCTTAAGCTTGCGGCTTCCCACGATCTCTCGAGGTGAAATCGCGAAACTGGGGACATTGAGCGAAAGAGTGTTAATGTCGGAACTTTCGGTTTTACTTTCCGCTTACCTCTCTTCGAAGGCCCCCCGTTCGTTCACGATGTAAATATTATTGCGGGTTGAACTTTCTCGTTTACTTGACTGCGCATGTGTTTCTATGGCTAATTTTCATTGGCAAAGTGCGAGTACATAGGTGTTGTTTGCTCACTACTATTGCAGTTATGAAGCGGGAATATATCCGAGCATGTTTTATGTGTTCGCTCGCAACAAGGCCACTGTCGAAGAAGCGTTCATCAATTTACAACGACAGCAGTTAAAGGAGGCGTGCTTGCGATTCAGGCGGAGGATTGAAACGGTGATTGAAGCAAGCTGGGGCTACATTGAGTTTTAAATTTAGGAGAATACCTAGAATTAAGATATATTAACTTCGTGGTAAATATTAGTTCATAAGTAATAAATAATTATTAACATAAGCTACGTGTTCTTTCCGGGTTTTGCTGACGCACTCTGTATATGTTTTTTTGTTGTACTCATTAAATTATTCGACGAGGTTCTGTGTGAAGTAACTAACAACAACGAAATTAATGGTTGAAAGCTAATGTAGATACAGCTATCTATGAGCCTGTTGGGACAAGGTTTCTTGATTCTGGTACGAAAGATGTTGAAATCGCAAGTGTCGTTACAGCGACCTGGTAAAGTTTAATTTAATTCACTTAAAACCTTGCTTTCTAGTTCACGAATGGTTTTACACTCCAATCAATCAATCTGCTTATTGCACACAATACAAATACTGTGAGATTTTTTTAACTTTATTTACCTAATCGCGGATTTTGCACACCCACTCCCACATTCTTTTTTTACTTTAGATGTCATTTCCGACATACATTTCGCTCACCCGTGTTGTATTTTCGTGTGTTAGATTACAGTGGTTTTATGCAATTCTTTTTTCTAGCGGCTTTGCACATATATTCTATCACAAACCCAAAGAGATTATAACATTAAATGATATGCTGACGACACACCCCTTACGGCGCAGCCCCCACTAAAACTGCAAATTTGGGTAAACTTTACAGCCGTTCACCTAAGAAACATTCCGAATATTTGCAAAATTTTTTTAGCTAGGAATCAGAATGAACCTTTGGTTATTGAATCAACTCGTTACATTTTGCAAAAAGTTTGTTCCAAAAGTTATAAGATTTAAACAAAATAGCATGTTTTCGTTAAAAAAATGTAGTAAATCTCGGAAACTACTTAACGTACCGAATTGATTTAAGCTACGTTTGTTAGATCTAAATAAGTTACATTGAATTAACTCGTCAAAAATTCAAAAAAGCATTATGGCGGAACATACCCGGACGGCATACACAGTTGAGTGGAAATTCCTGGAAGCAAGTGGTCCCCAAGGTCGAACGGCAAACGATCCTCTTAAAATGCCATGACGACGCAACGGCAGTGCAAATGGGTATTAGCAGAACCTACGGTCGTATAGCCCAACGATTCTATTGGCCCAAAATGAAAGCAGATGTTCGGCGGTACGTGACAAAGTGCAAAACTTGTCAGGCAACAAAGGTAGAGAGGAAACCCCCGTATAGGCCTATGACATCTCTGGCCGGCCAAGCCAAAGAACTGGGGGAAATTATATGTGTGGATTTGGTTGAAGCGTTGCCGCGTTCTACTCGAGGCAATACCTATACTTTGACTGTGGTCGATTACTTCACCAAGATGCCTCCTATCTTCCCCCTGAGAAAAGCGACTGCGAACGAGGTAGCTAAGCTTCTAGGGGAAAGAGTGTTTATGCTTTTTGGGGTACCGGCAGTGGTGGCGTGTGACAATCGCGTCCAATTCAGGTCGAAGGAACTGCATAGCTTGGTGTTCGGATATGGGGGCAGTATCCAGTTCACGCCATTTTACCATCCACAAGCGAACTCAGCGGAACGGATCAACCAAACGATCAAACGAATGCTGAGAGCGTACGTAGGGAATAACCACCGGAAATGGGACGAGCATCTCTCATAAATTGGTTACGCGTTGCGCACCTACACGCATGATGTAATTTGCAGCACGCCGGTCGGGAGATGGCGGTTACGCAGAAGGGACCGAGACCGCATGGTGATGGGGATATCCTGAGCAATCCGTTAGAACGGGCGGAGAAGCTCCAAGAAGTGAGAGAGGAGGTAATGAGGCCTTGAAGGAGGCGGCAGAGAAGGGTAATCAGCGGTATAACCTGCGAAGAAGACATCCTCCATTTCAACCCAACGACCTTGTGTGGAGGCGGAATTTCGCACTGTCGGACGCCAGAATTGCGTCGCAAAACAATAACATGCAAAGCTGGGAGGAAATCCGAAGTTGAATTTGTGTTATGCGCGATAATCTGCCAGCATTTAAATCACTTCCTCGAATCAAGGTTTTCATTGACTCTACGTTCCGGCATAGACTCCCAATGAATTTCGATGAACTTTGGCACATCAGCAAATGACCGCCGATTACGCCAAGCTCAAACGAGAGAAAGCTGACAAATCCACTAAACTATAGGCAAGAAACACGGTATAATTGTTGAATTCCTTACCTACAGACTGCCGACATCATGGCGAAGAGTAATATTCACTCACTTGCACTAAACCCATTTTATTCCACAACGGAAATCGAAATGAAGGAAATCGCGACATTTCCGAGAAGAGATTCAACGGCCGGAATTAGTGGGAAATGGTAGATAATTACACATAAACGATACTACACGCATTGCCTGGCAATTAAACTACCGGCGGGGACAAGAAAAGCTAAGAAATCTGAGCGCCGGCTTAAGGAAAAGAGGGAAAAAACCAAGGACTACTGTAAAACCCTCACATCTCGTTTCGATGTAAACAAACATTACTGACAGTTCGAACTGTCAGTCAAATGCATTCAGCGCATTCATTGCGTAATACACTTAATTCCCACTAGGATCGCCCCCGAGTGGAACTTATGATGAGTGAAATCAAGCGAGGGGAGTTACTCGCACCAACGGAAGAAAGGCACTCCAAAACAAGATTTTCACGGTGGATGGGAGGAAAAAACGTTAACCCAGAGGTTATTTAAGCCCGGGAAGATTGGCGCGCTTTCTCTTTTGTTCTTTTGGGGAGTTTCTTTTCAAGCAACCGTGAAGATACATTAAACCACGTGTTAAGCGAACGAAATATAACCCGACAAGTGGATTCGAACGAGATAACATAGAACAAGTGATCAGCGACCGTTTTCATCTGACGAGGATTTGAAGCCGCACAGTGGATATTGAAACATCAAACGGAGACGAGACAACGGTGGGAAAATCAAGCAAACGGAAGCAAGGGGCCCCTTACTAGAATAGGGAATAAGTGTAAGTGGCTTTCATTTTAGCACATATTGGTCGAATTATCTTTTTAAAATAAAGTAATGTACTAAATCGAATGAGATAATTGTTCATTTTCTTTTTCTCGCTACAATTCAACAAATAAACCTTTTTTCCAGCTGTAAAAAGTGTGGCTTGGGAATTCTTTTCCCGGAGCGTTGGCCAGGCCGGAAGACCTGGAGAATTTAATCCAAGTGGTAGTGTTTGTGGGTGCAGTGGAACCTAGTGGCGATCTGGGTAGTTTCGGTTCCCCTGTTGTAAGAACACCCGAATTTGTGTGGTGGCGGAACACCTTAGCTCATTCCGCGGGGAAGTTTTCCTTTGTAGGCGATTCTCGTGGCTAAGTGGCGGTCGTTTTCTCATTCGGACGACCCCTTGAGGGGCTCGAAGAAACGAACGAGTGGCGCCCACGCCCGTCTTCAGGTGAGTGAGTCTGGGTCGGTGGAGCCTCCGCCGGAGTAGCTCCAAAAAAGCGAATTGGAAACATTCGGCAATAAAAGGTTTTTGCATAAAATTTCCTAGAACAAAATGTTCAGTTTGTGCAAATTACAGATTTTGTTCTAGGAAATTTTTTGCAAAAATCTTTTTTCAACTTTTGATGAGTTAATTCAATGTAAATAATTTAGATCTAAGAACCATTGCTTAAATCAACTCGGTACGTTAAGTAGTTTCCGAGATTTACTATATTTTTGAACGAAAACATGTAGTGAACTGATTCGATAGCCAAAGGTTCATTCTAATTTTTATTTTAAAAATGTTGCGAAAATTCTTAAGGTTTCTGAGATGGACGGCTGCAAAGTTTACCCAAATTGGCAGTTATACTGGGGGCTACGCCTTTAAGTCAGTCTTCATAGAAGGGGTGCTAAAGCTGTAATGCAAGCGGAATTTTCCATGCTTCTTATAAAGCTGCTTTTAAAAAGCGCTGCCTGGACACTAAAAGCCATTCTTTGGAATGATTAACGACAAAACGTTAGGAAGTTTCTTTTTTTTTGTGGTAGGGAGGTGAAGGCATTTACGCCCGCCGAGTCTGGCAGTGTGGGACTCCCATGGAGGATACCTTTGGACTACCCACTAAACACCTCCCCTGTCAATCTGAGAACCTAGCCTGGAACCGTTTGACACATTACTTCGGGCCAGGTCTCGTTTTGTTACGCCGTGGGGCGCCTTCAAGCTGGGGAGTCCCTTTCCTAGCGGGAGGGGAGAGGGGAAGAGGAAATTCCAGAAGAGCGAACCCCCAGCCCCAGCGCCTCCGGCTGTTGTGAGTCCCTTTTATCTTTTAGGACTGCCCGAGCATAATGTGCCACCTGGTTCCATTTGTCAACCGATTCGAGCATCACCGCAACTATATTATCCGGGGTGAGCTCTCCCGTCTCCCTGTAGAGTTCCCTTCGCAGCCTGGCCCATTTGGTACGCGCAAAAAATGTGTGACAGGCATTGTCACCGACAATCGGGAGACCGTGACTTACCGATCTTGTGCAGGTAAGACTGAAAACACCCGTGCCCGCTCAAAAGCTGGGTCAGATAGAAGTCAGTCTCACCATGCCCTCGATTTAGCCACGGTCTCACATCCGGGATGAGGCGCACAGTCCACCTTCCCTTCGTGCAATTCCCCCAAGACTGCTGCCAATCGTTGAGCGAGCGTTGTCTCTCCTCGCGGGCAACCATCTCCCTCGCATCCTCGTTTCGGCGCAGGTAAATAGCGCGGCGCTCTCTAGCTAGGAGGGCGACAGGTATCACGCCTGCAATCACTCTCACCGCCGAGTCGGAGACTGTTGGATACGAAGATGCAATTCTCAGTGCTCCTCTTCTCTGTACCTGTGCCAATCGTTTTCGGTATACCTCCTTGCTGAGACCGTCGCCCCATACCTCTGCTCCGTACAGTAGGACTGACCCTACAGCACTCATCAAGAGGCGTCTTCTTGATGGGCTGGGTCCCCCTACGTTGGCCATAAGTCGACTCAGGGCCGATATTCCCGAAGCAGCCTTCTCAGCCGTTGCCCTGATTTGCTCAGAGAAACTCATCTTCGAGTCGATCAGTAGCCCCAGGTACTTCACCGCTGGCTTCGATTCGACCTGTATATCTCCAATACTGATCATCCTTACTCTAGGGATTCTCTTTTTTGTCAAGATGACCACTTCGGTTTTCTCCAGTGCTAAACTGAGCCCGCGAGCAGTCATCCAGTCCCTCACTCGGCGCATTAGCATACCTAGCCTAAGTTGCGCTTGTTCAACGGTGCGTCCGGCGACTATAGCCGCAACATCATCCGCATAGCCGACCAAGCGCGACTCATCTGGCATCTCAAGTCTCAGTAGCCCGTCGTAAGACACGTTCCACAGGTCCGGACCAAGGATAGATCCCTGGGCAACACCCGATGTAATTTCCATCCTTCGTTGGCCCTGTGTCGTGTCGTAGAGCAGGCTTCGGTCCTTTAGGTAGTTCCTCGAAAGCCGCATTAGATATTCTGGAACTTGAAAAGAGTTTTCCAGCGTGTCCAGAATATCTAGCGGAGTTGAAGGCATTCCTGGCGTCGAGTGTCACCAACAGGACGATCCGTCGCTTGGTGCGACTACATGCCTCTGCCTTTTGGACCGCGTTCACCACCTCTGCAATCGCATCAATGGTAGAACGTCCTGCTCTAAAGCCGTACTGCCGAGGAGATAGGTCCCCAGCAGCACGAATCGCGTCAGTGAGTCTTCCCTTGATGAGTTTCTCTAGCACTTTCCCAGCCGTGTCTAGCATGCATAACGGGCGGTATGCAGACGGCGATTCGGGATTTCCCTTCCCCTTGCTGATCAGCATGAGCCTCGCCACCTTCCATCTTACCGGGAAAACCCCGTCCCGTAGGCAAGCGTTGAATGTGCTGAGCAGCAAGTCAGGACAATGGTGATAGACGAGCTGCAAAACCTCAGCTGGAACACCATCTGGACCTGGAGCCTTCCTCGCTTTCAGGGAGAGGACTGCCTCCTCCAGTTCCAGCTATGTGAAGAGTGGGCACTCGACCGCTGTTTCACCACGGACAGCGTCAACACGGACGGGGTGGGCGGTGAAGAGTTCCCGCACTATCGCGTCCATCTTTTCCGCGTCATGTATGCAAGGCTTCCGTAGGGCACCAAGTTTCCCCATGACCAGCTTGTAGCCAAGGCCCCACGGATCCCTATTTACATCGTCCACGAGGTCTTGCCAGCATCGGGCCTTGCTCTTGTTAATAAGCCTGCGAAGATATTTCCTGCCGGACCTGTATGCTGCTAGCCTAGTGTCTGCCTCCTCCCGTGTTCGCGCCCGCTGGGCCTCTCGCCGAAGTTTGTGACACTCGCTTCTTTGTTCGGCGATCTCGTTTGACCACCAGTATACTGGAGGCTTACCGTGTCGGGGTCTCCGACGGGGCATGGAAGACTCGCAAGCAGCTATGATGGTACTCATAGTTGAGTTCACCAAGTCCTTGGCTGTGGGCCCTCCACTCCCTGGCGGAGCTCCCAGCAACGGTGCGCCTGCCGTAAGCGCGTCCGCGAACCTCTCAACGTCCATCCTCCCAGTCCTCCATCCGAGGATTGAAGTTTGGGCATATGCACGCAGAGTGGCACTGTCGTGAATCTCACCCGCTATATACTGGTGATCACTAGCCAAGTAGTCCTCTAGTACTCGCCAGTTGTGTACTCTAGGTACCAGGGGCTCCGAAGCGAGTGTCACATCGGGTATGGTTCCTACGCAACCCCATCGGCGGAAAGTAGGGGTGTTACCAGTATTTAGGACAAAAAGCGCTGTTCTGGCCGCCATGTCCAAGATTTGCTTTCCCCTTGGGTCGGATTGTGGCATACCCCATTCAATGGCTCTAGCGTTGAAGTCTCCCCCGATCAGCATGTGGCCCTCTGTGTTCGAGACAGCGTCCTCCAGGGCATCGAGTTGGGTTCGAAAGGATCGCATTGCCTCGTTAGGCGTCAGATAAACACTGAAATATGTTATCCCTGAACACTGCACCCACACAAAACCATCCCCGCGACCATGGCCCTGCACATGAAGGCGGGCGCTGTCTCGAACCCAGATGGCCGAGGTACTAGATTTGTCAGGGTACCACGCTTGCGAGTCCTTGTTATGATGTTGCTCGCTCAGCAACAGGAGGTCAGCTTTCTTATCCCTCGCAAACTGCTCAAGTAGGTCCTGGGCGTTTGTGCTTCGGTGCAAATTGACCTGCAGGATACGGATCATTTGAGTATCGATTTGGCTTTAGTTAGGGCCTCCTTGAAAACCCAGCATCTTCCTGTCCCCGGCTCATGTTTGAGGTCGCCGGGTGCTAGCTTAGCATCCTTGCAAAGAATGCATTTTGCCTCGTTCGTGCACTCCTTCCTTTTGTGCCCCGTTTCACCACATTTGTAGCACAGAGATCTCCTGTCGGGTCCCCTACAGCCATACGCGGTGTGTCCGTATTCGAAGCATCTGAAGCAGCGGATAGGGATCGCTCTTCTCCGTATCCTGCCGATCACCCAACCTATCTTAATTTTGCCCTTCGCCAGGATTTGCTGGGCGTCTTTATCAGCTAGTTCGACAATAGCCATGCGTTGCCCCCTTGTGTTTTCACGTGTCAATCTTGCCTTGACTTCACTTAAGCTGGGGAACTCCCTCCTGATGGCATCCTCTACTTCAGCTTTGTCCGTGACGCAGTCGAGGTCCCTGATTTCCAGAGTGGCCATTGATTCGAGCGAGGCAACCGTTGCCGCATCTCCAAGAACCTTTTGAACCGCGTCACGGAATGCATCTTTGTTTGTGGCCTCTGGCCCGAATTCCACCAGCAGGCCACCAGTCCGGGTTGGTCGAACTGCTTTGATGGCAGTTTTCGTGTCGTCTGGCTTGACCGTTCCTTTAATTTCACGGGGGACATCTGCGTAGGTTCGGCTCTTAGTGGGTTTAATAAGCAGTGCCTCTCGCAAGGGTTTGCGCCGCGGTTCGCTTTTTGTTTTCTGCGGTATATCGGGGGGTTCTTTGTTCTTTTCGTGGTTGAGCTCTTTGTCTGTTTTTTCTAGGAGTAGCTTTTTGGCCGCTTTTTCGCTGCCTTGTTTCGCACCACATGAAACTCCTCGCCTGGAGTGTCAACTTCGTTTATGGTCTCGTCCTTCCTCCTTTTCTCACGGTCGCCTTCAATTGAGCTACCGGCCATTCTTTTGCTGCTGCTAGGACCCACTGATGCCTCGAGGGAGAGCGTGTCTTTTTGGTGCTTCTCGGTTGCAAGCCACCTCCGCCTGTAGTGCGTTATGCGGTCAAAAAGCTCCTCCAGCTCAAGAATGCCATTCTTGACACTCTTGCCTATGTTTTTCTGCACTTCGCAGGCAGCCTTCAGTTGTTTGACGATAGTCCCCGCTTTCCGAGTAAGCCACTCCTCTTCGGCGCGGTCAAGGGCGATTGTGTTATTTGGCGCCACCTCTTGGGAGAGGCCCCCGTTTCCTAGCCCTTTTGCTTCTACCGCTTGGGTCGCGTTTGAAGTGGCGTCGGCCAACGGCAAAACTTCTCCCTCCCCCAGTCTTACACTGGCCTCTGTTGGTGTCGCAGCTTGATCCGGATTGTGTACGTCTTGCACTGGACGCTCCGGGGTGCGCATAGTCCTTCTACTGCGCCCAAAGGCCGCAATGATGCAATGATGCCACTCTGCCTTCTTTCGTTCGTTAGTCCGTCTGTGGTCTGTCTCCGATGATTTAACCTGTGATGTTGACTTTGACAGTGTTTCTGGGGTTTGCTACCTCCCCCCGCAATCGGTGACTTGTTTTATCGGTGTTCTTGCCAACAGCGGTTTTTGCCTGAAAGGGTTCTCCGTGCTAGCGTCCTGTTTGCTTGTAGTTATATCTATTACAGAAGCCAAGTTCACCATTTCTATAACATTGCAGTCGCTGGATGACGACGGCCGGGAGCCTGCTCGCTCACTAGCCTCTGCCGCCGGTACTGGGGATCCAACCCCCTGCACCGTAATTTGGTTCCCCTTGTGGACCTGCATGATTTGGTTTTCTGTCTGGGTTTCCGTTCCCATAGCATTTTACCTACTGCCAGGATATATGGATAATTGATGACGCCATATATTTCGTCATGTCACAGTGAAGATCATTGACACTCAGGTATTTGTCCTGAGACTCTCCCTTCACTGCCGACCATTGTCCGCGGTTGCTTATTGGTTATTCGCAGCAAACCTTTCGAGAAAGGTCTTCCCCTATCCGCAACCCTGAGGACGCGTTTGGTTCCCCGGTCTGAGGGCACTATCGATAAATCGATTACCAGATTCTTTGGACCACAAAATGTATATAGACAGAAGAAAAGCTTCAAACAAATCCATGCAAACTCTTTGGAGACCTTGTAATTGGTGAAATTATCAATCTATAATTTTTAATTACATTTCTGTAGACAGTACCTTCCAGGACATAATTCAAGATTATACTTAGCATCATAGCTAAACCATAAAGGACTATAATGTATTCAATCCACTGTCGACATTATCTTACGAGTATGTTCAATCTAACCGCCAAGCTTACTCTTTTGCATAAATTCCTCAAAGTCAAGCCCCTAACTTGATTTTACTCGTAGGAGCGTCACATTTACCTATTCTAGTTCATTCCAGCCTCCGATTTATAAACAAAAACATAAATACTGAATTTTAAATAGAAGATAATCAAATCCCCATTTAAATTTTATGCCACATAAATAGGACCTTGCTTCTTTGATAATGCCATTCCTGTTTCCTAGCTTTTACGTCAAAAATACCTTAGAAATTATGATCATTTTCTAGATTGCAGATATTGCTCTAAGCTTCTAGATGCTTCGCGTCCAAGCCGGATCCTCCGACAAACTAATTAAGAGGATGAAAATCACCTTCAGTATATTACTAACATTTTATTCAAATTAATGAGATCACTTCTCTCAAGGTAATCTCGTTTTTCCAGGCATGATTAACACCTTAGCATATGAGGAAAGTTCACATGCGTTTGATCGGGTGTCGTCGAACTTTTCATCTCAAAATAAATAAATAAAACAAAACAAAGCTTGTTTGATCGGTTGATAGAATATGCCGGTAGCCCTAGTCTCGCTTGACACCTCTTTCTTCAGTTTTTCCTCATAACTTAAGACCGTAAAGATGTACTCCTATATCTCTATGCTTAAGATCAGTTTACTAAACTGTTCGTTGCGTATTAGTTGAGACCTTAGCATACTATTAGATCAAGCTAAATTAATTAGGGCTAGTGAATTAAAAGCAGAAATTTTTTCAAAGAGTGCTCGTGGAATTTCGAACGTTATATTCTCATAAATCTTTCGGTTTTAATGATCTGGAGCGAAATTCTTGCTTGATCCACTCTGTCATGATTACGCAATTAAAAAAACAAAGAAAACTAGATTTTTATTGATTTGCAAATTACCAAATATATGTTTTGGTAAGTTTTAAATGTATTGTAACATTTACAGTGAAGAAAGGAAGTGCAAAAGCACAAGTGGCTTGAATTGTGCCTTTGTCATTGATAAATACAATGCAGCAGTTTTTGACACAATTAACACTTCCGCATTTAATTGTTAGTAATGTATAATAAAAACAAATTTAACTTAATTGGGATTTAGAATAAGATAAATAGAACAATCATTTTGTTTTTATAACAGATAAAAACTTGATTTTCAAGGACAGTCAAACCACTGAACCAATTTCATGAAATTTAAAGGATTAGATTTTCACATAAATTTACTAACTTGACGCTCAAACGGCATGAAAAAAACAGCACTATCCAATAGCGAATCACACACCCCACATAATTTTATCCAAAAATGATGTTCCTGAAAAAATGCACTAGTTTTTTTTTGGGAGCTAAATATACTGGTCGATCCTGAAATGATGCATTTAAATAAAATTTGGTTGTTTTTTTACTGAGATTAATATAGAAACTTGTGTGATGAGAATATTTTAAAAGTCATGAGAACAGAAAATTAAAGGCGGAAAGGACCAGTAACACTTGAAACAAAAACTTTCTAGGTGGTTCTCTGCAAAAATATTCAAATTTGAAGAGGAAGAATGTATTCAGTCAATAATATTCAATGGTATCACGCGTTCATGTGTTACTTTTATAATGTGACATCTCACAACTTCCTTAAGCGTAATTGAATACACGAATTTTAAAATTGCCTTGATATATTACTCTGTTATAGATTAGCATAGTTCCGAGGGCTAATGTAGATCATTACCTATTTTAGGGGTTTACTATGTTGCAAAATACTATTGAAAGCCACAGTCTTGAAACATTGTTGGTATATCGGAAATGATTGCTTCTTGAGCGTCTGGAAAAGTTTTCAAAGGTCCTTAAAAGGAGGTCCCCATACAGGAGAGGGAACTATTAAAATATTTTTATAAATTTTATGGTTGGGAGGTGAAGAATATTTACGCATTGAGTGTGAGGCTCCCAGGCGCAGATACATGGACTACCCATTAACGCCTCCTCCATCAACCTGAGAACCTAGCCTGGACTCGTTTCATATATTACTTCGGACTAAGCCTCGTTTTGCTACGTTGTGAGGTGCCATTAAGTCGGAGGAGGGGAGAAGGTACGAAAAATAGCTAGAAAAGTCATTCCCCAAGTTCAACGTCGTCGACTGCTCGTGTGCGCTCTTTTCCTTTTCAGTAGGACTGACTGAACTTAATATGCCATATGGTTCCATTTGTCAACCGGTCTAACATCTCCCCGATTAGACTATCAGAGAAGAGCTCTCCTTTTACCGTGTAGAGGTTCCGGCACAGCCTGTTTCATCTTTCACATGCAAAAAATGTGTTGCAGGCATCGCCTTTCTCTCTTGCATGAGCGTATGCCATCAGAGGGCTTCATTCCTCATTCACGGCAGAAGAGATATCTGCCGATATTAAGCAATAAGGGATCGAGGAGATCGAGTCCCTTAGACTATACGAAACTTCTGCCTCAAAGCGCAACAACCAGCAAACTTTGATGCTAATAAATTTAAAAATATGCGTGCCGTTCTGCACATAGTTGTGCGCTTTGAGAAGATAAAAAATAAAGAAACACTGCGGTGTAAAAACTTTCAGCGTATTAGCCACTCAGCAGTCAACTGCCATTTAAATTACCGCTGCATGAAATGTAGCCAATTCCATGGGCCAGGCAATTGCCCAAATAATCGCCACTTTGCTCAAAATGTGGCTCCGAACACGCAAACTATAAAAATTGTCAGATGTTCAAGCGGCATATTGAACGACTTAACGTTAAGAAAAAATGCAAGCTTTGTAACACAAACTACGCCAAGGACACCAAATTTCTCACAGTTCTCACAGCCGCTAGTTCCCATGAGTATCAACATCCGCTAACTTCTTCCAGACTGAGGTGAAGGGCCTATTCGGGTGTGATTTTACCTCGTTGGCATCGAAGATGAGGAAGTTCATGCCGAACTACCGTGCATGTACGGACACTTATGAGAAGCGTCTCCTTCTCATGCAATTTGTCACGAGCTTTGATGAAGTTTAAGTTCATGCAATTGAACGCAAACTCCATCAGATCCCGAGCATGATGTCATGAGCTCCAATCCTTCCTCAATGATCATAACCCTAATGTAGTCTTACTCTCCGAAACCAAAATAAATTCCTGGCACACCTCTTCATCCCCTCGCTGCGAATTCCTTCGTACCGACCGCCCTAAAAACTCCCAAGGTGGTGGCACAGGCATCCTCCTCCGAAAATCCTTTAAAAGTACCCAAATCGAGCCCGACCTCCAAAGTCTATCCTTTGAATGTACCCTTGCCTGCTTCAAAACAAGTGACACTCTCCTTGTATGTGCATCCACCTTATTACACTAATTTCCTTCATGAAAGCCTACCCCAATCCCAATCAGAAAAAACTCCACACCATCATTGGTGGTAATGTTACAATACCAGCATACCCTATGTAGACTGGCATGAGCTGGGACCTTGATATGATGTGTATCCTATATACGCATCAGAGGTCCTGGGGATAGAGAAGGATGTCACTGTATAATACTTACCTATTGCTCCATATTTGTCAATCAGATAAATGAAAAGATACGTTTATTTAATGATTTTTTTTATTTTGTTTTTTTTTTCTCAGCTGAATATGTAATATTAATGCAATATTTTAATAATGAATTCTTTAAAGCTAATCAATTTATTATAAAATTAGTTGATGGGGCCTTGTGCCTGCATATCTAAAAATTTAAAGTATAAGTATAACTGATTCCCGTAAATTACATCCACTTTAAGTATGAAATGAGCGATTTTATTTGTTACCGTATTTGAAGGAAAATAATCAATTTAGATTATAACTGCTGGCCACGGGCGTAATTGACTTGGGACGCTAATACTCAGGCTAATGCCTTGAGTATGCAGTCAGATTGATAAATTAATCAATTATTTGCTCAACTGCAGGTCCCGGGCGTAACTGCCTTGGGGCGCTAATACTCGGGCTGCGCCTTTTGTACGCAGCTGAACGTATTCTTATTCACTTATCCCGGGCTAAGTTCGTTGGGATAGAATAAGCTCGGACGTACGCCTTGAGCCAGCGAATGGACAAATACTTCTCGATTTTCCTGCTTGCTTAATTTTTTTTCATAGTATTATTTTGCTGACTTAATTGCTTACCAACTAAAATAATGAAGACAATTTAAACTAGTACAATGATCAGAGTTCAAATGGAATGTTTTTACCGCCATCTCTCTATGACTGGCGCAACCATAAAGCTCAAGCTTACACACGATTTGCCTAACTGCGTATGCGTGTAACCAATTCGTTCCACTATACTATCGATAGCGAAGTCTTGTGTGTATGTGTTTAATACCTAACACGAGTATGGATACACACTTCTGCTAATGCATGATACGATGGCCACGCCCACAGATGGTTTGATTAAGACTCGCACTTTTCGCATATATTGCCTTCCACAGTATATAGAGATGAACGACGGCACGCCGGGCGAGTCATTATTGCAGTACGGCTCCCGTAGCATTGCCTTTCCGCCGAAAAGAAAAGTTCACGACTGGCTTGAAGAGCCTTGTCGTGAAAGATGTTCATTTTTGCTTCATTGTTTTAATTGATAACCTTGGAATGTTGATTTAAAAATTACTACTTTAAACTATTTTGATTGATTTTTTTTCCTTTGCTTATTGTTTATAAAAAGTCATGTCATGCTTCTTTCAGTATTCATTTCTGATTACGATATTTATTTTTCTTATTGAAACATAATGACGTAGTTTTTCATAATTTTTGTTTTGTGTTGCCTAGCTTTGAATGTTTTAACTACATGTTTTCTTAGCCTCATTACGCATTTTCATTTGATTTTTATTTGCTCTATTTACATACTAGAATGTTAATGCTTATAAGGATTCAATCAATTTTTGTTTTATGATAAATTATAATTAATTTCACAATTATTTACTGTTTCGCTCATTTATGTTCTTGCAATATGTTAATGTCCTTTACTTTAATGAATTTACTGCATTATACTTCTGCATTGCTGTAATTTATGTAACATATAATAATGAGTTGCTTCTTCTCTTTTTTTCCTTATTTTCTTGCTTTGCTCTTCTTACATGTTAAAGATATAATCAATTTTTATTTTATGATGAATTAACATATAATTCATTTCACATTTATGTATTGTTTCGCTTATCGTCTTTTACAATATGTGTTTTTCTAATTTTGAATTCATTGACTTTTATCATATTACATGAAAGGCGTTCTGTTGCAATTTTAGTTTGTTTTTTTTTTAATGCTTATGTATCTATTTACTACTATGTGCTATTTAAATCACAAAATGCCTTTTTAGCTGTATTTCATTCGATTCCTTTTATTTTTACATTCGTTTGGTTTTATGTTTGCTTAGATTTCTTTCAAGATTTAAACTGAATTATGTATAAAGTTTGTTTGTTATTTCGTTAGCTTCGTTACACTGTTTTTTTTCCTTTTTCAGACTCTTGTTTTATTGATGGTTGGTACCAAAAATATTGTTTCCAAAAATAAAATAAATTAATTTTTTTTTTTATTTGACTACTAAATTTTTCCTTTTGCATTTGACAAGGCTTTCTATGATTTGAAATTTGAAAGGAAACTCCTTTATTCCTACCATTTTTCTTCCCAATCAAATTTCCATAGACTGTAACGAAAAGCTTGCTAAGTAAGCTTTTGGTCATGTACTTTGCAATTAACATGCTAATAAGTTAGTAGGGAAATTTTGTTGACATATATTGCTGAAGCTCTAGATGCTCTTTTGTTTTGGGAACAACCCAGTTAAATTCTAGATGGGGAATGCACGAGTAAGATCGATAGGATCGTTTCGTTCGGGAGTTAAAAAAGACATATAAATAAATGGACAAGCAACGAAAATCTGTGTACTCGTCCATGTGGGAAGCAAATTTACCACATAAATAAGTTATAAATAGCTTACGCTCTCGAAACTATATGATTCCCTCAGCTTCTCCTTTCCCTTTGTTTCCAGATAGGTTTTTCTTTCCTCTCTTCAGAGGAATCACTTTCCCCACTAAACCCCGCGCTCACCGACAATATTTCATTTCACGTGCACATAATCGCGCCTTCGTTATCATTCGTTAAACCGTTTGAGTACAACACAACAAACGACTCTCACAGAAAACTCGAACGTCAAAGCAAAAGAAATTCGTAGAGGCGAGGAAACGGCGAGAAAACTCATGTGTCAGAGCCGATGGAAAATTCGTACGTTTTTAATAAAAACGGAGAACTAAAGTGCCAATTTCGTACAGGTGATCTTCAAAACCAAAAACTTCATAAAGGTAAACGTGTTTCGGAGTGAATTAAGTGCAAAAACAAAATCGTATCACTTCAAACCTCAACTTCACACAACTTTAGCCAAGGTTGCTAATTGCTTTGGCTCTCGCGACCGGTTGTGGATCTAGTACTCTCTATATCTATGATCTGATAGCTGCCCTTCTTATATTTTCATTAGGCTTATTTTGTTTAAACAGAGTAGTCCAATTGTTGCGCTTAAATTGTCTTTCTTTTTTTGTCGATGATGCTTTTGATGGCATTGAAACTGTGGCCATTGATGTTAGCTGTTTGTATGATATATTGTTCTTCTTTCTGTTTTTCGTCCATTGAAAGTGGTATGCTTAGCATTCGATTTACCATTGCATGGAATGGAACCATCCTTTGAGAAAACGAGTGGAAGGATGTTTCCGGAATTGTCCTTTTGTTTGTGTTGGCTTCCTGTGTATTCCAAAGCTGAACTCACCGTTCTTCGTCTAAATACATAAGTCCAAAAATGTAAGCATATTGCTGTCCTCCGTCTCCATCGTGAAAACTATGTTCTTATGTATTGAATTAATATTTTTAAGTGTTTCTTCAAGTTTGCTTTTTGTACTATTGCCACGTATCGAATCCAAAATCGTGGCAACAGGCATAAGTCCTACAGAGTCTATGTTACACATAAATACATCGCTGATGAGTGGTGAGAGGGGGCTACTCATCGCTACTACTGAGCTTTTAAAGTATCTGCCTCGAAACACGAAATAATTTTCGTTCATACATAATTCAGTTAGTTTCATTAGTGATCTCACTTCTTTTCTTCATGTTCAATCTTGTGGATTTTTGCTTAGAAGTCGCTGTTGCACTATAACTAATGCTTCTCTTATCGGGACACTGGGAAATAATGCTTCGTCGTTTTCTATTGCTCTACAGTTTTGAAGCCGAGCTACCACTTCTTGGCTGTTTTTGACGATCTTCGAGCCGATATTATTGTTAAGTATGCTGTTGAGACGGTGTAACAGCCATATTGTGTGTCGGTGAATTCACAGCTGCTATAAACAGCTACTAAAAGAAACACAAATTGAGTTAATTCCGACGAGCAGAAAACTACAACTGAAAAATCGTCTCAAGTCTGTCAAGGACCCGTTAAGTAAAGGTGAACAAAGCGGTGTGTACAAAATTTTCTGCCCAGAATGTAACAAATATTATATAGGACAAACGCGACACCCAGTACTAACACGCTGCAAAGAACATCTCAGTGAAGCAAATAATTCTATTAAAAAACGTAGGAAAACACAGGTCATCAAATCGATAGTGGCAAGACATACGAGTATAGTTGAAACGAAACACAAGATTACAACGGAAGATTTACAGGTGGTAAAACAGGTAAAGCAATTTAAAAAATTAGACGTAATCGAAAGCATTGAAATCTTCAAAATACCCGAGCTAACCAGGGATCAAGGCAACACCCATTCAACACTGTTCAAATGGTTACAACTTAAGATGAGGTCATTAACGAGCGGATCAATTAGTTAATATAAAATTTTAAAATTTATTTCACTTCAGCCAATTAATACATCAGAGAATAAGTTAATGAGATATTATACCTGCATATCTATGAATTCACAGTATAAATGGCGCAGCAAAGTTTCGTGATTTATCTTTACTTTATTTAATTATGTTTTTCTTTTCTTCCCAGCACGATTTATTTCGCCTTTATTTAATGGTAAAAATGTTTTCTTTGGCTAAAATATTTCTTCCGTAATACTAGTATCTGGAAAAATAAAGAAATATTTCAGCCAAAGGAAACGTTTTTACCATTAAATAAAGATCAATTAGTTTTGTTGTTCAATTGTTGGAGTTTGTAGAAACTAATGGATAAGAGTATAACTGCAGGCCTCGGGCGTAATTGACTTAGGAAGCTAATACTTGGGCTGATGCCTTGAGTATACAGTTAGATTGATAAATCAATCGATTGTCAGTTCAATTGCAGGCCCCGGGCATAACTGCCTTGGGGCGCTAATACTCAGGCTAACGCCTTGAGTACGCAGTTGAACGTATTCTTATTCGCTTATCCCGGGCTAATCACCTTCTGATAGATTAAGCTTGGGCGCACGCCTTGAGCCAGCGAATAGGGAAATACTTCTCGATTTTCTTGCTTGCTTAGTTTTCTTTTATAGCATGCTGACTTAATTGCTCCTTCTTCTTCGTAATATTACAGCCCCTCTAGGGCCTTCACTTTCTGCAAATAACGCCTCCAACTATCTCGGTCCTTTGATCGCGTCCTCCAATCTCGAAATCCGAGTAGCGATGAACTGTCTTCGACGACCGAGTCACACCTGCGTTTCCTTGGTTTCTCCACTGGTCTCCGGCCTTGAGTTTTCCCAGCGAATACCTTCTTGGTATCCGTTGTTCGTCCATACGATTCATGAGTCTAGACCATTCCAGCTTCCGCATTCTTACAATCGTTGAGACCTCCGGTTCGTCAAAAATTTCATACAGCTCATGGTTGTATCGAATTCGTCATTGGTCTCCGTCCAGCTTCGCTCCAATTATTCGCCTTAGGACCCGTCGCTCAATGGCGTTCAATTTATTTGCGGATGCTTGGGTTAGGGTCCACGTTTCACACCCATAGCATAGCACAGGTCTTATTACAGATTTGTATACTTGGAGCTTTTTTTCCTGTGTATGCAGCCGATCTTCAAGATTGTCAAAACTGAATAAAATATTTCATTTGCGAGCTGTATTCGACGTACGAGTATTTCGTCTCTTTCATTACTCATCTCCGATATTTTGGCGCCTAGATACACAAACTAGCCAACATTTTCGATATCGCATTCGCCAAGTGTGATATTTTGTGTGCTTGAGGAAGTTTTCCTCAACTGCATCATGAACTTTGTGTTTTATTTTCATTGATTTGTAGCCCTACTAGTTTTGCTTCCCTGTCGAGTTTCAAGAAGAGTTCTTTGGCAGTTGTTCATGACCGTGACAAAATGTTGATGTCGTCTGCATAGGCTATCACTGGAGTCGACTTGTATAGTAATGTACCTCGTGTATCGACAGATAGCTTCCTTCTGACGTACTCCAGAGCCAAATTGAATTGCATTGTGGCCAGCCCGCCTCCCTGCTTTAGTCCGATATTTGTGTCAAAGGTGTCGGTGAGTTGGTATTGATGTGGACTTGAGACGTTGTCGACGTCATTGTCATTTTGGTAAGACGAACTAATTTGGCTGGGATGCCAAAGCAAATCATTATTTGGTAAAGTACCTTACGATCAATACTGTCGTATGCTTGCTTAAAGTCAACGAAAATTTGGTGCACGTCTATTTTGAACTACCAGCATTTTTCAAATACCTGCTTGACTGTGAACATTGGTCCGTTATCAATCTACCTACTCTAAAACCACCTTGATACTCTCCGATAATACTGTTGGCGTATGATCCAATTTTATTTTCTAAGGTTTTTTAAAATATTTTGTACGCCGTACAAAGCAGTGATATGCCTCTATAATTTTTTAATTGCTTGCCACCCAAAATAATGAAGACAATTCAAACTTGTGCATGATCAAAGTTCAGTGGTTATTTTTTTACCGCCATCTCTCTGTGACTGGTGCAACCACAAAGGTCAAGCTTCCGCCCAATTTGCCTAATTGCGCATGCGTGTAACCAATTCCTTTCACTGAGGCGGTACGATCCATAGCAAAGTCTTATATGCTTTCTTCCGATAGCAACCATAACGCAATTGTAATGAAAATCAAACATCAAAGGGATGATTCTAGTTCAACATGAAAATCATTGGTTAAATTTAAAAAAAACAGATTGGGAAATGTTTTGAAAGAAGTTTAATCGAGATTACCAGAAGCAATGTCCTCCTTCTGATGGCGGCAACGCTTGCTCAATAGTTCCTAATGACAAGAATCTAACTAACCATGAAATAGATCTCTATTTGTCGCAGTTAGAGAAGCTAACTTTGGAAACTTTTGAGAAAGTAGTTCCCAAGATTTACCATCGAAACAATATGGGAGGATATGAAACACCAACTATTGCAAGGTTAAAAAGATTGAAAACCCTTCTTCGCACGCGTCAACAATATTTATCGGCGATTTTTGGACTACAATCATCCCGGAACTGTCCGGAACTTAATCCGTTCATACTTCAGGAGTGAGGTCAACAATCAATGGGTAAAAATACTGAGGGGTATTAGCCCACAGGACCCAGATGGCATTTTTACCAAAGTGAACAGCTTCTAACGAAAGAAGTCTTGAGTGAAGGTATCGAATCTTGGAATCGCTAGTGAAGAGATAAATCTTCTCGATAGGACTGGTATCGAAATGGATAGTACGACTCCGGATAGAAATGAAAACAGGATTATATGTGAGGGATTGCATAAACTTGCCCTGATTGGAACACATTTTGAATTGGTTCATCTACCAAACCCTGAGAGAGGGAACGAAGTATTTTCGGAGGTCGTTGAAGCAAAAGTTTCTGACTTCAAATCAAGCTTGAACGGCCAATCAATTCTTCATTTCAATGAAACATTAACATCTGATCTCATAACGAGCTTGAATCTTATTGATTATTTTGTCAGCTATGAAAACTTGTGTTTCATATTTCGCAGGATAAACAACAAGAAATCATGTGGTATTGACGGTATTCCAAATACCAACTATAATGCATGATGTTAATTGTGAGTCATACCTTAACGCCAAGTTTTTCGCCCAATTTAATTTGAATTTTCTTTGTTTCAGTGTTTGACAAATTCAATCATGCAGAGGTACATAATTGAGCAGCGCGTTAAGGTTGTTGAAGCCTTTTACCAAAATGGGCGTTAAAATCAAAATGCATTTTTTGCACTTCGTGATTTTTTTGGTCAGCATAATCGACCAAATATGTTCACAATCGCGAGAATTCTGCACATATTTCAGCAAACCGGATCTGTAGGAAATATGAAATTATCTGTGCATGCTCGCCCAGTTCGTTCTGTGGAAACCATTGCTGTTGTTCGCGAAAGTGTGGCAGAAGAGCCGTCAACCTCGACTCGTCGTCGTGCCCAACAATTGAACATCTCACGAACATCACTGATGCGAATTTTGAATAAAAATTTGAATTTACCCACTTACAAGGTTCAATTAACTCAAGAGCTGATGCCTACTGACCATTTCAAGCGTCGGCAATACGCCAAATGGATGGTTGAACAGACAGAAGGGAATTGTGACTTTACAAAGAAAATTATCTCCAGCGACGAGGCACACTTTCACTTCAGTGGATTCATTAACAAGCAGCATTCGTGTATTTGGATATGAATCGATATGATTTTGATTCTGACGGCGTCCCAGTTATATATCACATATATCGACGGGCCACCGATAACAAGATAAAATATCCTCCGAGTTTAAGTTCACGAGACCAACAATTCTAATGGAGATACTCTTTTGCTAGATTCGTTGAAGCTGATCGAGCTGAGATGGAGCAATCTGGGTATTGGTGGCTGAATGACAATGTCTAAATTATTCGTGTTTATTTTGTGTTTTGGTGTTTTTCGTTACTAAGTTTTTGAGTTTCAGCTCTTTATTGCTACATTTAGTGTTGTTGTTTATTTGTGTTAAAATTAGGGATAGGTAAGGTATGTGTTATGTTTATTTTATTAATTCTGCACATTATCGACATTGAACATTAACGACATTGAACCTCAATTATTTTTCAGAGGCATTGAAAATATGGACCATGGGTGGCGGGTATTTGGGCGATATTTTGTTTTACGCATAATTGTCATAGGTTCTTCTATTATAATGAAAAATATGAACATAGTTCTCTGAAAACTTTTTGTTTTATTTGCAATTAACATCGTGCATTTTGTTTGGACCATCCTTTAGTTCTGCGACATTTGCCTGAGGTTGCTATTAGGAATTTTGCATATTGTTCAACAACATGTTGAGCAATTCATATTTCCCAAATGAGTGGAAAAAGGCTAGGGTATTGCCGATCTTGAAGAAAGGAAAAGAATCTTCTGTTGCAATACCAGTACACCCTATGTATACTGGCATGCGCTGGGATCTTGATATGATGTGTATCCTATATACACATCAAGGTTCCCGGGGAGAGAGAGATATTCCCGTATAACACTTACCTGCTACTTTATATTTGTCAATTAGATCATGGAAAACGTGTTCGCTTATTTAATGAGTAAACTTTTATTTCCTTCTTTGTTTGGTTATACAATTACAATGAAAACTTCGAAGCTAATTAATTTATAACAGAACAAGATAATCCAAATTTACGCCTACATAAGTATATACTACTGTGGCCAAAAAATAAGGTAACATTTGAATTTTAACTGCGCGCGTCGAAGGATTTGGAGAATTATTTTATTTTTTTAGGTTGGTAGTACTGTCAGTGACATCTATGTCAAATTTATATGTCAAAATATTCATTAGTGTTAGAGAAACGCGTAGTTTTGTGAGCTGCTAAAAGTGAGTTTTTCGTTTTTAGCGATGTCGAAATTTGTTGAATTTGCATTAAATTTTGTTTGCTGAATCAACGATAGTTCAGAGCAATCTCCGGAAATTTTCAATGATGAGGTTGTAGCTATTTGGCTATACACTGACAATTGGCGAATGAAAATCAATGATAAGAGATAAGGTTAAATGCGTAGGTTAGGAATATTGTGATTAGGAATATTGTGACTAGGAATATTGTGATAGAATTCTTTAGTATAAGATAACATTTTTTGATTGAATTTTATTAGAATTAGGTTGGAGCTATTTGGTATAGGATAAAAGTTCACTCTTGTGTTAAAATTATAAATAATTTTGAATAGTGTTGGTTGGCTTTTTTCTCCTTTTTCCAATTGAATCATCAAATATGTAATAATTTCAATTAATTTGAATTCGATATTGTGTTCTTAATTTAATGTTTTTTATTGATAATGTATAAATTTAGAGAGCCATTTGGACCATTAAGTTTTCGTATTTCTATTGTTTGGAATCAGTTCTACATTCTTTTAAAATTTATAACGGTTAGTATTGAATAAAGCGGTTTTGACTTTGACTTTCTCAATTAAAAAGTCCTAAAAATGATATTTTTTAACAGGTTCAGCAACCGTAAAGCCGAAAATTAGTACATTTTTTCATATTAGTAGAAGTTTTTTGAATTGAATCAAACCGAATGAAGCTTAAGTCGAAGATGACTAGAAAGTTCGACATGCAAAACATGTATAGTAATTTATTTGAATCTGTTGGTATCTGAGAAGTCAATGAAAAAGGACATTAAACTCGTATCATTTGCGACCTGCACTGAAAACGCAGACCACCGCCATCCGAAATTTGTTAAACCAATTATTTCTCGATAAAATCTGAAAAATATTTCTTTGTCATTTGAGGCATACATTCATCAAAACCTGTATTTATAGACTTGGTGTAACAAAACGAAAATAAAATTTTCTCTGTCCAGTTTTCATTAAATGCTTTAATATGCGAGTAACTAAGAAAACTTACCTATGTGCATCTATATTTAAAAGTGTTGAGTAGTTAAACAAAAAAGTTACCTGCAGTTCTAGTGGCAAAACCGCTTCTTGCAAAATTAATTATTGCAAACTTCCTGTTCCTAAACTGGAACATTCCAGAGCAATAAAAAATCTCAATTTTGGCAAGATTAATGCATTGGTTGCAATCCTAATCGCCCAGACACAACGCCATCAAACCATTTTAATCGTTTCATTATTTGCACACGATAACGACACAGATTTGATATACAGATCTTTAGTGTATCAAGATTATCCGCGATGCGCGAAGAATTCTGTTACGTCATTTAATTTGCATATTTACCAGTTCAACTGATTTTGTCCAGAAAATGGATTACATAATATGAATAACTGAATCTGGTGAACAATAAAAATTTTTGCTCAAACAAAAAGAAAGAAACAACTTCCTTCTAGTTTTGGAGATTACGATTTTTTGGGTGGAAAATAGGCTCAGCCTACTACCACTTTGCAAGTTTTAGAACCATATAAATAGATTGAGACAAACCAGTAACATCATCAGTCTGGATTCGAATCTTCCAAACAAACACACCACAATGGTGAGATTGAGACTATTAGCAACTACTTTCAGTATAAAATAATTGAAAATATTTTTTCCAGAAATTCCTCGTAGTATTGTTCGCTGTTATTGCCGCCGCTTCGGCCCTCTACACTTACCCAACCGCTTATTCTGCTTACCATGGCGAAGTCCTTTCTGCCACTGAACACGTAAAACCCCTCATCACCACCGCCTACGTTGCTCCAGCTGCTGCTGTTTACAGCGCCCCTGCTGTATACACCGCTCCTGCTGCTAGTTTCTATTCAGCCCCATACTACGGATACGGATATGACCTTCCATTGTGGAGGAAGAAACGCTCTGACCAATAAATCTAGATTAAGAATAAACGACAATTGAAAAAAGGAAAACCTTTTTCTTTCTTTTTTTAAAATGTGATTTTTTCTAAAAGTAGGAAATAGGTTTCTGGTTTTGCTAGTGTGGTTTTTGAGTTGGTCATTTTCGTCCTTATGAATTTTTTCCAATTCCTTTAAAGGACTTCCATTAACATTTACGCATAAGACAGGTATTAATCTCACTTGACAAAGCTTTAGAAGCATTTGAAAGGGCTCCCCCACTGCCTTTTTAAGGTCCGAATAAATAGATAAAGACTCAATACATGTCAATGCTGCAAAAATCTGGCTTACAGCCCAAGCAAGAAAGGGCGAGGACGAATCATCTAAGGAACACGCTTTATTGGTGGAGGGCTTCCAGATGACGCTACCTAACGCAGCTAAAATAGCAGCCAAAAAAGTGGTCTCAAAGGCGAAAAATGATAAACCTCCCCAAGAACTGCAACGCAAACGATCATCGGATGCGGCCTAAGAAAGCAAGAACAAGCAGGCAAACCTGTTGGACAGGCACTAATGGTAAACTGGTAGATCCTACGCGGATTTCCCGCGAGAAATTAAGAAAGCAATAAAACCGAAGGACATGAAGACTACTATCAAAGCTGTGCGGCCGACCTCTTAAGCCGACCTATTGGTAGAATTCGGACTAGACGCAGTCAAAAAAAGTCATTGGAGGCTCTCAAAAATACGAACACTGACTCCGTTACGGATTTGTACGAGATAGAAAACGCCTTCAAATAATAGGGGTCAACGAAAGGCTATCGTTAAAATCATAGAGAAGAAAGGCGAACAGTTGATATGAAGGGAAAAAATCAAAATGAGCTGGCTTATTTCTCGTATCCTTGATTATAACCCAGAGTAGAGCAATTTCACTCCGCTGCTTCAAGAGCCTCGGATGCGGACATACTGCACAGTGCCGGAAAGGGATCGATAAGACCTCCAAGTGCTATAGTTGTAGCAAGACAGGGCATAAAAGTAAGGAGTGCGCAGATGAGACATACTGTGTCCTTTGCCAGTACGCTATCCCAAAACAGATGATCTGAAATACGTTCCAGATGCAGGGAAATCCCGGATTTCCAGGAAGCCCTAACCAAAACGAAAGCACTTCTGCAATGAACCGTGTCCTACAAAAAAATTTACATTGGAGCACACTCGTCCAAGGCCTACTTAGGTAATTTGCGAGAGACAGGCAAGCTGACTTAGCGCTGCTCAGTGAGCAACATCACAACCCAAATTCACCAGCATAGTATCCATTAGGGGTCGGAGCAACGTTTCAAGTACAGGGTAAGGGGAAAGGCAATTTTTACAGACATGACATTCGCTTTGGAATCCTTAGTACGAAGAGTGAAAAATTGGAGGCATCTAGAAGACTGCCCTGCTAGTGATCACCAGAATAGCACTTGAGATCCATGATTATGCTTCACGATGAACGTACGCTCAGTCTTCCAGATTCCGGAGGAATACTGATCAGATAGACGTTGAGAGGTCTGCGGAAGTGCTATTGGCATGATCGCCGCTGGCGGTAGCCAGCTTAGCTTCAGTCTGGCTACTACTCAGCTCAGTGTGGTTACGACTTCCTGGTGTTTTTGCTCGTGTTTGCACTGATGTTGTTATCGAAGATGGTGTTGAACCGATGTAATAGCCATTTAGCTATTTTATGAGTGGGCAACTTCAGCTTTGGTGCTTATAGGAAAGCAACTTTAACTCAAGGGACAATTTCTGCGACGTTTTCACATTCTTTTGCCCAGAAGATGACACCGTACCATGCCATGAAACACCGGATACTGACAATCCCATTATCGAGTGCCGAACGGCGCAGAGAAGAGAAATATACAATCAACACTGCAGAGATTAGCTGGTATAGCCACACCACGATTCAAAAATCATTGCAAAAATGTAAAACCTAAACACACGTCAAGGACAAAGAACTCTCTTTTCACAAAATAAACAGTTGGAGGTAATCAGACGGGCACCGATCAGACAACATAAAATCAAAATTAAAGAAAATATTTGAATCCGTGAATATACAAATCATACCAACCAGCAAAAAATTAATATTATAGAGCCGTTTCACTTCGGTAAAAGCTCTTTCTAAAGTTGAAAAGCAGGATTGAGTGTACAGCATCAATTGTCCGAAATGTAATACGTGTTATATCGGACAAGCAAAGCGCACAATTATGGTCCGATATAAAGCGCATTTGAGTGATGCTGAAAACGCAACCAAGAAACGAAGGGCAACCAACCACCTCAAATCATCCGTAGTGAGACAAATAGTGAAGACTGGACATACTATCACGACGGAGAACTTGAAGTGGATATAATAACGGGTTTTTCATTAAGGAAATAACAATTTTATCTATTAATTAAATACAGAAGTATTTTAGATATTGTGTTCAAATTTATTGTGGGTGTAGTGCAAGCATTACATTTTATTTCGTTCATATGACCACCACGAGTCCGTTTACTTTGGTCAATTCTTTGGACCCGATTTCCCACCACTCTGGCACACATTTCGACCGGAACGCTGGGAATTTCGTGCTGGATGTTGTCTTTGAGCTCGTCTAAAGTTGCTGGCTTCTTGGCATATACCCGTGACTTGATATAACCCCATATAAATAAATCTAATGGCGCTAGATCGCAAAAACGAAGCAGCTTTTCGACCGGACTATTTCTCGAGATTACACGTTCACCAAACGTGCCTTTCAATAAATCGATTGTGAGGCGTGCCATGTAGCTAGTGGTACCGTCTTGATAAAACCACCTATCGTTGATGTCAAGTTAATCCAAGTCTGGCCACAAATAATAATCTTCCAATATAACACGATGGCGCTCTCCATTGATGGTAACATGATGGTCGTTTTTATCCACGACAAAATACGGCCCAAACCACCAAACAGTAATTTTTTGCAGATTCAATGGTGTCTTAAGAAGCACACGTGGGTTTATTGTTAACCAATAATGCACATTTTGCTTATTAACAAAGCCATTAAGCCAGAATGAGCTTCATAGATGAAAATGATTTTTCGATGAAATTCTTCGTTTTCTTCAAGCTTTGCCAGAGCCAAATTGGAGAAGTTTCGGCGTTTTGAATGATCAAGTGGCTTTAGTTCTTAAGTCAATTTGATCTTGTAACTATGTAGGCCAAGATGTTTTCGCAAAATACGCTAAAGTGTCGTTTGAGTTTGCCCAATTCTTGAGAACGACGTGGAATCGACTGATTTGGCTCATTTTGAATCGATGCACTTACGGTTATGATATTTCCTTCGCTCCGAGCGGTACGACGTCTTTTTGGCACCAGAATGTCCAATAGTGAAAATTTGGACTCGAACTTATCTACTATAGCACGCACAGCCCGTTGGATGGGACGATTATTACGGCCGAAAATTGGAGTAAGCACTCTTAAAGTTGCGGCCACTGACACAGACCAATATTCATTTTTAATAATATTTAAATGTTGGTGGTTCGTGTACTTTACCACGATGAAAATGTTGAATTCAACTAACGTTTCGACATTGACAATTTATTAAAACAGTTTAAGAATGCGTTTATATATATAGATACCATGTTGTTATGTCCCTGATGGAAAACCCTATAGAAAGTTTGGAAATTTACATGATCCCAGAAATTAATAGGATAAACAATGATTTAGGCAGTGCATTCTCACCTCTGTTCAAACTTTTATGATCCTTTATTAGTTTTCAATCTGTAAATTCTTTAATTAAGCAATGTTCAAAAATCTTTTTGAATGGAGTCTGTAGTCTAATTTTATGACTAAAAGATAGGGTCCGAAGTAGTATCTGTGAAAATCAAATCAATCTACCGTAAAAGGATATCTTTGTCTTTCATTTTTGTAACAGTAGTAAGATCAGCTGTTGGCAATACCTAGTGGACAACGTGATCAGGGACCAGTGAGGCTGCGCTACAAGATAGTCATGCGTAAGCTCGGCACCCAAAGGTTACCCTGCTGATACGACGTGGAAAATATAGACGAAAACGTGTGGGCTCTTGCAAGAAGTGGTCTTGTCTATGAAGGTAACAAAGGCTCCAGGACCAGATGGGATTCCAGTTGATGTGTTGCAGATGGTCAGTACGTTTAATGTCTGGGAAGGGATATTCCGAGAGTGCTTAAAAGTAGTAAGGCTTGTGATGATCAGCAAGAGGAAGAGGAGTCCCAAGTTACAGTTTGCATGCCACCCGATATGTATGCTAGACACGACCGGGAAAGTTCTTGAAAAACTCATCAGGTGAGGACTTGGGGACCTATCTCTACGGCAGTCTTGTTTCAGAGCAGGTCGTTCTACCACCGATGTTATCGAAGAGGTAGAGAGCGCAATACAGCATGTGGAAGCACACTGTAGTTTCTCGGGATGGGTTATGCTGCTGGTTTCTCTTGACGCGGTTGGACACGGTTGTTGCACCTCTTTGTCTAGCCCATCCCACGACAGCCCGATGAGATTTGCATCCGGTAATCGCGGTGGCCATTCCATGAAGTAAAGCGTGCACACATCTTCTTTTGATCTTAAATAGTTCCTACAATGTTTTGTTGTATGTTTAAGGTCGTTATCTTGCTGAAATACAAACCCTTCCCGTATCAAATCGATACCAGATGGAATTGCTGAAGTATTCGATCATAGTGTTGTTTCCGCATTTTCCCATCGATTTTCACCAAGACTCCGACACCACCGTAGCAGACACACTCCAATATCATGACACTGCTCATTTGCTCAATCGAGGTTACTGAAAATTTATAGCTGGTAGTCCCAAGCCCGTTTGAGAAAGGAGGAGAGAACCCCTTGTTTTCCCAACCCGCAGCTTCCATGACTCCTCATCCTAAGCCCCTCGAGGTAGTAAATGTTCTCAGAGCCACATATTGAGTTTCCTGATTCCCCTATAACGGGACATTAAATGCCGAGAAATACAGCTCTCCTACTAAATCCTATCTACTCCTCCTATGTGGGGGCGTAAGAGGGTGAAAGTGAGTCTTTGCGCCTGATAATAGAATCGAAAGTAATAACAATGCTGCCGAAACGGAGGTTGGGCGACGGGCTAACTCTCCGTCCCTGGAAAACCCTATACTGTTTCGAAACCTACCACAGAGCCTCGAAATGGATTGGACCTACGGCAACCACCTCGCAAACGTAAAGAGGACTATGGCATTGGAGTATATAACCATACAAGTCGAGCCAATTAGTAGCCTATGCAGTTGACATCAACATTTTGTCACGGTCATTAACAACTGCCAAAGAACTCTTTCTGGAACTCGACAGTGAAAAAAACTAGTAGGAATGCAAATCAATGAGAATAAATCAAAGCTTATGATGCAGTCCAGGACAAACCCTGTCTTCTCCGAAAAGGGATAATTAGGAAATCCTTCGCACATGCAAAGTTATGACGAAACGCCGTGTGCAATTAGTCCGGGAAAAACCGCGAGCATCCCAAATCTCTCACAACGCTATCATCGCCGCGGATATATAAACGATGGAAATGCAGAGAAGAAACAGAACGCTTCACGTCACGATACGGCGAGCACTCATTCACGCGCGCAATATTCTAAAGTTTTGTTAAAATAAAATTATTGTTTGTTGTTATAAATATAGTATTTCATTTATAAAATAAACATCGACCGCCACCGACATCCGCTACATAATTGGTGACCCCGACGTGATCAGAATGCCGAACGACGTTATACAAGGAGCCGCAAGCTATATATCTATGCGATTGCCCCCCTTTACCCCCGCTGAACAAGCGCTCTGGTTTGCGATAATTGAGCGGAATTTCGTGGTGGCGGACATCACAACAGAGGAGTCGAAGTTCAACACAACGCTTTCTGCTCTCGACACTCGCTACGCGACCGAAGTGAAAGACATTGTGCTAAACCCACCAGCACAAGAGCCATATAGCAAGCTAAAAGAGAGCTAATTAAATGTCTGAGTACATCGCAGGAAGAGAAGACGCGACAACTATTAGAAGGCGAAACATTAGGCGATAGAAAACCAACGCAATTTTTAAGAGATCTGCGTTCTCTTGGTGGCAATGCGTTCAACGAGGAAATCATACGGACGATCTGGACCAGCCGCTTGCCGGCGCAGACGCAAGCCATTATGGCCACGCAGAAGGACCAGCCTCTCGACAAAGCAGCCGAACTTGCAGACGCGATCATATTACTGACTAGGAGCAGTGTATCCCACGTAGCTCAGATCACGCCAGCAACATCACTATTCGAAGCTGAGCTCGGAGGAAGATTTGCACAGCTCACACTGAGCCTAAATCAGCAGATGGAAAAATTGCAGCAAGAAGTAGAAATGCTGCGATCGACGAGTCACCCTTCCCGCCAAGATTACAGACGATATAACTCACGTAATTGTAGTAATTCAAGAGCACGAAATCACCAGGATGCAGAGGGTTTGTGCTGGTACCATTCCAGATTTGGCTACGAAGCAAAGAAATGCAGATCACCATGTAAACTGTCGGGAAACGCAAACGGCAATCGCTAATGGCGGCCAGCGATTCTAGCCAAAAAACACGCCGCCTAATTATTGTGGACCGGGGAAGTCAGAAACACTTCCTAGTCGATACGGGCGCCGATCTTTGCGTGTTCCCTCGATCAGCAATCAAAAGTCCACTCAAGAAGACTTCGTATGAACTTGCAGCCGCTAACGGATCCACGATAGCTACCTACGGAATGACAGCGTTATCACTCGACCTTGGCCTGCGGCGCACATTTCCATGGAACTTCGTCATCGCTGACGTCACCAAACCGATCATCGGAGCTGACTTCTTGGCACACTTTGGACTGCTGATCGATATTCAAGAAAGCCAACTCATCGACAAGGCAACGCAACTAACCTCAAAAGGTCGTGTGATTCGCACCAACACACCTACTATCAAGGTCGTTTCTGGTGATACCTTATATCACGCGATTCTTGCAAAATTTCTGGATATCACGCGCCCCGATGGCCGCGCTCCAGAGAGACGTCATAATACCAGGCATTGCATCCAAACGACTCCTGGGCCTCCAACAACGAGCAAACCTCGTCGATTAGATCCTGAAAGACTCACCGCTGCACGCAGGGAATCCGACGCCATGGTTAAACTCGGAATTGCACGTCCATCATCTAGCAGCTGGGCAGCACCTTTACAAATGGCAACAAAACAGGATGGAGGTTGGCGACCTTGCGGAGATTTTCGTGCACTCAATGCACGCACAGTCCCAGATAGGTATCCGATCAGGCACATCCATGACTTCGGACAGGCACTTCACGGCAAGAAGGTATACTCGAAAATCGATCTGGTGAGAGCGTATCATCAGATACCCGTGGCTGAAGAGGACATCCATAAAACGGCAATGACAACGCCCTTTGGTCTTCACGAATTTCCATTCATGACCTTCGGACTCCGAAACGCTGCACAGACCTTCCAACGGTTCATGGACGAAGTACTTCGAGGTCTGGACTTTGTCTTCGCATATTTGGACGACATTTTAGTGGCGTCCGAGACCTCGGAGGATCCTAGTAAATCGTAATGCACTCATCTTCAACGTGACTTCATCACTGGCAAGGGGGTGATGTGGCGGCAACGATACACAAAGTTTCCGGCAATAAAAAAAAAAAACAACAACATAAACCCAGACGGCAATAAACACACGTCGCCGCATATAACGTCCTTGCATCATCCTCAAACCCTGTCTTCTCCGAAAAGGGATAATTAGGGAATCCTTCGCACATGCAAAGTTATGACAAAATGCCGTGTGCCGTGTCCGGGGAAAACCGCGAGCATCCCAAATCTCTCACAACGCTATCATCGCCGCGGATATATAAAGGATGGAAATGCAGAGAAGAAACAGAACGCTTCACGTCACGATACGGCGAGCACTCGTTCACGCGCGCAATATTCTAAAGTTTTGGTAAAATAAAATTATTGTTTGTTGTTATAAATATAGTATTTCATTTATAAAATAAACATCGACCGCCACCGACATCCGCTACAACTACAAAACGCTTTTTGTTTGTTTTGTTGTTGTTTTTTAGGTCCAAGTATACAATTCCGTGATAAGACCTGTGTTTTTCTATGGGTGCGGAGCATAGGCCTTAATCCAAGCATCCGCAAATATACTGAACAACTTCGCGAGACGGGTCCTGAGGCGAATAATTGAAGCGATGCTACACGAAGACCAATGACGAATTCGATACAACCATGAGTTGTATGAAATTTTTGACGAGCCACAACGATTGTAAGACTGCGGAAGCTGCAATGGGATGGCCACGTGAATCGTATGGACGATACCCAGAAAGTATTCGTTGGAATAACCGAAGGGCGGAGACCAGTGGGAAAACTGAGGAAATGCTGGTCTGACTCGGTTGACGTTCGCTGCTCGGATTTCGAAATTTGAGGACGCGGTCGATGGACTTAGATAGTCAGTGGCACTATTTGTAGGAACCAAAGGCCTGATAGGGGCTGTAGCGCTACAAAAAAAATATGTTTGATACAAGCTATAAGTATATAGGGAGCAATCAAAAAAATTAACTTAAATTTCAAAATGGCGGCTAGTCAAGGTTGGGAATCTCAAAAGCTTCAAAAAGTCACATTCGATTCATATGAAACCTGATATTAAGATAGTTGATCATCAGCTATAATGATCTTGTTATTTGCGTGAACATCCATGTGCAAGTTTCAAAATGGCGGCGTTTCAAATCGGCCAAGTTTTTAAATCGATTTTGCTGTAACTTGAAATTTTAAATTATTAGAGGAAGTTCTTTCATTTTGCAAAAAATTATGAAAATTGGACGAAAATAAAAAAACAACATTTTGATTTTCATATTTTTAGCTGCTATTCTCAAGAAAAAAATGAATGTTTTTGCTCTGTTCAGAGTTAAAATCCGCTTCACACTTGGGGATGACGGTCTAAGACAAATTTTCATTTCAAATAATCCAACGTTAAACGCTAAATTCAAAATGGCGGCCTCTAAAGGCAAGAAAATAAACGAAATATTTTAGCAGCAACCAAAGTGTTGAATATGATATGGCTTACATTGGAAGCATTTGTACAACATAAAGTTTTTCTTAAACAGTGTTTAGCATTTAAAGTGGCGGCTGATCAAAATATTAATTGCTTTTTGAAACTAAGGGCTCAGCGGTAAATTTGCCAGCACCAGCTGGCCAACGAGGATTTTTTGTGGTATGGAATCTTGTATGCAGCTATTTTGAGCCTTTTATTTTATTTTATTTTTTTTTTTTTGCCTTACGCAACGTAATCCAATTATTGCAATATGCAATCAGGAAGATAACAGCTGAAACCTCTGGTACACGAATGTTCAAGACCATACAACTGGTAGCGTATGCTTATGATGTCAATAATATGGCACGATCAATCTGAGATGCAAAAGGAGCATTTCGGAGCCTAGAATCGGAAGCAAACTGAATTGACATCGGAGTTAACGAAGCTAAAGCTAAATTCATGGGTCAAAAGAGAAAGAATACTCCAGTCCGACGAAACCTGACCGTAGAAAACCATAACCTTGAAAGTATGGATAACATTGTTTATCTTAGGGCCAACCCTGAATAGAAGAGGCACCTAAAAGGACGAGATTGGACACCACATAAATGTCATAAATAAGGTCGATCACTCCGTATTTCTGATTCTAAGATCCAAGTTTGTGCACAGGCAAAACAAGCCCTATATTTACAAATCATTACTCGAACCCTTGCTATTATATGGAAGTGAAACACGGGGCCTGCCTAGCGTAATCGGAAAGGCAGTGGAAGTATTTGAACGCGAAATGCTCCAGAAAATCTATGGCCAGGTCAAATAATTAACAGAGTGAAGAGGACGTTACAACGATGAGTTGTATGAATTATTTGATGAAACGCCTATATCTACATGCTAAAGTTACGTGAATTGCAATGGGCGGGCCATGTAGAAAGAATGGAAGAAAATTGGCAACCCAAAAGAACATTCAGGGGTATAGCATAAGATAGACGTGTAGCAGAAAGACTGATGACTCAATGGGAAGACACGATAAAAGCTGATAGCAGATTCTAGCTCAAAATGCATCTGAAAGTACTCACAATACCAGGTTTTAGTTTCGGCAATTTCCCGCTTATCCTTGGCGACCAAAGTTACAAAAGTTTTCATCATCTTCCTCGGGCGACGCTGAATATGAGTCGAAAATAGAAAAATTCAAAAGATTGTTGGATTTCTTTCTGATTTAATTGTTCTCAAAAAATTAAGTTGATCTGGAGTACCGAAAAAGGTTCGAGGAGAATCGTCACCCTTACTTTCAGAATACCTACCCACAAGTTTCGAGCGTAGAGATTCTGTATTAGTGAGGAAACGAGTGGATTATTATAACTTAGTAGCGTAATATTTTCAAATCGATAGTAGAGATGGAACCCAACAAGATACATATAGACAAACTCATATGGATGTGCCAAGAATGAATCCACACGTACCTTTATTTCCACAAAAAGCTATTCAAGGCATGTTTGAATGGATATTGTTTATTTGGGCGATTCATAATCCTGCTTCAGGTTGTCCAAGGCATTAACGTCTAAGTAACCCCATTTTTCATTGTTTTTCCACAAGAGATTAATGGACCAGAAAAAGAACTCGAAAAGGTGCAATTAGAAGATTTATCCATGGAAAGTCGCAACACAATAAAAACGGATTATATTTGGTGTTTGTCGATATTCTCAGCCTGTATTCAAGAAATTATATATTTCCACAGCTCGGCATTCAAGGAAAAGTAAACTAATTGAAGGACTTAATTCAACGAACTTATGCAACGTTACACAGGCATTTGCAAATACATGGAGTAGACTCGTTGCCATCTTACTAAGGCTCATAAGGAAATCAATTAACGTACCTGACGTCACTTCCCGTACCGGAAGCAGCTGATCAGTAGCTCTAAATTTCGATAAACAGCTACTTTTGAGGTTGTCAAATATGCCATTTCTCAGATGAAATTTAGCCGAAATGATACAAACGGGATCGAAATACATATATTTGCGCGCTAATATCTTCGACGTCTCATATTTATAATAAATCGTTGACATAGTACCAAAACTGACGTTAGATAGGAAGCCATATGGCAGGCGCGTTTACTACCACACACATGACCACTAGTAGGCCGACTTTGCTGGCTAACTTACATGGCGGTATATGAAGAATTATGGAGGTGCCAACGAAAATTCGAAGTTTTGTACGGTTTTGAGACGGATTTCTACAGTGAAATCCTGATGGCCCGCGGAGAACACAATAGCGCTCCGAGTGAAGTGAAAATTATTTCAGTTTTTATACCCGTTTAGTTTTAATCGCCTTCCAAAGTGAATTTATAGGAGTTTGTTTACATCTCAACGCGGAGCTATCAGTCGAAGGTGCAAAACGTGTGCTTCATTTGCTCGTCTTGAAAAGTTTAGGAGTACAGTGTGCTATACATGGTGAATTTATAGCATGCACGGAATGCGTTCCGCACGTTTTTTATTCGGAAGATAGTATATATTACGAAATTTAAGCATTTGCTAATGCCGCGGTTGGGTGACAGCTACCGGAAGCTTGTCCATAGTAGGCCCACTAATACATATGCAAATTGCTACCATATGGCTTCCTATCTAACGTCAGTTTTGCATAGTACTGATAAAATTTCAAACTACAGTCATATCTACTGTCAAAAATCTTTAAAAAATTTGTTTGATGTAAACAGCACTAGATGGCGCTGATTAGGCTACTCGAAGAGGTTAGTTCGCGACGTGACGCATTGTTTCCGTTTTCGGGCCTGAGTAAGAAGGCAACGGTAGACTGCTTGCAATTTTCTTTCCGCTGGATGAATAATCTATTAAATAGAGAGTTACCATTACATTGTACTATACGGTTGTGGGATACATATCTGGCGGAGTCTGATGGTTTTGCGTTGTTTCATTTATATGTTTGTGCAAAATCGTACTGAGTTGTGTTTTAAAATTTCGCTTTTGCCACTTTCTCACGAATTTCCTGACAAAACGTCCCGCGAGAAAGAGAATGCACTCAGAAAAAAATATTGTTTAATCACAAATAACATACCTTACAACTGTGTGTGCTAGTGTTAGTTGGATGAATATGAATATAATATCGAAATTGCTACGCACGCATACTAAAACCAAATCGGTACAGTGGTGAAATTTTCCTGATTTCAGTGGACTTTTGAATGGAAAATGAGAAAAGAAATAGAAGAAATCACATGGCGAGAAAAGTGTGTTATGGAAAAGTTAAATTGAAAGAAAAATGAAAAAAAAAACGTGAAACTGTTTTAATTATATTACTACTTTTCAAAGTAATGAAAGTGCAATTTAACATTATGCTGCGGCTGAGTAAAACTTTAGGCGTTCGTTTAGAAAAAGATTTTGTTTTGAAAAGTGGTATATGAATTATTCTTTGTATGCTGAGTTCATCGCATTTAATAGGTAATAAATTGGTAGAACAATATTTGTAACGATTATTGTTTCGGTCAGCTTGGAAGTCACTTCGAAAAAAAAAGAATTTTGTTTGTCAAACCGTTAGTTAGGATAGTCTAAAAAATAGATGGATGAACGTTTTCAGGCCGTCCCAGCTCCGTCTACAAGCACTTGTTGAGGATGCTGGGTGAGTACCCGTTTGTTCTTTTATATTTATGCAAATTTATATTCATTTATATATATTATTTTTGTGACCTTTTTAAAACGACACAAACTGCACATTATTCTAAATTTATCGAATTGCATCGTTTTTTATAAATTGTTTTTTCGTGAGGAAGCTTACTCCTCAGATATTTATATGTATGACCCGTATATTTTTTTTACTCACTTTTGCCATGCTCATGTCGCAAACTGAGGCCTTTGCTCGAATGTAAAGCGACGAAATCAATGGAAATATCACAAATTTAGTGTTCAACCATTTCAGCAATTCGTTTTTTCTCGTAATCACTCAGAACCGAATTTTTTCCAATGTCTATTTAAATTTTTCTTATGAAATAAAATTCTCTTTGAAACATTAATAACACCTAGTTGAAATAATACCGTGTAAAAAAAAAAAAATAAATAAAATATTAAAAATGAATTGTTACATTTAAAACTCGATCTTTCCTTTCATTTTGAACCTGACCGGGTATGGGACCCGCCACGTTGGCTGGTCCCTCCACTATATTGAGCTAGCCATCGGGTGAGCTCACCCCTTTTTAAGTCCTTTACAGGTGCTCTCGCAGGGTATGGTGGCAATCCGCTTGATGCTCATTTATGGTATAGCATTATGTGATTCCATCACATAAGACTATAACATGAATTTACGACGTTGATGGTTTCCATTTGAGGGAAAAGTTCATGCGAACTATGTTTGCATGAGTTTTTCATTCAAATGAAAAACATCTGGCCATGTCTACGTTGGATCTTGATCCGGATGCGTTGTGCGAAGGGGCACCGCTTCCACCTGGATGCCTCACTCTTATTTGGGGGCCATAAGTAACGTCGATAAAGACGAAATACTCCCAAGTCTCGTCTGTTTTCACCAGGCCCAGTTTGCAACTTGCTTTAGCAATTTCCACCGTTAGTAGGTTACTTCGGCCTCGACACCTATCGATCCGCATTTTATCTGTTGATTCGTGAATGCGAAATTTTTAAGTAATGGGTCCTTATGCTGGGGAAAAGAACCCGCCCGCAATGCTAGCCTGCCAGCGCATTCACGCGTCCTCAGACAAGGACAATTTCGGCGAACACCACCATCCTGTCTCGCTGATACAGCAGACCATCGCTACAGTCCTTGACGGAAAGTTTATCTACCCAAGTTTCACTATAGGTGGTGCTCTTCCCCAAACCCTTTAAATGATCCATCCTATTCTAATTTTCTCCTATTCTCAGAAGTTGTTCGATCAGGTAGATAATGGCCATACGTTGTCACTTATTGTTTTCTGGCGTCTGCCTCACTTGTACCCTGTTAACACTGTTGAGCTCCATTTTCATAGCTTCTTCTATCTCGGCTGTCTATGACAACATCAATGTCTTTAATTTCGATGGTACTCATCGACTCTTGGGAGGCTACAGTCACTCTTTGACTGAGGATCTTCTTGGCAGCATCGCAGAATGCTTCTTTATTTTGGCCTCTGCTCTTAATGGAAGTTTCGGTATCTTGGAGCTTTACAACTCCCCTTGTTTTCTGCAAAATATCTGCATAGGATCGACCACTCTTGGGTTTTATGGGCAGTGTCCACCCCAAGAGTCTAGCTTGTGGATTTTTTCTTCGTATTGGGTATTTCTTGTTGCTGAGTGTCTATGGGAACTCTGTCTGGGGGGGAGGTTTTTAGCAGCTTTCTTGGCTGCATTTGTGGGCACTATTGGAAGCCCCTGGCCCATAGTTCTAGCTCGTAATGCAAGTTCTACTAGCATTTTCAAGGGTTTACATTGAGCTACTTCTACAATTGTTCCACTCAAATCCTTTTCCATACGGCAGGGCTTTCAAAGTAATTATTTTTGAAGCGTTAAAATCAATATAATATAAAATCTTATTTTTGGTGATGCCGTCTGCTTAGAAGCAACGAGAAATTATCCAAGGTCCCAATATTTTGATTGTTAAAATATATATTCCAATCGGGAAACAGATGCGTGAAGGGAATTCTTGGTCAAAATCTTGTACAATGAGGTACAGGGTAAAACTTACATTTTTATTTCTTATAAATTTCACATTATATTTAATTTGTAATTAATGTGTTTGATTGAATTATTGACGTGTTGTCAATTAATGTTTGGTAAATTGTACAATTATGTACAGTGGCCTCGCAGCTTATGTGATGCACTTCTATGAGTGTTCATTGCCCGTAAAGGACTGCAGCGATGGTCTGCTGCCTCGGCGAGCGAAGTTTTAGTGCTCGCCGGAATTGGCCTTGTCTGTAGACGAGTGAATTCGCTGGCAGGCAGGTTAATTGGCCGCCACGATCATGTCGTTTGACACCGTTGGACTTCTTTCTCTGAGGATATTTAAAAAAAAAAGTGTACGTCAATAAGCCAAGAATGATTCAAGAGCTAAAGGATGAGATAATTCTGCACATTAACGACATTGAACCTCAATTATGTCTCAGAGTCATTGAAATTATGGACCATAGGATAAAAGCATGCCACCGTAGCCGTGACGAGCATTTGGGCGATATTTTTTTTCACACATAATTGTCATAGATCCTTTTATTATAATCAAAAATATTAACATAATTCTATGAAAACTTTTTGTTTTATTTACAATTAACATCGGGCGTTTTAGTTGGACCACCGTTTATGTAACAATTGATATTTCCATGTATCAGGAATAAAGAAAAAGGTATTGGTTTTATAAACAGAAAGTAAAGAAAGGATTTTAAAGAATTATATGAAAGAAGGAAAACGGTCTGTAAAATTTATATATTAGTGTTGTAGGTTTTTATACTTTGTTACTATTATCTATTATCGTGTCTAAATTTAATCAAGATTTTTTTTTGTTTTTATTAATAACCAAAAAGGGTACTCACCTAGTCCTCCTCCAACGAGCGCTCGTTGTTCGGGCGGGTAAGGCCCTTTTGTAATCAATGCAAAAACCCCACAGCAGCAAAAGACTTTGAATTGGGAATGTTAAGTTTCTTTGCGAGTATTCATTTTCCTTTACGTCTTTTTCCTGGCCCAGTCATACTTGGACAACCAGATGTTGTATAAAATTCGCAAAATTGTAGCATAAACTAAATTTACATGTTCGAAAAGTGCTAAGGTATGAGATGCTAGCCGTTCATTATAATTTAAACCAACTGCAAGATCAACTAAGTCTCTGAGATCAGCATCAGATAGGTTGCGTTATAAACGCTTTCTTCTGAATATAATTTTGTAATTATTGGATTCTGATCACCATTACACTGTTAACGACGAGCTTTTCCTGGGAAAAAGAATATATTAATTAATTCTTGTGCGTATTTTGTTAAAGCATCAAGTGTTCCACTTAGCTTTTCCGGTATTGTTGTAACTTGCCACATGGGCGTGGTTAGTGGCCCAAAAAGGCATTTAAATATATTTAAACTTGCTATATGTCGCATTCACACTAATTTATAGGTTGATTTTGGTGTTTTATTTTAATTATATAAATTTAAATGACATTCAAAACTTTGGTTTTACTTGTAGGTTCTAAATTAACTATTTTTCTGTATTTAAATTCACTAGCACTAGGATTGATTCGCATTGATCTTTGGTATTTTTTGCTTTGTTTCTCTTTAATTATAATTATTTTTTCTCTTTAGGAACCTTTTTGGATACTAAAGCTATGGCAACTGGAAAATAGTCCGCAACACAATCACTTAATCCCCAAATATGATTTACAACAAATTGAATCATTATATTTATAATTTCGCTTTAATGTTATGTAATTTAATGATGTTGCATTTATACGAAATTTCATGACAAGTGCATCTTCTAGAAATTGATCAAGTCCTGTTTAATCAAGCTCAGTTGTTACTACCTCCTAATGCGAGCGGGGGCTCGTCGTTCAAACTCGAGTCCCACTTCTTATGGAATCCGTTTACCGCCTCTTCATTGCGGTAACATCAGATTCTTGTTCCAACAATCTAGCAATTTCTTCGCTAGATTGTATCGCAATGGGGTTGCCAGTATCGATTTTCATTTGTTTTATTTTTTCTTCGGAAAAACTTTTTATCGCTAATGGTTATTTCGAGTTAGGGATAATAATATCAATAAGTCGCGTACCAATTGTTCCGCGCTTATTGCGTTGTTATTATTATGAAGTGGTTTTTTTCCTAAATGTCCTCCAAGCAGTTTGCCTAGGCGGGCTGCTCGATTACTACTTTGTTCTACAGTAAAAAAAAAAACTATTCGAAAATTTTTGGATGCAGTTTTTAAAATGAATACTTCTGACGTTCGAACCATATAAGAAAGTAAGCGAAAATGCTTCAAATGTTCCGTTAGCAGGAACAAAGCAAAACCGTGTGCATAGAAGAGTTCACAGCTTATTTGATGCAGTTATTTATTTGTTTCCTAGCGTCAAAACATCGGAATTTTTTCGCTGCATTGATTTTTGTGCGTTTTAATATTGACTCAAAAAATAAATTCATCTTGACAGCTGAAAAGTGGACAAACTGTGTCATATTTACGAAGGTCGCAGGAAAACACTTGAGCAGCGACAATTAGTAAGTCATTATTTTAAAAATAGTAAATCTCAACGCAAAGTACGCGAAATGGTTCAGCTACGAGTAAGCTCATCAAGAATCCAGCACATAACTAAAAGGTTTTCAAGTGAAGAGAGATTCGAAAAGAAGGATCGAAATGCACCAAACAAAATCTTGAATGAGTTTGATGAACAATGGATCTTTAGGAAAATATAAGAAAACCTTAAGTTATCGGTTCTTAAATTGTCAGTTAAAGCGTTTACTGGAGTTGGTCAAAATGCAGTGCAGAAATCATGCGTCGTGAGCTAAGAAACCATCATTTTAATGGCCGAGTTGCACGGAAGATGTGTTCCTTAATAACAAAAATCAACAAAACCGCCTCAACTTTGCTACTGAGCATATTTCAAAGGAGTTGAACTTTTGGTAAACCGACTTTTTTGCCGATGAGTCCGAATTCAACATATTTGGCTCAGATGTAGTGGCGAAAGTCAAATACAAAGTTAAAAAAAAAAACTGCATCGGACTGTAAGGCTGGGTGGTGGCAGCGGAATGGTTTGGACCGGTATGTCTGCAGCCGGTGTAGGAAAGCTGGCTTCTATGGTAGGAAACATGGACAAGATCATGTACGTATATATTAAAATCTACTCCAAAGTGCCGAGGAGCTTGAAATTTGGCATGTATTTCAAATCTACCAAGATAACAACTCTAAGGATAAGTCAAAACTTGTACAATTATGGCTTATTTGGAATTTTCCCGATTTGATGACTCCTCCAGAATAAATGAAATTAAAAACCTATGCACTTTTTCAGAGGAAAAATTCGTTACTACATTATTTACAGTAAAAGTAATGTGAAAAAATGTTTTTAGAAGATTACAATAAAATAAACCAGGAAATGATAAATAACCTCGTTGAGTCAATTCTAAATAGTCTCAAAGGTGTGTTCGGCAAAAAATTAACCATATCAAATATTAGTATTGCACTGGAAAATTTCCACTCGGATAACTTTAAGGAAAACTTGTAGTGCATCAAATAAGCCGTGACATGAAATTTCGAGTTTAATTTGGTTGGATTGACGCTTGGAAGTCGAAACTGTCAACACGCGTGTGAATTGGTCAGTATTGAAATTATAAAAAAACTTATTACAAAACGAAAATTTATAAGTATATCTCATCATACAAGATAATATATATAAAGTTTGAAAGTTAAAGACCGGAAGAAAGCAGAAACTTGATCTTGGGTGAGCGCCCATTAAATACACCGAGGCCAGTATTACAAAGGCAGCAAAATGGACCAGTTGTTGTCAGCAAGCAAACACGATGGCAGAGCAAGCAAACACGATAGCGGAGCAAGCAAACAGGATAGCAGAGCAACCAGAGACCAAAGCCGCCCGTAAGGAAATGCCTTCGAACATGATGGATGCGGACGATACAACAGCAAAGAATTCAAGCTTTAACCTCATTAACTGTAAGGTAAATGAATTTATATCAGCAAAGGGTAAATAAGTTGCAAAACGTAAAACCCCGGTTCCTTTGCCAATCCCACCCACACCTAACACTAATCCTTTCAGCGCATGGCGAACGATAGCCAAAATAATAAATCAAACGCAACTCACAATTGACCAAAGAAGGTGTGGTTCCCACCGAATTTTTATTGAAAATTTGAAAGCAACCGTGCTTAAAGGTATCATGGATAGGTACACCCTTACAGATGGTACCCGTCCAGAGTACCGAATTACAAAATTGTCGAACTCCCGACTTAAAGTCACAGTGGACAGACTCGAGGCCCGCGACTAAATCATGATCCTGCTTAAAAACCCGCAAGCAGTGGGATGCTCATTCACTCCCAAAGAAAAGAAAAATGTGTCGTGATACTTAGGGGTATGAGTTCAGAATTTGGAGCGGACGCTGTTCGAGAGGACATAGCCAGCCAAATTCCGAATTTAGGCCTCGAGACTGTCAGTCCACTTATCACTGCATGGTCGAGAGCAAATAAAATCGACCTGGATTTAAATAAAATTAAAGTGAGATCGCAGGCTGACAAAAATGCAATAATTAAGCTGCGCTACATTTTGAACCAACGAGCCGTATGGGAACGCCCCAAAAGGAGTGATCTGGTTCGATGCTATCGGTGTCAAAGATTCGGGCACGCATCCACCAATTGCGGATTTAACATGAGATGTGTAGCATGTGGAGAGGAGCATACTTCCGAAAGTTACCCCAGAAAAAAAATATCTCAGCCAATTTTTCCGACTGTCTGGAACGGAAAAGATTGTTGGACAGGGCAATCGAAAATAAAGCCAAACGGACGGCGCCTCGGAACATATTCTCACCGCTCCCCAGCTATCCAAATACTACACCAACCCCTACAACCCCACAACACTTTGCCCCTCCGTCCAATCGGACCTCATATTCAGAGGTTTTAAGAAGCAGAACTCCATACTTTTATTCCACCAACTCCTAGTCCCGTCGAACGCCTACAATAGATAACCGTGGAGTAGCTGGGAGTTTCTCCCAGTGAACTCCCATCCAAGGTCAGGGCTTTCCTCCCATACTTTGACACCGCCAATGGCGCTCCTCAATTTCTTTTTCAACCTTTATGGTTGCAAAAATCCATAAATATAAACTCCCTAATCTCACATGATAAGAGGCTCTACGTTGCTGATTTGGTCAAATCCTCCCAACCCGACATCCTCCTTCTTAACCATCACCACAAAGTCCGTTTGGAGAACTACCATGTACTTCGGAATGGCAGTGACAGAGGTACTGCGATACTGTTTCAAGATGATTTAGATATCCATCAAATCCCTTTGGAACAAAATAATTCCTCATGTACGTTAGCCATTCTCAACACCAAGCGACCCAATGGAAACCCAGCCAAAATGCTTATTGGCTTCCTAAACCTCCCGTGCAATCTAGGTCCCCAGATCCCATTTACACATAACCCAATCCTCGCAACAGCCTCATCCCACGACTCATTTATACTAGGAGGAGACCTTAATGCCAGACACGAATACTGGAGGGACTCCACAAGGAATACCAACGGCAATTATCTATTCGAATGGCTCGATGCGGACGCCCTCCTATCAGCATCCATAGCAAATGCTGGGGTCCCAAAATTTCCCAAAAGGGATTCATTTTTAAGATAACTTCATAATATCCTCTGACCTCAGCGGTCTCACAATTCGCTTTACTTGCTCCACATTTACTTCGTTATCGGACCATCATGGCCTCCATCTCAATGTAACCCTTAGATCACACATACCAATTCCTACTTGCTCACCTCACTATAGACCGTTTAATTCCATAGACTGGCCAAACTTCAGAAAAGTCCTCCGAATCTCCCACCGGAAAATATCATTCTCTCGAACGCAGAAATAGACCAGCATGCCCCCTTCCAGAAACCACGCAGCCCGCTTTATAGATTCCTAACTCAGGAGACTCTTCAATTAATAAAAACTCGGAAGCATATGCTCCAACGGCTTAAGCATATTTATCATCGAAGCTTTAACCGGTTCAATGAGGAGTATTTGGAACTTGAAACGCAAATAACGAGCATTTCCCGTGAAATCCAAAAACACATCAGATCAGAAGTCAACAACTTCTATAAAAGCAGACTGATATCACTGCGACCATATTCAGATGTTTTTGAAACTATAAATCAACTCACGGGGAGCGAGGGAACGAAGTCTTCACTGCACAATCTGACAAGATCGTTGCATATGAGGAATACTTCCAACAACTATATTGTCGCCGTGAGTCATCCAACAAAGCTTTGAACAACAACGTTGAAGCAGAGGTTCTACTAACGACAGAAGGGTACGAGAGATCTTATTTAACTATATTCTCCAGTTATAATAAAGCATCCTCTCCACAACATCCAGTCTTCGCCGGATTTTTCACCTCGAAAACGGAAGTAGAAGATCTCCGCAATGCCTTAAATAGCAAGCTATCTCACGGCCTTGATGGTATCCCGAGCAGATAACTCAAGAAGTGCAGAAAGACCATCTCCTCCTTCTTGACGATATTATACAATAATTGTATTAATAATGGATATTTTCCAAAACCTTGGAAAGTTAACAAACTAATACCAATACCAAAACCAGGCTGCGAAGGTAACATTAATAATTTTCGGCCAATTTTCCTTTTGCCTAATATGGGTAAGCCCCTTGAAAAGGTCATGCTGCAAAACTTGACCGATTTTACTAGTTCCCTGATCCCCGATTTTCAGTTTGGATTTGAACGCGAACGATCTACGGTACAAGCAATAATGCTGTTGCACAATAGAGTCACCCGCAATCTTCGGCAGAACGAGTGCACAGTGGTCAGTGCTCTAGACCTGAAAAAAGCGTTCGACTCAGTTTTGATCAACAGTCTCAAGTATAAATTGAAAATGGCATCCTGTCCGGTCGCAATCCTCAGAATCCTATACAGCTTCCTTCGGATAGAACATCCCAAATTAAACTGGGAAACCTCATTTCAAATCCTATCCCTATCAAATCGGGAGTCCCACAAGGCTCTATCCTCGGTCCCACCCTGTTCAACTTTTTTCTTCATGATATCCCACGTCCAAACTGCTCGACTATCGATATAGCAATGTATGTAGATGATATCCTCCTCACTGTCAGCCATAGCCTCCCAGAGATGGCCCAAATAAAGCTGCAGCGCTCCGTCCACAACATCTTTCAATATCTGAAGAATTGGTGGCTCGAAATAAATGCCAGCAAATCGGAGCTGATTTCAGATATGCCAGCGGGAGAGGGCACCGCCTTGCCGTGTCTCAAAGTAGAAATGTGCAAGCACATATTGCTGGTGAAATCATTCCTCTCAAGGAAAATATCAAATACCTTGGAGTCCATTTTAACAATCGACTTAAGGCGAATAGACACGCAAGGAAAATCCTCAACAAAGTGAAAGCAGCGTCTGCAATTATTTCGTCTCTCTTTTCCTCGAAATCAGTCTGCCCAAAAGTTAAGGTGTTAATATACAAAACTCTTAGTAGGCCGATCATTACCTACGCGTTTCCAGCATGGCTAACAATCTCGCCTACTGCTGCCGAAGAAATCAAAATCTTCAAGAGGAAGATCCTTACCTGTCCAAATACAGACGGCCTAATAAGAAGTATTACCTGAACTCTATCCTTTACAAAGATACGAAGAACCGATTTTCTACTACATCTTGGCAATGACTAAAAAACGCCCAGAGAAGTGGCGGGGGAGCATCCTCTTCGATGTATTCGGGCACTTTTCGAGCCTACCACTGCAAATAATCCCTACTACCTATGTCTCTTTAAAATCCTTCAACAATACCACCACGTTCCCATCAATTCCGTAAATACCAATAAACCGGCGTTTTACGTTTCATGCGAACCAAACACATACCGAGGTTAAAAAAAATATTTGTAAATTTAGTTAGTTCATAAGTGTAATAAAATAAAAACACAAGATAAATATAAATGTAAATTCGAGTGCTGTACTAAACAGCTTATAGTTTTAGGTTAGATGTAGGAATAGATTTAATTTATATTAGGGTTAGATTTAGATTAAGCTTTAACGTATTTATTTGTCAAACTATTCAAGTTGCAAGCCACTGATGTAATATTAGTATATATATATATATATATATATATATATATATATATATATATATATATATATATATATATATATATATATATAGATATATATATATATATATATATATATATGTATATATATATATATATATATAAATATATATATATATATATATATATATATATATATATATATATAGATATATATATATATATATATATATATATATATATATATATATATATATATATAATATATATATATATATATATATATATATATATATATATATATATATATATATATATATATTCTAACCGTCAAAGTTTATTTGACATCCATATATTGTCAAATGTCAATGACAATATATGGATGTCAAATGTCACATAGTCATTAAGCATACTCTGTAATGTCCAGTTATAAAAAGTCTCAATAAAGTTTACTTACTTAGTTCAATTTGGTTGAACTAAATTGGGAATTTAAAAACAATGCTGTTCAAATTTTTTCAATATATTTTCTCATATTGAAGTTATCGCACCTTACGTTTCGCAAAATGTACTGCATCAAATAAGCTGTGAGCCACTATGTATGATCTTGTGTTTAAGTTAAATTGAAAGTAATTATTATTAATGAATTATATACAGTAGTTATTAAAACAAATCAATCAATCATCATGCTCACTAAAATGAAAATTATGATGAACGAATAAACAAAAATGCTTACCACGGTTTTGATTTGTCCGGTTTTGGCTGATTCACACAAGGTCTTATGAAGACGCCACGCCGTGACCTTAGACCAACAAAACATGTAAAGCGGAAGTAAAATAGCTGCTAATTTTAATAAATTTGACTGATATTCAAAGCTTTGTGATAAAATCTAGAAGAAATCTTGTGAATAATTTGAATAGTCACCGAAGTTGTGGTTGAGTTTCTATTTTGTTTCTAGTATTGTTTAGTCAACACTTCACCGTCTTTGAAATTTTATGCAAATTTCTATTCCCAATAAATCAGTCAGCTCATAAAAATTTTGAAAAGAAGCGATTTTTTCTAGAATAATCTCATTATGTTTAAATTTTTCAAAGATTTTGACTTGATTTAAGATTATTTTGTTCTACAGAACCTGTTGAAATTCCTTCTACGTGCACTAAAGATGGAATGGCGTTATTAAATTAAGATTTTTCGAGTCAATTAAAACAGTTATACTAGACAGCTTCTATGAGGAAGGTCGATAGACCCAAAATAATAAGCACTAATTAAATTAGCTTAATCTCTTTAATAGTTCAGCTTTTTAAAGCTTTACCTTTCCAGTTTGGTAGTTGACCGTTTATAACGTACTATTTTTCTAGGGTGGCTTTAGATCAGATTGATTATATGATGGATGGTTCTATTTTTGATACTGTTTATAGAAAACGATGTACATACATCGTTTTAAATCATCTCATATGGAATAGATTCTATCTTCCTACAAACATAATTTATACAACTTACAATACATAACAAGTCGTTACACTCAAGATTCTTAGGTGAATAGCAACGAAGGTGTCACCCAAGCTTTTAAGAAAACCATTCATTATTTGAGGCGTGGCGGATAATACTATTAGCTTAAAACTGTTGTCTGGGTTAGAATTGGGACTGCATCAATGCCTCCTCATACAGGCTCGAAAGCGGATATATGATGTCATAATAGGCACCATCTAAACCTATTGAACTTTTCTTTTAGAGCAACTGAGCAGCTTTTGACAGTTCCTACGATGACGTCGTGCACGTAAATGCACGTCCTTCGGGCCTGACTGTATTCAAATAATTAACTGTCATAATATTTACATACATAAGTATTTAGAGACTTGCAGGAATGTCAAGATTTTGTATTTACTGTCCACGACCATACTACTTGACTTTGATGATCGGTATCGGTTGGAATGTTTATGGTATTAATTATCAACTTGAAAGAAGATGGTTATGTGAACGGTCGTTGGCATTACAAATCAAATTAACATAACTGTTAAAAATTAATTTTTTTTATGAAAACAAGGAAGGTAACAGAAATATAGGAATAAGAAGTGGAAAACATGTCGAAGTAGCAAGAGAGTGCTCCTGCTACAAGGATTTTGGAAACAATTGCTGAATATTAACAACTTGATTCATGCATCGTCATCATCTATGGCGCGCCAGTCCAAGTCGGGCCTTGGTCTCCAGGATTAATCTCCTCCAATCATCAATATTCCAGAGCCTCGTTTGCCTTAAACCTGGTATTGTGGGTAATTTCAGATGCGTTTTGGGAATCATCATCTAAATGGTGCACTCCATTATCAGCTACATGATTATTTTGACTTTCCGTTGAAGCTTCTTGATTATAGCGATGTGATATTCCCGTGGACGGAACGTAGACAACGCGTACGCTACAGCGCAAACGCGACTCAAAAGTGAACCCCTCGATGCACCCAAGCAGAACTGCTCACTTGTTACGAACAGTCACCTTACTGGACATGTCGCAACCGCAGTTGGCAAGGCAGCTCATCCGTTCCTGTAGATTGCATTACGGTAATGCAATTCGTGGATGAGCTGCGTTATAAAATGTGTTGCCATGTCCAAATTTTAATCGCAAATTTAAATAATTATTTTTTTAAGGGTTTTGTACTAAAATACAAAACCCTATTGCGATCACGACCTGTGTCCGTCTGTCCGTCCGTCCGTCTGTATGTCACAGCGCTTTTTCTCCGAAACTATAGAGGCTACAGCAATGAAACTTTGTGGAAAGGTCAGAAGTGGTGACTTCTTGAAATTTCAAGGGTGGAAAAATTTTTCAAAGGGGTTTAAGGGGGGCTCCCCATATAGGGAGGCCACCCCTCAAAAAAATTGAAAAAAAATGTTTCCTCCCTCGCGAATGGACATCCGTGATCTAAAAAATCTGAAAAAATTATCAAGCGAGATATTTATGGGTATAACTTTAACGAATACCTCAGAAGTCAAAATTCTTTCAACTTTGTTAATAATAGTATGATCCTCGAACATGACGTGTTTCTTGATTTTACAGGTATTCGTTGCTGGTTACTGCATTTTGTAAGTTGAGTACAAAACCCTTCTGACATGAGCATAGGTCTGTCTACCCAACTTGTTTTAATCTACAATTAAAATTAGGATCAGCATTATGGTGGTTTTCGAGCAGTTTGCTTAGGCAAATGCTCGATTACTACACACACCTCTCCACTACTTTAAGTGCCCTGGTTTTGATCATCCAGATAGGGACACAAGTGATCTAATATGAGTTCCCTATATTACAGTTGTGCTGAAATGGGACATAAAAGAAAAGAGTGTATGAGGGAGGCACCCAGTATTCTTTGCTAGGATTAGCATGTCATCATATCTGGGTTCGGAATATTGCTGATTTCTTAGTGCGGGGGATGGATAGAAAGATGAGTTTGTGTGGGTTGGGTATTCAGGAATTACATTTCACAAACGTAAAATCTAACAATAAAACCTACACCTGGGATAGTATGATTTTTAAAAAGTGGAAATCAGCAACTAAATTGCCAAGGCTGGAGATGGACAACAGTACTACAACGACGATGACGAAATCAGCAAAAGGTTTAAAAAAATCTTCAGTTAGCATTAGTTCTACTCTAACAGGTAATCAAATTTATAATTCTGTTGTAACTCCACTTTCCAGGCAAAATCCTAATTCCAGAGTTGTCCTAAGTAATATAACTCCAGATAATTCTTCATTAACTGCACATAGCCAAATTATCAATACTGTAGACAAAATTTCCACTTCTTCTACACACAAGACTGGTAATGCAATCGATCCACATTCAACAACGTACTACAGGCCTTCGCAAGGGATCGAGGCTTCCTTTTCCACCACCAGTATTACGGAAAATTCGAAAAAATCTTCGCAGGTGTATACGCCTTCTAATAAATTTTCAAACACCTTCATCCCCACCTTTGATTCAGATGCCAGCACCAACGGATAATCTATCAATTACCAGCAATCCTTTATAGACCCCCTCACACCTCCAGTTGTTAAAGCATCTATAAATTCGAGCGCTGATCTTGAATGCAGATATCTCTTATCTAGACTAAGAGATCATAAAATCTATGAATATGTCAGATTGTACCTAGCATATATGTACAAAGCTTCCGATACAACGTGTGTTGATGGCAAGACGAAGACCAACCTGAAAGTTATGATCCAGCGGGAAGGTCTTCCTATAGAAATCGAGGCTCTCCGTGCACTATACTTAAGATTTCACACAGAACTAGGCGTGACTTGGTTGAATGACTCTTTTTTAAACGAAGAGATTTTTGATGGCAGCTGGACTATTTATAGGGAAGATAGGGATTTCCGCAGTACTGGGCAAACTAGAGGAGGAGGGGTTTTGATTGCAGTTCATAACTCTTTTTCTAGCGGGCTTGTCACTACAGTCCCTAACAAATCCTACCAGCATAAAATTGTCTTCATCAAAATGCCGAAATCAAACATGTACATTGGAGTTTTTAATATCCCTCCTAAATTCAATGAAGTATTGTACAACGATGTATGTGATATAATTTCTTCACTAGCTGCTTCCATCAACGTAGAAGATAAGATTATTATCTCCGGTGACTTTAACCGACCTGATTTGATATTCAGGACTGATGAATGTGATAAAGGTCTTCTTCCAGTTAATCTCCAGGATCATATGGACTTCAACCTGATGAGCACTTTCTATGGCAATGATTTGCAGCAAGTTAACATGTCCCCCAACCATTATGGCAACTGGCTAGATCTTATTTTTACAAATGCGTGCGACGAAGTAGTGGTCAATCCAACTAGTGAAGCGGACCATTTGTTTTCTAATAGCCTCCACCACTCCGCACTGTCTATTGAATTGTCCACTGCTGAAGTAACAAACCATCTATCTTTCAATAATTCAATTGTATATGATTTCTATAATGCTGACTTCGAAAGCATTAATAATCATCTCAGTGCAATCGACTAGACTGGTACGCTTACAACGTTAGATGTAAACGATGCAGTAGATCATTTCTACAAGTGTTCTATGGACGCTGTTGAAAGATACGTGCCTAAGATCAAAAAGAAAAATAAACTTTCAGAGCCTTGGCTTGATAAGGATCTCCGATATTTGCGAAACCAAAGAAATAAGCTCAACAAAATTATTCAAACGAAAACCAATGTGAGTCTTGAATTGAAAAGTAAATATGATGAGCTGGCAAAAGAACTCCAGTTGAGATCTAGGGAAGCATATAAGTCATATGTTAACTCAATTGGTGAGAACATCATCAAAAATCCAAAAAAGTTCTTTGAATTCATAAATATTAAACGCAAGTCTCAAGGTTTTCCCAAGTCCATGTCCTACCAGGAATCGACCTCATGTAACCCTGAAGATATATGTGAGTTTTTCGCTAAACACTTTCAATCCGTATATTGTGCGACCAGCTGTTTACCGTATACACCTTCCTCTGACATATATTCCGCACCTCTAATTGAGAACATATGTATTTCCACAGAAGAAATATCTAAAGCGATTGAGGAGCTTGATTTGAATAAAGGACCCGGCCCTGATTTAATCCCTCCGCGCCTTTTGTGCCAGTGCGGAGGGCAATTAATTTTACCACTTCACATTATTTTTAATAAATCCCTTTCTTCTGGAATTTTCCCGTCTCTCTGGAAGTCATCTCATTTGACCCCTATTCATAAAAACAAGGACAAAAGAGCTATTTGAGAAAATAGTTTGTACGAAGATGTCTCCTATAGTAGAACCTCAACTCAATGACGAACAGCATGGCTTCCGTAAGAATCGCTCTACGACAACAAATCTTACAGTAATGGTCTCTAGCATTCTCTGTGAGTTGGAAAAGGGGTACCAGATCGACGCGATTTACACTGATTTCAGCAAAGCTTTCGATCGTGTCAACAACAAAATTATGACTCATAAGCTGAAAAAGTTTGGGATTAGTGGTTCTTTGCTGGACTGGATTGACTCATATCTCCAGAATCGGGGTCAGTTTGTTAAATTTCAAGGATTTGTGTCCAAGAAAATTGATGTTTGCTCTGGTGTACCTCAGGGCAGCCATCTGGGTCCTCTTCTATTTAACATCTTCATTTCGGATCTTTCTGCAGTTCTGTCTGATATTCCTCACCTATTTTATGCCGATGATCTTAAACTATACCACGTGATAACTTCCCAAAAGGACTCACTATTCTTACAAAACAAGATTATTTCCCTACTAGAATGGTCAAAAATAAACCAACTGTCTTTAAACTTTGATAAATGTCAGGTAATAAGTTTTTCTCGTAAAAACTCCGTCATCGCTTCTGACTATCATCTAAACTACCAAAAACTTAGCAGAGTGGACAGTATAGTAGACCTCGGCGTCATTTTGGATAGTAAATCGCGCTTCGATTTACATTACGATGAGTCTCTGCTGTAAAGCCTATAAGCTCCTTGGCTTCATTAAGCGACGATCTAAGGAATTTCAGAACGTATGGGTTTCAAAATCATTATATGTTTCTTTAGTACGTCCCATTCTTGAATATGCCTGCCTTGTTTGGGATCCTGCCTTTGATGTCCATATAGACCGACTTGAGTCTGTTCAAAAACAGTTTCTACTATTTGCGTTGAGATCACTATATGATCCGAAGAATTATAAAGATTTACCATCCTATGAGCATAGACTCCGTATTCTCAATATGTCCTCACTAGACTCTCGAAGAAAGGTGATAACTTGCTGTTTCACATTTGATGTTCTCAGAGGCAATATAAAAATACCGTCCTTAGTTGAAAGAATAAAAATGAATGAGAAAATACGTTTCACAAGGCATTCACGTCTGCTGGTTGAAAAGCGTCATCACACAATTTACGCTAATAACGAACCTATAAACAGGTGTTGCAAAACATTCAATTCACTAAGTGTGCACTACTCCCCAACAATTTCCAGATCCCAATTCAAAACTTTGTTGTCTAATGCCCTATCCTCTTAATCCCATCATTTCATTCATAGATTAAGAAAAAAATATTGTACTTTCATAAAATTTCAATAAATTGTAAAATACATTTTTAAATTTTTGTACCTCTGCCTTGTTTGGCAATAAATAAATAAATATATAAAGTGTATAACTAATGCCGAATTAACCAATATTATCGCTTCGAGCCAAGTTTAATGGTTTGGAGGACACTGTTTTGGGCGCAGAAGGCCAAGTCAAATGGTACATGCCTCAAACAGGACCACATGGGAAACGAGCCGTAGGGATGGTAGCCAGGAAAGGGCTTATCAAACTAAACAGCGGCGCTACGTCAATTTTCCGCCATATGGGCAGTAGAGGAACCATACCCAACAATACATTCACTTTAGAGCCTCTAGTACGAAGGGTACACCATTGGAGACAATTAGAGGACTACTCAGCCAGTAATTATCAGTACATTCTGCTTGAGATCCGTGATGCTTTTTTCCAAGGCCAATTGGGTGGAATATTGAGGGAATAGACATCGAGAGACTCGTCAAGGCCCTCACGGCAGGTGCGAAGCTGCTGAGAAATTCGCAAGGAAGTGAAGAGTTGACAACTTAAGATGTAATAAACTCAACTATGAGCAGCGTCATGTCTGTTTGCAGTAATTCTATGCTCCGTCAAAGGCTCCGGTACGGCAAGCCTCCAGTGTACTGATGGTTGACTGGAATCGCTAAAAATAAAGGGAGTGTCACAAACTATTTCGTAAAGCTTAATGGACACGGAATCGGGACGAGGCATGCTACCGCTCAGCTGTATATAAGTCGACCAGGAAATACCTTCGCTAACTGATTAGCAGCAGTAATGCTCACTTTTGGCAAGATTTAGTGTAAAATGTGAGCAGGGATCCGTGGAAGTTTGGTGCGCTGCGCACGTTCTGCATACATTAGACAGCAAAGATGGACGGGATGGTTTGGGTATTTTCCCCCATCCATCCCGTCCATACTGACGCTGCCCATGGCGAAAAATCAGTTGAAGCCACTTTTTACGCAGCTAGAGCTAGAAGAAGCAGTCCCATAAATGAAAACAAGGAAGGCTTCAGTACAGACGACGTGCCAGCAAAGGTTTTGTGGCTTGTATTTCACCATTTTCTTGACTTGCTGCTCGCTACATCTAACGCTTGCCTGCAGGGTATTCCCAGCACGTGTGAGAAGTACTGAGGCTTGTACTGATTAGCAAGGAGAAGGGAAATTCCAAGTCACCGGCTGCATAATGCCCACTATGTATGCTTGATGTGGCTAGAAAAGTGCTTGAGAAACCCATAAAAAGAAGACTTGGGGAACTATCTTTTTGGCACTATAGCCTTAGAGCAAGGTGCTCCAAGATTCTTCTAATTACATAAATAGTGACTGCGGCCTAAAAGTCGGAACCACATAGCCGTACCAAGCAATGGACAGTTTTGTTGGTAAGACTTGATATTTGGAGTGCCTTCAACTCCGCTAGATAGGTAAATATTCTGGAAACGGCGAAAACCCCTTTTTAAGCGATGTAGCTTTTGAAGGACTGAAGTCTGCTTTATGTCACGATACAAGGCCGACGAAGGATGAAAGTTGCATCGGGTGTTGGTCAAGGATCCATCTTCAGTCCAGAACTGTGGAACATATCATAAGACGAGCTACTGAGACTAAAGCTGCCAAATGAGTCACACCTGATCGGTTATGATGATTATGTTGCGGCGTTAGCCGCTAGACGCAAAGTCTAACAGGCATAACTTAGATAAGGCATGCAAAAACATCGAGTGGGGGACTAGATAAATGCTCGCGGATTTAGTCTCGCAATCGAGAAAACCGAAATGGTCACCCTGATAACGAAGAGAATCCCCAGAGTAGGGACGATCAATAATGAGGAAATGCTGATGGAATCGAAACCAGCAGTAAAGTACCTGAGATTACTGAAAGACTCGAATATGAGCTTGGCTAAGCAAATTAGGGTAACGGCTACTAAGCTGCTTGAGGTATATTAGCTCTGAGCCGACTTATGGCCAATGAAGGTGAACCCAATCCATCACGAAGGGGACTTTTGACGAGTGCCGCAGTGTTGGTGCTGCTGTATGGAGCCGAAGTAAATGTCAAAGTTTGTAGCAAGGGCGCACGTGTGGCACAGGTACAGAGAAGTGGCGAATTGAGAATTGCATCTTCATATCTGACACTCTTTTATTTAGTTGTATTAGTCATCGTAGGTGTGATACCCGGCACCATATTATCTACTTGAGTCAAAACAAAGCCAACGCTCACTCAATGATTGGCAATATTCCTGGGTGAACATCGCAAAGGCAAGATTGACTGCGCTCCTCATCCCTGATCTAAGCCCGTAGTTAAATCGAAGGCATGGTGAAACTAATTTTGACCTGAACCACCTTCAGAAGATGTAAACGTTAGCTTTCACACGTTTTCACGTACAAAAGATGGGACAGGCTACGCCCAAACCTGTACAGGAAAACTGGATAGTATAATCGGGGAGATACTTTGAGCGGTTGATAAATGGAACCATGTGGATGATTATGTACATGCAGTCCTTACAAAAAAAGGCCTCTCCTTAGTAGCCAGGCCCTTTTGAGAGTCCCTTTTATTTTCCAAAACTACCCGAACGTGATGTGCCACATAGTTGCCTAACCACGGCTACACTATTGGGGTTAACTCTTCTGTTTCCTTGTAGAGGTCGCATCGCAGCCTGCCCCAAAAATATGTGGCAGGCATTATCTCCATCTCCTGGGCGAAATCTACAATCTGGGGACTGTGTCTTACCAATCTTGTGCAGGTAAGACTGAAAACACCCATGCCCACCCAAAAGCTGGCTCAAAAAGAAGTCAGCACCACCATGCCTTCGATTTAGCCACGCTCTCACATCCAAGATGTGTCCACTTGCTCTTCGTACAATTCACCTATGACTTTTGTAAATCGTTAAGTCAGCACTGTCTCTCCTTGCCGGCAACCGTTTCCCTCATGTTCTCGCTTCGACGTAGGTAAATAGCATGGCACTCTCTAGAAGGGAGGGCAGTGGATATCACGCCTGCCTCTTACCGCAGAATCAGAGACTCTCGGCTATGAAGATGCAATCGTCAGCGCTCCTCTTCTCTGTACATACGCCGAGCGTTTTCGGTGCAATTACTTACCGAGAACGTCACCCCATACCATACAGTACCACTGACTCCAACAACTGACAAGTGGCGTCTTCTTGATGGGTTGGGTCCCTCTACGTTGGCCGTATACTGGAACACCATCTGGACCTGGAGCCTTCCATGTTTTTAATGATAAGACTTCCTCTTACAGTTCCAGCTGTGCAAAGAGTGGGCATTCGATTGCTGTCTTACCGTGGGCAGCGCGAATATGGACGGGATAGGCGGAGAAAAGTACCCACACTATCCCGTTCATCTTTTCCGCTTCATGTATACAAGGCGTCTGTAGGGCACCAAACTTCTGCATAACTAGCTTGTAGCCAAGACCTTACGAATCCTTCTTCACATTGTCTATTAGATGTTGCCAGCAGCGAACCTTGTCGTCAATAATTTTGCAAAGATATTTTCTGACCAACTTATATACCGCTACCCGCTTGCATACCTCTTCACGGTCCCGTGCCCCTTCAGCCTCACGCCGAAGCTTGAGACACTCCCTTTGCTTTTCAGCGATTACTGCCCACCGCCAGTGCACTGGGGGCTTGCCGTGTCGGGATCTTTGACGGGGTAGAGCAGCGCGACTGTTTTAGCGTTGAAGTTTCCCCCAACATGCACGTTGCCATCTGCGTTCAAGATAGCGCCCTCGAAAGTGCGAGTATTAAGCTTGGGTTGCAAAGATGATTTTGGCTCGTTCGGCATTGGGTACACACTTAAAAAGGTGGTCCCTGAGCACTGAACCCAGACGAAACCCACCCCCCATCCACAGAACTCCGCCTGGAAATCCATGTTCATCAGGATACCATGATACAGAGCTTTTATCATGGTGTTGGTTGGGATTCACTACTGAGACCAAACTACCACATGAAAGAAAGAACAATAACTGCTCATATCCTGATTAATACAAATATATAGGAGTCTAGCTTCGAGAAGCATATCAAGGCAGTGGAGAGAGCAAAAGTGATCTTCATGAATGCGAGTAGTAGTGGTGCTACCACTTCAGAAAAATGCAGAACAATTAACCTAACATCGTAGCGGGTAAATTTTTGAGCCATCCGCTACAACCAAATCAACATCCATACAGAACGAGTAAATCTACAGAAACTGCACTTTATACACGAAAAAGCAAGATCAAATAATCCTTGAAGTACAAGGAAATCGCACTATGGGCATTTCTTGATATTGAAGGGGCTTTAGATAATACAAGCCATGTGGTGATGAGGAAGGTACTAGCAAATAGAGAGGTAAACCCTATCATAATGCACTGGATGTGACAATCTCAGACTACAAGTACCGTCGCCTGTAAGGTAAGGACTAGAACTATATATATGCGCATGGTACGAAGTTGTGCACAAGGGGAGGTTTTATCACCTTTATTATGGGCACTTGAGACTATTTGAAAGTGGCATATTATGTGACGCACACGTGGACGATATTGCTATTCTAATCTGGAGAAAGTACGAACGAATACTGTGTTAAAATCATACAGAGAGCACTAGCACTTCATAGGGTAAGTAATTGATGCGGACAAATTTATCTTAATTTTAATTCTGGTAACACAACTCTGGTGTCATTTCCAAAGAAGTGGAAACTAGAGCAACTTCAAACCGTGAGCTTAAATGGAGTGAACAGAATTCAAGAGAGAAATTAAGTATCTCGGAATCTATTGACATATTGAAGTGGTGAGAACAAAGTCCACACTAGCCCTGGTGGTGTGCAAAAATACTGCACTGGATGTATACTATGATGGTGATATTAATCATCACCTATGGCACATTTAGACTTCTTTCGTATTTTTAGGTAAATTTCTCGAGAGAAATTTACCTATTGCGGAGAGTATCTTATATATATATAAATATATATAAATATATATATATATATATATATATATATATATATATATATATATATATATATATATATATATATATATACAAGGTTATCCATTTCGTGGTAGGAAAGTATAACCCTGCCATTTGACATCTGTCAGAATTAAATGTCATCCAAAGCGTGTTTTTTATAGTTGAAGGTTTGCCATTTAGAAATATGGATCGTTTAACAGTCGAAGAACGCGTTAATATTTTTAAATTTTATTATAAAAATGGTGATTGGATTTGCATTTCCATCCGTACAAAAACCAACTCACTCAAGAACTTAAGCCTCAAGACCATACACAACGCAGAATGTATGTGAATTGGGTGATTGAACAACAAGCCATTGATAATGATTTTTCGAACAAAATTTTCTTTAGTGATGAGGCTCTTTTTCGCTCAATGGTTACGTAAATAAACAGAATTGCCGCATATGGGGCTCTCAAAACCCTCAGGTGATCGCAGAAAGGCCTTTGCATCCGGAAAAAGTGAGCGTTTGGTGTGCATTATGGTCTGGTGGTGTTATTGGCCCGTATTTATCAAACGATCAAGGAAGAGCCATTACGGTCAATTCTGACCGCTATGGACGGATGTTAACCGATTATTTTTGGAGAGAAATTGAAAATTATGATTTGGAGAACATGTGGTTCCAACAGGATGGAGCCACAAGCCACACAACATAGGCTAATCGAGCGCTTTTGCAAGAGAAATTTCCCGGACGCGTAATTTCGAGATTGAGCGATGTCAATTGGCCCGCAAGATCCTGCGACCTAACACCTTTGGATTTCTTTTTGTGGGACTATGCGAAAGATCGTGTTTACGCGAACAATCCTCAAAATCTTGAGCAATTGAAAACCAATATTCGTGAAGTTATGGCCGAGATATGTGTTGTGTTTCACGTATAATGGCAAGGTTCAATGTTTATATTGAATAAGAAATTTCGTTTCCATCTGAATATTTTATGTGTTTTCTTTAGCTTTACTTTTCCAAGCGTAAAATAGATAACCCTATATATATATATATATATATATATATATATATATATATACATATATATATATATACATATATATATATATATATATATAGGATATAACGAAATTTGTGACCACGCTAGAGGTTGCAATTTTTCTCCGATTTTCACCAAATTCTCAGGAAAGGTTAAATTCGTGAACTTCTGTTCTGGCCAAAGTGAAGCTTCGATTTGGATGAAATTTGATAAAGAGTTTCATTGATATGTACAATAAACCTCACGATAAAAAATCCAAAGTCGGTACGGCTGAAACAAAATGGCGGCCACTCAAAGGTTAAAAAAGGTGCAAAATCTTGTTGTTGTAGTTGTGACCAAAAGTTTCAACAGATATTGATGAAAATTGGCTATTTGGTGAAAACTAAAAGTATTTAAAGAACTATGTAAAAAACTGGAGGTCGGACTTGAAAAAACAAAATGGCGCCTAGTTGAAGCCCGCAACTTTTAAGGCTTCTAAAAGTCACAATTTTGATCTGACGTATATGAAAATTAGTTTTAAGATAAAAACTAACTAGACCTACAGATCATCCATGAGCAAATTTCAAAATGGCGGCGGTTTAAATATGTGATTTTTTCAGATTTTTTGGCCCCCTAGCGGCCACATTTTTCAACGGATTTTGATGAAACTTGAGATTATGGATGCATGGTTTTAGTTCTTGTATTGTGTATATTATCAAAATGGGATGAAAAACAAAAAACTCAAAAATTTCAAACCTAATATTTTCAGCTGCCATTTTCATTAAAAATTAATTGCTTTTGCCCTGTCTACAGTGAAACTCCGATTTGAACGAGATTTGGTACATTGATTGATGAGATCTTAAGACACAAACACTTAAAATAATCCAAAATCAAATGCATGCATTAGAAATGGCGGCCCCCAAAAGTTAGAAGGTAAGCACAATTCACTATTTAGTGGCAACGGAAATAATGAATATTTTTCAAACGTTTTTAATGGCTTAACTTGGAAGTATTTATAAAACAGATCATTTTTGGGATATTGTAAAATATTTTTACAATACCCTTAAAAATTATGAAATCGCGACCTCTCTGTACATCTTTCCGCCTGGCCGTCCGCCCGTTCATGCGTCACAGCAAATTTTTTCGCAAACCACGTGAGCTAGATTTATGAAATTTTTACGAAATCAAAAGTGGTGCCCTCTCAAAATTTGTAGTGCAGACAAATATTTTAAGGTGTTTACGGGGGTCCCCTATTTTTAGGTAAATTTCTCGAGAGAAATTTACATATTGCGGAGAGTATCATATATATATATATATATATATATATATATATATATATATATATATATATATATATATATATATATATATATATATATATATATATATATATATACATGTGTGTATATATATATATATATATATATATATATATATATATATATATATATATATATATATATATATATATATATATATGGGATATAACGAAATTTGTGTGTTGTGTGTTGCAATTTTGCAATCACCAAATTTTAATTTTTGATTTTCACCAAATTTTAAGGAAAGATGTATTGGGTAAATATCTCGGTTAAGTTCGTGAACCAGCTATATCGGAAGGGCAAAAAGTGGCGGCCATCTTAGACGAAAAATCGTGATTTCTGTCCGATTTGGATGAAATTTGGTACGAAATTTCACTGATGTATGTGATGAATCTCGCAATAAAAAATCCAAAATCGGTATGGCTGAAACGAAATGGCGGCCGCTCAAAGGTCGAAAAACGTGCAAAATTTTGTTGTTGTAATAGTGGTCAAAGCTTTCAACAGATGCTCATGAAATTCGGCAGTTAGATAGGAATTATAAGTATCTAAAGAATTACGTAAAAAAACTGGAGGTCAGGTCACAAAAAACAAAATGGCGGCCAGTTGAAACTCAAAACTTGAAAGGCTTCTAAAAGTCGCAATTTTGATGCGACATATAGGAAGCTTGGTTTCCAGATAGGCATTACTTCGATCTACAGGCTTTGATATTTTGGTGATCATGCATGTGCAAATTCCATAATGGTGGCGGTTTAAACATGCGATTTTTTTCAAGGTTTTGTGGCCCTCTAGCGGTCACATTTCCCAGCGGATTTTGATGAAACTTGAGATTATGGATCTCTGTACTATATTCTTGTATTATGCAGAATATTATTAAAATTTAATGAAAATAAAAAAGGCGAAAATTTAAAACCTAATATTTTTAGCTGCCATTTTCACTAAAAATTGAATTATTTTGCCCTGTCTAGAGTGAAACTCCGATTTGAACGAGATTTGGCACATTGATTGATGAGGTCCTAGCCCACAAAGATTTAAAATAGTCCAAAATCAAATGCATGCATTCAGAATGGCGGCCCCCCAAAGGTCAGAAAGCAAGCGCAATTCGCTATTCTAGTAGCAACTGAAATAATGAATTTTTTTCATGGAAAAGTTTTAAATGACTTAACTTGAAAGTATTTATAAATCAGACTATTTTTTAAATATTGAAAAATGTTTTTAATAATACACTAAAAAATTATAAAATCGCAACTTGTCTGTCTGTCAATCCGTCCGTTTGTTCGTGCGTCACAACAAGCTTTCTCGCAAACCACATAAGCTAGAATGAGGAAATTTTCTACGTAGGTCAAAATTGGTGCCTCTTGAAATTTGCAGTGTAAGAAAATATTTTACAGTGTTTAAGGCGGTCTCCCCATACAGGGGGGGTGATAGAAACATTTTTTTTATTTCTGTAGCCCTCTAGCAGCCAAGTTTCTCAATAGATTCCGATAAAACTTGAAATTATAAGTTATTTAGGCAAGCTAATTTAATTTAATTATGCAAATCGGATGACAAATAAAAGATTTGAAAATTTACAGCTTAATATTTTTAGCAGCCGTTTTCAATAAAAATTCAAAATGACGGCCCCTGATGGTTCAGAAAAGTATCGAAAATGTATATATTAATGGCAATGCAAGTGCTGATTAAACTTTTATGGAAATCTTTTGAAATTAGCTATTTGAGCTATTTAAGCCAAAAAGTTATCACCTTTGTGTGTTAACCACTGTGAAATGTGTAAACAGCAAATGTGAGAAGGGCAAAAATATGTTTATAACAATTTATTACCCGCAGATTTTCAATATGTGATCCATATGTGTGCAACTCAATTTAATTAGCAATATATTTGCGCCTCTATGAAGGGTCTCCAAATACAAACGGCGGCAGATTCTTATTATGTTAATAAATACCCATGTGGTGCTACAAAAATTGCAGTAAGAAGTCCAGTAGTACGCAAGCAAAATTCTTTTTCGAAACCTTGCGCTACATACGAGAAATTTACCTTTCCGGCTGGTGCTGCCAACGGGGATTATTGTTATTGTACTCATAAATGTCTACCTCAATAATTTTTTTCAGATTTTTTGGATCACAGATGTCCAATCGCGAGGGGGTGACACAAGTTTTTCGTGTATTTCCCCTTCTTCTGTGCCCCCTAATGCAAAAAGTTCCAGTGTAAGGCCTGTTTTGGATAGGTCTCATGAAGACCTTTCATTTGATACCCATATCGGCTATCTTTGATGAAACTTTTTTTTTGAGGCCACTCCCCTATATGAGGAGACCCCCTTTAAATACCTTATAAAATTTTTTGTAGATGAACTTTGAAGAGGGCACAATTTTACACCTACTTACAGAATTTTATGTTTTTAGCTTGTATCTTTTGCGAGTAAAATAGGTGTGGCACACGGACGGACAGACAGGACGCGATTTTAGTAGGGTTTTGTAAAATTATTGTACAAAACCCTAAAAATGGCTGTATTAAGCTGACCAACAAGAAGGATTGGAGGTCTGAGTCCAATGTGCACCTCATAGAGCCAAACGCAATCAAGTGGAACATAGACGGATAGAAGACTACAGAGGGAACAAGAATTGAGGTGTTTGGGCCAAGTACTAAATACTATGGGAATAATTCCAAGCATCTTCTTGGTGGAGGTCTATGGAGTTGCAATAAGTGCGCAACGGTGCATATACATGGGATACAGAGGCACGACAATAGCCATCTTGTCTGATAGCAAATCAGCCATTAAAGTCCTAGAATCATCAACAAAAACATCTAAGATGGTTCAAGAATGTTGTACAAAACTCAATTAAGTGGGTGAGAACAACAAGTTTACTCTATACTGGGTGGCACGGAATACAGGAGTGATGGCCTCTTAACGAGGGAAGGATCAAAGGCAGCATTTGTTGGTCCTGAACCCTTCAGTACGGTTGAAAAGCACTTTGTTTGGAGAAACCTGAAGGAATAAGAAGCTAAGAAATGTGATAAACTCTGGACAAGTTATTCAGGGCTCAAAACACCGAAAGCGTTCCTGAAATCCAATGATGAGAAACGATTTAAACTGTGCACCAAACTAGAAAATAATAAACTTAGGATCCTTACAGAATTTTTCATCGAGTATTGTAAACTCGGAGAGCTTCTTAAGGAAATGAGTCTTAAAAAGAATGGTGAGTGCAGCTTCGATAGGTTAGCACATGAAGCACCCGAACATCTTCCGTTTTGTTCCGGAAGAGAAGTGACAGTTTGTGAACTTTCTGCCTAGCTGAGGAGCATCTTGGATACCTGGAGTATGAATGAGGAGCTCCAGGTATCTCAATGAGAAAGGGGGCACAATAAATCTGAAGAGTGAAATGCAAAACACCCAATTCATACAATCTTTGATTATACCAATTACAACTTTACAATATACATTGAATACCTATTCCTATAAAAAAAACGTGTTGTGCTCCTAAAGACATCGATTTTTAAACCTCCCTTAACAGTGTCTGGGCATGTTTAACACATATGGGGAACCGAGAGAGGAGACCTGCTCTATAGGCAATAAGAAATTATCTATTCGGATACTCTAATCCACTGTTGATTTTAAAGAACAGAGGCCTGCACCAATGAAAAAGCTGCCTATCTACTGCAGAAGCAGATGATAATAGCTTACTTCACTAGAAACTGAGGGAAAATAGCCCACTCCAATATCTTTAGACGCCATGCTCTGGTCCTTGCCTTGACTCCTGAGAGGTAGGAGCGATAAGTCTACCTCGAATCTAGCCTCTAATAATAGCATTTTTTTAAGTCTCCGAACATTTACATAAGACTTTGGAAAGTTCCGGAAGAGTCTCCCATTTAGTCTAACTACCTGCCTACCTAAAAAAATATATTACTTGTGAAATTGATGACCTTCTCTCCTTTAGAAGTAGGTTGAAAAAGTCTTAAATACTGTCAAGATCAATTGTGTAAGAAATATTTTAAAGGAAAAATTCCTCAAGTTTCAATACTTCATAAATAAGGACCTCATTTTCTTTGTATCAACGTAAGTAATTTTATTACCTTTTTTCAAAAGTAGAAGAACAACATCCGGTTATATTATCATTACCATTATGTAGGCAAATGCTTTATTTAATATCAAGTAAAAGCGATTGGTGAAAAGGCAGCACACTGCCAATAAGCACATCATAATTTTTTGCTCCGATTGTGACTAACAGAATAAAAGTATTAGTATAAGCATAGAGCCACATATTTTTTGTATAGTGATAAATGTTTAAATTATTATTGTGTTGATTAGCTATTGAATCTATAAGGATCTATAATTAAAGACAACATACCACCGCAACAAAAGAAACAAAAAAAAAACTTTGCGGATCCATCTAATTTACTATTCAGTCAGCAAGATAACATACTGGTCTGAGGATAACCAATTAAAATATTATGTTGCGCACGTAAAACAATCCCCGCTCAAACAACAGGTATGAAAGGAAGATTTCTTGTTTTCGTTGAAAGATTTCTAGGTATGTAAAAGAATTTTTTCAATGAAAAAAAAAATGTTTTAAATAATACTAAAAATTTAAATTTAATTCTGATAAAAGAGGTATCAGTATGTGAAAACTAATATTTATTACAACTGACGAAGATAAAAAATCTAAATTTCAAAAGAATTATTGATTATTAAAGATTTAGTGGACCAAAAAGGAAAATGCTTTTCATGATCCATAGGCAAATAATTTTTGAAAAGTCAGAGCGTCAAATATAAAAGATTTCATCAAAATGAGAGCTTTATGAACAAAAATCTACTAAAAATCAGCTGCAATTAGAACAATTTTTATTTCTTGCCGTACTGATAGAGTAAGGAAAACTGAATTAAAATTGCATATGCATTATAAACATAAACTTGAATTTGCAAGCAATTGAACCAACATACACGTATGGTAAAATTTAATTCATCTTTTACAAGTTTATTTGCCTCTCTTTTCATTATGACTATGACTGAAAGCCTTGACAGGTATGTGGTATAGAAAGAAACCTGGCTACAGTATACTAGATAACCATGACACATATGCCTGGTAGAAATTGTCAAGTGAAGTCAGATGTCAAAACGAAATGACAGCAAATAATAAATTCATCTAATTTCTAGCTATATTTTTCAAACATTTGCATGCAAAATGGTTTGATCAGCATCAATATGTAGTAACCTTATCTTAAAATGAATGAATATTGTCAAATAATGAATTTATTTTATTTGATACAGGGAAATTCCATTTATACTGGAAATTTATATTGGCATTGATACTAGGTTTCAGAATGCAATATACTAGGTACGTATATCGCATGTGTGTCTAGGTTACAAGAAGAGAGTCAATTCTATGTCTAGCGTACATACGTGTTTTCTAATCACTGCTGTCACTAGTTTAAAAATTAAATAATTTTTTTAAAACGTCAGTCGGAAATTAATTTCTATTGAAAAAAGCTTATCATATCATCGAAGCAACTAATTCAAGCAATTTATATCGAATACCATCATTTTACTTCGATACATAAAGAAACGCGAAGTCTCAATACAACTTCGGGGCTGCTGGTATGGAGGAACCTGTATTAATCTAGCAGTTTCACAAAAAAACTGCTCGAAAACCTTCCTATCCCCTACTTGTGATTATATATGGCAGATTTAGAAAAATAATTAATTAATTCCATTCATAATCGTCATTTGTAAAATAGTTTTCTTTCTCATTATTATTGCTAAATGTATTTTTTTTATAAATTTCCTTTTATATTAAACGTACTTCTATATAAATTATCCTTTATATTAAATTTAAATGTTTCCTTTTAATTTTATTTCTCCTGAGATTTAATTTTTATTACTACTTAAAATTTTCTTCATTTTCTTTACTTCAGTTAAATTTTGTTTTCAAAAATTTAAATCTGCCACATAAAATTTACACCTTACCGGTGTACTAAATTGGGAATGAAACGAAATTGAAACGAGGTGGAGAATTGTCAAATAATTTTGTGGTTAGGAGCAGTGGTGTTTTGCGGTCTGAAAAGCGTGCGAAGGCAGAAAGTTAGCTTTTCCCACCGACTGAATACTTTTGCTTGGAGCCCCGCTACACCATCGTATTTATTGTCAACACTATTGATCGGCCAGTGAATACTCCTGTTTTATTTTTGTATGGAATTTTTGTTGCATGTGGAGCTAAACAAAATTTCAGCATTGCAAGATATTATCTGCGCTTCATTTCCAACGTCGGTGGCTGCAAAGTTTGCGCACTGTTCAACGTGATACGTTGTCGCTGTGAATGGATGCGTGAGGGATGTTATTAGCTTCTAACTGTTTGTATTAACTAAGGATTTTTCACAAAGAGTAACACATACAGGGACATTAAAATTTGTTGCGAATTCCGGCGTACCGGCTTTCTCCCATTCGCAACTTCAAATTTATTCACGTTTCCCTACTAACAAATTTCAATTTCATTCCCATCAAGAAAGAGCATAGTTGAAGTAGCCCAGTCATATTAGGTAAAAAAAGGGGTCAACCTCGGAATGAAAGATAATAAGCTGCAAATTGGTATGAACCTTTGTTTTGTCATTCTAAATGTTGTCTCAAAAGTCACAATCGTTATCGTGTTCGCGTCTCAAGATATTCAAGGTCAAAGGTCACAAAAATCGGTTTTTCGCGAATATCTGGCTTCCTATCGGTTAAATGAGATTTGCATTTATTATAAAAGTTGTAGGCTATAAAATTCCCTACAACTTTTGTTTAAACTTTTTTTCATACGACCAACCGTTTTGAAGGTAGAGCGCGAAGAGTGCACATCGTACAGTCATATACGGCCTAATGCAAGGTCAAGCGTGAGTTATGGTTATCAGTACGTTATAAAGTCAATTATTTACTTGGAAATTATAATTATTAAACAATGCCTATTATTTATGTACTAACTATTAATTATTTATATTTAATTAAAGTAAGTAACTTGATTATTTATATATAATTATTCATATTTAACTATTTAAGTATAAAATATTATTAATTCTGGATTATATATTTTAGTTTTATTTTAAGTTAACACGACATTATATATCTTTTCTTTAAAACGCGTAAATTTCTCAATACTTATATACCTGGAAATATTGGAAAAAATTCCTGATTTAGATAAACTGGTGGAAGTATTTCAACAAGAAAACTGCCCAAAACAAACATTATTAGAAAATGGAGTGCGCATCTTGTTGGCATTATATAATGCTCCAAAATCTGAGGACAACATTGATCATTTCCGCTACACGCAATTCATCAAATTTACAAAACTAAATAAACCTGTACAACTGTCAACACTTCCACCAACAAGTGTAGCAGCTCATCAACACATAAAACGTGTCTACTACCAGATTCAAACGTGGTTAGGGAAGGACTTAGAACCTAAAGAATGGGGCTGGATGCTTGAAAATGAAATCCTGGAGCCCATACGAACGTTATTACCTCCAGCACCAGCCGAACTACTAAACGTAATATTTTGCAATTGCAAAAATGGTTGTGGTTCCCGCTGTGGATGCAGAAAATCAGGGCTACAATGTTCTTTAGCTTGCGGCCAGTGCAACGGACAAGCTTGCCTCAACGCTTCACTGTATCCAAGTAATCCCGATGAAGAAAATACATATGATCCCGATATTCTGGAAGGTTTGGAGATGAACATGACAGATAATGAGGATGATGACAATGAATCGAACATTTTTGAGCGACAAGAAGAAGAGGACGACGAACAAGAAGAAGATAATTAGCTTCCATTTCCAATTTCATTACAATTAAAATCAAAAAAGATACGTTTGATATTTGAACTCACATTTTGATAAATGTATATTATGCCGTATTTAATAATAAATAAAAATATGTGTAAAATATATACTCTTACTATCATTTTAACTTAAAATAAAACTAAAATATATAATCCAGAATTAATAATATTTTATACTTAAATAGTTAAATATGAATAATTATATATAAATAATCAAGTTACTTACTTTAATTAAATATAAATAATTAAAAGTTAGTACATAAATAATAGGCATTGTTTAATAATTATAATTTCCAAGTAAATAATTGACTTTATAACGTACTGATAACCATAACTCACGCTTGACCTTGCATTAGGCCGTATATGACTGTACGATGTGCACTCTTCGCGCTCTACCTTCAAAACGGTTGGTCGTATGAAAAAAAAGTTTAAACAAAAGTTGTAGGGAATTTTATAGCCTACAACTTTTATAATAAATGCAAATCTCATTTAACCGATAGCAAGCCAGATATTCGCGAAAAACCGATTTTTGTGACCTTTGACCTTGAATATCTTGAGACGCGAACACGATAACGATTGTGACTTTTGAGACAACATTTAGAATGACAAAACAAAGGTTCATACCAATTTGCAGCTTATTATCTTTCATTCCGAGGTTGACCCCTTTTTTTACCTAATATGACTGGGCTAAAGGTGCTTATTAGATGAATGAGAAATCAACAGAAGGTGGTTCCGTTTGTAGCGTCGTGGATTCTCGACCCTGAGTTCAAGTTCCCTCAGCGCAGGAGTATCGGCAAAAGCAATTGTTTCCGTATATGTATATGATAATTTGCATCTAATCAAACGCTTCCATAGTTATAACAATTGCCATATATGCAAAATGGAAATTGTTGCGTTTGTCGATACGAAAAAGATGTGTGGGTAGGGGGTCGAAGTGTAATGAACTTCGATTACGTTACCCAGATTCGGCAGCGGTAGTTGAAAATGAAAGGATTGCGGGATTGAGTGCTTGGATTGAGGGTAGTCGGTTTTTGGCTTGCAGAGAAAGAATAGTTCATATACGGTTTTGGGGAAAGTTTTCGGAGTGGAATTCGTTCGAAAAAGTCGTGGTTAAAGATTCGGGAAGTGAATTTTCAATTCGGGGAAAAGAAGTTTTTGATTTCGGTTAATTTTTGGCTGTGCGGGAAGCGGTGGTTAACGATAGTGGAAGGTGGAAACAAAGACTTTTTATGAGGAGATGGAGAAAAGTGTGAAGACGAGAAAATATAGGGAATAAACGAAAGATAATGAAAATTGAATTTTAGACGAATAAAGTGGAGAAGGGAATAGTGTGAGATGATTTTAGACAAATAAAGTGAAAAAAGAATAGTGTTATATGAGGAACTAGTGATTCTGGCATTAATTCAACGATATAATATAGAGTCCATCCACAGTTGTGATCGTGCTAAAGAAACCCATTCTTTGCTTTCTATCAGTAATTTATTCGTGGCCAAACGAACCATTTCTTTTTTAGTGAATTATTTTTTTCTATTTCAAAACCATAATCTACGAGAGCGAAAAAAAAGGTGAAAGTGACAGTAATGGATTTAAAAAACAATTTTTTCATTGGATTATACGATAATTTCAAGGAGCTGACCGTTTGTCTTTTTTTATTGTTTCATTATTTTGCAGAAGAAAAGTTAATTTGATTTTCATAAGTTTTATCAGTCCCCTCTTCCAGTTGCAGAGCGCTCCGCAGCTTCAAAACAAAGGATGAGTAATTATTTCTTGTTCTGATTTATCTGTGTGAAATTGAATTTTGTTTTCTCTTTTGCCGATTTTTATAATTTTTTTTTATAACTAATTTACTTTGAACTAATTTCACCAAAGCAATTTATCTGTTAATTCGTGAATGTAAAATTTTTTTGTAGTGGACCTTATGCTGGGGAAAAGGACCCGCCCCACGACACCGCAATGCTAGCGTGCCAGCGCATTCACGCGTCCTCAGACAACGCCAATCTCGGCGAAATCACCTTCTGTGCCGATACATTCGATCAAGATAATAAGATACTCTAACTATCCCTAAGATAATAAAATTTTATTTAATATTCAAAAAATAATTAAGGAGAAAAAACCAACTCACGGTTCTGCTGGTTCCTGGAAAAAAGCCAGCAACAAGGCAGAAAAAGTTCTGCCAATAAACGCAATTCTGAAAGTAAAAGAGTAAACGTAGAGAAATTAACAATTGAAATGAAATAACTGGTTGACTTCAAGTCAGCCAATGATGCTTTGAGTTCTGGGGAGGTTCCGCACTTCACCTTTATCCCAAAAACTGAAAAAATAGACCTTTCTGTTGAAGGGTCTGAACTGTGGAGAGGACACGGTCGATCTCTTTCAAGTGCTCAAAGAAGCTGCACCAGCAATTGAATTCATTTGTTTAAAAACTGTGCAACAAGAAGATCGACTATCGAAAAGAAAAATTTAGCGCTTTATTTAGTACAAATTTCTAATAAAAGCAGTCCAATTGCCCATCAATAGATAAGATACTTGAATTTCAGAATGGTGAGGTGGAATGCCTCTAGAAAAGAGAAGTCAACCAGTATTACCGGTATCAACGATTAGGTCAGTCGGCTACCAACTGTGCCACGCATTATTGTTGCGTTAAATGCAAAGAAATTAATGCCCTCGGTGAGTGTAAATTGGCTCAGATAGAGCCTTAAATAAAAATTGTCTTACGTCAACTGCGGTGTATTTGATCATCCAGCATCATATGGAGAGTGTCCCGATTTCAAGATTCAAAAGTTAAATTTATTCCAAAACGAATGCAAGTACACTATAGTGTAATACCTCCTTCAAGCCTTGGGTGCCATTTGTACTCACCACTAGAGGGGCAGCAGACAATACTGTAACTAATGTTACTAGCAACAATGAGCTGCTTCTTAAAATCTACCAACAACTTAATTCCATATCTGAAAAATCAGCAGACAAGACTCAACCATTTACTTTGTTTTTCGACGTTAAGATCTTTCAAATGTAGCAAAATAACTTGCCATTCAGCCAAATTTCCACGAATGGGCTTCGTTTCATCTCGGACAACATTAACTTCGTTTTAACGCTACATTGACATGGCTATCTAATTGAATTCATTGTTAGGTAAAAGGCTAACATCATGCTTCTGACTGAAACCCACCTCAACTCATAGCACTCAAAACATGACGTTCAAAGATTTTGAGTTCGTAAGAAACGATAGGGTAAATGGTGATGGAGGAGATGATACCGGCATATTAGTTAGGAGATCCTATCGTTTCCAAAATATTGATAAATTGGAGTTCAAAAGCTTTAAACTTCTTGAAGTGTCCGTTATCAAAATTTCACTGCCAGGTGGGGATAACCTCTTCATTATCTTGGCCCCTGAAATGGGGAGAAACGTTCTTAAATTCAAGGAGCAAGGTATTATAACCTTGCCGACGATCTTAATACTCGGCATACAACATGGCTGAATCCCAACAATAATCCAAAAGGTGTATTCCTGAAGTTGTCAATAACAGAAACCAAATTGAATACAGGTGCAATCTATATGGGTCGGAGTTCCTAACATACCCTAGGACAACCTCATATTTGGACCTCTGCATTGCTGACGCAAGACTTGAATTCAGCTTTAATAGTCCTCAATGGAAACTACAGATGCTTCCTTACGATAGTGACATCACGCACTCGTAATGGAAATTAATCATGAAAGGGATGATGGGTTCTTCATCTCAGTTCAACATGAAAATCATCGGTTGAATTTAAAAAAAAAATTGGATTGGGGAAAGTTTCACAAGAAGTTTAATCAGGAAGACCAGAAGCAATGTCCTCTTTCTGACAGAGGTAACTCATGCCCAATGGGTCTTAATGACAGGAATCTAACTAACGATGAAATAGATCTCATTTTGTCGAATTAGAGAAGCTGACATTTGAAATCATTGAGGAATTAGTTACCAAGATTAGACATTGAAACAATATGGAAGGATATGAAACACAAATCATCATAAGGTTAAAAAGCCTTCTCACATGCATCAATAATATTTATCGCACTAAACCATCTCTCATTGGCTTTATTGAAATTACACCATAAGAATGTCCAAAATTTAACCCGCTCATACCACAGAACTGAAGTCGACAACCATGGATGGAGAAACTGAGGGGTATCAGCCCACAGGATCCAAATGGCGGGCTCACAAAAGTTAAAAGTATATTTCGTAAGAAGTTTGGAGTTAGTGTGTTGAACCTTAAAGCCACTTGGTAGTGAGATAGATGTTCTAGATACGGCTGGAATCGAAATCAATAATACAACTCCGGATACATATGGAAAGAGGATTGTATGGGACGATTTACAAAAACTTGGCCCGTCTACCAACCTTTGAGAGAGGGAGCCAAATATTGTCAGAAGTCGTTGAATTAAGTTTCGGAAATCAAGCCTTAACGGTGAATCAATTCTTCATTTCTACTCGTATGAAAAATTTGACCTTCGACATACCAAGTGGAAATTTTCTAGATTATTTTGTCAGCTATGATGACCCGTAGTCGGTCCCAGTATCCGGAGGGACCCGCTTGTTTCCTCTATCCATAGCTTTCATGATTCTTCATCCTAAATTTCACGACCAAATGGTAGTAAATGGTTTCGGGGTCGCACATTGGGTTTACTGGTTCCTCAATGATGGCACATTAAATACCGAGAAATCCCAATAACTGCAAGTACACCTGCAGCTCTGTTACTCAACCATACTTACACGTCCTTTGTCATGACGTAAGAGGGTAAAAGCGAGCATTCTGCGCCTGATAACGAAATAGAAAGTAATAACCATGTCGCTAGAATGGAGGTTGGGCGATGGGTTAGCTCCCATCCCTGGAAAACCCTACATTGCTTCAAAAACTGTAACAGAGCTTCGAAATGGATTGAATCTACGGCAACGCCCTCGCAACCGTAAAAATGACTACAGAATTGAATCCTGGAGAGTTAGATCACTGGACAACCCTCGTGCTGTTAAAGAACTTTTACAACAGGCCAGTCAATGTAAATAAGACATACTGGCGATCCTGGAATAAACTCGATTCGAAGTGGTATTCAAGGTATGAGATCGCACACAATATTCAAAAGTGGGAAGCATGCTGGAAAGCGAGAAAACGAAGTGGCATTTTTTGTGTATAAGGAGTTTAAATCATACGTCCTTGATTTTAAGGTAGTCAATGAACGAGTGCGTACGATCCGTATAAAAGGGAAATTCTTCAACATCTAGCTGATAAACGTACACACCTTGACCGAAGAAAAGGACGAAGAAACGAAGGAAACGTTCTATAATCACCTAGAAAGGCTGGTCGACTCATTGCCTACAAACGACACAAAAATAATTCTGTGTGGTTTCAAAGCTAAGGATGGCAATGAGCTATCTCATCGGGGAACAACTGGAGTATAAAGACTCTACGATGAAACAAATGACAACCTGATTAACTTTGCATGAAGCAGAGATCTAGTCTTACGTTTCACTTGCTTCCCACATCGACGCATACATAAAATGACCTTCCATGCCCCGCCGAAGACCCCGACATGGTAAGCCTCCAGTATACTGGTGGTCAAACGAGATCGCCGAACAAAGAAGCGAGTGTCACAAACTTCGGCGAGAGGCCCAGCGGGCGCGAACACGGGAGGAGGCAGACACTAGGCTAGCAGCATACAGGTCCGGCAGGAAATATCTTCGCAGGCTTATTAACAAGAGCAAGGCCCGATGCTGGCAAGACCTCGTGGACGATGTAAATAGGGATCCGTGGGGCCTTGGCTACAAGCTGGTCATGGGGAAACTTGGTGCCCTACGGAAGCCTTGTATACATGACGCGGAAAAGATGGACGCGATAGTGCGGGGACTCTTCCCCGCCCATCCCGTCCGTGTTGACGCTGTCCATGGTGAAACAGCAGTCGAGTGCCCACTGTTCACACAGCTGGAACTGGAGGAGGCAGTCCTCTCCCTGAAGGCAAGGAAGGCTCCAGGTCCAGATGGTGTTCCAGCTGAGGTTTTGCAGCTCGTCTATCACCATTGTCCTGACTTGCTGCTCAGCACATTCAACGCTTGCCTACGGGACGGGGTTTTCCCGGTACGATGGAAGGTGGCGAGGCTCGTGCTGGTCAGCAAGGGGAAGGGAAATCCCGAATCGCCGTCTGCATACCGCCCGTTATGCATGCTAGACACGGCTGGGAAAGTGCTAGAGAAACTCATCAAGGGAAGACTCACTGACGCGATTCGTGCTGCTGGGGACCTATCTCCTCGGCAGTACGGCTTTAGAGCAGGACGTTCTACCATTGATGCGATTGCAGAGGTGGTGAACGCGGTCCAAAAGGCAGAGGCATATAGTCGCACCAAGCGACGGATCGTCCTGTTGGTGACACTCGACGTCAGGAATGCCTTCAACTCCGCTAGATGGGTGGATATTCTGGATACGCTGGAAAACTCTTTTCAAGTTCCAGAATATCTAATGCGGCTTTTGAGGAACTACCTAAAGGACCGAAGCCTGCTCTACGACACGACACAGGGCCAACGAAGGATGGCGGTTACATCGGGTGTTGCCCAGGGATCTATCCTTGGTCCGGACCTGTGGAACGTGTCTTACGACGGGCTACTGAGACTTGAGATGCCAGATGAGTCGCGCTTGGTCGGCTATGCGGATGATGTTGCGGCTCTGGTCGCCGGACGCACCGTTGAACAAGCGCAACTTAGGCTAGGTATGCTAATGCGCCGAGTGAGGGACTGGATGACTGCTCGCGGGCTCAGTCTAGCACTGGAGAAAACCGAAGTGGTCATCTTGACAAAAAAGAGAATCCCTAGAGTAAGGATGATCAGTATTGGAGATATACAGATCGAATCGAAGCCAGCGGTGAAGTACCTGGGGCTACTGATCGACTCGAAGATGAGTTTCTCTGAGCAAATCAGGGCAACGGCTGAGAAGGCTGCTTCGGGAATATCGGCCCTGAGTCGACTTATGGCCAACGTAGGGGGACCCAGCCCATCAAGTAGACGCCTCTTGATGAGTGCTGTAGGGTCAGTGCTACTGTACGGAGCAGAGGTATGGGGCGACGCTCTCAGCAAGGAGGTATACCGAAAACGATTGGCACAGGTACAGAGAAGAGGAGCACTGAGAATTGCATCTTCGTATCCAACAGTCTCCGACTCGGCGGTGAGAGTGATTGCAGGCGTGATACCTGTCGCCCTCCTTGCTAGAGAGCGCCGCGCTATTTACCTGCGCCGAAACGAGGATGCGAGGGAGATGGTTGTCCGCGAGGAGAGACAACGCTCGCTCAACGATTGGCAGCAGTCTTGGAGGAATTGCACGAAGGGAAGGTGGACTGCGCGCCTCATCCCGGATGTGAGACCGTGGCTAAATCGAAAGCATGGTGAGACTGACTTCTATCTGACCCAGCTTTTGAGCGGGCACGGGTGTTTTCAGTCTTACCTGCACAAGATCGGCAAGTCACGGTCTCCCGATTGTCGGTTTTGCCCAGGAGAGGAGGACAATGCCTGTCACACATTTTTTGCGTGTACGAAATGGGCCAGGCTGCGAAGGGAACTCTACAGGGAGACGGGAGAGCTCACCCCGGATAATATAGTTGCGGTGATGCTCGAATCGGTTGACAAATGGAACCAGGTGGCACATTATGCTCGGGCAGTCCTAAAATATAAAAGGGACTCACAGCAGCCGGAGGCGCTGGGGCTGGGGGATCGCTCTTCTGGCAATTCCTCTTCCCCCCTCCCCTCCCGCTAGGAAAGGGACTCCCCAGCTTGAAGGCGCCCCACGGCGTAACAAAACGAGACCTGGCCCGAAGTAGTGTGTCAAACGGTTCCAGGCTAGGTTCTCAGATTGACAGGGGAGGTGTTTAGTGGGTAGTCCAAAGGTATCCTCCATGGGAGTCCCACACTGCCAGACTCGGCGGGCATAAATGCCTTCATCTCCCTACCACAAAAAAAAAAAAAAAAAAAAAAAAAATACATAAAATGACCTGGGTATCATCGGACGGGAACACAGAAAACCAAATCGACCACGTTCTGATCCAACAACGATAGGCCTCGAGTATACTTGACGTTCGTACATACCGAGGTGCCAATTGTAACTTGGATCATTACTTGGTCGAATTAACCTATCGATGTCGTATGTCAAGGATATATTCGAAGAAGATCAACTCTCTACAAAAATTTGACATCGAAAGGCTCCAAACGGCGTTTGTGGCAAAATATTTCACGGAGACTCTCGACAACCAGCTAGCTCCCACCCTCTCAGACACATCATGAAAAACAAGCAAGGAGCTATGGGTGGAAGTGAAAGCGGTAGTTGAGACCATGGCAGAACAGACAATTGGACATCAGGCCCGGTGCAAAAAAATGATTGGTTCGTTAGATACAACGAATCAAGCGTACAACGAATATATAGATAGGAAAACAAGGACGAAGAGAGAACATTATGAAAATCTCAGAAGAGTAGCGAATAAGATAATTAGAACTAAGAAAAAAAAAATACTATGACGACCAATTGGGAAGCATGTATGTAGGTCTAGCTAGCAACAACACAAGACAAGCATACACAGTAGTGCAAAGCTTGAAATGAGGTTACCATCACAAAACCACGCTCTGTCGTGATGACCGGCAACATCATCGCTGATGAAAACAGGATTAAGCAAAGATGAGCATCATATTTCAAGAGCCTCTTAAATATAATATATAGATAATCCCGAAGAGCTACCATTGGCCTCATCAATAAGTCCAATCCACCATGAAAGCCCAAAAGAATAATAAAGCGTCGGGCATCGATGAGATAAAGCAGCTGTGTTCAGAAAACCATTGTAATGATCACCATAATCTAAAATTAAAAACATTAATTGTTACTTACCAATGTCTGAAATTACACATGCCTAATATTCAATTATTACTTACTAATATTCAAAACATTAATTATTACATCATGCAATGTTCTTACTAGAACAAATTTAACTAGAACACATTCCCTACAAACTCGTATCAACGCCCCTTGACGACATCCATCTGTAATACGGAGCCAACTTCATTGGGTGACACGAAGCCAGCTTGACTCATTATGTGTGATGAGAGACGACGCCGAACTGGAACGTTCGCGTCTCACAACAAGGGACTGGTGGATTTGAAGTTTTCACCGAGTCAACGTGCGTGAGGGGACCTCCAGCTTCTCGTTTGAATTATAATTGTTGTAGCCGCTTCATTTTGAAAATAAAGTTGTGAATTGTTGACTGTGTATTTTCTCTCGGAAACAGACTTATGGCTTGTACAAAATTCGTACATTTTGGTGCCTCCTGTGAGGAAAGTGTTGTGACTCATTGTGTGTAAAAGTGCGCCTTGGACGCATGGTCGGTTTAAACCTGAGAACGGCTGCAAAATCATCCCTGTTACAGATGAACGCGCTTGTGACTCCGAACAGTACGATGCCGATTCTGTGGATATCGAGCATCAACAACCGCTACTGAGCAGCATTTTTCGCAATTCCGCGAGAATCATTTTGAGCTGGTCGCTGCTGCCAAAGCGGAGGAACTACCGACACATGAACAGCTGCAGGTAGAAGTGGAGGCTGTATATACGAAGATATGGACAACATTGCGTCGGACGTCCACCAGTGTGAAATCGGAATGTGATTAGACATCTGTGAAAGCGTACGTCGCGGATATGGGATTAGAGCCTGTTGCGATACCGAACTTTGACGGACTTCTACAAAACTGGCTCATGTTTCGTGATGTGTTCGAAACGATGGTCCACTTGAGGTCGGAATTATCTCCGGCATACAAACGGGGCAGACTCCGTCAACAAGGCGGAAAGTGTCCCTTTAATTGGCGGACTGTATACGGGGGGTAGAAAAGATCTGAGCCGAACTCAAACGCCACTTCAACAACCCTCGCTTGCTCGCGGAAACCCACATCTGACAAATTCTCAATTTGCCGGAGAATCCATCGGGCACACAGAGGAGACTGCGGAACTGTATCCGTAACTCTCCGCGGGTACTCTCTGTGATGGAGCTTCCCGTCGACAAGTGGGATGCTCCGACAGTGCAAGTTCTTCTGCCGAAACCTCCCAGTATGACGCGTGGCAACTGGGGAATGAGTCCCCAATCCAACAACATACCACCACTGGAAGATTTGCCGCTTCTCTTGGAACGCTGTGCCGCGAACATGCCGAGTGTCGTGAGACGATGCCCTATATAACAAGTCAGAGTGCAAAGAAGCCCGCTGCCGTACACTCGACGGCGACAGCCCCGTCGCCCGCGACCTCTGCCGCTTTCTTACCGCGATCGTCCATTCTCGGTGACAAATTGAAGGATGGGATATGCCGGGACTGCCAGGAGCGACATCGAATGGCACGGTGCCTGCGATTTATAAATCTGGCGGTGACTGGTCGGTGGAATATCGTGAAATCGCCCGCGCTTTCCAATAATTGTCTTCGTGCGGGACATAGTGTTCAGAATGGGGTGTATGGTTTGTGGAGAAAAACATAATTCGTTGCTGTATAGCGGTGGCAACAAAAATCGAGTGGTACGTAATGACAACATGGTGTCATTCGGTTCCGCGAAAAAAGTGGTCGGATCGACAATCGCAGCTACGACATCAAGAGCCCCACAAAACTTCGGTCGGCAATGACTGACCGACCCACTATAGTCGTCCATGGTGCAAAACGGCGCCATTGTCCTGCTCGCAACTGCATACGTGTTATTTTTGGACATTTACGGAACGCTCGACTTTGCCGCGCATTATGTGACCCCGGGTCTCAAGTAAGCCTTTGGCAGAATAGTTTGCTACATATTTGAACCTCCGCTCATCGCGCCGTAAAATCACCATGGAAGACATTGGCTCCACCACAGCCGTCAGTACTTGTGGTCAAACAGATGTCATCATGCGATCGTATTTATTTTGCGCATTATCGCATCGACCACCCCAGGGACCACGGTAGATGCCAACAAATGGAACCATTTACACAATTTAGAGCTGGTTGATCCGGTATTTGATTTACTCATTGGTGCAGACATTTGGGGTATGATTTTTGAGGAAGGGATCATCAGAGATGGTAAGAACGAACCTTGCGCAATACGGACTCGCCTTGGTTGGGTTGTGTTCGGTCCAACGTCAGCCAACACAATAGGCCTAATGAAGCAGCACACATTTCATACTTGCAAATGTGTCAACAACGAGGAGCTAGATAGTTTACTTCACAAATTTTGGGAAGTCGAGGAACTACCCTCGAAAACTGACAGTTATCATACCATTTGCGAACAGTCATTTTTGGACACGTTCACTAGGGACGGCAGATCCGATTCCGCCCGGCGCGCCAGAACTGGGAAACTCTCATCGAATAGCCTTACAACAATTTCATCAGCTTGAGCGCAAACTGTCAAACAACTCCGAATTGCGGTGCAAATACTGTGCATTCATGCGGGAGTATATCTCGTTGGGACATATGGAGCTTGATGAGGATGATGACACTCCATGTTACTACATTCCGCATCACGCCGTTACGATTAAATTCCGTGTGGTTTTTAATGCCTCCGCCAAAACGGACAATGGAGTAGCACTGAATGATATGCAGCTGGTTGGACCGAGGTTGTAAGATATGTTACGCTCCTGCAGATACTACTCCGTTTCCGACGATACAGCATCGCTCTCACCGCAGATGTCGAGAAGATATTTCGACAGGTCAAGATCGATCCACGCCACCGACGTTGGCAACGGATACTTTGGTGAGAATCCTCAACGGATTCGTTGTTAGCACATCAGTTAATGACGGTGACTTATGGTATGGCTAGCAGTCCATATAATGCTATACGGGCACGACGACAATGTGCTATGGACAATTCGGGAGTTGTCGCTGACGCATGCCGGGCAGCCACTGCTCAGGACAGCATAATGAGTAACTTCTATGTAGACGGTGGTTTGGACAGTGCTGGTAGGCCAGCTGATGCAAGAACGTTAGCACACGATATTGACAGGATACTCAGCAATGGCAATTTCAGACTGCGCAAATGGAATTGTAATGACCTGGAGACCCTTGAGGCAATTACTGGAAAAACGACGTCTTCAAATGACATCGATCTTAGCGATTCCAATACCACAACGGTTCTTGGCTAACGTTGGAATCCAATACAGGATGAGTTATTTGACAAGATCGATATCGAGGATACGGACACATTACCGACTAACCGAATCGTACTTAGCGACGTAGCGAAACTCTACGATCCGACAGGCCTCTTAGCACCGGTAATAGTGCGAGCAAAACTTCTCAATCAAGCCCTTTTGAAAGCGGGATACGATTGGGGCACGCCATTGTCTCCTGACTTGCGGAATGAATGGCAGACGTTTCGCAATGAAATTACTACTTTGATTAACGTCCTTGAAGCGCTACAACTGTCCGACGTTGACTACATGTTACACAGCGAGTCGAGGACCGTCCTGTGCTAGCTAAGGAAGCCACCTGAAACCATGAAACAGTTTGTTTCTAGCCGAGTTGCGTACATCAAACAGCATACGGATATTAGTCGCTGGCGTTATATCCCTTCCAAAGGCAACCCAGCTGATTGTGCCAGTCGCGGACTTACACCGGCTAGACTGCAGTCTCATCCGCTTTGGTGGAACGGAGCCCCAAGCATTTGCAACTTGAACGACTCTGTTTGGATGTCACCGGCATTGACAATAACGGAGGAGGACGCCCATTGCACCGAGCTTTGACCAAGTGTTTGTGGGAGTGAGATCAGCATCCAAACTGATGACGACGGTCCCTGGTGTTGGTATCATCCCTCTTGAGGAGAGGTTTAGTATGCTTCAACGACTTTTGCACACCACAGCTCTCGTTATGAGGTTTCAAACAAGAGGTCGGCGACATTGGAAGAAGACCTTCATCGATACACACGAGATTGAAACAGCTCTACGCTTCCATACTCGTATATGGGAAGCCCAAGGTAATGCTTTCCCTGGTGAGATTAATTCTCTCCGCTCTCATTCTATAGTGGGAGCAACAAGCACTTTGGTTTCGCTGTACCCCTTTCTGGGGAACGACGTTGTGTTATGACTAGCCTAGCCAGCGGTGAAGTACCTGGCGCTACTGATCGACTCGAAGATGAGTTTCTCTGTGCAAATCAGGGCAACGGCTGAGAAGGTTGCTTCGGGAATATCGGCTCTGAGTCGACTTATGGCCAACGTAGGGGGACCCAGTCCATCAAGTAGACGCCTCTTGATGAGTGCTGTAGGGTCAGTGCTACTGTACGGAGCAGAGGTATGGGGCGACGCTCTCAGCAAGGAGGTATACCGGAAACGTTTGGCACGGGTGCAGAGAAGAGGAGCACTGAGAATTGCATCTTCGTATCCAACAGTCTCCGACTCGGCGGTGAGAGTGATTGCAGGCGTGATACCTATCGCCCTCCTTGCTAGAGAGCGCCGCGCTATTTACCTGCGCCGAAACGAGGATGCGAGGGAGATAGTTGTCCGCGAAGAGAGACAGCGCTCACTGAACGATTGGCAGCAGTCTTGGGTGAATTGCACGAAGGGAAGGTGGACTGCGCGCCTCATCCCGGATGTGAGACCGTGGCTAAATCGAAGGCATGGTGAAACTGACTTCTATCTGACCCAGCTTTTGAGCGAGCACAGGTGTTTTCAGTCTTACCTGCTCAAGATCGGCAAGTCACGGTCCCCCGATTGTCGGTTTTGCCCAGGAGAGGAGGACAATGCCTGTCACACATTTTTTGCGTGTACAAAATGGGTCAGGCTGCGAAGGGAACTTTACAGGGAGACGGGGGAGCTCACCCCGGATAATATAGTTGCGGTGATGCTCGAATCGGTTGACAAATGGAACCAGGTGGCACATTATGCTCGGGCAGTCCTAAAATATAAAAGGGACTCACAGCAGCCGGAGGCGCTGGGGCTGGGGGATCGCTCTTCTGGCAATACCTCTTCCCCTCTCCTCTCCCGCTAAGAAAGGGATTCCCCAGCTTGAAGGCGCTCCACGGCGTAACAAAACGAGACCTGGCCCGAAGTAATGTGTCAAACGGTTCCAGGCTGGGTTCTCAGGTTGACAGGGGAGGTGTTTAGTGGGTAGTCCAGTCGCGCATGGGAGTCCCACACTCTGTGCATAAATAGCATTCACCTCCCTACCACAAAAAAAAGAGGACTGTAATGATTTTAACTTTTCCAAGTTCGAACGCGGAACCGACCTCTCATCGGTTCTAGACGTTAAGTCTGAGTAGTGCCAACGGATGGTACCAACAAGTCAACCAATCCGTGCACCGTAACCCATTCACGCGGTGACTGCTTGTCGGCCAGCTAGTTCGGAGAGGATTTCGGTCGCGGGTCTCCGAATGGGTTACGCTCAATTACAATATTTCAGCCACCTGAACATGCCCGTTTTCCAAACGCGTCAACAATTACTCATCCAGAATGGGAAACCTACGTTACGTTAATTCTGGATGTGATCTCTCCACAGATCTCAAATCAACAACGCTACAAAATCCCATAGGCGCGTTACCGAATCACCGACGCGGTACCGAAAAATATGCTACTCGAAATTAAACCGACGAAAACTACTCTAATGAAATGAAGAAACAATCAAAGGTACCGCGTAACGCACGCGACGCGAAACCGACCACAGCGGATTTGTCGAAACCCTACCCTCGCGACGGCATACCTACCCTACACTCTCTCTTCCCACTGAAAAAGAACGAGCCACTGAAAAGGAAAGTCTTGGGTTATTTAGCAATTCATGGCTTTATTCATTATAATTTTGTCAAAAATTAAATGTAAAGGTCTATTTCTATTTTAATTCCAGAAAATATATTACATATATCAACGTAAATTAGATTGAATTTCGATTATGCAATTTTCTCATTTAATTATTTAACAATATAAAAAAAAACAACAAAATATTTAGAAATCATAAAGATTGTGTTAGTTCGTCTTAAGAAATGTGTACAGATCATTAGCACGGAATTGACGTAAAAATGCATGGTATGAAGAAACCAAAATCGTTTTGGGTACCTCTATCTCTTTGTTTCATTTTCTTCCTATTAACGCGAACAAATTCTATTTTGTCATTTTTTTTTGTATTCTTCTGTTTCGGTTATTATTTATAACAGCTATGTTAATAGGGTTGTCTATTATTAAATTGTAATTTCTTTTACCGTTTACTTTAATGTAGTCTTTCTTACATTTTACATATTATTGTAATAATAAATATCAAAAAAAAATTATTAGCTATTTAATACATTATATTTTTTTTTGTGATTATATTTATTTAAAATTGATTAAATTCTTTTTATTTGACTTAATTACGAATTGATCTTTGTTTGTTTCGGGTTTACACTTTTTGTAAGGATTTTTTCTTTCTACTTCATAAAACATTCTATGCTTTTGCGAATTACTGATTTTACTTTTTCTCACCGTTCAATATGATTTCAGCTCAACTTTTAACGTTACATGCTCTATCGTGTGGTTGTGATTTATAAAGCATCAGAAAAAAATCATATAAATATCGCGTTTACTTGATTTTGTATGTTTTTGATCTTTTTTCTCTTGAATTAATTTAATTTATACCTAAATTGTATAGTTAATTTATAAACGGGATGTACTATATCTATTTATATATGTATATTAGTTCTATGTACAAATGAACAAAAGAATACCGATGGAAATCGCACAAAAGGCAATCATAGAAAAAGAATTTGAAATTTTCGCGATCTTCGTTTCTAGTATTCTTTACATCAAAATTGAAAATTTTATTTACAACGTCACATGACTTATTTTTAATTTTTCTGATCATTGATCTACGACTTTATTCTTCCTGTATATCAAAATACTACGAGCTAAGTAAACTTAATATGAGCTTTTACGTCTAGATTTTACGATATTTAATGCTTAGGATTAATGCATCAAAAAAAACAAAAATTGAGATGCATGTTTCTGCAACATAGTTCAATGCAGTAAAAGGCAGAGAAAAGACAAAAGAAAAGACAGTATATATTTTTAATTACACGAAGTAGACAACAAACATGTCTATTTCTTATTTATGTTAACTTTTCTCAGAGGTAAAAGTGTTTTAAGATATTTGCTTTTGAAAATTCCATTTTAATTTTTAAATGTGTAATAGCAATCGAAAATGTTTTGAGGTATATTTCGGCTGAATATTGTGGCTATTGTTGTGTTTGTATACAATTTTTTTAAGTGGAGTTAATATTATAACAAATCTTCTATTTAACAAAAAAAAATCCTGGCTATTGCATTAATTGGTGTGGATTGTGTGTAATTTGTTTGGATATGGGTATGGTGTATATAAAGTATATTAAAAAAAATCCATTCTATTGCAGTGGGTGTGGGTGGATGGGGGATGAGTGTATGTAAATAATTTGATTTGTTATAATATGTATATAATAAAAAGAAAACCGTTCTATCGCATTTATATGAGTTGTGGAGGAGGTATCTCTGTAAATAATTTCTTTCGCTATTGTCTATATTTATATCTGAATAAATATACCTGTCTTTGAGTGATTGTAGAGGTTGTTAAAGATTGAAATAGAACTGTTGATTTTGATACCGATAGAATAAAATTGATTTGAATAAAATAAAAGATGAAGAAACAGTTGTTAAGGGGTCATTCAAAGAAATTTTGATCATCCCGAAATCATTTCAATCTTTAAAAACCTATTCACCAAGATATCATTTGAAATTTAACAGAAACATATTACATATGATATAAATCAATAGGTTAAATCAATTACAATGAGGTATTCATCGAAAGATTGAGGCAGAGTAGATACTGCATATAACTTTTCATATTCGCATTGCAGGTAATTGAACATGCTGTCCGGTGTAAAGCAAACGGACAAGAAAGATCTTTACGCGTCGATTCAAAAACAAAATACCTTTTAACAGCTTTTGTACTCTTTTTGGCCAATTCTACTGATACCAAATAAGCGTTGTTAAAAATTACTAAACTAAAAGTTCTACGATGATTAAGCTTAATGAAACAAAAATTTGTGTAAATAAAAGTATTATAAAATAACATTGCTAGCAACTTTTTTACAAGTTCGTAATCAACTTTCTTCGTTCAGAAGATTTCATTCCTTTTTCGAAATCTTTCTTTTACAAGCAGCAGTGAGGGTTGAGGGTTTTGTTAAAAGTACTCTGCAAATCTCTGTTAAAATCATGACCTGTCTATCCCATTGTCTATACATCGATTCATTGGACCGTGTGAAACTACTCTAATCAATCTTTGCGAAAAAGTCATAGCGGATGCCTTTAACCCTTCGCCGAGCGCGGCCGTTCTAATAGGCACAGCTATCCCGTTTGGGTTCGCTTTTGATCGACATGCTCCCATTCAAGAAGTCTTTCAAAATTTCGTTACGAATTGCCATTAGAGTTATTGCCCTAGTGAAAATGTCACCATAGATGAAATTCCGCAGAAAATGCCCGTTTCGGCAATATATACCAACAAAACTGCTTGCGTTAGTGAATTTAAAAATGACATGAACGTTTAATGTTGAGATATACTCTAGAAAACAGCCAAGTGGTCCATTCGGTAATAGCAATAAACCCAATGATGTAGCGATGAGATTAGCAAAACCGATATTTGGATCTGGTAGAAAGACCACTGCTGACAACTGATTAGCGATGTCAACCTCATTGATGAATTGAAATCGAAAAAGCGATTGTATGTGGGCACTGTTAGGAAAACCAAAACCAATTGATCTACACTTTTGGTTGATGTAAACCGAACGAAAAAAAATTACCTCTTAATAGTTCCAACCAAATCTAGGACCGCGCCAAGTCGCCACCGACACCACACCATGACACGCTCCGGACGACGTAGAAGAAAAACGCTTTATGTCGAATCACTCGCTAGCTACGCGCACAGTTTTGCAATAACAACCTAGCAAATAGTTGAAGAATCAAACTAGACAAAATTTAAATCAGGCAATCCTCAACAATTAACCGAACATTCAAGAACTGTCCACTTGCACTTCCTCTCCATGTGGCTGTCAAACCCCACCGGTTGTCACATCCGACAAAACAGATGTATGTGGAATGGCACGCCACATGGCGGCAATGTGCCTCTCCATCTGTCGCCAGTGGCATAGTTTTTCGATGGCCACGGTGGAGGGGCATTTCCAGATGCAAGGGTTCGGGATCGGAATCACTTCGATTCCCGGGCGTAGGCGTCACATTACAGGACGCCTAGCTCATACACCCATCCCAGATGAGCAATGGAATCCCAACATTCTGCCCCGAACATGTGCATTGACCAAGTTGATTGTTGACGATGTTCACAAGGCCACATTGCATGGTGGGATCCAAGTCATCCTGCAGTTCATCCGAGGTCGGTAGTGGATTGTACATGCACGTGCGGTTGTCAAATCGCACATACATCGATGCGTTACTTGTCGATTACACCGTCGCAGCGCGCTACAGCAGCATGTGGCCGCGATACTACGATCACGGTTAATGGTTGCCCTCCGGTTACTAACACGGGGGTCGATTACTACGGCCCATTCACCATTCGCTTAGGAGGCAAACGAGGGAAGACAACTGTCAAAACGTATACTGCTATTTTTGTATGCATGTATACCCGGGCAGTACACATCGAGTTAGCGAAAGACCCCTCCACACAGGCCTTGCTGGACGTATTCGACCGATTCGTCAGTAGGCGAGGCTAGCGCAGGAATTTATATGGCGACAACGGCACCCAGTTTATTGGTGCTGATCGAATTATGCGAGAAGATCTACGTCAATAGAACAGCGATTGTGTGAGGCAAGACATCCCGGATGCTGGCGTCCTTCGGCACTTTAACCCATCGTCTGCGCCCCACAATGGTGGACTTTGGGAAGCAGCGGTCCCTACAATGAAGAAGCATCTCCTGCGCATAATGGGTAAACAGATTATGCAATTGCACACCCTCAATACCCTGCTTGTATGTATTGAGGAAAATAACCACTTGGCGCTGACACCAGGAGATTCCCTGGTTGGGCACTTTGCAGGCTATTTAAGGCAGACGAGGGCATCATCCTGAACCGTGGCGGTTCAGCCGGGTAGGATATTCGAGATTCGAATGATCAACGATCCATGGATGTTGTGTACCCGCTTCCCATGGCGACAGATAGTATCAACGCCCCCTGACGACATCCATCTGTAATACGGAGCCAACTTCACTGGGTGACACGAATCCAACTTGACTCAGTGTGTACGATGAGAGACGACGCCGAACTGGAACGTTCACTTCTCACAAAAAGGGACTGCTGGATTTGAAGTTTTCACCGAGACAACATGCGTTAGCAAACCTCCGGTTTCTCGTTTAAATTAATATTGTTTTAGCCGTCTCATTTTGAAAATAAAGTCGTGAATTGTTGACGGTGTGTTTTCTCTAGGAAACAGACTTATCGCGTGTGCAAAACTCGTACATATTGAGTTGTTATTATTATGAAATGGTCTTTTTTCGTAAAGGTAAACTACACCATCGCTAAAATACCCGGGGTTACTGATCGCCTAGAAAACGAGTTTCTCTAAACAAATAAGGGTGACGGCTGATAAAGCTGCTTCAGGCGTATCGGCTCTGAGTCGACTTTGGCCAACGTAGCGGGACCCAACCCATCAAGAAGTTGACTTTTTATGAGATACGTAGAGTCGGTACTCCTGTACAGAGCAGAAATATGGGGCGATACTCTCAGCAAGGAGCTGTACCGAAGACGTTTAGCACACATACAGGGAGGAGGAGAAGTGAGTCTCTGATTTGGTGGTGCCAGTCATTGCAGGTGTGAAACCTATCGCCCTCGTTGCTAGAGAGCGCCGTACTATCAACTTACGTCAAAACGAAGACACAAGCGATGCAGCTGCCTGCGATGGGAGACAACGCTCACTCAATGATTGGCAGCCGTTCTGCGTGAACAGCACGTAGGAAAAATGGACTGCACGCCTCAATCGTGGGTCAATCGAATGCATGGTGAGACTGACTTCAATCTGACCCAACTTTTGACCGGGCGTCAGAATGGGCGTTTTCAATTTCCTTGCATAAGATAGGTAAGTCTGTCCAACTGTAGGTGTTGCGCAGGTGAGGTGGCACATTATGCTCGGGTAATCCTAAAAGTAAGTTTCTAGCAATCCCTGCTCCTCCCTCCGCTCCCGCTAGAGGAGAGACCCCTAAACTTGAAGGCGCCCCACGGCATAACAAATCGAGACTCAGGTTGACAGGGGAGGTATTTAGCGGTTAGTCCAGACGTCTTTCGCGTCTGGGAGCCTATACCCAGGGCTAAAATAGCCTTCTCCTCCCAACCCCAAAAAATGTATTTAAAAGTATTTTCAATAGCAATACAATCACACTCATTATGAATAAAATAATTTGATTTGTAGATATTTCCGACGCCAAAAGTTACTAGCAGGGCAAATCGTTGGGTGGAACTACTGTATGCCCAGCCCATTGCATCGCATTAGGCACGTCCGCAATTGGATCGATGGTAGAGCGACCTGCTCTGAAGCCATACTGCCGTAGAAATCGGTACTCAGAACCAAAGATCGCGTTGGTGAATCTTCCCCTAATAAGTTTTTCAAGTACTTTTCCCAGCGTGTCTAGCACACGTAACGGGCGGTATGAAAACGACGTCTTGAGGCTCCTCTTCCTTTTGCTGGTCAGCACAAGTCTCACTACTTTCCAATACTCCGGGTTTAGCCCTTCATCCCGGCCAACATTCAACGTACTGGAAAGGAAGTCGCGGTAAAAGTAATAGGCGTTAATCTCTGATTTTACCTAGCTATCTTTTGCAGATCAAGGGCCAGAAGATAATTTTTCTTAGTGGGCAGGGTCCCATCGAGTTATTTTAGATCATTACTAGTAAGCTTTAAGACGTGTTGCTGGATATTCTAGCAACACAGCGTGGTCACAATCCTGTCAACGTTGCTTTCAAGATGTTGTTTAGAGCGTTCACAACAGCAGAACGGTGTACCTCTGCTTACATGTCTTCTAGCCAATGATTCCCCCACTCTGAGGTTAAATGCCTGCTTTTCTGTAGTATTAAGATCGATTCTCTTATGATTTTGCTCTCATTAATGTAGGCACTTGGATAAATAAGGCAACTCGAAAGCGGACCCACGCGAAACGTAGTACATTTTTATGGATGGAAGCTACAGAGCTTCCCGATTGCCCTTGTTCGAAGGAGGAGGGTTATGCCTTTGGACAGACAATTTCTACAACTGATTGTAAAAACCTCAGAGAAGTGATTGGAAGGTCTGCCCGTTAACGTAAGTACCTAACTGTATAAATGCAAGTACAAACCAAAATTCCGAATAAGATGTCCTCTTTTTTAGGAGGAAAAGCCGATATGATTTAATGTTTCTTATTAAAATTCGGAAATTGAATAAACCATATACTGTATTCTGAATATAAACAGTTCTTTAAAAAAAAAGATTTACTTATAAAATATCTAGCGTGTTAATAAATTACAGATCTATGAAATAAATTCGAGCCATCCATTCGGTCTTCGCTTACAATTTACTGGCAGCATTCTTTTTCTCCTCAATCTTCTTCTCTATATCACTCAATGGTATGTCAGCACACAACTAAAACATTAAGATTACTAAGAATATAAATTAGCTTTTTGGTATTCAAGTAGCAAACCGTTTCTGCAATGCTAGTCACATCCCACATCTGACGAAAAGGATCTGCTTTTGATGGTACTTTATCATAATTCCAATAATTCATCTCATCAAATGCGCCGGCGAATTTAAATACACGTTTCGCATTTTCGTCTAGTGGACTATCAGTTTCTTGAAAAATTAGGCCTTTATATGGTTCAGGAATTGGGAATTTACATCCTTGCAGTGGATGACCCCGAAATGTATTTTTCAGCATCCCGTCCTCGTTGACAGTGTATGGAGTGAAGAACATTTCGACTTTAGCGGGTCCATCTCCTTTAATAGACGCTGGCATGTAATGAACACTAATATTACATGCTTTTGGATCTTCGATTTGTGCTTGGTTTATTTCAAGATTGATCGCCATTATTAAAAGTTCACGTTGAACACAGAAAACGCCGTAAATTGACAGTATAAACAAACTTAAGATTTAACTACGTATGCCTATGTACGCTACCGCGCCAAAATATGAATTGTCGAGTTTAATGTAGGTTCACAATAGTTTTCTATGCGTATGAAGTAATAAGTTGTCTACGCTGTGAAGATACGTAAGCAACTTTAAATAAATGTCAACAGAACATTTCCTTTTGGCGGGAAATCCGGAACGTGAACATAAAGTGTTTAATTGTGACTATCTAAAATGCCTATCTTTATAAAAACGTAAGTATTTTCAACTTTTAGTACTCCCATCTTTAAAGGTATTCCTTAAAGTTTGCTATAGTTTCTACAATGCCTAACATTTTCCGCATTGATAATTATAATAAACTACTACTTGTAAACAAGAGTTAATTCAAACAGCTGTGACGTGATTGTCAGAGTCTGATAGTTTGACATTGGTCCCAATGAATCGCCGTGGATGAATGTTTTCTCAACTAATCGAATAATTTTTATTGAGTTAAAGTTGCTACGGCTTATATTAATAACTGATAATCTCTAATTCATATCACCATCCTATAATGGGTCCACCAAAAAAGTCGAAACGCGATTCAAAGGGTGGATTCGGAGATAAATTTGGTTGGTTAATATTTTCATTACTTTCGTTCCCTTGTGTGATTTCGACTTTTCGTGAAATTCAACTATTTAGCCAAAAAACGACGTCCTGAAGACGAAGCGTATACGCAACTCGTCGAAGAGACTGAACCGGACAACAATGAGGCTGATGGGGTGCCAGGAGCAGCATCCAAAGATGTTGAAAAGAATGATGAAAGTGTTCAGGATGATGAATTCGGAGCGAAAGATTATCGGTCGCAAATGCAATTGAAATCGGATCATCAGAATCGCCCACTTTGGGTGGCCCCTAATGGTCATATTTTCCTTGAATCGTTTTCTCCCGTCTACAAGCATGCTCACGATTTTCTTATCGCAATATCGGAACCCGTTTGCCGGCCGGAGCACATCCATGAGTATAAGCTCACTGCCTACAGTTTATACGCCGCCGTCTCTGTGGGCCTTCAAACTCATGATATTATTGAATATTTAAAACGTTTGAGTAAAACATCAATTCCGCAAGGTATTGTGGAATTTATACAGCTCTGTACGCTGTCATATGGTAAAGTGAAGCTTGTTTTGAAACATAACAGGTAATTGTAGCTACACGTTTAAATAATTTATAGTCCTAGATGGTTACAATTTCTTAATTTTAGGTATTTCATTGAAAGTCCTCATCCAGAGGTCCTTCAGAAATTACTTAAGGATCCAGTGATACAGCAATGTCGCTTGAAGCGCGATGAAACAGAAACTGGGGATACTTTCATAACAAATGTTAATGAGAAGAAAGGTGTACCAACGTTCGGTGCTAAAGTGCCCCCAGTAGCTCCAGCAGCTGGTGCACCAACTACTGCACCTGATGGAACAGATAAGCCTGTTGAAGGCGCCACAGTTGTTCCAGATGATATCACCAATTTTTATGATAAAATTGATAATGAAGAAGATGAGGATGAAGCGAATTTGAAGACTGTATCATTTGAAGTCAATCAAGAAAAGATTGAAGTTCTGCAGAAACGATGTATCGAAATTGAGCATCCTCTTTTGGCTGAATACGATTTTCGTAATGATACTATTAATCCAGATATAAATATCGATTTGAAGCCAGCTGCAGTATTGCGTCCTTATCAGGAGAAGAGCTTACGTAAGATGTTTGGCAATGGACGAGCTAGATCGGGAGTAATCGTTTTGCCATGCGGAGCAGGTGAGTCTTGCGTTAAGATTCTTTATTATTTTTGCTGTACATGGAAATTCATCGAATCTGAAATGCGGGGGACCCTGTGGTTATATGTAGTATTCTGGTAGGTCATTGCTTTATTATTGCCGGGAAACTTTTAGCGTTTCTGCAAGGACAAATGAAGTTTATATTAAGGGAAATGATTATTAGCTAATTGTCATGATGAAGGTCCAAACAGTATTTCAGGAGGTTCATTAGCTTCTCTTGACAAAAAGTAAGAAAGAATGGAAGCAAAGCTCGAACCTTTGAAAAAATATGACTGGATTAAATGTTTGGTTAATAATTATTAGCAGAGAAGAAGGAAAATACGCGTGGTCGGCTTGGTGACTATGAGAGAAGTGACATTTTATTCCTTAGGACGATGACGTTCCCAAGCCCGTTTGAGAAAGGAGGAGAGAAGCCCTTGTTTCCCCAACCCATAGCTTCCATGATTCCTCATCCCAAACCTCCCAATTAAATGGTAGTAAATGCTCTCGGGGTCGCACATAGGGCTCCCCAATAATAGGTCATTAAATGCCGAGAAATACATATACAGCTCTGCTACTAAATCCTCCTTACACCTCCTTTGTGGGGACGTAAGAGGATGAAGGCGAATCTTCCGTGCCTGAAAACGGAATCGACGTAATAACCATGCCGTCGGAATAGAGGTTGGGCGACGTCGGAATAGAGGTTAGGCTGCTTATGCTCTGACTTGCATAGAGCTTGACTGTTTTATTTTTATTTAGTGTTTTAGTATTGGTTGGGGTATATTAGTTGAAGTTCGGATTTATACTTAGTGTAAGATAGAGAAATAGTGGTTAAGGAATTTAAAAGCCTGGGATATTCCTGGTCGAGTATTTCATAGCTCTGTCTCAGCTTCCATCAGAAATTGGATAAGTTGATCTAGTAAATTATTGTTGGTTTTCTTGAAAATTTCAGGAGAGAAGAGATTACTTTTAAAAATTTTGTACTTACCTCTTAGCGGTTCAAATTTTTGACAGATGAAAATTCTATGTTCGAGTACATCTGTGGAGTTGCACCACTTGCAGTTTTCGAAGGACGCAATTTTGGCCTTCTTGAGTCTGGTTAAATTATACGCTCTGTTGGTGAGTACATCGTTTATTTTTTTTTTTTTTGAACTTTGCTAATTTTATGAAACCATGGTTTGGGTCTATAGACTAGGCTAGTTTGGAGCCATGGACAGGATTTGAGTTTGCTAATTTCATTGGCACAAATATCGGACTAAAGCAGGGAGATAGGCTGGCCCTATTGCTATTCAATTTGGCTCTGGAGTACGTCATACGGAAGCTACCTGTCGATACGCGAGGTACATTACTATACAAGTCGAGCCAAGTAGTGGCCTATGCGACATCAACATTCTGTCACGGTCATTAACAACTGCCAAAGAACTCTTCCTGAAACTCGACAGCGAAGCAAAACTACTAGGGCTACAAATCAACGAAAATGAAACAAAGTTCATGACGCAGTCGAGGACAAATTCCTCAAATACACAAAATATCACACTTGGCGAATACAGTATCAAGAATGTTAGCGAATTTGTGTATTTAGGCGCCAAAATAACGAAAACGGGCAATGAAAGAAACGTAATACGCCGAAGAATACAGCTCGCAAATAAAATAGTTTATTCAGTATTGACGATCTTGAAGACCAGCTGCATACACAGGAAAACAAAGATCCACGTATACAAATCTGTGATAAGACCTGTGTTATGCTATGGGTGTGAAACATGGACCCTAACCCAAGCATTCGCAAATATATTGAACGCCTTTGAGCGACGAGTCCTGAGGCGAATAATCGGAGCGAAGCTAGATGGGGACCAATGGCGAATTAGATACAACCATAAGCTGTATGAAATTTTTGACGAACCGGAAGTCTCAAGGATGGTAAGACTGCGGAAGCTGCAATGGGCTGGACACATGAATCGTATGGACGAACAACGGATACCCAAGAAGGTATTCGTTGGGAGAACTGAAGGCCGGCGGCAAGTGGGGAAACCGAGGAAACGCTGGTCTGACTCGGTCGACGAAGACAGTTCATTGCTGCTCGGATTTCGGAATTGAAAGACGCGGTCAACGGACCGAGACAGTTGGAGGCGCTGTTTGCAGGAAGCGAAGGCCCGAAAGGTGCTGTAGTGCTAAGAAGAAGAAGAAGGAGCACTTAAATTTATTTATTATGAGACTATTTTCGAATAAAAACAAAAGGATAATTGTGCTGAATGCACAAATATCCTTTTGTTTTTATAATTTTATAATTCCAAGTTCATGTCATCGTGTATTTCATGGTCACATAGTTGAATTGGACCCTTGTAGATAGGGGACCAATTCTTTAGAACGATGTTTTCGCTCTTGGTTCCCGTTTAGGGTTTTGATATTGAGCTCCCAGCTTCGCGATACGTTGTATCTATCAGGGAAGTCCGGTACGGTATAGTGACAAGTTCCATTTCAATCTAGCCAAGTCCGCAACAATTGAAGTGTTAAAACGTTTTGTTCGGAGTCGTTGCCGTGCGGGGAAGCCGAGTCCGTCAATAATAAATTTATTAAATTAAGCAGTCGCGAGATTATCACGTATGCACACTCGCTCCACACTCCGCTACGCACAATTCAGCCAGCAAGCTTGTAAGCACGTATCACGGCTAAAAATCCAAGTCAGCGACCGGGCTCATACATAACCGGTATCTTCGAATCCGCTCAGCAACTGGAAATGCCGTGCTAAATGCTTACGGACTCGCTACTTCACCCGAAGATTCGCTTTTCGCTAGCCTGTTGACTACGAGCTTTGTCGATTTTCGGTTTTCCCCAACGCTGTGAGTTGCTGGGTCCGCTTATTGAAAAGTGAGTGGTTGCAGCAAAATTGATGACTTCAATCGCAGTTATGCGATTTCAATGCACTTTGCCCCCGCACTTCGCGGGTGCAAAAAAATCGCAGATTTTCTCCCTTCGTCTGCTTTCCACGAGTCAGTCACTACACCTCTAACAGGTTGTTGTTTCGCGTATTGCACAAATGAATGTCTCGTTGTAATTAATCTCTTATTCACTTTTTCCACTGTTATTATTAACTACCTATACAACTCTGTTGTATCCAAAAGATTTATCTCTTCTTCCTCTTCACAACACCTTCATCCTCACAGCACTTTTTGAATGCACATAGGAAGAAACCAGTATATCATTTGCATCTACTACCCGCATCATCTGTTATCTTCCTTCCCTCAACATTACTTCTATAACACTTCAATTTTCGATTAGTGCACTATACTTTCTTAAAGATTGTTGTTTCTTTATCTCTAGTACTATAAAGCTTGCCGGCGCGGTTCTCCCGACGTGTTCCCGTGGCGATCAAAAGCAGACTCCTCGATCCGCCCAAGCAGTTCTCTTCCTTCATTCGAACAGCCACCGTACGGTAAACGCCGCAACGGAAGTTTATGACGAGCCTCTCATCCATCCACTGTAGATTGCATTCGGCAATGCAATTTGTGGATGAGTTGCATTATAAACATTCTGCTTGAGATCCGTGATGCTGTCTCCTAACGCCCATGCTCTCGACCTGCCACGATTGGGAGGATAGACGTCGACAGGTTCGTCGAGGTGCTCACGGCAGGTGCGCCGTTGCTGGAAGGTTAATAGTGGACTGAAGAGCTAGTAGCGCAAGACGTGGTGAAATCAACTCTGAGCATCATCATTTCTGCTTGCATCGCTTCTATACCCCGTCGGAGACCACGGCACGGCAAGCTCAACGGGTACGGCACCAAGACGAGGCATGCAATCGGTTAGCAACAACATATAATTTGGCCAGGAAATGCATTGGCAAAATGATTAACAACAGTAAGGCTCGCTGCTGGCAAGATTACAGGACAATGTGAACGGGGATCCGTGGGGCCTTGGCTGCAAACTAGTTGTCCAGAAGTTTGGTGCCCTACGTAATCCCTGCATATATAAAGCAGGAAAGATGGACGAGATAGTGCGGGCACGTTTCCCCACCTATCTTGTCCGTGATGACGATTTCTACTGCAAACCAACAGTCGAATGCCCACTCTTCAGGCACCTGGAACTTTAAGTCATATCATAGAAACCAGCTGAGGCGTTGTAGTTCATTTTTCACCATTATTCTGACTTCTGCCAGTACATTCAACGGTTGCCTACGGGAAGGGGTTTTTCCCGGAACGTTAGAAGGTAGCGAGGCTCAACAAGGTGAAGGGGAAGGGGAATCCCGGGTCGCCGTCGACATACCGCTCTTTATGCATGCTAGGCACGCTTGGGAAAGTGTTAGAGAAACTTATCAAGGAAAGACTCACTGACGCGATTCGTGTGCTGGGGACCTAGATCCTTGGCAGTACGACTTTAGAGCATGGCTCTCCATCATTGATGCAATTGCAGAAGTAATAAGTGCGATCCAAAAGGCAGAGGCACATAGCCGTACCAAGTGACGGGTGGTTCTGCTGGCGAAACTTGATGTTCGGAACGTCTGCAACTCCGAGAGGTAGGTGGATATTCTGGATACGCTGAAAACCCCTTTTCAAGTTCCAGGATATCTTATGCGGCTTTTGAAGAACCACCTGAAGGGTCAAAGCCTGATTTACGATAAGATGCAGAGCCGACGAAGGATGGAAGTTACGTCGGGTGTTGCTCAACGTTCTATCCTTGGTCCAAACTTGCGGAACATATCGTACGGCGGGCTACTGACACTAGAGCTGCCGGAGGAGTCGCGCCTTGTCGTCGAACAGGCGCAACATAGACTAGGTATGCTAATGCGCCGAGTGAGAGACTGGATGACTGCTGGCGGGCTCAGTCTAGCTCTGGAGAAGCTCTGGTCATCCGGACAAAGAAGAGAATCCCCAGAGTAAGGCCGATCAGTATTGAATCGAAACCATCCGGAAAGTACCTGGAGTTACTGATCGACTCGAAAGTGGGTTTTTCTGAGCATATCAGGGCAACGGCATGAGAAGGCTGCTTCAGGCGTATCGGCTCTGAGTCGACTTCTGGCCAATGCAAGGGGACCCAACCCATCACGAAGACGACTTTTGATGAGGTCCGTAGAGTCGGTGTTACTGTACGAAGAAGAAATATGGGGCGCCGCTTTTAGCAAAGAGCTGTACCGAAAACGCTTAGCACTGAAAAGAGGAGCACTGAGGATTGCATTTTCATTTCCGCCAGTCTCTGATTTGGCGGTGCTAGTCATCGGAGGCGTGTTACCTACTACCCTCGTTGCTAGAGAGCGCCGTACAATCTTCCTGCGTCGAAACGAAGACACGCTCACTTAGTGATTGGCAGCAGGGCTGGGTGAACAGCACGAAGGGAAGAAGATGGACTGCGCGCTTCATCCCTGATCTGAGACTGACATCTACCTGACGCACCTCTTGAGGGGGCGTGAGTGTTTTCAATTTTACTTTAAGATAAGGCAAGTTTAATTCAATAAAACAGATTCTAGAAGAGAATTAACAGTCCTTTGTCTAAAAATCTGCTTAAATGACATATTCAAAATTAAGGTAATGCAGGCGGCTAGCTAGTCTAAAATGCATGTAACACTGAACAAATGGCTAGTCATGGAAGATTCCAATAACGATTAAACTCAACTCATTTTGCGCAGATAGCGATAATACCTTAAAATGTTAGGAGATTTAACGGTTTGCAGTAAGAAACAATTAAACAACTATTCAGAAAAAATGACTAACGACAAGAATCGCTAGACTGGAATCGTTCTTTACAATCGACACATTAAGTTCGGGATTCGAAATGAACGAGAAAATCGCGGTTGCTAACATCGAAATTATCTCAGTTTCTACATTATTCTACATTCATAAATTTACTTCTTATATATTAATATTAACAGATAAACATACTACTTTTCCTCTTTTTCAGGAAAATCTCTCGTTGGAGTCACGGCATGCTGTACGGTACGTAAACGTGCACTAGTTTTGTGCAACAGTGGTGTATCAGTCGAACAATGGAAGCAACAATTTAAAATGTGGTCCACAGCAGATGACAGTATGATTTGTCGTTTCACATCGGAAGCAAAAGACAAACCAATGGGATGTGGAATACTAGTAACAACCTACTCTATGATAACTCACACCCAAAAGCGGTCCTGGGAGGCAGAGCAAACAATGCGTTGGTTACAAGAACAGGAATGGGGCATTATGGTCCTCGACGAAGTACACACAATTCCAGCAAAAATGTTCCGAAGAGTATTAACAATTGTACAAAGTCATTGTAAATTGGGTTTAACAGCCACATTGCTTCGCGAGGATGACAAAATTGCCGATTTGAATTTCTTAATTGGTCCAAAACTGTACGAAGCTAACTGGTTGGAATTGCAAAAGAAAGGATTCATTGCTAGAGTGCAGTGTGCTGAGGTTTGGTGTCCAATGTCGCCAGAATTTTATAGAGAATATTTGGCATGCAAAACATCAAAAAAGATGCTACTGTACGTAATGAATCCTTCGAAGTTTAGAAGCTGTCAGTTCCTAATCAAGTATCACGAGCGCCGCGGTGATAAAACTATTGTATTCAGTGATAACGTATTCGCATTGAAGCATTATGCTATTAAAATGAACAAACCTTTCATTTATGGTCCTACGTCACAAAACGAACGTATCCAGATTCTACAGAATTTCAAATTCAACCCGAAAGTAAATACAATTTTCGTCAGTAAGGTTGCCGATACGAGTTTCGATTTGCCCGAAGCGAATGTATTGATTCAAATCTCATCACATGGCGGTTCGCGTCGTCAAGAAGCCCAACGTTTGGGACGTATTCTTCGAGCGAAGAAAGGGGCAATAGCTGAAGAATATAATGCATTTTTCTATACGCTAGTGTCGCAAGATACGATGGAGATGAACTATTCGCGAAAGCGACAACGGTTCTTAGTAAATCAAGGCTACAGTTATAAAGTTATTACACATTTAGCTGGAATGGATCAAGATCCTGATTTGTTTTATAAGTCTCGTGAAGAACAAGGTCAATTGCTGCAACAAGTGCTTTCTGCTTCGGATATGGATTGTGAAGATGAACGGTTGCCTGGAGAGATAGGAGCTCCTCGACCTGGAACTTCGAAGAAGGGTGGTTTGGGTTCCATGTCTGGAGCTGATGATGCTGTTTATTATGAGTACAGAAAGAAGAATGTCAATCCTAATGCACATCCGCTGTTCAAGAAATTCCGATACTAATTATATTCGTATTATTTAAACGTTGTAATTTTATATTTGAGAAGAAATAAAATTATCTTTTCAAAACGTATTTAATTTCTACCTTTTTAGCTATATTGATTAGGAATTGATGACATTATTTTGGCCTCTCGTGGAGCGTGGAACTGAGAAAGCAGCTCGGTTAGATAAAGCAATATAGAGATTTGATAAACAAATAATTATGAAGTTCGGTGGATTGATTGGATTTCTATTCTTTCAAGTCGTCTGTTTTGAATGGACTTCTATTCGTTCAAGTCGTCTGTTCTAGTAATGATATTGTAGATTATAAGGAATAGCTGTCTTGCACTTGAAACTTTTCAGATGTATTGTACCCCCATTTTCTTTGGAATATCGAGAGCTCCTGAAACAGAGCCACTTCTCGCAGGAAGTGAATGATCTTCCAAGATAGGCCATAAGTTCACAGCCTATCTCACCCCCCGGAGCAGAGCTCTACAGTACGTCAGAAGATGTTTTGGTGTTTAGTCTGCAAACCTGCAGCAACTGCATTCGCCATTTTCCCTTTCTTTACTCCATGAGAAATTCTTTCCTTACTGTAATAATCCTATGTTAATTTTTACCTAGTCTGATGCACGATTTAAATAGGTTCTCATCATAGCTTAAGAGCGATGGATAAGGAGTAAACGAATCTATGGCTTGAACGTGCATGGAATAAGAACCTTCTGCGATGAATTATCTGACCGCACGCGAGGCTACTTGGTAATTGGTAAAAAAACGTTTAATAAAACAAGAAAAAAGACTTCAAAGTGTCCCAAAAAGGATGAAATAAATTTTATGAGAGCGGTGCCATATCAGTTTTTCCCTGTATCTTTTGTGATGGTGCACATATCGGAAGTGCTTATGTTGAAACGGGGAAATTGATTTGGCACAGTTTCCAAGAATTTATTACATCCTTTTTAGGGCACTTTGAAGTCAGTTTGCTTTTTTTTTCTTAAAGTTTTTTAGGGGATTTTTTTTTTATTTAAAATCTATAGAAATTCAGTTTCTTGAATACATTGTACAATGTGTATTAAAATTATCTCGACTACAATCCAAAATTCACAACTGCTGAAATCTGTAGGGTCCATAGAATTTGAATTCTGTTCTGATATATTTTAGTCCAAGATATTATCAACGTCTACCTTGATTTTAGATTTCGTAAAAGTTGTAGTGAATTGGGTGTATAAAAACTGTCCGTGTAGGACTGTAGCGATGGTCTGCTGCCTCGGCGAGAAAGGATGGTGGTGTTGCTGAGATTGGCCTTGTCTGTGGACGCGTGAATGCGCTGACAGGCTAGCATTGCGGTGTCGTGGGCGGGTTCTTTTTCCCACCACAAGGGCCCAGTACAAAAAAAATTGCATTCACCAATTGACAGATAAAATACGGGTCAACAGGTGTCGAGGTCGACGTAATTTACTAAGGGCTGAAATTATCAAAGCAAACAACAAACGGGGCCTGGAGAAAACAGACGGGATTTGGGAGTACTTTGTCTTTGCCGACGATACTCATGGCCCCCAAAAAAGAGTGGGGCATCCAGATGGAAGCGGTCATCCCCCCATCCGGATCAAGATCCATCGTAGACCTGACCAGATGTTTTCCATTTGAATGAAAAACTCATGCAAGCATAGTTCGCGTGAATTTTTCCCTCAAATGGAAACAATCAACGTGGCAAATTTATATTATAGTCTTATGTGATGGAATCACATAATACTATACCATAAATGAGCACGCGAGCAGAAGGCCACTCTACCCTGTGAGAGCACCTGTAACGTTATAATAAGGGGTGAGCTCAGCCGATGGCTACACTCCCCGACAGCAGGATGGCCACACTGAAAAATTTTACATAACTTTTCATGTATTGGTTGTATTTTGATGATTTTGATTTTTTAGTTGATGCATATTGCCTGGCAACGAAAAATTTAAAGATAAACATACGACAACAGTAATTGCAACTGTTTCATTTTTCGACTTTTTTGCAAGGGACACATCAGTTTGTTTTTAACTTTCAAACAAAGAGATTGAAATTTATTTAAATTCAATTTTATATTAATTAATAACGTAATCGGTAGTTATTTAAATGATCCAGAAAACTATGGAAAAAAACAAAAAGGGTGCACAGCAAGAGCAACTACCGAACCGTTGGCAAAATAAAGAGTAAAGTTGGAACTTCTGCCAGTATTCGGACAGTACAAAGAGTGATTAAAGCGTGTCCACATCTTCGACGGAAGAAACTAATGAAAAAGCCACATTTACTTCAGCGTGATAAAGATGCTAGGTTAGAGCACTGCCGGACACTTTTTACTTGGAAGGAAGAATGGCAACAGGTGATATTTTCTGATGAAAAAAAAATAATTTGGATGGGCCTTATGGCTTTAATAATACTTCCATAATTTGAGAAAATCTGAGCGGTTTCTGTCCCGTCGTCATACCGCTATTGGTGCCGTCATGGTATGGGCTGCTATTTCGTTTCGTGAAGTCATCGATTTGGTTATTTTAGAAGGTCGGCAGACCACAGCGGATTACATTGAACTTTTAGAAATCCAGAGAATTCATTTCCAAGAAAAGTTCGGCGGCCAAAGATGGATTCTTCAACAAGATAACGCGTCCATCCATACAACAGGACGAGTTAAACAATGGTTTGCACACAACAATGTGGAATTTCTGGACTGACCAGCTTTATCTCCTGACCTGAATATAATCGATAATTTTTGGGGATGGTTATCGCGAACAATTTATAAGCGCTGATCGCATCAATTGAACACGCTTTTGATCAAGTCCCATTAAATTACTACAAAAACTGTATAATTCGCTCCCAAATAGTTTTTGAAGTTGTACTCCAAAATGGAGGATCTACACATTACTAATAATAAAATAAAATTAAAAAAATTTAAAATTATTCGTTAAAATTACCGTTGTCGTATGTTTATCTTTAAATTTTTCATTGCCGAGCAATATGCATCAACAAAAAAGAATGTAAAAAAATTTCATCAAAATACAATCAATACATGAAATGTTATGAACAATTTTTCAATGTGGCCATACTGCTATCGGGGAGTGTAGCTCATGAGTGGAGGGGCCAGCCAACCTGGCGGGTCCCATTTCCGGTCAGGATCTCAAAACGAAATGGAAAGACCGAGTTTTTAATTAAATTACCAAACATTATTATTATTTCTATATCTTTCATACTTCTTCCGTAGATACATTAAAAAAACAAATACTTCCCCGAAAAATTTTAAATACAGAAAATTTAACTTTAATTAAAAATTTAGGAAATTCAAAAATGATAAAAAACAACTTTTATTAAAAAAAGAGAAAATATATTAATGACGAAAAAACAACTTTCGAAAAACATAGAAATTTTAAAAATGAGAAAACAAATAACTTAAATAAAGAAAATAGAAAATTAAAAAAAAATTAGAAACCCAAGATTATTTCAAATTTCAAATACAATACCCAACATCCTCGGCGACCGCTCGTAGATAGTGTGGGCGATTTACAATTATGGCGACGAGTAGTCACTGCTTTCGAAATTATTGACATAATGGCATGCATACTGATTATATAAATTTAACTTTGACTTCATATAAGAAATAGATATTATACGTGAAACATTAATGTTATTTATTTTTAATTTGCATTATACTTTAATGGAACTTTATCTTTAAGTGTTTTCATTATTGAGAAATTTAGAAAAAAGTATTAGCAGGGTTTATTGCATATAGCCGATTCGTTGGTTCGAATGTTTCCTTCTAATCGGTAGAGACAAATGAGCTCTTTGGAGTACGGGCGCTCCGCTGATTCCGTCAAAAGTCATAAAAAAAATCTCGTTCGCCTCCGGGGGCAGTAAATTTCTTTTTGTTACTTTCCACCCCCAAATCACTGCCGACAGCTAATCTACTCGCTTTTTCCGATTCTCGCGTCAATACACGTTCATTTTTCCGGCCAAATACTAAATTTCTGCCGATTGTGCTTTGCATCCAGACCGACGACGATGCAATTTGACGGTATTGATTTCTCGTTGGCGGCTAATCAGAAACGGAGGTTGGAAGTGTCTGAATATCAAATCATGCAGTAATTGTACTCAAGAACTTAAAAAAATTGAAAAACCCCAGCTACAGCGATATTCGGAAATTCCCCCCAAACAGCGGAATTCCAACGAGTGGGTTCCACGCGAAAGTGCCATTTTTCATATGTGGTCCAATTTCAGTTCGCACTGTCGCATACAAACATACAAATGTGGTTAATGGCGTACACGAGAAATCACTATGAAGATGCGCTATTTGCTGGTTGCCTAATCAAATTCATTATTGACAATTTACACAATTATATTTTTAAATCCATTCAATCCAGTGTTGGTTTAATTGTTTCAAATATGTTGCTTGAACAATTTACAATTGAATGCGTAATCCCAGCGTACCACACAAATTCACTGATTGCTGATTGCCTCACATTCTTTGTTTTTTATAAAAAAGGGATAACTTGGAAATGACTTATTTTAAAAACCAACAAAAAAGAAAAAAAGTAACTGTATCAGGCTGAGAGAGTTTGTCATGCGAATTGACAAACTGAACGACGTCGACAGGGCAAAACGTAAGATATATGATTTTCGCTTACGCACCGACAAATCTCCGCAATGGTCAATGGCGGAAAATCACATTCCCTATCTTCTACGTTTTCCGCACTTCTAATTTTTTATTGGGTCACTACTACTTCGGGCGTAATCGCTCGTTCTTATCAATTTCAACTCGCACAAATTATTCCTTTGCTTCAAGCAAATGGCAGTACGTAACAGACTCCCGGATCCGCCCAAGCAGATCTCCTTACTTGTCGCGATCAGCCACAGAACGGTTCCTATCGCAACGGAGTTTCTTGACGAGCCCACTCATCCATCCAATGTAGTTTGTATTACGGGACAATGCAATTCGTGGATATGCTGCTTTATAAAGGGGTTGCCGTGTCCAATTTCAATCGTAAATTTGATAATTATTTTTTTAAATTTACAATTAAAATTGGATCAGCATTATGATGGTTTTCGAGCAGTTTGCCTAGGCGACTGCTCGATTACTACAAAATCCAATAAAAGTTATAACTTTAAAGAGCTTTTGAAATTTCGAACTTTGCCTAGCCGCCATTTTTGTATTCTGACCTGACCTTGAAGTTTTTTATTGCTCACTAGACATTTATAGTATCTACCCCATTGCTAAGTTTCATCAACATGGGCTCAACGGTTTGTTCACAACTACACTAACCAAATTCTGCACATTTTTCGGCTTTTCAGCGGCCGACATTTTGTTTTAGACGGTTTGACTGGATTTTTTATTGTGAGCTTCACTGCACAGCCGAATGAACCTTTATACCGATTTTCGCCCAAATCAGCGTCTGCTTTTTATTTGCTTTAGCACTACAGCCCCTTTTGGGCCTTCGGATAGAGATAAATAGAGTTTCTCATTATCTTGATCGAATGTATTGGTACTCGGGAAGGTGATATGGGCAGTACCACGCTTTGGCCATGTTTCGGTCCACCCAGCTGCGTATCATAACTGAACGAGCTTATAGTCCGTCCACTGGAAACAAATCTCGTTGCCGCCAACGAGACTCGAACTAGGGACCTTCGATATATGGGGTGAGTGCTCTAACCACACGGATGTCTGCTGACCTGACGGCTTTTCTAGAAAAAAAAAACAATCCATTATTGATGCTCATCTTTAAAGTTATGATCAGTTATAGAAGGAAAAGTATCATCTTTTTAGGCGGTAATTCCCTCGGTCTTCAGTATGGAAATCACTATTTTAAGATTTCCGGGCATATAAGAAATAATATTATCTGGAAAGTAACGAATCAATTTTCAAATGGCGATTAACTCTATAATTTGCAGTCACGCAATCCTTATTATTTCTTGAGGGAATCTTGCAAATCCTACGTATAACATCTTCATCTGAGGGTGTAAGAAGGATATTTTAACAACTTGATGAAAAACGAATGCGGAAGACAAAAGCAATCATGAATTTTCCCCCAAACATATAGGTTTAAATCATCTTGAATTGTAGCGTTTCTGCTGCATTTGGAATTAATTGATTGCTTATGTTCGATATAAATGATTGAATATACCTTTTATTGAGAAAATTAAGAATACTGATCGTTATTATCATCCATGGCCAAAAGATTCTGTGTCTTCCATCAAATACTTGAAGAGTCGCACAATAATTGGTATATTTCGTACTAAAGTGCATTAAAATTCAATTTCTCGACGTCAATATACCATGCTTATCTGTTAATATCTACAGAGTCCTTGAAAGGATTACAATTCTGTGCCGATGCATTTTAGTACAATATGTTGTAATTCGTAAATCAAAATTCTTATCAGTTACGCTGGAAAATTGACGTGAAACTTACTCAGGCCCGAAAGAAAAGCAATTAACGTACATCATGTCACCGGGGAACTGTTAATAGCTGTTCTATTGGTCTAAAAGAACAGGTCAATAGGTCTAAAATCCTGGTTCGCTTTGTGACGTCATGCATTCACTTTCGGGCCTGTGTGAGGGGGAATTGGGTGAAAGCCTGAAATTTTAGTTTTGATGGTTAAAAGTCTTTTAAGGTCGTATAATTTACTGGCAACAGAACTCTTCTATCTATGCCCGTTAAAAACTATGCGTGAGCAATCATAAAAAAAGTAACATCAAAAATATATACAGTGGCACGAGATCATTGTTGTATCAGCCAATCTTTTGTACCACACGGCTCTATTGAGGAAAGTTGTAGATTATGATGAGTCCATTGGTGTTGACCTGATATTGGGTTGCTATGCGAACGCACACCAGCATATGTGGGGTAGCAGCGACGGCAAGCGTCGTAGAGAAGAGCTGTTGAACTTTATACTGTCTAGCGGACAGCCAATTTTAAACGTATTATTTGCACGTACCTTTGTCAAGTCCAATAGAGAGAAATTTATAGATATTAATCTGGCCACACCAAGTATGGCGTACAAGATTTAAGGCTGGAAGATCTCAAGGGATATTCACTATCTGATCTTAGATATGAATTACGTGTCATCACACAGATAAAGGTGAAGCGACCATTCAAAAACTTGAAAAAAGCAGTCTGAAAGGTGTATAAGTTGAATGTTGAAGAAGAATTATCTGTACAGTCTAAGCTTGAAAGGAGTCTTCACCAAATTAATGCTTGGACGCCACTTGCCCGCGGAATCGAAACTTAAACAGAGAGTTGCTTCATATTCATTCCAGATCCTTTAAAAACGTTGTCTATAAACCAAGTCTGTTTCTAAAGTAAATCATTTAGCCGTCCGTTCTCTCAGCTTATGCCTGATTCTACATGTTTCTTTTTATCTTTCCAGTCCTGCGAAAGAAGGTGGTGTACGAGAATGGGCAATTATTGAATTACAAGGTGATTTGGAAGTTCGTAGCGATCAGATAATGAATGGACAATTTGTTGGAGACCTTTGCTACAATAAATATGGGCAGCCGGTATTGTAAAAACGTTTTCCGATAATAACAGTTCTAAAATTTAACTCTCTTTTTCAGATCTTCATAATCGGTCATCACATTTTGCAAGGGCGTGAGCAGGCTTTGGAGAAACCTTTTGCTGTTCTTCAAAAGTCACGTACTAATGAAGGTGTCAATTTGGACCAAACTTCACAACTAGATACAAGCATAATGAGTACAACTGGTGATCAAACTATTTTGGATTCGACAGTAGCGTTGGAAAATAAATCCAAACAAAGAACGCAATATACGGTTAAAGCAATTGTTACTAGAAAATTGATATTTAAATCAAGGCCGAAACCAATCATTGCGAATGTTGCTAAACATGTTTAGCTATACATATGTAAATGTAAATATTCTAAATTATATAATTTAAGTCTTTATGTTAATTGGAAAAATAAAAGCTGTAGAAAGAAAGTCAGCAAAAAGTATTTTAGCTTCCTATCTATCTTCTATTACGAGAGCATTAAAAATCATATCTTTAATAAAGACTTTCAATGTTAGATATAAATGATGCAGTAAATTTAGACGTGTAAAATTGAGGAAATGGACAAATTGGAACGTTGGCTATATAGTAATCTTCGATATATAAAAAATAGAAGGAATAAGCTTTATAAAATTATGCAAAAAAGGTCTAACGTAAGCGATGATATTTTTTGGGAGGGTTGGTGGGTGAATGCCATTTATGCACAGTGTGGGGCATCCATACTCGCGAGCGCCTGGACTACCCACTAAACCTAGTCTGGGGTCGTTTGACACATAACTTCGGGCCTGGTCTCATTTTGCTAACCCGTGAGGCGCCTTCAAGCTGGAAGATCCCTCCTCCAGCGTAAGGGGAGGAAGGAAGAGAAATTGCCAGACCGATGATGTTAAAAGAGAGTATAATAAACTGTCAGAAGAATTTCAATTAAAGTCACGTGAAGCCTATATTAATATTATAGCTGAAAACATCGACAATTCCAAGAATTTTTTTGAATTTGTGAACATTAAATTAAAGACTCACTGCTATCCTAAACAAATGACATACAAAGACTGCATTTCCTTCTTTCATGATGAAATCTGAAATTATTTTACAGACCACTTTCAATCAGTATATTTTTCAACAGACTTCTAACCTCATATTTCATCACTTGACTCAGATTCAGCGACTGTACTCCAATCTTACGGTTAGTCAACACTTTGATGGTGAGGCCAATCATCACCTACGGAGCTGCGTTGACAACACAAAACGAGATATGCACTCGATCAAATACTGCGTTTAACATATGTCTACATCATGGGAGCAATTAAGAATATTCAATTTATCACCAATTCATATAGGAATCACATATAGATAGATAGGTATGTTCTATCAAAGAAGAGAGGAAGAATTTCAAATTTGGCATAAGGATCAAGTGAAACTAACCAATGATAAGCACAGCGGTGAAATTCGACACTGAAAAATAATTTTCTGGATCGCAGTAAGACTGAAGAAAGCCTGATTGCATATCCACCTTATGAAAGTTGATGGTATCTTGTGGTAAAGCATACAAATCGCAAGTAGCCAAGAAGAGATACCTCCCCACGGTGACACCTGGGAACGTCGTCTTATAGGGCTTGCTTGCCACAGTTAAATCAATCGATGGCCACTCTGGCTTCAAAGCAGTCGCAATGAACCTTTTCCATTCACGGTCTTAGGTACGTCTTTTCTATAGGGACCGTAGACGTTAAAGCAGCCCCAAAAATAATTAACTCATGATGAAAGAGATGAAGATAGGTGAGGTCTCGAAAGCCTGTGACACCTCGAGGAACGTAAAACTTCCTTTGTGCCAGAGGCTATGAAACGTCACGTTAAGAACAGTATCCAGGAACTAGAGGAACTCCCAGATCGCATAGGGCATTATATATAGTACAGAGCTGGCTGAAGGCAGAGGATAAGCTTAGGGCGAATCCTACTTCTGAACATAAAACAACAGTTTCAATTGCAAATGCCCCCAAGAGGCAGGCATGTAGCCTAATTTAAAGAGAAAGAAGGAGAAGAGATGAAGAACTGGATGGACGAACTACACTAGACCCCCTATTCCAGACAGTGCTCCCATGCGAAGGTAGCATAAAAAGCCACAAAAAACACTATTTTCCAAAAGTCTCAGAAACTAAGTTCCCCCATAAAAGTGAACTTAGAGAAGCAACCGACGCGACGTACAGAACAAAAACTAAGCCACAGCATATGTCCCTAAAGCAGGCACTGCTGGTTAAACCGACGGTTCGCACACCTTACGCAGATATGCTACTTGGGATAAGAACTGTAAAGCCAGAAGACCTCCAGACTGCCAAAACGCAGTACGACAAATTCGTGGCGCTGACATTCTTGTGGAATACGTTCCTTAATTCAAACGAAATTAAAGTGAGGCTAACTGCAGAAAACAACAGGGCACAACGCATGGCTATCGTCGAGCTGACATAGGAGGCAGCCGAACAACATCTTAGCAAAGGCAAGATAAAAATAAGCTAGGTGGTCTGCAGGATACAACGAAAAGCAGGTCGTATCCGTTATTTCAGGTGTCTTGGTTATGGCAATTCCACGCATGGGGTTTGACTTTGATTTTGAGCTCCCTTTGCTATAAATGTGGCAAAACAGGCACAAAAGAAACGGTTGTATGGTTGAGGTACACTGTATCCTCTGCAAGAACGCTGATCCAAGTGCAGATGATCTCAAGGACGTACTGCGAACAATAAAGTGCCGGATTTTCAAAGTAACCCTGACCAAGGCTAAAGCGCTACTCCGAAGCGCCGTATCCTATGGTTAAATTTACAACGAAATGTCAATGCCCAAGATCTTCTTGATAAGTTTGTGAGTGACATCAAAGGTGATCTGCTGCTACTAAGCGAGAAATTTCACGACAAGAACTTGCTAGCATGCTACCCTGACTAAAGGTTGCGTGTAGGTTCAGTGTCCATGGACAACAGTTTTCAGTGTATACCTAACGCCGAACGAACTGCTACCATCTTCTCAAGCCTAGCTCAATGGTCTGGAGAACGTTGTATCGAATATAGAGGACAGTTTATCGTCGGGGAAGAGCCATAGAATCGAGCATGCCGCACACAAATTCGAGGAAAACGAGTACTGAATATGGCGGCCAAAACAGGACTTCTCGTGCTGAATGTCGGCAATAGACCTACTTTCCACCGTAGGGACTGTGCGAGAATCTCAAGCAGCTTTTAAGTGGACTATTGGAGGGATGGACGTTTTTTGTGGTCAGGAGGTGAGTGCCATTTTACGCAATGAGTGTGGGCTCACGAGCGACTGGACTACCCACTAAATACCTCCCCTGTCAACCTGAGAACTGTTTGACACACTTCTTCCACCCAGGTCTTGTTTTACTATGCCGCATTCAAGCTGTGGGATCGCTCATCTAGCGGGAGGAGAGGTATGTAGAGGAATCGCCAGAGAAGCGATCTCCCAGTTCCGACGTCCCCGGCTGCTGCATGCCTTTTATTTTTTAGGGCAGCTCGAACATAATGTGCCACATTTCCATTTGTCAACCGATCCAAGCATCATCGCGCTTATACTATCCGGGGTGAGCTCTCCCGTCTCCCTGTAGAGGTCCCATCGCAACCTGTAATATTTTTGCATGAAAAACAGTGTGGCAGGCATCGACTTCCACTACTGGGCAAAACCGAGTATCGGGGGCCCGTAACTTACCAATCTTGTGCAGGTAAAAGCTGGATCAGAAAGAAGTCAATCCATGCCTTCGATTTAGTTGCGGTCTCAGATCCAGGATGAGCCGCGCAGCTCACGTTCCCTTCGTGCAATTTACCCAAGACTGCTGCCAATCGTTGAGTGAGCGTTGTCTCTTCTCGTAGGAAATTGTCTCTCTCGTGCTCTCATTTCGACAAGGTAAATAGCACGGCGCTATCTAGCAAGGAGGGCGACAGGTATCACGCCTGCAATAACCCTCACCGCCGAATCACGAAGATACAATCCTCAGTGCTCCTGACAAGCGTTTTCGGTATGCCTCCTTATTTCTGCTCCGTACAGTAGCATTGACCCTACGGCATTCATTAAGAGGCATCTTTTTGATGAATTGGGTCGCCCTACGTTGGCCATAAGTCGACTCAGAGCCGATACTCCCGAAGTAGCTTTCTTAGCCGTTGCCCTGATTTGCTCAGAAAAAACTGATCTTCAAGTCGATCAGTAGCTCCACTGGCTCCGATTATTATGTCTACAATACTGATCATCCTTACTCTAGGGATTCTCTTCTTTGTCAAGATGACCACTTCGGTTTTCTCTTATGCTAGACTGAACCCACGAGCAGTCATCCAGTCTCTCAATCGGCTCATTAGCATACCTAGGCTAAGTTGCGCTTATTCAACGGTGCGTCCAGCGACTAGACGCGTAACATCATCCGCATAGCCGATCAAGTGCGACTCATCTGGCATCTCCAGTCTTAGTAGCCCGTCGTAAGACACGTTCAACAGGTCTGGAAGACAAATAAATCCCTGGGTAACACCCGATGTAACTTCCGTCCTTCATTGGCCTTGTGTCGCGTGATAAAACAGGCTTTGGTCCTTTAGATAGTCACTCAGAAGCCGCATCAGATATTCTGGAAATTGCAAAGGGTTTTCCAGCGTATCCAGAATATGTGCCTCTGCCTTTTGGACCACGCTCACCGCCTCTGCAATCGCATCTAAAGCCGTACTACCGAGGAGATAGGTCCACGGTAGCACGAATTGCGTCAGTGAGTCTTCCCTTGATAAGTTCCTCTAGCATTTCCCATCCGTGTCTAGCATGCATAACGTGCGGTATGCAGATGGCGATCCAAAATTTCTTCTCCCCTTGCTGATCAGCACGAGCTTCGCAACCTCCCATCGTACTGCTTTAATAGCAGTGTTGGTGTCTTCGAGCCTTACATTTTTCCTGTTATCCCCCAGCACTTCTGCGTAGGATCGGCCATCTTGAGGTTCAACGAGCAGTGCCTGCTGTCAGGGTCTTTGTCGTAGCTTTTCCCTCCTGTCTTGCATCCAATTTTTTTTCTAACTGAGCGTCTGTGCGAACTTTATTTGCTGGCACTTTTTGAAGGAGTTTTTTGCGGCTTTCTTCGCTCCTTTTGTCAGCAATATCTGGACCGCTGCTCTAGCATTCCACGCCCATCAAGTGATTCTTCCTCCATTCCTTCATGCCGATTTCCTTCGATTGGGCTTGACGGCAATTTTTATTGATGTTTGATGGTGGAGTTACGAGTATCTGTGCATGCACTTTAGGCTTAAACCTTAGCATTTCTTTAGCCAGCTGCTCTTCTTCGGCCTTTAACCAGCTATTCTGGTAATGCCCTATGCAGTCTAGGAGCTGCTCTAGTTCAAGGAATTCATGTTTTACACCTTTGCTGATTTTTGTCGAGGCGCATGCAGATTTTATTCTTTTTAGAACGTCTCCCGCTTTTCGGATTAGCCTTTCTTGTTGGTATCACTGGAGGGCAATTATACTTTTCGACCTCCTTTCTTGGGAGAGGTCATCAGCTTCCATTTCCAAATACAGTACTTTAGCCACACTTTCGACGGTAGCGGTGAAATTGCACAACGGCGCTTCGTTTGTCTGGTCACTCCTCTTTTTCTGCCGTGACCACCTTGTGGACCTCAGGGTAGTTCATTATTATTGCGGCATTTAAGGCCCTTGCTTCGGTCGCAGCAGCAATTGTCGAATTCTCGATGCGATTCCATCACATAAGACTATCACATAAATTTGCAACGTTGATGGTTTTCATTTGAGGGAGAAGTTCACGCGAACTATGTTTCCAATCTCGGCGAGCACCAACATCCTCGCTCGCCGAGGCAGCAGACCATCGCTGCAGTCCTCCACGGACATTTTTATCCATTAAATTTCACTACAACATAGCAGAAACCCCTAAAGGTGATTCTCATAGGATGTGTAATTAATGAACTTTACACTGGAGATAGACAGGAGACTTGTGCTTCCTTAAAAAAAAGCCCTTAGAATATCATTTATACGTTCTTAATTCTATATGTTCGTAAATAGGTTTATTGAATAATTTTCTGATACTTAAATTATCTAAGTTGGAACACAGTATTTCTGTACTATAAGATTTTTAAAATGCCACGTTCGAATTTTTGCTAACGCAAACTGCAGTTTCGCTGGCAAAAAATTTAAGATTAATGCCACGTTCGAATTTTTGCTGTTAACGCAAACTACAGTTTCGCTGGCAAAAAATAAAACCGAATTGATCACTAGGCTAGCAATAGGTTTTTGAATATCTAAACATAGTTTATTCAGAGTGATTATAATTTTCTGAAATGAACGTACCATAGGTGCAAAAATGTCGATTCCCCTTATTTTCACAAAATTTTAAACATGAAATTAAAAATAGTTTTCATTCATCGACTCAACGATTATGGCCCTTTAGTCTTCGATAGTTTTAAAGATGTATTCCATTTAGTAGAATTGCAAAATACGTAATCTGCAAACCTACAATTCGTCGCTAATCGATAAATATATGTTTTGCATTAAAAAATCGTGAAATATAGATCCACTTGGAAAAAAAGAAAAGAACCGACTTAGAAATGCCCTAAAAGGAAAGAAGCGGTGCGAAATCGATGTTCCTGTTATTATAAATTACAAGAACAAGGTAACTAAAACAAATGAAGCAGAGAAAACTGATGTGGCATCGCCTCTATTAAATTTATTTTTTCTTTTTAGCGCATTACCAAGTGGGCTTTTTTAATTGGCATTGAAGAAGGAATAACTTACTCCCGAAATATATGTCTATCGAAAAAACAAATCATAGCGTGTCAATGGAAAATCAACAAATAAAGAATGGAAGTGGGTTTTCTTTTTTTCTAAAAGCTTTTTTAATAATAGTGATATTTGCCCGCACCAGAAGATGACATACAATCTGTTTCACACATACGCTCATAAAGTTGTTTTACAGAAAAGGTATGGGTGGAAAGTGGCCACAGAAAGATAACTGCAATTTTGAGTCGCCCATCTGAAATTTTCTATTGATAGGTAAGAAAAAATCGTTGTTTAAGTTTTTTAGCGGCCTACATGAGTAATGGCTTGCATCTCCCCCCATTAACCGAAACCGTCGATGGCAGGTTAAGTACATCTGAAATGCTTTGAACGACACAACTCAAAACATTTCTCTAAATTTTCTGTATAAGGATGTTAGATTTCTCATCCTATTTGCTTTAAAACTTGGGAACAAATTTCATGCGCACTTACCTGTTACATGATTCTCAGTAAGCTTCACCTGAAATGTAAAAAAAGATAAATGAATACCTTCGAATTAACATAAGCAAAGTGAAATTAAAAATATTAATAAACAAATAAAAGATAAAATCATTCTTATTTATGAGCATTACTTGCGACGATTTATAAAAAAATTCACTCTTTTTAATCTTGAAATCGTGTCAAATGCAAATATATATTATTTTGATGAAAAATTATATATTTGAAGTTATTTAATGAATAAACCTGTATTAAGATAAAAAAATAACATGGACACAGAAAAAAATACCCCTTATATTTTAGTCGTATTTATTACTTGAAAAATACATGTATCATTAAATGCATTAAATTAAAAATATGTTGCCGTACAAATAGAACACTTGTTTAAAAATGTGCTTTATAAAAATTCCATCTCTCTCTCGATACCAACAAATTTCAACTGTTCCGTTGGTCCGTATCGATAGTCAAAGAATAGTTCCTCGCCCGGTTGTATAGCGCGCTTGGCAAATATACCAATACGATGGTCACCATTGACCATCATTACTTTGGCATAGCAATTCGGATTGATCGAATGATTTGCAAATCTGATCTTATTGCCCTTTCGTGTAGCATCCACAACGAAATCATTGTTCAAATTGAATAGAAAACTGCACATATACTTGTCATAAACTTTTCCACGTCGATCTGCTTCGTCTTGGGAAATGATTTCACCGCAATACTCAGATATGAATTCATTCTTTTGTGCCGATTCCTTCAAGAATATACCCCATCCGGCAACGTCTGACGGTGCCATAAGGAGATGTTTATCTGAAAACAAAAAGAAATTAATTGAACTTGCACAATGTTGCTAGGTAATATTACACTTACGGAGCCCTCGTTGCACGCTGACATTTTTACATGTGATTTTCGTTAGTTTGAATTGGTCGGCACCGCATGTCTGGCATAAATCAGGATCACATTCACGTACAGCCAAATAACATGGGCACTGCTTAGTATTGCATTGAGCCTTACAACGGCAACCAGGAAACCGATTCTGGCAATCACTACTACAATTGCAGAATTTCTCGCAAAAGTTTTGAGCTTGTATGCATGAGCATGATTGATCGCAGGGCCCAGCGTGGTCACATGGTGTGAAATTGTAAACATGATTTGATCCAGAATCTTTTTTCAATTGAATCTTCCTGCAATGCATTGACCATAGACGATGCTTCTTTTTCTTCTTACGAGGTGGGGTGTAGTCTTGTCGTATTTCTTCGAAGGGAATGTCTGCTGCCTCCTTCTGACCAAACTCGTATACTTGCTGGCAGGTCTTTGTCAACATCGACTGAGCGATAGCACAATAGTTATTTAAAAAGACTTTATGCAGAGCTCGAAACAGTGATTGATCCGCTCCCGTCCAATCACATTTGGTATCGGAGGTATTCATCATGCCAGCTATTGAATAAAATGAGTTTTACCAAAGATCAGCTTGTAACTGAAATATTAATTATACCCATGATCGATGTTATTTCTGCTGAAGGACCTGAACATGCTGGAGCATCCTTGTTTCCTTGGAAATCCTTACTATATTGACTGTTACTGTCGTTACTATCTTCGGAACTAGCCTCATTACCAGAATCTATTGGTGGTGTCTTCTTGCTGTCAGCCGCTAGCTTCTCCTTCATGCCTTCCTGTAAAATAATGCAGATTTAGAAAATAATCCTGAAAAGTTTACTAACATCATCATTACCAATAACATATAGCAAGATGTGCCGCATGGCTCGGTGAATGGTTTCAATTCGGGAAAACGACGTTTTTGTAGGTTTGGTCCCGGATGACAAGCTTGAAGACCTTATGAAATATAAATTTTAGAAGTTAACATTGCGGCTATATTATCGCAGTATGACAGCATGTTCCGCGCCATCGAATCAAATCGATTTTTGCGATTATGCTCTCGTTACGCTAGTCTAGACGTTAGACTAACGTTTCTCAAGTGATTTTTCGGTTTTTGAATGCAATATGAAATTTCCAAACGTGTAGATGAATTGAAAGGAATTTTAGGACTTAGGCAAGTTTACGAGTCTAGAACAAATAATCATGACTGTTGCCTGCTTTGCGTCCAGTTTGAGCGTAATGGTTTATTCGATACTTCCGGAAATTCATTGGATAGATTTCCTATGGAAAAGCAATGACAGATATTTTTAACTCATACAGTATGATCAATTATTAGAAATGAGTTGAAGGTGAACTAAAGCTGAATTGCTGCAGGACAATAAGAAAAGATCAAAATTCCATTATGAACCTCTTTCAAAAGACAATTATTAAATTGATTCAGAACAGCATAACGGGTTAGGATACTTGGCGATTGCACAAGTGATATTGAGCAAAAAGCAAAATTATACCCTGGGGGAACTACATATGGATAAACGCCTCTTCCAAAATTTAATGAGAAAGAAAAAAGTCGACGGTGATGAAGAGCTATTTAGAAGTATATTCGAATTACAACGGCAGTTATATCGATGCATTTTGAGACGATAAGATAAGATGGAATAGACAACAATAACTGACAGGAGTATTATTACATGTCCAAATAATACCATGATTTACCGTTCCCATTGCTTTCTTTTACGCTTGTGTTAATGTAAAACAAGTAATCATCCAAAATAACAATAAAAAAAAAAACATTCATTATACAACTTCTTGAGTCTTCTTACCTCAGGTAGAGCAATCGAGGCAACACCAACACATATTAGAAAATCTATCTATGATCATTGATTTCTACTATCCATACAAATACGATACGAACACGTATTGTGCATGCAATACCGCCTATTTCGGATGATATCGTTTCCGAGTAAAATGCGATAGGTTCTTCGAAGAAAATTGTTGGTGGGCAAACGTATGATAGTGAACTATTGCATTCATATCGCATTTGAAGGTCACATTTCTATTGCACGGATTTATCGCCTTCTTATCGTTTTCATAATACTTTCATATTGGCTTCTTATCCCCTTTTTATCGTCTTCTTATTGCCTTCTTATCACTTTAATTGTATCATTTACTTATTGTTTTACGATAAAAATACAATACGAAGTTGGCATGCTGGAGTGAATTTCATCGATGGCAATACTACATTTGAGAAGTCGGCATCTAAATCGCCACAGAAATTATTTTGAAAACGTGAAGAACTTTTGAGTTGACTCAGTGTAATGCATATCTTCGACTTCTCTCATCCGGCGTATTTGATATCCGCTTATTGCCCTTGAATTGCGTCTACGATAGTTATGCAATTGATTATTAACAGGAATTGCTAATCAAGTAGTTAAACTCGTACTCTTATCGTCGTCGTCAATGAAAATTTTTTTTTGGGATGTGAGGGGAACGAACAAAAAGACGTCTGTCTTTGGTACGAGTATAAGTGAGCAATACGAACTAAAGTGTGAGAACTGGAAGTTGTTACTTGTCAAATTGATATTTGAGTCGAGATGAAAAGAAATTAAGTAAAATGATTTTGGCATACAAGCATGCAGTTTGGTGTTCAGTTGCAAATCATTTTGGTGCAATTAGTGCCACAAGTGAGGTCCTTCATGCGAAAGTAGAGGTTTCAAATAAAATGAAAAAATCGCGACTTGAAAGTGAAAACGAGTAAAAACTGATCATTTAAAGTGAAAGCCATCGTAAAAAACATAAAAAATAACCAAGTAAACACAATTGAGCATTAGTTTTTTGCTTTAGCACTACAGCCTCCTTCGGACCTTCACTTAAAGATAGCTAGAGTATCTCATTATCTTGATCAAATGTATCGGCGCTCGAGAAGGTGATATGGTCAGTACCACGCTTTGGCCGTATGTCCGTCCACCTATCTGCGATACGTTGTGACTTTAAATCAGTCCGTATCATAACTGAACGAGCTTCTAGTGCGTCCGCAAAATCACTCGAAACAAATCTATTAGGGAGCCGCAGTGCAAACATTACGCGTCGCGTCGTTCCTTTGTATACTATGAATGGCAACATATGCGAAAAGCTGTGAATCGTGATCAAGCCATCTGTGGACGTGGCGCTCGTATCATGCATTAGCAGAAGTGTTTGTGTAACCATACTCGTATTAAGAATTAAAACACATACACACAAGATTTTGCTATTGACCGTATCGCCTCAGTAACAGTGAAACAAATTGGTTAGATGCATGCTTAATTGCGCATGCATCTAACCAATAACCAAATCGAGCGAAAGCTTAAGCTTTGGGGTTGTGCCAGTAACAGAGAGATGGCGGTAAAAATGAACTTCGATCATAAACTAATTTAAATTGTCTTCAGTATTTTGGTTGGTAAGCAATAAAAGAAAATTATATAAGTAGGAAAATTGAGAAGTATTTCTTCATTCGCTGGCTCAAGGCGTGCACCCGAGCTTATTCTATCTCAAGGTACAGAGCCCGGGATAAGCGAATAAGAATACGTTCAACTGCGTACTCAAAGCGTCATCCCGAGTATTAGCATCCCAAGGCTTTGCACCCGGGGCCAGCAGTTAGATTATTAATTAACCGATTCATAAATATAACTGCTTACTCAGGGCGTCAGCCTGAGAGCGTCCTAAGGCAATTACGCCCGGGGCCTGCAGTTATAATCTTAATTGATTAGTTTCTTCAAATTCCCTTTTAGCTTTGAACGACGAACATATTTAAATAAAGTAGATATAACAACTTTGCTGCTCCATTATTATTCTAAATTTATACATATGCAGGCATGTCCTTATTAACTAGTTCGGTAACAAATTAACTAGTTTGGTAAAAAATAATTCTTAACATATTATAAAACAGCGAGACAGTTTAATTTGCACTGATTCCCACTTCACCTTATTTGTATTAAAATACTGTATTGATGCATTAATTTGTAGTGACTGAATAATAACAATTCAACCAAAGGGGCTAGAGCGCGAACCTACAAGAGCAGCAACCTTCCTGTAAAGAACAATCCAGCAGAGGATGCTTTCGTGGATATCGAACCACAGAACAAATAATAGATTCAAATAAGGTAAATGTATAACATAATTATACAAATGAAATAAAATTAATTCATTAAACAAACGCATCTCTTTAATGATCTAGTTGACAAGTATGAAGTAACAGGTAAGTGTTATGCAGTGGGTTCTTTCTCTCCACAGGAGCTTTGATGTGTATATAGGATACACATCATATCAAGCTCCCAGTTCGAGCCAGTATATAGTACATAGGGTAAACTGGTATTGTAGCCAATCTCTCTGAGCATTATTACTTCAGTGAATTTTACCAATAAAAGACACATTTACAAAATAGCCATGGATAATCAAGGAGTTAAGTTTGCTTCGGTTAAAAGAAGGCCCGGTTAATATGGATGATTGTTTTTGGTGAAAAAAACCGGTACTTCGGTTTTCCGGTTTTTCTTCATCTTCGGTTTAACCGGGCTAGAAAAAAAAACAGTTTTAGGAAAAACCGGTTTTTTCTTAGGAAATTTTCTAAATATAGAAACTTAAATCAAAGTTAAATGTGTATTTTTATGTCCATTGATTAACTTTAGCTATAAATGGTTCTCCGATTGTTTACTTGCAAAATTATTTAAATCAAAACGAACTGAAAGATATTTCATCTTTGTGTTAAAAATAAGAGACTAACGTATTGAAATCCGTGGCAACAGCTTACTGTTAACCTTTACAGTATAAGGATGAAAGTTCCTTCAGTTCGATCCCCAAACATTTTGCATTTATTGTGTATCGTGTGCTAGCTTCACTTCGCACTCCGAGTGAATCCTTCGCATTGAAACGACGCAAACAACTACTACCAAGAACCAAGAAAACAAAGAAATTTGCTCTGCTCGGGTGACTACGTTCATTAATGATGCCTAGGTAGGGATGGCGAAAAAACTGTTTTCCGGTTCTTTGTATTCATTTGTATCCGGTTTTTTTCTGGTTCTTGAATTTGAAAGAAAAACCTGGTTTACACCGGGAGCAAAAAACTTCCGAAAAAACCGGTTTTCCAACCAAAAACACCGGTTTTCGGTTAAACCGAAGCGATTTTTCCCATCCCTACCGGTCAGTAGAAGCGCTTCAAGAGTGTTTCAGTTTCTTGCAGGGGAGGTATAGAAGCAGAAAAGGAACAACTGTTGATAATTTCTTCAGATGACCACAAACGACTAAGTTGCAATAAAAGTACAGGAAACAATCAAAGGCTACATTCTATGTTATAAAATAAATCCGGTAATAGCTTGGTAACATCAAATTAAAAATTAAACAGGGACCAACTATAACTATGTTTAATACTCGTACAATTAAATGAAAGCAGTAAACTTTAATATATCTTCTTCTTCGTAGCCCTACTGCCCCTTTCGGGCCTTTGCTTAGAAATAGTTAGAGTATCTCATTATCATGATCTAATGTATCGGCACTCCACAAGGTGATATGATCATTATCACGCTTTGGCCGTATGTCCGTCCACCCAGCTGCGATACGTTCTGATTTTTAAACCAGCACGTATCATAACTGAACAGGCTTATGGTCCGTCCGAAGAACCACTCGAACTAAATCTCGTTCAGCCAACGAAACTTGAACCAGAGACCTTCAGCTAACGGGCTTAGTGCTCCAACCACTAAGCCACGCGCAAACGGTTCCAGGCTGGGTTCTCAGGTTGACAGGGGAGGTGTTTAGTGGGTAGTCCAGTCGCGCATGGAAGTCCCACACTCTGTGCATAAATAGCATTCACCTCCCTACCACAAAAAAAAAGCCACGCGCACTACAAACTTTAATACATAATGCATTGAAATCTAAAATAACATTATATTAAAAAAGTGTAAACTTTCGTAGTTATCTTTTGTAATTTAATGTAAATTCAAACATACGAGAGGAGATTTATGGATTTCCAAATGACAGTTTAATAAAATATTTTTGTATTGGCGTTTTTTAATTTCCAAAAAATTTTTTTAGCGAAGTTAGACGATTAATCTTCTTTAAGAACATTTTTCAAGCATTCAGCCATTCTTAACTCGAATGCATACAATTTTATTTCTATAATTTTCATGTTCTGGTCTTCTTCTTAGCACTACAGCCCCTCTCGGGCCTTCGCTTCCTGCAAATAGAGCCTCAACTGTCTCGGTCCATTGACCACGTCCTCCAATTTCGAAATCCGAGCAGCGGCGAACTATCTTCGTCGACCGAGTCAGTCCAGCGATTCCTCGGTTTCCCCACTGGTCTCCGGCCTTCAGTTCTCCCAACGAATACCTTTTTGGGTAACCGCTTTTCGTCCATACGATTCATGTGTCCAGCCCGTTGCAGCTTCCGTAGTCTTATAGCCGTTGAGACCTCCGGCTCGTCAAAAATTTCATACAGTTCATGGTTGTATCGAATTCCCCATTGGTCCCCGTCTAGCTTCGCTCCGATTATTCGCCTCAGGAACCGTCGCTCAAAGGCGTTAAATATATTTGCGGATGCTTGGGTTAGGGTCCACGTTTCACATCCAGAGCATAACGCAGGACTTATCACAGATTTGTATACTTGGAGCTTTGTTTTCCAGAGTATGCAGCTGGTCTTCAATATCGTCAAAACTGAATAAAATATTTTATTTGCGAGCTGTACCCGTTTTCGTTATTTTGGCGCCTAAATACACAAATTCGATACTATATTCGCCAAGTGTGATATTTTATGTACTTGAGGTATTTTTCCTCGACTGCGTCATGAGCTTTGTTTTATTTTCATAGATTTGTAGCCCTACTAATTTTGCCTCAGTGTCGAGTTTCAGGAAGAGTTCTTTGGCAGTTGTTAATGACCGTGACAAAATGTTTATGTCGTCCGCATAGGCTACTACTTGGCTTGACTTGAATAGTAATGTACCTCGCGTATCGATAGGTAGCTTCCGTATGACGTACTCCAGAGCCAAATTGAATAGCAACGGGGCCAGCCCATCTACCTGCTTTAGTCCGATATTTGTGTCAAAGGCATCGGTAAGTTGGTTATTGATCCGGACTTGGGAGGTCGTCGACGTCATTGTCATTTTGGTAAGACGGACTAATTTGGCTGGGATGTCAAAACAAAGCATTATTAGGTACAGTACGTTACGATCAATACTGTCGTATGCTTGCTTGAAGTCAACGAAAATTTGGTGAACGTCTATGTTGAACTCCCAGCACTTTTCAAGTACCTGCTTGACTGTAAACAATTGGTCGATCGTCAATCTGCCTGCTCTAAAACCACCTTGATACTCCCCAATAATACTGTTGGTGTATGATCCGATTTTAGTTTCTAAGATCTTTGAAAATATTTTGTACGCCGTACAAAGTGGTGATATCCCTCTTTAATTTTCGCACTGTAGCTTGTCACCTTTTTTGTGGATAGGGAATATAATTGATTGGGTCCACTCGTTCGGCATATGTTCTTATTACCAAATGTGCTGGATGACTTTGTGAATAGCTTGATGAACACTACTGCCATCATATTTGATAATTTATTCGCTCACATTTTATTTTGCCCCCACCAACTCCGGATGAAGTTTGTTCCGCCATCAAAGCTCAAAATAATAATAAAGTGCCGGGCATCGACGAGATTCCAGTGGAATCTTCCCTCACTTTTTCGGTACTCTATCTGAAATAATTCGAAAATAATTTAGGTACAAAAATATCAATACTGATTGACTTTACATTTTTTTAAATGGTTATGAATTGCTCGTGTGGTGCCATTTGGAAATGCCGACGTATAAAACAGGAAATTGTGGATAGTCACGACAGTCGAGTAACGAAGATGACATCGAATACACTATATATGTACATACGAATAGTACGATTATTTTATTTGGTAATATTCGGCTAGTCTGACAACTTGGATTGTGTTTAATCTGTTAAATGGAATTTTAAATAAATAAATAAACTCAGAAGTGGGATCAGCGAGGCCTCTCATCTCTCATAGTCACAAGTATATTCTATACCAGAAACTTGACGTATTTTTAAATAAATGCTTTCATTTTTATGTTTTATTTTGACCGTTTGTTTTAGCTGTTTATTTGATCGGCACAATTAGGAGATGTGCCCAATCCGTATACTATGAGGCACGCGACCACCACAGATTGAACTCCATAAACAATCTTTCAATGCGCGAAAAGGCCGAATTTTCGGAGATGATGCTTACGGAGATTGGTAGATCCAAAACGCAATCTATGAATATCAAACTAAAGTCGAATAGTCCATCTCATTCGCGACCGCATTAGGTACTTCTGGCAAAACGAGAAAAGGTTGAAGAAATCGTCAAAGAACTGTTAACGAATAATATCATCCGTCTGAGTACGTTGACATATTCATCACCAATCGCATTGGCGAAGAAACAAAATGGAGAAGATCGAATCTACCTCGATTGCAGGGCACTCAATTCTCTTACTGAAAAGAAGCTCTACCCGATGCCAACAGCGCAGGAGCAACTATCACAGATTTCCCGTAAACGACTATTTTACGACATACTGCATTTCTTACCCATAACATCCACTTCGAATACAATGTGATATAATTTGGGCTCATCAATGCACCGAACGTATTCTAAGAAATGGTTCAAAATCTTATAAGAAAAATGACATCGAGGAAAAGAATTAGCTACATGTACGAGGTCATCATTGCCAGCACGACTATCACTGAGGGAATGTAAATTTTAAAGGAATTCCTACAACTTTAAAGAGAAACTGGTCTTACCCTCCGATCGTCGATATGTACATTTTTCGCAGCCGAAATTACATCCTAATTTGGTCTACTGGCGCGCGGATGATATCTGCAACTTTGGCGAAGCTGTCATGGTCCAGCAAGGAGATCGTGAGATGGTTATACGCTGAGTCTCTTGTGACTTTGTGCACCTGATATCGCGACTCAATCTGGAAAAACTACAGCTCAGGGCTAGCGCGCCAAAAAGGCGGCTGTCTGCATTGGAGGACGACGTTGACGACGACTGTCTGAACAGCAGTCGGCGAGCTAGGTTTGTGTGGTGACGCAATATGAGAACCAAGGCTCAGCACTCCCGACGGAACCACACAAGAAGATGGTTTGAATAACCGTGTGTTCTTGAAGAGGGGTCACCATTCTGCAATTTTGGTCGTTAGACTGCTCTTTTGTAATCAAACTAGAACGCAACACTGTGGTTTCGTAATTCTCTGAATCAACTCATGCAGCGGGTACGTCTAGACTGCTTCAAAGTCGAGAGAGAAATTAACTTGTTCCGTTGAGCTCTCTGTAATTACAATTCGCCACGCAGGTGTGCGCGCTGGGAATTAGAAGAACAATTATCTGAGCGTTGTGTATTTTATGATTTCAACCCCTTAACGAAGAGAAAAGACCGAAAAAAAAACGAAAAAAATTTCACATAAAAGAAAAATAATAGACAGCAATAAGGCAATGTTGTCGTTTTAGAATTCCTTCCTAAAATTATCAAACTCAAAGGGGGACATACAGGAAACGTCAGCTATTGTTATTTTATATTTGGATATGGACTGCAAAATTATTCTATATTCCATGGAAATGAAAGTAAGACAGGTGTCATTGGAGCTGATAGCAAAAACATCTAGAAATCAATATGCGATCTCACTAGAATTGGGGCATGGAGGCTTCAAGGCTATATTCAAAGAGTTATCTCTAGCCAGAGTATGTTATCGTCTTCGAAAGGCAGAAGAAAAAGACTGATATTAATCAAATTTCATGTACCAATCATAGTCAGCACATTTGAGGGCTCTTATATATTTTGCCATGAGCTAGGAGAACCGATTTAATATATCCTTCGCTAAACTCAATGTACAGATAGATACATAGTCAATGAAAGGTCATGAGAAAAATATAAATAGGGAATTTTACCAAGTTGGAACAGCTTAGTATTTTATATCGTTCGAAATGGGAAACAGTGGTGTGCTAAACCGAATTCAAAGTTGAAGAAAGAAATATATCCAAAATAATTTAATTTTGAATTGAAATTTTGAAACAAAGTCTAAACTGATTTATGGGAGAGTAGAATCGTAATGCCTTTGGCCACTAATTGAATTTAAAACAAAGCAATCACTGATCGAGAATCCAGATCGTTGATTAATTAAATTTTTAAAACTGTTCCTTTAGCCAACACAGATTTTTTCTATTTTATCGGAATAGGCAGAATGGAAATTATATAGCAGAGGAATTACTTATGGCAATCAGTCAGCTCATATATAATCAATGATTTTTAAGTGAACATTTAATTTGTGAAAGGTTCGGGAGAATACACATTAAAAACGGCCGAAGCAGTTGAAACTCATCAAAATTCTATGAGCAGTGAAGTATGACTTAATTGAAAGCTTCCTCAAATATGTTTGGAAATTTCACTATTAACCTTAATTTCCTTTATTATCACGATTGTTTTCATAGCGATAAACGTAAGAAATTTTAATATGTCTCAAATTAAAACAGAAAAAATATACTGAAGCTTTTATCAAAAGTTTCAGTATATATTGAATTTTTACTAAAAATTCTAGTTTTCCCCGGCAAAACAATTCAATTTTATGTCTATGCATCGCATCTCCGCTCATTTTATTCTAAACACAAAAGCCAAAAAAGTATTTTAACATCATTTTGTTTTTGCAACAATTTACCCATTCGGCAATTTCCATTTGCTGTGTCTAAATAGAAATAAAAATATTTTTTTATAAAATTTTTATCCTTACATGGATATCGAAAATCTTAAACATTAGGTTTAATTTTGATTTGAAGTATCGTTTTTTTTTTTAATTTAGATATATTTAATTTGGCGTGATTTATCAAATTTGTTGCTAAACAAAAATTTTAATGCAATGATTTTGATGATGCGGCGATATATAGGGATTTATTGCTTTGATTTGAAGTTAGTTAAATAATAATTCGTAAACATCTGACGATGAGTTATTTGAGTAACAAATTAAATATTGCATTTAAAGGAAATAAGTGTGAGAATGATAAAGTTGCCTCAAATATTAGAAATGTAATGATGGAATTTTAGTGTAATTCCAGAATATCATTTCTTATTGCAATTGAATGGTTTTAGTTTAAAAATATTTGTCGATTACCGAAGAATAGTTAAAATGAAGAAATAAAAAGAGTAGATTTTAAAAGATGAGTGAATGACGATGAGTGGTGCAATGATCATTAAATATGATTTATTCACTCATCAGATGTACACTGCTGAGGACGATAAACGTCAGCGTCATTCAAATTAAATATGAATTTAATACGGTCTATACTACAAATTATTGATAATAAATCGTCAAACGCTTGTAACTATAAATTTAGCAGTGTAAATCCAATTAGCAATGGAAATTTAGTAGCGTATAAACATTTCCTTAACTGACACTGAATATTGGTCATTAATATTAATTTAAGTCATTTAAAAGTGGATTAATTAATTTATGGACAGATTATTTTGCAGTGTATGATTTATCTATGTATTGCTGATGTAAAACGATTTCGACTCACCGGAAACTTGGTGACCTTTTGTTTGCAATTTTAATTTGTTTGTAGCGATAAATTAAGGAAAAATAAAAGAAAAAGGAAAAAACGCAATGTTACTTTTATTTGACATACTTATACTTAGCTGTAGTGTGCAAATAAAATTTAAAGAAAAATACTCACGATGCAAGAAGCAATCATATTTGAAGCATCGTCTGCAGAATAATGTGTGAAATGAATGTAAAGTTTGTTCTCGTGATACGCTCTCCGCTTTTTCTCCATCTATATTGGGCGTACATTCAGGTGGACGATCTGGATGTGATCGTTCAGTCAATTCTATGTATCTGAAAATGATATTATTTTGATTCAAATTAAGTCAACAAATATTGAATTACATCAATATTTTATCAACTCCGGCCGTTAATATTCAACAGAGTGTATTCTTATATTTATTTTAAAATTAATTCGCTCTTGCACCGTACAGAGTTGTCGGGATAAAATCTCATTTGTGATTCTTCTGACAATGTGCCTAAAAAATTGTTATCAAATATGGTGACCTCGTCACGTTTTAGTGTACCATTATTATTATTTCGAAGCACAGATGCGACTGTAACCCGCTGTAGGCTCGATTAATATTAGTGATAGTTATAAATCTATTTTTATGATAGTAAAAATAAACTGAAATCCAGAATAATTTTTCTAGATCGTAAAAAAAAAACATTTTAAAAGATAATATTTCATTTTCATATACGAGGTGTGCGAATTAAGTAATAAGACTGATTCCATGAAAACCGTATATTTAAAAATTATTTTACAACTCTGCCATCCCCTTCAAAGTAGTCCCCTTGGGCAGCTATACAACGATTCCAGCGCGTTTTCCAAGCTTCGTATCATTTCTGGAACGCTTCGACTGGGATGTCCGTGAGTACCATCGTCACGGCCGCCTGGATGTCCGTAATAGGCTCAAAATGGGTTTCTTTGTCCACCGATTTTGTTCTCGGGAACAAAAAAAGTCACAGGGTGACATATCGGGCGAATAAGGTGGCTGTTGCAACACGGCGATCCCTTTAGAGGCCAAATACTGGGACAAGCTGAGGGCGGTGTGGTGTGGCTCTTTGGAACTCTCTTCGCGCACACCTTTTTCATCCCAAAATCGTCGTTTAAAATTTGTCTGACTGTTTCACGGTTCATACCCAGCTCGGAGGCAAACATTCGAACTGTTAACCGCCGATCTTCACGGATTAGGGCATGCACACGCTGCGCGTACGCGTCAGTCCGCACCTCGACTGGTCTCCCGCTCGGCGCCTCGGCTTCCACGCATTGAATAACATGCAGATCTTTCCTGATGGATATGAGTATCCGCTTTACCGCCAAGTGAGGTGGCACCACAAACGCAATTTTAACAAATACTTGAAACGCAGGAAATCCACACGATGATTCCGCGCTACACTACCAATTGCTCAATTATTTGCATATGTGAAAGGACTTAACCTTCACACAAAACCATTCTAGCTCCCAATACAAATGGTCGCATGAATAATCCCGAAAATTCAAATATTTCAGGCGTTGAAGACATAATCAATTAGACAGAAACGCTGTCGATTCAATTGGTAAGTATACTGCAGCAAAGATGCCAAAGTATTCAAGTATTGGGAATCAAGCAAACAGTAAATCGGGGATACTTATCACAACAAAATCTTCCAAATGCATCTCCGAATCTCGCATCAACGCCTACAGCTAACTTAACTGATACCCCGCTTTTGATGATAGCCTAAAAGCTTCAATTAAAGCTACAAAATACTGTGCTGCAAAATTTACAAAAACAGCAACAACTAACAAATAACAACCCCAAAGTCCATTACATTTACTTACCGGAACAATGCCTGTGTATTGTCTGAATTTAGCTGCAGTAACGGCAGCCACGTCGACGATGAACGACTGATAGCAATAGACAATGAAAGTAGGAGCACCCGCAAGGAATTATGTCGGATCGTGAACAGCTAAGACAAGAAAATATTCAGCACATGCAGTAGCAGAATGATGCAGGCAAAAGGGGAGCTAGTGCCACGTAACTATACATAACTCAAACAGTCGGTTGCTGGACCTTATTGTATCGAACTCCCTAATTCTAAGATGTCGAATTATATTCGTCCATATGTTTCAATTGATCCTCAATATCCTCCTCTTTCTATCATGTTTGAGGTACCACGCCTGGTCAACAGGAAAATCCCTAATGCAGCCAGGAAACTAATTTCGGTGGAATTTCGTCTAAGATCGCTACTATTAATTGACCTCAATGTTTTGAAAGCCTGACTTGCGAACAAGCGCTAGAAAAGTTTTATCATTTTCATTTTCTTACCATTAGTGAGTTTACACCTATTCGTTCTTCTACCAAGAAAAACGATACTCCTTGGATTACAAATTATTTAAAAATTAAAAATAGAGCCCGCAAAAGTTGGAAAAAACCTCAAACCGACAATGCTTGAAATGATTTTCGTAGGGTTCGATGTATGGCCAAAATAGAGAAAATCTCTGCCAAAAAAGCCTATTTCACTAGTGTTGAAATTTCTCTGGACTCTAATCAGCCCAAACCCTTTTGGGCCTATGTAAAGTATCTGAAATTCTCTGCTTCTATTCCGCAGACTATCACTGACTACGATCACTGAATTGTTCGCCTCGTACTTCTCTTCTCTTTCTATTCGTCATCCATAGTGCATTCTCCCATGGTACTTCCAACTTTTCAGACACATCAATTGAATCTATCGCTATTACTTCTGCCTTAGTACCATCGTCTGTCAACTCCATCAATTCTGCTATTGGCCCGGCTGTGACGGAATTTCGAACCTGTTTTTAAAATACTTTGTAGCCCCCTTAAGTGAACCTGTTTCCATAATTTTCAATCTCATTATTTTAAGAGGAATTTTACGACTTTGTTGGAAGAGGATCAATGTTGTGCCAATTTTTGAAAAGGGTGACCTAGCGCTTGTCACCAATTTCGTCCCATTTTCAAGCTTTCAATTAATCAAAAATACTTGAAATTTTTTTCAGCAGTATATTATTAAATTTCCCCTAGACAGCATAGGGTTTATTCGTCAGTGCTCTACAACCTCCAATCTCCTTGAGATAACTAACACCATTGCCTCTGTTTTTGATAATGGGCATCAAGTCGATGTTATTTATACCGATTTTTCTAAGGCCTTTGATTCAGTGAATCACCTTACCCTAGTTCACAAGCTGCGTAAGTTCGGCATCGCTGGTAATACTCTGACGTGGTTATCTTCCCATCTGTCATCTAGAATCTGCCGGGTTGTATCTCGGGGAGTTACTTCTTCCACGTTTTATCCCACTTCTGGTGTACCTTAAGGATCAATCTTGGGTCCGCTTCTGGTCCACCTTTTTATCAATGATCTGTCCTATTTTGACGCTTCATACATGCTCTATACAGATGATCTTAAAGTTTATAGTCATACATACATTGGATGGTTGTATTAAGCTCCAAAGTGATCTTAAATCCCCCGAATCTTGATGTTGTAATAACCACCGATCCCGTAGAGATGTGTCACCCGTATACAAATTTCTCAACCAGCTGATAAGGTTGGATGACAGATCTCTGCGACTCAACCGGGACTTGTGTTCGGGTACGAGTTGTCCAATTTGTAATGAAGTGTAAAGTCTATTTTGTGCAAAGATTGGTGAAAGGCACCTATTGCCGTTCGTACTTTCGATTCATGTCGTTATTATTCCAGCAATTAGCCGAGTAAAATAGTAAATTTTTCGTAGTACGCTGATTCTGGGTATGTGTAATACAGGGTCTGCATAATAAGTAACCGGACTGACCTCAGGAAATTTTTTATTGGCAAAATATGTACAATTTTTCTTTAGAAATCTTCAAAGTAGTCCCCATTGGAGTCGATAACACGCCGATACCGGATTTTCCAATCCCCGAACGCTCCCTGGAAGTCGGCAACCTCGATGCTGTCTAGGGGATTTCCGAAGCGACAGCAACACGACGCTCCTTTTTCTCATCAGTCAGGTGTTTGGGTACCAGCTTCGCGCAGATCTTCCTCATGCCCAGATCGTTCTTAATAATGTTGTGAACTGTCATCTTATCAATTCCAACCTCATCTGCGATAGCCCGAATGCTCAGACGACGATCACTGTTCAACACATCATGCACTTTTTGCACATTTGCGTCCGTGTGACTCGTTGATGGAGTACCGACGTGCTGTTTGTCATGGACGTCATCGACGTCATCGCGGCCCTCCCGGAAATTTCTGTGCCACTGAAACACTTGAGTTCTGGACAGAGCATCCTCACCGTAAGCCTCTTGAATCATTTGAAGAGTTTCGGTGGCCGTTTTCTTGAGTTTGACACAAAATTTGATGCTAACACGTTGCTCGATCGTACGCTCCATTTTCACTCCGACGACGTAACTGAACACGCACTTGGCTCTCGCTCGATGCTATCTCTCCAAGCGCTTGGAGGCAACTGCTGCAGCCCGGTTCCCTTTACCTAGACCCCCACCACCACTACAGCACCAGATACCAGTTAGCAGACGCTTTGACGGCGTGGGGCAGGCTCAGTCAGGTTACTTATTATACATACCCTGTATATGCTATCCCCGGATACAAAGAATTTGTGTTCCCCTTTGCAAGTAAGTTTTTGTGTTGCTAGCAAATATAATTAACAGTTAATTCTCATATCTTCGAAGATCTGGTTAGTGTGAATTTGTGCCCCGAAGCACAGTAATTAAGTGTGGAAAATAGTGGGCATCATGAGGCTTCTTTCCTCGGCGAGGTAAGAGGTGATCAATACAACTTACGCAGGGTTCTAGAGATTTTGCAACGTGACATGAGATTGTAAGTAATTTATATTCAGCGCTATAATTCAAGGCAACTATTTGTGGTCTGGTTTGAAGGGATTTAAGTCTTCTAAATTTTGTGTTACTTTTTGGCTTCAAATTTGCAAACGAAACGAAAGTCTTGAACACAATCCGTTTGATAATAGTCCGTCCGTTGATAATAGCTGTATTTGTAATTTGCAAGTGTCTTCGAATCCGGCTGTGGCGGCTCAAATGTTTTCGGGTCAAATTCATCTCAACCAAATGAGATTGAATATTGGCAATTTGAATGAGTATACCGACCTCATACATTATAATACACTTCCCATTTATTGCCCGAACCCAGGGTACAGTTTGAACGTAGGTGAGAATATTCGTGGCCAGGCTAATCCAGACAGGTCACCGAGCACAGCCTCTTATACGGTATATGCAGCCAAAACGGTGTCAAAGAGCATCAAAAGGTTTAAAAATAACAGGAAGAAGATCTTTCCTACAAAATGATCATCACAGATATCCATCGACTATTCAAAAATAGCATAGCGTTAATATTTCATTTTAATGTATTTAGTCGTGAACGTATTGTTCACTCAATATTTAATGATTTTAACCACAATTTAGCTAACAAATACGTCAACTTTGATTATGGGCGATATTTTGTGAAGGAAGACTTGAACGTTACGAGATGCTTTAAGAGCTAAAAATATAACCATAAGACGTCGGAATGCGCAGGAGAACAAATCTGTGTGAAATGTGGCGGAAAGCATGAGCTCAAGAAATGCAAAAGCACACGAGAACTGTTAGAATTGTATGGATAATAATAAGAATGCTGATCACTCACACAGACCAGACTTGCAGGAGTGCCCAGAGTATCAAAGAAGGATTGTAATTGCTAGGAGGAGTACTGACTATAATTTTGATGATGACTGTTAATCACACAACTCAATCAAGCGACAAATTAACTATCTTTTATGCCAATATAACAAGCCTACGACACAAGTTGTTATATTCAAATTTATCTGCAGCAAAATCCTGAAAAGGATCTGATTATACTAAACGAAGTATGGATTTACCCTGAAGAAGGCCCGGAAGAGGTGGAGGTACAGCAATTTATATAAAAACTAAAATTAATTTCATGACAAAAAGAGTAACATCTGACATACGAGGTGTGTTCAAAAAGTATCGCGAATTTTGAATTTTCGCGGGTTACGTATATTCGAATTTCGACTTTTTTGTGGCGTTATGTTGGTACTCATGTCTGTCACTTATGCCGTTAAGCTCGGCCATTTTAAATGTTCACTTGATTTGTGATAGCTGCTTTACTTGCACGTGTTTTCAATCGTCTTCGATTTTTACTTATTCAAAAAAATGGATCAAAGAACGTGTATCAAATTTTGTGTGAAAAACGAAATTAAGTGCGCGGATGCATTCCGAACGTTGACTGTGGCATACGGAGAAGCTACCTTGGACCGAAGCAACGTTTATTGGTGGTAGAAAATGTTTTTAGAAGGCCGAGAAGATGTGAACGACGAAGAGCGTGCCGGACGCCCGAGCACTTCAACAACAGACGAAAAAATTAATGAAGTGGAGAAAATGGTATTGGCCAATCGTCGAATCACCGTTAGAGAAGTTGCTGAGGACCTAAACATATCGATTGGCTCGTGCCATTCGATTTTTATCAACGATTTGGGCATGAGACGGGTCGCCGCGAAATTCGTACCAAAATTGCTCAATTGCGACCAAAAACAGCAACGCATGAACATTGCTAATGAGATGTTAAACTCTGTCCGCGACGAACCAAATTTGCTCCAGAGGGTCATAACTGGTGACGAATCGTGGGTTTATGGTTATGACTTGGAAAAAGCTCAATCATCTCAATGGAAGCTGCCGCATGAACCAAGACCGAAAAAAGCGCGCCAAGTTCGGTCGAATGTGAAAGTTTTGCTGACAGTTTTCTTCGATTGCAGGGGCGTGGTGCATCGTGAGTTCTTGCCACAGGGAAGAACGGTCAATAAGGAATATTACCTGCAAGTTATGCGCAATTTGCGCGAAGCAATCCGCCACAAACGCCCGGATTTTTGGGAGAACAAAAATTGGCTTTTGCACCACGATAACGCCCCTGCTCACACATCGTTGCTTGTGCGCGACTTTTTGGCCAAAAACAACACACTAATGATGCCGCAGCCACCGTATTCCCCAGATCTGGCCCCCTGTGACTTTTTCTTGTTTCCTAAACTGAAGAGGCCCATGAAAGGACGACGTTACGCTACGCTTGACGAGATAAAGACGGCATCGAAGGAGGAGCTGAACAAGATTAAAAAAAATGATTTTTTGAAGTGCTTCGAAGATTGGAAAAACCGTTGGCACAAGTGTTTAATATCTCATGGGGATTACTTTGAAGGGGACAAAATAGATATTCATGAATAAATAAATAATTTTTGAAAAAAAACAAAATTCGCGATATTTTTTGAACACACCTCGTATATAACATAATAATTGAAATAACCTGCGCAGATAAAACAATAAAAATCAGAACTTACTATAATCCCAATCGTCTCAATGCACATGAGTTCTGCACAGTAATAAATAAAATATACTCTACTGAAAAAAATCTAATCACAGTTGCTGACACAAACATAGACGTGATTTCAGAATTTCCGTAATCAAGGATACGGTATTAATCTATACCTATGCAAACTGCTCGAGGGACCTATACGAAAAAAGCCATTTCATAATAATAACAACGCAATAAATGCGGAACAATTTGATATGCAACTTACTAATATTATTATTACTAATCCGAAATAACCCCTGCCACTATCACCGCTACCATTATCGATAAAAAGTTTTTCCAAAGAAAAAATAAAAAACTAACAAACAAAAATCGATAGTGGCAACACCATTGCGACACAATTTAGCGAATCCATTGCTAGATTGTTGCAACAAAAATCTGCCGTTACCGCCATGAAGAGGCGGCAAGCGGAATTTGTACGAAGCGGGACTCGAATTTTGAACAGCGAGCGGAATGGTCTTCGCGTTTTATTAACTGGGCTACAATTAATTGTGTACCGGCCCATGTGCTCATTTTCATTAAAACATCGCAATTAAAATTAATTCAAACGCTCAGTACTGAACTGTATGAAAACTGACATTTCGTTCACAAATTGCGTCCTCGTAAACCGGCGTTTTAAATTTTGCGTTAAATCATGTAATTTCTGTGCGTATTTATTCTAATTTCTGCGATATTAGCAATATTAATCAGTTAGTACTTTGCGCCAAGAACCGAAGCGTTTCATAATGTGTAAATACTTTGGAAATTCTGTAAGAGTGGTGAATCGTGTCACGGAAAAATGTTTGCCTCGAGATCGGCGATGTGTTTCTAATGTGTGGACGAGTTTGACAATGAATTTTAAAAGAATTTCATGGCAATAAGATAACAATATGTCTTCTTCTATATTTCTAAGCTCACCATCTTCTGGAGGTTTGAATGACAGTGTCTCTCAATCTTTTTCGTGTTCACCAACGAACCCAAAAAAAGCCATCACTCGCTGTGCTACAATATCCTCAACCTTACCATGCATAATATCAAGTCAACAAGCACAAAAAGTCACACAACAGCTTTCAAAACCAATTCATTATCCGGAAATATCGCAAACTACAAATGATGGTGAATTTTTATCGTTTAGTCAATCAGCCATATGTCCGACGAAATGTGAACACATTTTTCCATGGCCATGCCGTGACGCGACAATGGCTTCATCGATGCTAAGGAAAAAAACAAAAGCAAAATACTGTTTAACAAGCAAAACGTGGCAGTGATAGTAGTTTTAAATGTCCTTTATGTTGCTTAAATTATCGTTCACAAACATGTTTAAATGATCATATATGTAAAGCTCATTTTATTTGAATTGAGAATAGTCTGCGAGTTGCGGATGCATCTAATACCATTCAATTTGATTTTACATCATCATTCTGGATCCCAAGTATTTAGGTTTAATTTCTTATTACATTTAAAGCATCGAGGTATCATTACAAATAAAGGCCCTTACCCGCGAGGGGACACCGCTTCCACCTGGATGCCCCACTATTATCTAGGGGTCGTAGCTACCACCAATGGTAACAACGAAATCCTCTCGAGTCCCGCGCAAGTTAATCAGGCTCGGTCAGTCGCTTTTTAATAGTCCATCCCTTCGTTAGGTTACTTCGGCCTCGACACCGTTAAACCGAGTCGTTTTATCTTCTAATTCGTGAATGCAAAATTTTTTCGTAGTGAGCCCTTGTACTGGGGAATAGAACCCGCCCCACGACTCCGCAATGCTAGCCTGCCAGCGAATTCACGCGTCCTCAGACAAGGCCAATTCTGGCGAGCACTAATATATTTTTCCCGAGGCAGCAGACATTCGCTGCAATCCTGGATCCTGGATCACATAGCAACAAATGAAAAAAAATTACTGAAAACATTAAATTCACACTTGAAGACTGTCCGGAGTTAGATCATCGTATGCAAAAAATTGTCGTCCCTGGTCAAAGTCCCAGAAAACAAAAAACTATTCACAAAATTTTCAGATATTTAGACAAGGATATTTTCAAATCAAAATTTCAACAGTTGCTAACAAACCGAAAACCTGAAAACCTAATGGAGCTCAAAAATATGATTACAGAGTCCAAGCATGACTCTACAATTGAGAAAAAGATCAGATGTCAACATACTTAGATAACTAAGAAAGTTATCGAGGCTAGTCTTAACAAAAGGAAAGCTTATAAAAAATACAAGAAGAACGTTCTAGATCACGCACTTAATTATTTGTACAACCAAGCCTTAAAAGAATCAAAACGTCTCATCAAAGAAGCTCATTCATATTACTCCGGAAGATTGGAAACAGCGGCGGACAACTCGCACGATATATGGAAAATAATAAATGAAGTAAAAGATAATGCGTCACCCTGGATCATGTCATCAAATGCTGAATTTTTTGGTATGGACTCTAACAATACAGCACGCCCATGTGGATAAGCAAACTCGCTAAACCACTTTTTTTCAACAATTAGTGAAAAAATTACCAAAGAGCTTGGTGACAAGTCAACTAGCTATTTGAATATCACAAATAGCCCACCTAAGTCTATCTTTTATATTCATCAAACTAATAAAAGGGAATCCAAGATTTGAAAAAAATGCAGCACCAGATATTGAAAATATCACCACACATGAAATTATTTTAGTCAAAGAGGAGAAAGCTGAACTACTGGGAAATTTTATAAACGAGCATATTAGAAATAAAACATTTCCGGACGAAGAGAAACTGGCAAAAAAAAATTCCAATATTCAAAGGAGATCATCTGGAGCCGAATAATTACCGCCCGGTTGCACTTTTAATAGCCTTTAGTAAAATATTCGAAAAACTTTCTTTCTCAATGGACAATTGTCTAGTAAATCCGAAGCAGTTTGGCTTTCAAAAGAACAAGAGCACTTTCGATACGTTACTTTCTGTCTAAATTTATATCAATGAAAGTCTTGATAAAGGAGGTTATGTTATTGCAATTTTTGTGGACCTGAAGAAGGCCTTTGATACGATTGATCATGACCTGTTACTTCAAAAACTTGAATAGTATAGTATTCAAGGCAAACTGAAAAAATTTTTTAAAACTTATTTGGAAGGAAGGTTCCGAATAACATCAGCTAATAATGTCTTGAGCAATCTACCACCAATGAAATCGGGTTCTTCAAGAATCCACACTTGGACCAACCTTGTTTTTGCTATACACCAATAGTTTGAATATATGTGAACTGAAAGCACGCTACACATTATATGCTGATGATACTGTACTTCTTTATTCAGGACATGATAAAGTTGCCATGGAGAATATCGTCAACGAGGATCTAGATAAATATCGTTAGTGGCTTATTGAAAACAAGCTAGCATTGAATGCTACAAAGACAAAATACATTTTTTTAAACAGAAGAATAAGCAAGACATAGAAGTAGATCTAAAAATTAGCAGCGAAAAATTGCTGGGTGCTAGAAATTAAATATCTCGGTGTTACCATAGATCATCGTTTGACATGGTTGCCACACATAAATAATGAGAAGATATGGAGATTTTCCAATACATATAAAGAAACTTGTATTAAACGCTTTTGAACTCTCAATGCTACATTATGCGGTGGTCATTTGAAGTCACGTATTATTTTTTTTTATCTCTGAGAAGTGTTCTCGAATCGAACTAGACTAGCAAGAAAGGAGTACTTCACAGCATTTTGTGCGCCCCCTTATACCGATGTTTTAACATTGCCTGGGAGGCACACGTAGGAATTGACGACGGTTGAAGTGCAGATCGCACGAGCGTTGTGCGACGATGCAAGTGTGATAGAGTGGTAGGGAATGGAGGTATTTAAAAAATCGGGCTTTGTTTGGGAATTATATTGGTTCTGGGCCCTCGTGTGAAAAGTCTTTAGTTTTCCACATATGGACCTGCATTTGCCCCTGCAATATGCCGACATCTGGACGTAATTCAAGAAGACATCCTTTTTGATTTTGTAGTAATCGAACAGTCGCCTAAGCAAACTGCTCGAAAACCTTCATAACACTTATCCGAAGTTTTAATTGCAGATTTGAAAAAAATTATTTATATCCATTCATAGTTATAAATCATAAAATATTTTTTTATTTTTTATTAAATGTTAATTTTATATCATTTTTCCTATATATTAAATTTAAACTTTTTCTTCTAATTATATTCTTTATATTTATCTTTTTATTACTATTTAGAATTTTTTTCATTTTTTTTTTACTTGTTAATTTTTAAATTCAAATCGGCAAATAAAAATTTCGGACACGAGAACACTGAAGTTATACAGCCATCCACGGATTGTATTGCGGATGCAATCTAACGTGGCTGAGCTAGAAGCTTGGAAATTTACTGTTGCGACACCGAGAAGTGGACGACGAACAGAAAAGACGAGGAGTCTGCTTCGAATCGCGACAGCGATCACGGAGGTCTCATGGAAAAGGTCGAGCGGGATAGGCGTCGCGTTAGCGGAGACGATATCGAATCAAGTGACATTAATCAATCGAATTTCCTGCTATTTGCATCTGAATTCAGTTGTAAAAAAACGCCGCGTTCCCTAACATTTTCAACTAAGTGCAATTTTGCAAACAGTGAGAAATTCGCATTTTAAACGTCGAGCGGGACGGACTGGTTAGCAGTGCACGAACGCGAGAGATTCGTGCGATTGCAGAGGTGTGCAGTAAGGTTGAAAGTGAACACGGGGTATTTCAAAATAAGATCGCATTACTTGAAACGATAACCTGAAGGGTTTAAAGTGAGAAAAATATAAAAAAAAGAAAGTTTTAGAGAACTATGAAAGTTCAAATCCCGCATAAAAATTCACTAATAACGTTGAAAATTACCGAGTATATTACGCCTGCCACTGGAATTACATCTTGAGTTGTGAATGTTGCAAAAAGTGTTTAGGATAAATCAAAATACAATGATATGAGAGTGAATGCGGCGCGCTTATGGAAAATGTTTGTTGTTATGTAAAGATAAGAATCTGGTGATGATCTCATTTCGGCTGCGTAAGTAAAAGAGTTATAGGCAAATTAGGAAGGAAAAGTCAATATAAACACAAGTTTAATTGGAAAAGTCAATATAAACACAATTTTAATAGTGCTAAAAAGTTTTAGACATATTTAGTGGGGCAATTTGGGGGTATTAAGGATAAAGCGGAAAGTGTATTCGACTGGGAATAAATAGAATAGTGCCAAAACGAGGGAAGGTGTTAGTATTCAACTTAGCCAAGAATCATACACTTCATGGAAGAAATACCGAATTGTGTGCAAAACGAATGAAGACAATTATCATCGTCCCGTTGCATCAGCAAATTTTTTTCCGAACAGCCACGCCGAACTTATTTATTTGCAGATATTTTTACATCACTAGATAATTGTAAAATAGGAAGCGACGCGCGCTTTGTTAAATCGAAGAAGAAACGTTAAATGGTTAATGTAATTACCGTTTCATTAAGTTACAGGCCTCACCCGCCCTAAATACGAGCGCTCGTCGTAGGAGGATGGGTGGGTTTAATTATTCTTTTTACTTTATATTTTTATCATACAAATTATTTCTTTTGATAATTTAAATTTAAAGTCTATTATTAATGATATATAAACATTTTTTTCCTATCCTTTTAATAAATATTAAATACTCGCACATTCTTGCATCGTGTTCATAATGACAAATCCTTCATCAATTTCTTTTCTTCCCGCGAATAAAGGCGAAACGCATTTACAGTAATTCTTTGGATAAAAATAATGAATAGATGAATTATTGCTAAAATAATCAATTTCGGTCACTATACTGAGCCAGCCGTCGGGCGACCTCCTCCCTTTTGATGCGTTATAGAGGCGTTTGCCCGGGTAGAGTGGCCTTCCACTCGCGGGCCCTTTTATGGGTTAGTGTTATGTGATTCCATCACATAATACTATAACATAAATTGGGCACGTTTATGTTTCTCATTTAATGGAAAAATTCATACAAATTAGGTTTGTACGAGTTTTTCACTCAAATGGGAAATATATGGCCACGTATACATTTGGCTCTCGATCCGGTTGGCAGGGAAGCAAGGAGGCACTGCTTCCACCTGGATGCTCCACTCTTATTTGGGGGCCATAAGTATCGCCGTTAACGACAAAGTCCGCTCATGTCCGTCTGTTTTCTCCCGACCCAGTTTGTTGCTGGCAATAAGCAATTGCTACCCTTAATAGGTTACCTCGGCTTCGACACTAGTCAATCGGCATTCGTTCCTTTTTCAATTCGTGGATGCGAAATTTTTTGTAGTGGGTCCTTGTGCTGGGGAAAACAACCCGCCCCACGACACCGCAATGCAATCTCTGCGGATTTCGCTATCATCTTTCGCCGAGGCAGCAGACAATCGCTGCAGTCCTGAACGGACACTTTACCAACCACTTCTCACTACAATTTGTATGAGGAAAGTGCTTAGTTTTATCCTTCAGTATCTCGAAAACTAAAGGCTTTTCCGTATAAAAAACTCGAATAACACGTTTTTTTTCATAAAGCTCGCTCAAATGGCTTCAAGATATTATGAAACGACGGAAATTAAACCTGTGCCTTAATGAAAGCTGGGCGGACGATTTCCGAATTGAAAATTCTTATTAGTTAGTCTTTCGTTTTATCCGTGCCAAAGTTGTGATTCCCATACAATTAGGACATTCGTAATGACGTGGCTGGTTCATCCATCTGGAATTGAAATTGCTTGTTGTTCTTTTTCTGAACCGAAATGTTTTTTATCTGAATGGAACACAATAGAATGTCATATAAAATTTTATATGAATTACTTGTAAGTAAATTCAAGTTGGCAAATTTTCTGTTTCCAGACGGTTGTGGAGTTACGAAACTTTTTTCAGTGGCTATAATTTATTCTTACTTTGCATTCGGTTATACAGTAAAGAAGCGGTACTGGCACTTTAACTATGTTATTCTTAATAATAAACGAAATTCTGTATAATATTATCGGGAACTTACTTGTCTCTTAATTCATCTGGTGTTCCTTTATCTGGAAAATTACTGCTGATTGCGTGGAAAATTATTGGAGGCGGAAATATCGGTTTCCTAAAGTTCTCTATATTGCTCGAAGGTCCAGCTTCAGCATCATCACTCTTCCCACCTTTTGAATCTTTTTTAGTAGTTTCATCCTTTTCGCTCCTGGACCGTGGCTCACGATCAACTCCTTCATTATCCTTCACATGATACTGCATCAATGCTCGCACCAAGTCAACAAATATTGGGTCATCCATAAATGATGGATCCTTGTCACCATGAACTTTCCCATCATAATTCTTTATCAGTTCCTCAATAAATGTTCCATCTTGATCAAGAACTTCGTCACCCATGTAAGGAATGTTGTGCAACACAGTCTCGTCTTCGACCATGAAATTTTGCTGTGTCGGTGCCCATGTGTACATTGTAGGGATCGGAGTAACAGCATGAATTACACGAATCGGCAATTTTTGAGGTTCGCCTACAAGAGATTTTTTGTTTACTTCTTCAACCGGTATATTGGCACATCTTTCGAAAAAAACAAAATCTCACCTGCCGGTGTGTCTACTGCGCATTTCCCTTCAAGAGTCACAACCTCGGCTTTTTTCATACAATTAACGTGTGGCGGATCTATGTTTTGTGGATTCCATACAGCATTGGTATTACACCAAACGTCACTTTCTTCCTCAAGAGTCTTTTGCATACTGTTTCTGTGGTGATATATAAAGCATTAAAACATGTTTGATACGAAAAAAACACTCTAGTGATGACTCGCTGACCGGTTACGATTCCATGCTATTTTCACTTCATCTGCCCGTTTGGCACGTTTTTGTTGGCGTATTTTCATGTATTCTGCTTTTACTCGACGCTTCCATTCCGCAGACACTTTAATTTTGGACATGTTTTCAGCAAATATTCACTTTCCCGGATGATAAAAAAGATTAACACACCAACATCACAAAACGACTAGAAGACAGCTGTCACTTGATTACCAGGCGAAATATTATGCGCGCCAATTGAAGACCGGCGAAAAGAAGCGAAATGAATATGGTGGGCATATTTTTAAAAGAGGATTAAAACAGGAAGAAAATTTTATTGGTTTTATTGTTTCTCTGTAGTTATTATTATACCTATTTGGGGTAGGTAGGTATTGTCGAATTATTTTATTCAGACAAATTCTTGTTCATACAAAAATATTATTTATTCTATTAGTAGGTTAAAATTAGAAAATAATAAAAACAGAAGTTTTTTTGGATGTGAATTTACCTGATAAAGTTATGCGATGGAAAATATCGCAAAATTAACTGAGCTGTGGTTAAAGATTTAACTTGTTCTTGCTCATAGTTAGGAAGCTTGCGCCCGAATTTTGGTGCTAAATTCCATACAATCTTTATGGCTCTTTCGAAAGATCTAGCCATAATATTTTTATATCTGCGGTCAGACTCAGTACCCCTGAGCTATTAACAATTTAAATGAAAAAATTTTACCCCCATCGTTGCTCGTTTCCGCACAACTTTTTTAAGAAATATGATAAGGTGGCATTATAGCCTAAAGTATACTCACATAGTATCCACAGTCAACATAGGTTCCGGAAAAACGGAACAGCGTGCAACACATTGTAATTGGAAATTGTGGGTACTATGTGAATATATTATGTGAATTAATTATGTGAAAGTCAATATGTAGTTCAAGAATAGATACACATAGAAGGAAACATTTGAAAAAATTCATTAAACCTGTTGTAAATATCAAAATATAGATACTACTAGTGCCACCTTGTAACAAACTTCTGACTATGTATTCTATGCTTCTTCTCTGTATTCTATGCTTAAATAAATTAGTACGTTGTTCATCGTCTCCGCCGACACACGTTGTTTTATTATAGGTTATGGGCCCAGACCCATATTGCGAGCTAGTTATTGCGTTTATTGTTAGAATTATCTGTGTGATGAACAATAAACTGTGTGTTTTACCATAGGACTTGTGCGTAGAATAAACAGTGAGCAAAAACCGGCTATTTGCTATAAAGTGAAGAACTTGTGTGTCTGTCATGGCATCCAGCTCGAACTATCTTGTTAGCGTACCTAAATTACAAGGGCGCGAGAATTATAGTGAATGGTGTTTCGCCGCAGAGAATTTCCAGGTGTTAGAAGGAATGGTTGGGTGTATAAAACCTGAGCCCGATCATCCGCCAGCAGCTGCAGATGATGCGAAAATAAAAGCCAAGCTGATTTTAACAATCGACCCGAATCTTTACGTTCACATAAAAAACGTCAGAACATCGGAAGAATTGTGGAATAAATTGAAGATGTTATTCGATGACTCGGGATTTACTAGAAAAATTAGTCTTCTGAGGAATTTAATATCCATTCGATTGGAAAATTGCACTTCGATGACGTCGTATGTAACACAAATTGTTGAAGCTGGTCAGAAATTACAAGGTACGGGATTTAACATAACTGACGAGTGGATTGGATCTATCATGTTGGCTGGTCTATCTGAAAAATATATGCCCATGATAATGGCCATCGAACATTCAGGCATGATCATTAGAACCGACGCCATTAAAGGAAAGTTGATGGACATGGAGCCGGGAGACAATGATGTCAATAATGCATTTGCATGTTTTCGCAAGAATCAACGTTCAAATCCAAAGAGTGTAAAATCTACACAGTCTATGGCCAATAGAGATGGCGGGAATATACAAAAGTCAACATCTGTCAAAGGAACACAAAACGTCAAATGTTATAATTGCAACCAACGTGGCCACTATCGTAATCAATGCAATAATAAGGAAAAGACTTCCAAGTATTCAGTAAATAAAACGTCAAAAACAAGTAATGCGTTTAGCGCTGTGTTTTTCAACAGAATATTTGACAAGAATGATTGGTATGTCGACTCAGGTGCCAGTTCGCATTTGACATGTAATAAAGATCGGATGATCGACGTGCGTTATTCTGGATTTACCAAGGAAATTATAGTTGTTAATCAGAATAAAATCCCAGTGCTGTGTTGTGGAAACGTAAACATAACAACATCAACTGAAGAATGTGATTTTAACATAACTGTTGAAAACGTGTTATGTGTTCCCATGTTATCTACGAACTTACTGTCAGTGAGCCAGTTGATAAGGCAAGGCAATAAGGTGCACTTCACAAACAAAGGATGCGAAATACTTAATAAACAGGACACTCTAGTAGCTACTGCTACACTTGTGAATGGAGTTTATAAGCTGAACACTTCTACTTGTTTGGTGGCAGCAGCAGTGGCAGAGTCTCCAGAAGTTTGGCATCGTAGATTGGGACATGTCAACAGTTATAACTTGAACAAAATGCAGGATGCTGTGGAGGGAGTCATATTTGCTGAGAAGCCGAACATCAACAAGTCTAACTGTATAGTGTGCTGCGAGGGTAAGCAGAGTAGGTTGCCTTTTGCTCATGAAGGAAACAGGAGTATGAGCTATTGGAAGTGGTGCACTGCGATATCTGTGGCCCGATGGAGAATTTATCGCTAGGAGGATCGAGATATTTCCTAATTTTTGTTGATGATCACAGCCGCATGACATATGTTTATTTTTTAAAAGGTAAGAATGAGGCCTTACATTGTTTTAAAGAATATAAAGCAAAAGTTGAGAATTTAACATCAAAGAGAATTAAAATTCTGAGAAGTGATAATGGCAGAGAGTTCTGTAACAGAGAATTTGATAGTTATTTGAAGAAAATGGGTATAATTCATCAAAAATCAAATCCCTACACTCCTGAACAGAACGGGTTTTGTGAGCGGATGAATAGAACGCTAATAGAAAAAGCCAGATGGCTTTTATTTGATGCTAAACTTGGTAAGGAATTCTGGGCAGAAGCCATCAACACGGCAGTTTATTTACAAAACAGAATTGTAAAAACTGGGTTAAACCACCGTACACCATACGAGTTGTGGACAGAGGCCAAGCCTAACCTCAGCCATATAAGGATTTTTGGTGGTACTGTCATGAAGCACATACCCAAGGAGAAAAGACATAAGTGGGACAAGAAGTCTGAATAATGTATACTGGTAGGCTACCCTGAGGATGTTAAAGGATATAGGCTGTATATTCCTTCAACAAGAGCTATTACAACGAGTCGAGATGTCATCATCATTAAAGAAAAATTGCCTCCACCAGAAAATATGATAGAAATAGAAGCTATAAATAACAAACCAACAGTGAACAAGCCACATCAGTCTTCAGTGGGAGAGCTCTCAGATCACAATAGTAAGGATTCATTCGTATCCATGGAAAGTGATAATGACAATGATGAAACCTATATACCAGATGAGGAGTCCACGACATCCGAGGAAGAGTTGCAATCAGACACTACAACAAGGACCTTACCAAAACGGCAGCGACAACAACCAGACAGGTATGGATTTATATGCACAGAAGAGTGTAATAAATATTTCAGCGATAAACTGACATTAGAAGAAGCAGGTTATTATTTGCATTATCAGTATAGATGAATCTAGATGTGACTCATCTTGATGTGAAGACAGCTTTCTTGAACGGTGATCTGTCTGAGACTATATATATGCAAAAACCTTTAGGTTATGTCTGTACAGGTGATAATAAGATTCTAAAATTAAACAAGGCTATATATGGTCTCGGACAGGCATCTCGAGCATGGCATAAGAAAGTGGATGGTTGTATGTTAGCAGATGGTTATGACAAGTCTAAAATAGAACCATGTTTGTATATAAAGTCTATTCGTAATAGCATTACCATTGTGACATTATATGTTGATGATTTTTTTATCTTTTCCAATGATAAAACTGAAACTAATCGCCTTAAGAGCGTGTTAAGTAAGAATTTTGTGTTAAAAGACTTAGGGATTGTAAAGGAATGTCTTGGCATGTCAGTTAGTTTTGATAAACAGAATTGTACTGTTACTTTAAGTCAAGAAAAATATATTGACAAACTATTGTCTAAATTTAATATGACTGATTGTAAAATAGTGAATACTCCAATGGAGGTGAATTTAAAGTGTATAAAAGAGAATAATTGTAATACTCAGAATTTCTATCAGCAGCTTATCGGGAGCTTAATGTATTTAGTTGTGCTTACACGACCCGATATAGCATATGCAGTGTCATATCTAAGTCAATTTAATAACTGTAACACTGAAGAGCAATGGATTTATGCTAAAAGAGTATTAAGATATTTAAAAAAGACAAAAGATTTAGGTTTGAAATATAGTAAAGATAAAAATGTTAATATTGAAGGATATGTTGATGCAGACTGGAGCAATGATATTAATGATAGGAAATCATATTCAGGTTTTTGTTTTACTTTGTCAGGATCTGTTATATCTTGGAGTTGTAGTAAACAAAAGTGTATTGCGCTTTCTAGTACTTAAGCAGAATATGTGTCAATATCAGAGGCCTGCAAGGAAGCAATGTACTTAAGAAACTTACAACATGAAGTGACTAAAAGAATGTATAAGATAACTTTGTATAATGATCGTATGAGTGCTCAGAAGTTATTACTAAACCCTGTATTTCATAATAAAACAAAGCATATTGATGTCAGATATCACCATTGCAGAGAAATGATAAATGAAAACATTGTTAGTGTTGATTATTTATGTACATCAGGTATGCCTGCAGATTTACTCACTAAAAGCTTAGGTGCTGTAAAACATTATAAACATTTGAATGCTTTAGGAATTGTTAAAGTGTAATTTCATTGAAGTATGTATTTTATGTTTATATAGTTTGAAAGTAATCTGTATTTTGAGTGGGAGTGTTGTAAATATCAAAATATAGATACTACTAGTGCCACTTTGTAACAAACTTCTGACTATGTATTCTATGCTTCTTCTCTGTATTCTATGCTTAAATAAATTAGTACGTTGTTCATCGTCTCCGCCGACACACGTTGTTTTATTATAAAACCAGCTCAGAGACCTTGAAATACGCAATGCAGTGTGGTATCCTAGAAAAACTTGTTTTGATTGAAAACATTGTAGTGTTTCTATGGGATGTAAAACATCCGTTTAGGACTGCAGCGGTGGACTGTTGCCTCAGCGAGTGAAAAATTAGGGCTTAGCTGGAAATGGCCTTGCTTGCCGACGCGTAAGCGTGGTGGCAGGTAACGGTAACGTGGGCGGGTTCTTTCCGTCAGCGCAAGGACTCACTATAAAAAAATTTCAAGCTTATGATTTTCGCGACGTGACAATGGATTACATTCAACCGGTGCTAAAGGCCGGGATAACCGATCGAAGGATATTACGATGACGAAACGAGATGACCATTCCCACTTAATCACGTGCAAGGTCGGACATGAATCCATCATGACCGTAGATATTCACAGCCCAAGAAAGAGTGGGGCATCCGAGTGGTAGTGGTGTCCCTGGCATCCTTCGCAACCAGATCAAAGGATCTAAAAATGATGACTTGGCCATGTTAGGAGTTGAAGACCAATCACCCTTGGCGAGAGCCCTCGAAACAAGCCAAGAGGAAGCTACGCCCGACGGCTAGCTAGAGAAGATCGATTAATTTTTTCTTTAATAAATCATTTTTTTGTCTATTATAAATTCAGAAAAACTTTTTTTTATATGTCAAAATTATGAAAAATCACATTCACATTCAGCAAAGTTCAGTAGCTTAAATTAAAACTCTCCTTTATTCCTTTCTAATAATTGTAAATGTAAACTAGATAGTAATAACAAGTGATGAAGAGGGAAAAATATATATAAAACTGCTCACTCTCTCATTGCAGCTATTAATTTTGGGGAAGACAATAAGAAATAAGTGATCGCGGATAAAGTTTAAATGGTGAAGCAATATTTAAAAAACAAAACAACAGCAAGGAAATTTACAAATGTTACCTTCCATCTGCTGCTGCAACACGCTACAATCTCTTTCTTTCTTTCTATATGTATATATATATATATATATATATATATATATATATATATATATATATATATATATATATATATATATATATATATACATATATATATATATATATATATATATATATATATATATATATATATATATATATATATATATATATATATATATATATATATATATATATATATATATATTGTCGCGTGTTATGGTTCGCGGCCAATAATTTTAATGTTCCGGGAAAGTGAAAACGCAATGTCTTTTAATTTAAGTCAATTACAAAAATGCACAATGATCAATTTAACACTTTCACTAATTTTAATTTTCACTATTAGAAGTCTAACACTTGTCCATTAATTTCCTATCGCAATTGTCTTCTAAATCACTTCACGATTACGAAAATCACTTTTCTATTACTCGAACAATATCGCTTCCCACACACTATCGCAGTTCTTATCGCGGTCGAATGAATGATTCCCCCCATTCATTCAGCTCGCCTTTATATAGGGTCTGTAGTCATTCAACCCAGTTCTCGTAGATTGGCGAATTAGCGGGAACTTTCGGGAATGAATGGAGCAGTGACTCACTTTCAGATGTTGATGCTTGGTGGGTTCTCGTGGTTTCGAGTACATTCTTTTTGTTGATGTTCTTGATTGTTGTGAAAACAATTGCGACAGTAGCTCACAGAATTATTTGTACATGTAACACTGCCCCTACCTCAGTTCTTTTCGCCCCGAAAAGATGTGTCGCCATTTGTAGTCAATTCTCCCTGGGTGTAATATGGGGTAAGACGGTCCAGATGCACGATTTTCATTTTGGCTCTCGGCTTACGATGCTCCTGTATTCGGTATACGACGTCATTGATTCGCTTTGTAACTCGGTATGGTCCCTCCCAATTATGTTGCAACTTTGGAGACCTACCCTTTCGCCGTTGCGGGTCATATAGCCACACCAAGGCATCTTGCTGGAAGCCAGTAGAATTTGCCTTTAGATCATACCTTGTCTTCACGCGGTCAGTAGCCGACTCGAGGTGTTTTCGCACTGTCCGATGTATCTGGTTCAACCGTTGCCTTAGCTCACTTGCGTACTCCGAGATGGTTTGGGGTTTCTCGTGAGGTGTTCCGAACTTTATATCAGCTGGCAGACGAATAGTCTTTCCAAAAATGACTTTGGCTGGGGCTTGGCCCGTCGATGCATGTTCGGCAGCTCTGTACGCCATCAAAAATAGTGGAATGTATCGGTCCCAGTCCCTTTGGTTCTCGTCAACCATCTTGGCCAGGTGTTTATTGAGAGTGCCGTTGAAACGTTCGACCATTCCATCGGATTGGGGATGCAGCGGTGTTGTCCTCGTTTTCCGTATTCCCAGCAGCTCGCACATTTCGCTAAAAACTAGTGACTCAAAGTTTCGGCCTTGATCTGAATATAGTTCGCAAGGTACGCCGTACCTACTGACCCAATTTAAGACTAGCTGTTCGGCTACAGTAGTTGCTTCCTGGTTGGGAATGGGGTAGACCTCGGGCCACTTGCTAAAATAATCGGCCACAACCAGCGTGTATCGATTTCCCCAATCGGATTCAGGAAAGGGTCTTGCGATGTCAACAGCAATCCTTTCGAATGGCACGCCTACGTTATAGGTTTGCATTTGTCCTCTCAGTCGTCGCTTTGGGCCTTTGACGGAAGCGCAAATTGTGCATCTGCGACACCAGTGCTCTACGTCTTCTCGAGCGTGGAGCCAGTAAAACCTTTCCCGCAATTTCGCTAAGGTCTTGTTAACACCAAGGTGGCCTCCCGAGGATCCTTCATGCATTTCCTTAATCACATCGTGGATTCGGCTTTTGGGTAGTATAGTTTGCATCCTATAGGAGATGCCATCCGCCGTTTCCCATTTCCGCTTGAGTACACCACCCTCCACCTGAAGGGAGTTCCATTGTGCCCAATAGTTTTTCAGGGTTGCGCCATGCATTGAAACGTCTTTCCACTCAGGTCGCCCAGTTGTCTCCTTCCATACGAGCAATGGTCCGATGTCTTCATCGGCTAGCTGGGCGTTTCGAATCTCCTCCGATGACCAACCTTCATCGAATTCGGCCGTTATCAATCGCAGATCAACGGGCGGTTCCTTTTCTTCAATCCGTCGGCAATGCTTGCAGTTAGCTGGACATGGACGGCGGGATAGGGCGTCAGCCTTTCCATGAACTCCACCCTTGCGATGAACAATTTCGTAGTCATATGACTGCAATCTTTCGATCCATCTTGCAACTTGTCCCTCGGGGTTTTTAAAGTTGAGCAGCCATCTCAGTGATGCATGGTCCGCTTGAAGAACAAATTTCTGGCCATATAGGTACTTGTGGAACTGCTTAGTGGCCTCTATTATAGCCAATAGCTCCTTCCTGGTCACGCAGTAGTTCCTCTCACTTTTTGAAAGAACTCGACTGTAATACGAGAGGACTCTTTCTTCACCATCGATCTGCTGGAAGAGTACAGCTCCAATACCGCCGTTGCACGCATCGGTGTCAACTACAAACATTTTGCCGGGTTTCGGATATGCCAGCACGGGTGACTCACACAGCTTCTCCTTCAAGGTCTCAAAGCCTACCTGGCATTGTTCATTCTAGATATACAGACGATTTTTCTCGGTTAGCTGATGGAGACACTTAGCTATTTTGGCAAAGTCTTTGACGAATCTTCGATAGTAGGTCGCCAGACCCAGAAAACTACGTAGTTGGCGCTTGTTTTTTGGTGTTGGCCAGCTTTTCACGGCTTCAATTTTCTCAGGGTCTGTTTTGACCCCTTTTGCTGATACGACGTGTCCCAGGTATTTTACTTCAGCTGCGAAAAGGGTACACTTGTCGGGACTAAGTTTCAAATTTGCCAGTTGTAATCGGGAGAAAACCTCTTCTAAGTTCCACACATGCTCTTCGAACGTTTTCCCGATGACAATGATGTCATCTAGGTACACCAAGCAGGTTTTCCAGGTTAGGCCACGTAGCACGTACTCCATTAGGCGTTCGAATGTGGCTGGAGCATTGCAAAGCCCAAACGGCATCACCACAAATTGCCACAATCCGGTCCCAACTGAAAATGCGGTCTTCTTTCGATCCTTCTTGTCGATGTCTACCTGCCAGTAGCCACTCTTGAGATCGAGTGTAGAAAACCATTTTGCGTCGGCTAAAGTGTCCATGATGTCATCGATGCGTGGGAGCGGGTAACTATCTTTCTTAGTGACGTCGTTAAGCTGCCTATAGTCGACACAAAAACGAGTGCTACCATCCTTTTTCTTTACTAGAACTACAGGCGCGGCCCATGGACTGACAGAAGGTTCAATAACGCCTTGTTTTTCCATGTCCGAGATCAGCGCGCTCACTTCTCCTTGTTTGGCTATAGGGAGACGTCTCGGTGCTTGTCGAATTGGCTTGGCTCCCTGCGTATCTATGACGTGAGATACCAGACTCGTTCGGCCTTGGTCATCCGGGCTTGTTGAGAAGATGTCACTGTACTTGGTGACCAGATCAGAGGCTCGTTTGAATAGCTGCATTGGCAATTTGACCTGCTTCAATATTGCAGACGTGGATTCCCGGGTTTTCTCTGTGTCTTGCCTCCTTTTCAAATGATGGTCGTGAGTAGCTTCCAAAGAGGTGATGGTGGAAACAGGCTTGCAGCTGCCGATGACTTCTCCCGCTTTGATGCTCGTGGTTGAGTCTGTCGTGTTAAGGACTCTAACTGGCACGTATCCGTTCCTTATAGATCTTACAAGGCTTCGTCCTACAATCAAACTGCGCAATGTGGACGTATTCATTGGCTCTATCAGATAAGATCGGTGGTCTCCAGAATCACCATCAAGCTTGGCCCATACAATGCTTTCGGAAGAATTCGGTACATCAGTGTCAGTACATACCACTACATTCATCTTGGGAATTTGGACGCTGGGATCCTCCATCAGTACTTCGACATTCTGCCATTTCAATAACCGTTTGCCCAAATCCAACGTGATTCCATGTGGTCGCAGCAAATCCATTCCGAGAATGCAGTCATCCATAATGTTCGCGACCAGAAAATTATGTCGGAACACAAGGTCTCCCAACTGTATCTGGAGGTTGACCTCTCCATGAACAGGTGCAGTTTCTCCCGTAGCTGTCCGTAGTGAGAAAATTCTGCCCTTGTGAAGTTGTTGCTGTCTAACTAGGTCTGGCCGGATAATCGATCGGGTTGCACCAGTGTCGATTGTTATGGTGCATTGTTCTCCGTCAACTTGACCCGGAAGGCATAAGTCCGCTTCTCCACGATGTAGTCTTGACACGGTGATGGTGGTGCTGGGGACGTCGATCCTCCTAGCCAACCTCTGCCCCACGAAGTTGGCTTTTACATGTTTCCCGACCCCTCTGTTTGAAGGGCTTCCATTCTGAGCTCCTGACTCGGTCTGGATCTCCCCCTAGCTGCACACCCAGGACAATAGCTCAGTTTTCTTCGATTCTTGCAGTCTCTTTGCAGGTGCCCCTTCTCTCCGCAATTCCAGCATCTAGGCGCACCATTTACGTGCGGGTCTCGCTCAATTTCCACGCGCTCACACCTGCACTCGTCTGTCACTACCTCACGAACCCGGGCAATGGTACGAGCCACATTTTTCGCTGCCTCAAAGTTCAGACTGTAAGCTAATGCATCCTTAACCGTTTGCTTTTGAGCTAAACGCACGGCTTGTTGCAATTCCGGGTCCTTTAGTGCGCCGATGAATTCTTCTGTCGCTGCATCATCTCGATGTTCTGGGTCGTAGGCTGGGTAACCCAAAAGTGCTAGTCGCTCAATGTCTTGGGCTAGCTGCTGTAGGGTTTCACCAGACTTCTGCACCCGATGCCTTAGCTGTGACAGATAAATCTGCTTTAGATGATCGTCCCCATAACGCTTGTCGAGCGCATTCATTATAGCATTCGGGTTT